>CM022097.1:6181638-6781638 GCA_011114355.1 Carex littledalei
TTTTCTAACGATCTTGAGAAATTTTGCGAATCTAAAACCACGAATGTCTTCTACGCAATTTTTCTTTTCAAATGAGATCCATATGACGTACTTTCGGCAAGTATTTTTTACATATGACACTAGATGACGTCTAAAATATTAATATTAAGTACAACAAGTATTTATACCTCTGCACTGAAGTATTTATACCTATGTGGTCAACTGTTTTTGTTAGAGAAAGTTGACGTGGGGACGATTGGGTAAGATTGATGTGGTGATACGATTGGTGTTCCCACTATTTCATTAGAGGAAGGTTGACACGGGAACAATTGGGGATAAGCATAACAAGTTACGCATCAAAGTATTAATATATTTTTTTAAGTATTAATATCTTATCTTTCAAGTATTTATATCTATGAAAGTTGACGGGGGGACGAGTGCGGAGACTGAGAAAAGGGACCATATAATTAGTGGAGATCATAGAAGAAGAGTGTTGTAGGGATTTTAGAATAATAATTAGTGATGACCATAAATATTTTTAGAATAATAATTAGTGAGGACCACAATACATAATTTTTTTAAATGGGGTGCGGGGATTTTAAGAATACAGGAGTGAGGGTGCTCAAATAATTATTCTTTTATTTATTAGGATATCTGCAAAATCAACTATTGTTGGCATCGGAAAATAATTATAGGATTGCCTTGAAAAATAGTTAAAATGGTGAAAATAACATGGAATATGATAAATTAGCATTAAATATATTTGGAAGTTAATTTTTATTTGACTCGGGACTATGACTATGTTAGAAAAAAGTAACAATAATTTGAATTATAATTGACAAAATAATATAATTTAGAAGAAAAAAAAACGTTGTTATACATATCGTTGTATTTTATGGTTGGCTTGATTATTATTTTTGGTGGCTTTGAATGTGTCTTTTTATATAGACCGGTTGTTTTATCTTAAAATATGTGCTGGATCCTATCAGCATTTCCTCTTTTTTCTTTTTTTCTCTTTGCATATTTTACAAGTAGCGAACACAAGAATCGAAATTTTTTAGTTTACCATTTGAAATTTCAAACTTTTGATATTACCACCACTTTAAAAAAAAATTCAAAAGTTACTATATGTCCGTCTGCGCACCAAATCTCTCTTTTTTTTTTTTTAGAATAAGACTACAGGTTCGTGTTGTCCCTAAAGACACCAAGATGAGGGTGAATATGGTGACTTAGAGAACCTTAGACGTTTTTCGTGATGATAAGTAAAAAAACAAACAACCGCAATCAATTAACAATGTAAAGTAAATAGATAGTAAGAGAGATGATACATGAGATGTTAACGGAGTTCAACTTAAAATGTCTATGTCTTTGGGGCAATGCAACATCGTCGGCGCGCCTTTCCTATACCCAATGAAAAAAATGATACAACTCGTGACACGTAAGTCCAAACAAGGTGGGAAGTCACGGACAACTCGTGTACAAGGTTGAGCCTAGAAGCTCGGGTTGGAGAGTTAGAGAGAGTGACACATGAGTTGTTAGCGGAGTTCAGCCAACTAAATGATTTACGTCTTCGGAGCACTACGACCTAAACTGGGTACAACATTTCTATTGCCCAAGAAGAAAAGAATACAAGTTGTGACCGGTGAACAACACTCTAACGGTCCACAAAACAGAAAGGTGAGCACTCACAGGCTCAAGCAAAGAAGCAAGTACAACGACTTGGAATAGGCGAGCAACAAAGACTCTAAGTCCAGACAATCACTACTTTCACTCTAATCTCACACTGATCAATTTAAGTGAAGTATTTTGAGGTTGCTGGAAAGGATATAGTGGTTTAAACACAAGCAGCAATGGACTGACTAAAACCTTAAAGGATTTCTAAAGTCGAGGCTCAAAAGTTATTTCTTTATTTATAGTGGAAGTTATGGATCTCTCAAATAGAGAGACAAATATAGAGTTTTTGTTTCCACCCATAGTGATAGAATTTTCACTACGGCTGAGGCAAATCTCAGGATTTGCAAAATTAGGGTTTGTCAGATTTGTTTGTGCTTAGTTACCAGCGTTGACTTGCCTGATTAATTTAGATTTGAATTTTATTTTCTGCCTTGCAACGGCCAGTCTCAGGTAGTCGCAACCTCATATCTACTTTACCATACTTTTATATATAAATTAAAGATAAAACAAAATGGTAAAGTGTGATATTCATAATGTTCATGATCTCGATCTCTACGATCTTTTAGAATCTTTATGATTCAACATCTCGTCAATATCCGACGTTCAAATGGCTCGTGTGAATCATCCATCAGATCGTTTGTATCAAATCATTCCTCAAAGCCCGAGGAGATCATGAATCAGATATCTTGTACAACTTGTCGCGTTAACTTGTCATGATATGTATCTTTGACTTACTTTGACCTTCGGAGTAACAATTAAACCTGCATACATTTCAAACAAAGAAACTGTAAACATTTAATATTTATATTTTTGCAAATTAGTAAAACAGCACAGAAGATTACTTACAAAAACAGTTGAAACCAGATTTTAGCAGGCTTGGATGTTCATCAATTTGATTCCGACCTTCTTGAGTTGATTTCAATTTATTCATAGACTCAAAGAAACAAATCTCCTACATATTCATATTAAGATGAGTGTAAAAAATCCTCTTATCTTAAATGCCTCCACTTTTTCAAATTTTGAACACGAAATATTCTAAAATTTATAATAAAATATAGTTATTAGATTCGATCTATATTACTCTCTTCAGACACATAAAAATTACATATTATGAACCTTTTTTTAATAAGAATTAATAATTTGAAAAATCAACATCTAGAAATTAAGTGTAGTTTTATGAGTATTCGATGCTAATTAAATAAAGTTAATATAATATAATTTTTACTGCACATGTAGAGAAATAATATAAATATTATTTAACAATTTTATACTAATATTTGATTTTCAATTTTGAGTCATTAAAGTTTTGAAAATAAAGATACAACAGAGGCGTAAAAACTAGAGATATTTGAACCCTCGTGGCTTCCTCTAAACAAAATGTAAAAACTATTTGTAATTAATATAATATAAATTTACAACAATTTACTAATAAGCATCATTATTATTTTCTAGTAACACAAATTAATACTATATTAAATATTTCTAACTTATATACATTAAAACCATATTTTTTTAACGAAAAATGTCAAAACCTTAGCTTTTATTTCTTATTTCCTTGTATACAATTTATAATTTTTCCAAACAACCATATTTTTAGGTTTTTCTACAAAAATTACCAGCCATCAATTTATTACGTTGAAGAAGTCGGGCGGTGCTGTTGAATTCACATTTACCGGGCTGAGTACAATTGAACCGGACGGCCCAAAATTATTATTTTTAACTTGGCACGAATCTCAAAGCACAAATAATAATGCCCCTGCGCCATCCGAGCAAGAACCGGCTGAGAGTAAATCTGGGCCGTCCGTTTCAATTTTGTTGAGTCAGGTACCTGGGAGATACGGATCCGGTGCTGTTCCCTCTGGAATGTCTTGCGGACCCCAATAGGTTACGCCGGTGTAATGATCTGGTAGAACAGGTCTATGTAATGTATATATAATTGGGGAAGTAAAGGCTCCTGTATTCTTCTCCTCGGCTTCCTCTCTACCGATTGCTCGCTCTTAACCCTAAACCTAACTCTTCCCTAATTAACGTTTGAATCCATGGCTGGGAAACATAGAGAAACGATGGCGCAAGTCCTGCGTGAGTCTCTTCTTCATCTCTAATCATACAGTGCTAATTATTCGATTTGTTCGACTTTTTTTCTTAATAGTACTATCTGTGAGCAGTCTTGCTGTCAACGATGCTAAAAAAAGTTGCTATATGCGTCAATAGTTCCATGTCTTTCTTTCAATTTAGAGTGATTATTCTTAATTTTTTTTTTCTGGACAACCTGATAATTAAGACCGACAACATTTCAATCTTATCTTATATTTTAATGGGGAAATTAACTATTTTGAAAGTTTTGATGGGTATGCCGTCAATTAACCCTTTTTAATTACTGAGTAGATGGCTGTGAGTAGCGTACCAACAGTGCAACACCGTAATCCATCTTAGAATCTGTGCTTCCCAAAAAATCATCTGGAAATAATCCCAACCAAATGGATTTTTTTTTTAATTTCTGTAAGTACCCTCCAAAGAGTTATTCTGACTTTTGCTTGAAATAGTCAAGTTTTTGCAATTTTTCAAGGCATGCTGGTGAAAATTTGGTTTTGCAAGGAGTGAGGGCCTGCATGTGTTTTAGTTGAAGCGTAACAAAACTTTCAGTTAAGATCGGCGTCCGTATAAATAATGGAATCTTGAACTATATTTTTTTGTTTGGAAGTCTAATTTAAGTGGGATTTATGTTGCTTTTATCCGGAATATCGGAAAATGAGGTGGCTCAATTAAGAAGTTTGTTTTTCCCGTGCAGGAAGATATTTGTTGGTGGGCTCCCAAGGGAGACTAGAGAAGGTAAACTTTTTTCATCCTTTCTTCAACCTTTCACATTTCTCTTACTATGGAGAAAGATAGGTGAAAATTTATATTACAACCCTTTGAAGTTTCGGTAATACTGTAGTATCCAATTAGTTACATAATCAGTTATCAGTGCAAGTTCTCTTCTATTGAATGTTTCCAATTTTTTTTCGATGATTTGGTATTTTATAACTAGTGTAATAGTAATGAAAGTGTATTGATACACTGCTGCGGTAAGCGCATTAGGTCCCTATTTGTCCTTTTTGAGCCCTCTATTGCCTAATTAGTCTCTGGCATGCTCCTGTTTGGCTAAGATAAAGTTCTGTAATAAGGAAACAAAGAAAAGGGCAAAATACGGTAATGATCTTTCTACTATACATAATTTAATTAATCTCTTGCTTTAGTTACATCCTTTTGTGTGATAAAAATAAACAGATGAGTTTAGAGCACATTTCGGGAAGTATGGCACCATAATAGATGCGGTGATAATGAAAGATCGATTCACACAAAAGCCAAGAGGTTTCGGGTTTATTACATATGATGACCCAGCAGTTGTGGATATGGTAATTGAAGATATCCATACCTTTCATGGCAAGGAGGTATTGTTTCTTTCAAATATATATTTTTTATTTGTAATTCCTTTACTAAGAACAGCTAGTTACAACTTGTAGACTTGCAAGTTGGTTGGATAGGCTGTTCATTGCTGGTATATATGAACTGTTGTGCAATGTATTGCGATTTTACCAAAAGTAGCCTTTATTAAACCTCAGCTCCAATTATGCAACTAAAAGTAATCCTTCATCCATTAAGATTGAATCATGCTAAATGACTGCAAATTGACTCTCTCGTCTGCTATATTATGTCTTGAAGTCTCAGTTCCTATATATAACTGTGGTTTATGCAGTTAAACATAAAATAAGCTACAAAGAAAAAATAAAAATCAGAAATGTGAGACCAGCCTAGGGACCTTTTACTTGGTATACTCTTAACATAGCTTGTCTTTCCCATAGGGAAATATAGGTGCCTGGCTTGGTGCTGATTAGATCAATACTGTTATTAAATAATAGGTTGAGATAAAACGGACAATTCCTAAGGGCGCTGCTCCACTAAAAGACTTTAAGACCAAGAAAATTTTTTGTTGGCGGCCTGCCTTCTTCTATTAATGATGGTGAGAGAAAGATTTTTAGGAAATCAGGTTTCAGTTTGTAATCGTCTTGTTGCATGATCGTGTTCTCCACCTTCTTTTGGCGTGAAATTTGTAAAAGTTCTTGTTTGGTTTTTTTTTTCAGGCCTGCCATATGGGCAACATTTGGTCCTTAGCACAACAAAAAAGGAAATTAACTTGGTTCGATGCATTAAAATAGACATGGCAGGCCCTACCTTATGTCAAATTCATGTTGCTCATTGGTTAGGATTTGGATGGATTAGCAATTCACTTAAAACATCTAGAATGCTAAGTGTACCCTTCAAAAAGGGAATGAAATAAAACAGCATTCATGTTGTATAGCAGAAGTAATAGACTCATTTGAGTTTTTTAATTGAATTGTGCAGATGAATTTAGGGAGTTCTTCTCCAAGTTCGGGAAGGTGACAGATCATGAAATTATACGGGATCATGCCACCAGTCGGCCCCGTGGTTTTGGCTTTATTGTTTTTGATTCTGAGAAAGCAGTAGATGATTTGTTTGCCAAAAAAGGGAACATGATAGATCTTAATGGTGCTCAGGTGAGCCTTGCTGATAAGAAAATTAGAAGGGCTGTCTCCCCAGTTGCCAAAATAATTTCTTTATTTCTTATCTGGCCAATAGTGCAGAATCGCTTCTCTCTTTTGACCACCTTTTTGAATTTGTTTGCTTTCATGAATCATGAATTAATATTTCTGCACTAGTTAGGTTCTTAATTGGAGTTTTAGATATCTTAAGGATATATTTTAGTTCTAGTTTTTGTTCTGAAGTGATAGCAATAAGGCACATCTTTTAGGATATAGGTACTCTTTTCTAAGTTCTTTAAGTTTTGGATATATATGTAGGTGGAGATAAAGAAGGCAGAACCAAAGAAAAATTCTAGTAACCAACTTCCCCATCGTTCATTCGTTAGCTCAGAATCTAGGAATTCAGGTTCACGTCCGTTCTCTGATGGGTTTGATGGATATGAGTCTTATAGCGGGTATGGCGGATCTGGTGGGTTTGGACCCTATAGTAGGTATTCGTCAGGCGGGCTTGGTTCTAGAGCCGGACCCAGTTTCAGTTCTAGTGGTTATGGAGGTGGTTACGGAGGTAGTTTTGGTGGTGATTTTGGAAGTGCATATGGAAGTGGACTGGGCGGGTATAATAGAGGGGATTCGTCACTTGGTGGGTACTCTAGCCGTTATGGGTCATATGGTGATGGCACTGGGTTTGGTAGTGGGTATGGCAGTGCTGCCTATGGGAGTACTGGATATGTGCGTGATAGTAGTTTCGGTGGTACAGGGTCTAGCTATGGTGGAGGTAGCAGTTATGATTCTTCAATTGGTGGTGGTTATGGGTCAGGTGGGGGTCTATATGGGTCTAGAGGTGGATATGGCAGTAGTGGGTCAGGTGGTACTGGGTCTAGCCGATACCATCCATATGGGAGATAGATCAGGTTTTCATTAGAGTTTGTTAAGTTGCTAGTTGAATGATGCAAGGGGGGCAGACCCCTGCCTTATTTTCTTGTAAATGGAAAATAAGTTAAGCTGGCGGATGTTACTTAGATTGTTGTGTGTAAGTTTATCTTAGGGTTTGTGTAGAACCCGAACATGTAGTGTGGTTTATTTGTGATCTAGTACTAAAATCTTGTTAAGCCATTTAGATTTTGAACATTAGAAGCTTTTCTGGAAGATTTTAGTCAGATAGCAAATTGGAGCTAGCTAGATGTTATAGATTGAATTATGTGTTGTTTATTTTCCTTGGGAGGTTTTGTCATGCCATCTATTATTGAACCTTTTTGTTTTGTGAGAATTTTACTTGTAGCATTGTGCTCAGATTAGTTTTCTGAGTAAAACTTATTGGGGATTGGCAAGTATAATGGTCGTGGTTATTATTTGGAGCAATTTTGCTGAATGTCAAATTACACTTTTACTATTTTGCTGAATGTAGGTGCCATCCCCTCCGTCCTCTCTTTTTCTCCCATTTATCGGGATTTATCTTGAATTTTTTTTAGTTTTATGTGATGGAATTGGAAACTCTGCACCCGAACATGACTGGGTAAAAAACTAAGGATACAGTGGGTTCTACTGACTCATTTCACAGATAAACACAGATTTATGTGGTGGAAACAGAAGATTTATGCGCCAAGGGCATGTGTCTCAGAATCCGGACCCCCCAGGTACCTGAGGTGCAATAATTAAATCTGGATCGCTCTTTTAACCTAACATGAATCTCAAAACGCCCCTCCCCCCCCCCCCATAATTTTTATAGGCATCGGATTGAGTTTGGCATGGCTGGAATTAATCTGGGCTGTCCATTTATATATATTGCACCTCAGTACGGGGATACGGACTCCCTGGCTTATGGGGAGTCCGGATCCCCTAAAGTAACCCAATTTTTGAGTTTAGACGTGGACGGTGCCTATTCGGTGGTAGTGCAGGGGGCCAGTATTATTTGTGGGGTCCATCTCATTAAGATTCGTGTTAGAGCATCTTGGACGGTTTGGATCAAAACTCAAAAATTGGGTTACTGCACTGGATCTGAATTCGCTTATGGGTGGGATGCCTTTTACGATACTTATTGTAAGTTGCAACATATCTTCGTAATTAAAAATTCAAAAATAATTGAGAATGAGCCATTGATTCATTTCTTCTCTTCTTTTTTCCTCTTCTAATGGATCCTATCGGGAAGAGGCCAATGGGATTGAATTAATAGTTTGGTTCTATTGATTTTTCATAATGTGCGGTTATTGATATGGTTTAGTAGTTAACTGTGGAAATCAGTATTGGTTGGTTTCATTAGCTTCTCTTCACTGGGACTACTGTTCCATCTATATTTTTGCGAGAAAAAAAACTTGTGTCCGAGGAATTAAAATTTTAATGTTTAAACAAAAAAACTGCGGTTTTGGCCATCGAATCGAAGTTTGACATTGAAAGGAAGATGTGTCTTTTTCTGCTGATGACTGGGAGGGGGGGGGGGGGGGGGGGGGGGGGGGGGGGGTCAATGGGAACCAAATCAACAAATGCGGACATTTTCATAGGGTTTTTTTGTGTTGAAGTCAAATGATAATTAATTCTTTCCCCGCAGCAAGAAACGTAACAGAATTTTCTAAGCTCGTAATTTATTTATAGCTTCTGAAAAAAAAATGAAAAGTTAAAGGATTTTTTACCCTTAAAATTATATAATTATAAAATTTTATATCAGATTAGTAACAATTTATTCACGTATCAGATAATTTACAATTTAGTTTGTTCTTGTTGTTTTGCCTTCACGATTTCCATTATGATTAGAATGTTGGTCAACTATGATGAATGTGGTTCTTGATTTGTTAATAACATTTTAAAAATGATATATAATGTTTCACTTTTTGGTTCAGTAAATAAGTAGTTCTAACACTTTAGGACATCAGGATATGCACCTATGAATTATGAATTATTGTCACACTATCACAAGTGATACATTCTAGATTAAGGCGCAGTGTGGCTAAGTACGTCCTAATCCGAGAGTGATTAGTCCGTGTGTGTTAGGTGTGTATTTATTACGTATCCGAGTTCAAGCTTGTTGCGGATCTCCTCAGTACGTAACTCTATCCTCTATGTACTGTGTCTCTCTGAATCGTGGTCTTGAGCTCATTGAATTTCGGGGTATTTATAGGCCTATAAGTCGGTTTGGGTCTCGTATGGATTCTTGACTGGGCTTATTCGCAGGCCGGCAAGTCAGTTCGAGTCTCGTACAGAGGACTCGAACGGGCTTATCTCGCAGGCTGGCAGTTTAAGCGGAGTGGTGTACGGACCACTCGGACAAGCCTGCTTCTTGAGCTTGCTACCTGGGCTTAGTACTCATCTCATAGTGATTTTATGGTACTTTAAGTACATGGCCCTATCAACAAGTGAATCTAATTTTAAAAACGGCATTTTTATGTATCTCCAAAAGAGCTTGGAGTTGAAAAAGGGGTAGCAACTCAAATATTTCACACCAAAAGGAAAAAACTCAAATACAGCGACCTGATTAGGTGAGAAATGAGAAGTGAAAGAATTGGAAAAGTAACACACAAACAAAAGAAAAAGACATTACTTATAGAGTGAGTCTATGGTACTATGCATAGCACGGATTGGTCTGTACTACGGATCAATATTTTTGTTTTCAAAATTCTAACGGCCGATCTGAACCGTTCAACATGATTTTCATATGAGAATATACTTGTGGGCTAAATTTTCTATTTTTTAGAATCTTTTTTTACTAATTTTTTAGATAGGTAGAAAATCACTGTTTTTGGATGGTCCAGAATTTTCAGGTTAAGTGATTTTCTACCTATCTTAAAATATAGTAAAAAAATTTGAAAAAATATAAAATTTAGTCTGCAAGTAGATATTCATGTGAGAATCACGTTGAACGGTTCGGATCAACCATTAAAATTTTCAAAATGAAAATATGACTCTGTAGTACGGACTAATCCGTGCTATGCATAGTACCATAGGCTCACTCTTACTTATATTACTATTTTAATTCGGATTGTTAGATTTAAAACGAACGGGCTGGATCAATCTGATTTAGAATTTATTGGGCTTTTTATATGAATCTAATTCATTCATTTTAATTGATCTCTCAATTGAAATGATAACATAAAGTTCAATAAAATCAAAGAAATATACTTCTAGGGTAATTGAGCAGCACTAGACTTGGGTTCAAATTGTTACATTTCATAATCAGTGCCAGAATGTTACTTCACAAATTGTAAATTTATTTTGTGTACGCGTTCTTTGTACTTTTAATGATATTGTTTATAATAACGAACATAGCGAGCCTCTCAATCATTTTCTTTTATTACTTGTATGGTGATAATTATCTAAACTGTTTTTGCGATACTTTCGTTACGGGTGTCTTAACGTTTTAATTATATCATGTCTTTCGCAGTCTTGAATTCGGATGGAGGATTCTTGTAAATATGTCTCTGACAATTTTTTTTTTAATAACTAAAAGGATAATTCTACGTCGGATTTTTAATTGAAAATGTTGAACAAAGAATGTACTATTTGTCGGACTAACATTGTTTGGATGGAGAGCAGAGGAAGGGTGATAATGGAATGAAAAGAAAAAGTTTTCTCTCGAAACGTGTTTGGTTGACAAAATTATGATGGAGGTGAAGAGTACGTGAGGCGAAAGGTTTAATCTTGCATGATTGTAATTAATATAATCGATTTCTCTCTTAGTTTGAAGTATAACGAATGGAGAAAAGACATGAAAATTAAATATATTAAAAATATTTGATTAACCTTCTATAATTTTAATTTAACTAAACAATAAATAAACGAAAAAAAATTATAAATATATTTATCCTCATTAATTATTCAAAAGATTAAATATAATAATCCTCCTTTCTATTTCATTCCCCTCCCTGAACTCTCCATCGGATGTAAAGTACAGCCCAAAGTATCTAATCTAGATGCTATTGACTACATATAAGTACAGCCCAAAGCATCTAATAATCTAGAAAGCATCCGATTAAAGAGAAAATAATAAGAAACTAGCCAATAAGTTAGAGAGAGAGATGGCCAATGGAGGAAAGGAAGGTCTCACCCCTGAAGCCGCGAGGTCTCTCGTCGATTCCGTTGATGTCTTTATCTTCGATTGCGACGGTATATACTCTCTCCCCTCTCTCTCTTCTCATTCGAATAGGCGGAGCATTTTTAATGTGACCCTTGCAAAACTTAAAATAGTTGATATGACCTTTTAGGAAAAAGTAAAACCTTACATGTTGTTGAATGTTCGGATCAATACACTACCCCCAAAGCACCTGTTCTTTCTTTCATCAATGTCAGAGGACTGAAGGAGAGAGAGAGAGAGAATACAAGTATGACAAGCGAATTTCTTTGGTTTCTATGGTTCTGTAGATATTGAGTTTTTAACAAAGCTATGCAAGCAATTGCCCTTAATTCTGACAACTGTTTTGTTTTATTACTGTGAGTGTACAGGGGTGATATGGAAAGGAGATAAGCTGATAGAAGGTGTTTCTGAGGCTTTGCATACACTTCGCTCACTGGTGCGTTACTTATAGTTAATAAGGATTGCTGTCCTATTTGGTTTTTTTCAGTCCTATGCAATACAGTTGTGTTGTCCTGTTGTATTATTTTTTCTTTAAAACTTATCCTTTCAAAATTAAAGGAGAGTTCATTTTAAGGCCCTAATAATCCTGGTTTATGGTGAAACTCCCTTCTAAACAGAAATTAAATTGTAAGAAAACAATTGAAAAAGATGATACTAGCTGATTCTGAGTGGTACATGCAACTCAGGTTCTTGAAATTTTAGCCAATCTATTTTTGTGCATTTGAATTAACTAGAGGAAGTGTGTGCTCAGAATTTTCATGGATTTTTTATGTAGGGTAAAAGGTTTGTTTTTGTGACTAATAACTCAAGAAAGTCAAGAAAGCAGTATGCTAAGAAATTCTCTAAACTTGGCATGGAAATCGATGAGGTCTGCTTTATTTTTTTCTTTCTTACCTTTTCTCTTTGTAATAAATGACCAGTGAGTTCATGCAGACAATGTATGTGCGTCCTACTAGTTATCAAAATAGCAGTACAGCATATTCACCCTGCAATTTATGAAATAAATCATATGCACTTCTAAAATTTGTTGAGTACCTTATACCCCTCTATTCTTTTATCAGGAGTATTCAAATTACCCCTCTTTTCTTACTCTTGCAGAAGTAAGCAAAGCCTAGTTTGGACATCCTTCTAATTTATCAGCAAACTGAAGAGTGTTAGATAAATTATTATATTGTGATTTATATAGGGGTACTCGTAATAATATCATAGTGCTACGAACGATATTTCTCATTTTATATGGTAATGCATAATTCGACACTTCACAAGAAGTTGGCTCTAATAATGTACAGTGGTTTATTTGCTGACAGGGAGAAATTTTTACTTCGTCTTTTGCAGCAGCAATGTACTTGAAGTTAAATAACTTCCCTACAGATAAGAAGGTTGTTCCTCTATCACCGCACAAATTATTTACCCTTCTGTTAGTTTGTGATTAATTTGGCATCTGATTGTACTGTAAACTGACTGGTGCTATCCACCCCAATGTTCAACACTTCATCGTGGTCAAGCCTCAGTTAACCCCATCAATTGTGAAATCACACCTCCATATAATTTTTTTTCCTTTAATTTTGGTTGTGCAATTGAGCTCACAACCAACACCCCAAGCAAAAAAATTTGTTAATGTTAAATGGGCTAAAAGTTAGATAATAAACAAACAAGCACAAGTATGACCTAATTTGAATGGCGTGGAAATCTTGTAATTCAATTCTTAGTTTACTCTTCCTTCAGAAAAGAAAATTCTTAGTTTAGTGACTATTCAATGTGTTTGAATTTGTGCTTGGTCATTTACTTGTTCTTTGCTTGTCAGGTTTATGTTGTTGGTGAGGAAGGCATCAAAGAAGAACTGAAGTTAGTTGGCTATGAATCTATCGGTGGCCCTGTAAGAAGGATGTCTTCCCTTTTAATTGTGCAAACATTGCCAAGTTGTACATAACTTACTTAAAATTAACTTTACAATGGATAGACTGCTTAATGTTATGCCCATGCTATTACACCTGTTTATGAGCAATCTTCACAAAAGCTTTTTTTTGGTTTTTCCACATTGTTAGGCGTTCATACTATATTTCTCATGAAGTTTTGCAGCATATTAAAAAGTATTAATATCAGTATAAACTTACATTTACTTTAGGAGGATGGCAGAAAGTCCATTCAACTGGAATCAAGCTTCTTCTTTGACCACGATAGAAGTGTAATCTTTCACCGATGCTATCTCTAATTTTAAATCAACTTAGTTCATTTCTCCTTTCTTGAGAAATGGGAATGTGGAATTTTACAAATTATATGGATTTTCAAATCCAGGTTGGAGCAGTTGTTGTCGGACTTGATCAGCATTTTAACTATTATAAGCTTCAGTAAGTGAAGACATGGCATTACACTTTTCAAGTTCAATACAGTTTGATGTAATTTGTTTTTGGTACAATTTGATCCCAGTTTTTCATTTTCTTATTGCTGTGTTGTTCTTTTTACTGGTGCTTTCGTTGAGACCCTTTAGAGCTTTAGATGTTAAAACAGCAAATTTGCACTACCAGTACATCTTGCATTGACTTACTTTTCTACTTGATTATCTTATGATAATGTAGGTATGCAACTTTGTGCATACGCGAGAACCCTGGGTGCCTTTTCATAGCCACCAATTGTGATTCCAGTGGAAATCTTACTAGCTTACAAGAATGGCCAGGTACGACATGTTCATACATGCACAAACCCAGTTAGTGCTTACTTTAGTTACTGACATCTCTTTTGAACAACATAATCTTTTTTAGATTTTTGATGACCCTCTTTCTTTTTGCAAAATCACATTACATGATTCATCCATTTTGAAATTGCTACTTGTAGGAGCTGGATGTATGGTATCTGCTGTATCTTGCTCAACCCAGAAAGAACCAGTAGTTGTTGGCAAACCATCAACCTTCCTGATGAAATTTCTTTTAGAAAGGTTTGGAAAATATACACTTCTTTTGAAATTTACTTTGTTACCCTGTTCTCTATTAAAGCCACCGTGTCTGTAATTGATACAGATTCACATAGATATGTATAAGATCTGCCACGTGGTATATCAAATATTTAAACATCAAATTTTAGTCGGATACGGTCAATGTTTTGCACCGATATGCGTATCTGCATACGAAAGAATGCAGAAAGAAGACTTATGGACCCCCATGCGCCGGAGGTCTTAGTGCGAGCTGAGGCCTCTTCTCTATAGATAGTGGACTGCTGCACCGTAGATGGTGCAGAAGATCTAGCATTGTGGAACTAAAGTTCCGCAAGTCCAGACTCTGGACTCTTCTCCTTCTCTTATTTTTTTTCATTTTGTTAAATTAGTGTAGGTGGCCCCCTTTCCTTGCCTCCCTAGCTACCTTGTTGACAGCTCATATCTTTCTCTT
The DNA here is from genome assembly GCA_011114355.1 of Carex littledalei. Classification (NCBI taxonomy): domain Eukaryota; kingdom Viridiplantae; phylum Streptophyta; class Magnoliopsida; order Poales; family Cyperaceae; genus Carex; species Carex littledalei. The sequence goes on from CM022097.1 coordinate 6,196,272, forward strand.
CCATCTATTATTCTTCGGTAGCTGTCTCATTAGCACAGCTCTGTACTCTTTGCTTATTAAAAAATAAATAATCTAGGCTCTACAGTCTGCACTGATCATCACGCTACTACCAAAGAATAGCACGTTCCATTTCTTACTATACTACTAACCAAAATTAAAATCTGATTTAAGACTAATCTATTTATGAACCTCATTAATTTATCTAATTCAAAATATATCACAGAAGCACAACAATAGAAACTTTTTAAAATAAATTAATAGATTGAAATAAATTAAAATCAATATCAAATCTTTCATCTGTATATTTTCAACTTAAAAATCCTTTTTGATTTTGTGCATACTTATGTTCGAAGAAAATAAACTAATTTGTGTGTAGGTCTATTTTATCGCAAGTTTTTTTTTTTTTTTTTTTAAAGTGTCATCACCGTATAAGTATCGAATCTGATAGATACCCGTATCTGTATCCATGCAGCATGGGAAACTTGTGACAAGCTTAGGTAGACTATTGCAACTTTTTTTTTATCTACAGATTATCGAAAATCATTGAACTTTTTGCCAAACAATACCAAATGATCTCATTTTGTAATCGACGCCTAAACTTGTTGATACTTCAAACAACACTGAATCTGTTAAATTGTTGTGATGGAAAAAGTTTATTGAAAATTTAATTAAATACATGTTGGTTCAGATTTTTATTTCATGGTTAGTGTGAGTGTTTGGTTCAGCTACGATGAAAATGTCCAGGGCCATTTATGAACTCTTTCGTTTTATTGGTTTTCATTTTGTTTTAATATTCCAGAATTGCAATTGATGGAAATCTTGCATGTTTCTGCAATTACAGCAAAATGTTTGATGCAATTCTAAAAGGAAGTAACTTTTATTACATGTTTGATCATGTGATTGATTCAGGTTTAAAATAGATGTTTCAAGGATGTGCATGGTTGGAGATAGATTAGACACTGATATTCTCTTTGGTCAAAATGCTGGCTGCAAGACCCTTCTTGTTCTTTCTGGTATGTCTCTTTGAAATTCTACACCCGCCCACTCATTTGGTATTGGCTGGTTGGAACAGTGCGAAGAATATGATACCACTAGGCTGGTACCATTACAAATATAAGAATCCCTATCATCTTATGAGGACCAAAGGGTACATATCAGTTTTCTTTTGCCTTTATGCCTTTCCCAAATATATTCAGTTCTTCTGCATCAACAACCTTCTGGAGGTCTGAGCTTTTGTTGTGGACCTTTGAAAGGCTATGACCAAAATCATTTCTTTTAAGATCCCTCTCTCTATTTCTTTGAGGGGTCCTGGGAGTTTCGTGTTTTCTGACCTGGGCATTTTATTTATTAGAAAAGGCTACTTTGCTTTTTATACCAAGTATCACTACAGGGAGTTCAAATCCTCTGCCATAGTTACCCCCACCATAGTTACTACGGCGCTCTGTACGATCAGTGGTGGAGCCACATGGAGCCAGGGGTGGGTAAGTGCCCACCCCTGGCTCAAAAAAATTCAAAAATATACATCTATTTTTATACTTTTGTCAGAAAAAATTATAAAAATATACTTAGAACACAAAAATTTACAAAATTTTGCCTACCTCTGGAAATGTTTCTCCAAAATATGCTTCTATTTCTTTCATTTTCTCAGAAAAATTATACAAATATACTTTATATTAAATATGATTATAAAAGTATGTCTCACCGTAAAATTTTGCTCCACGCTGCTGATTATCCTGGCTATGCCACTGTGTGCAATTGAAGTCAGATGGTTCAGATCAGACCCAAAACACCCCCTTAAAGACCGCACAGTGATCTGGAGTGTTCGATTTTAATTAAACGGCACATGTAGCATGCCATAGTTATCCTGCCCACTGCAACTGTCAAAGCAGATTCAAACTCCTAGTATTGGTATTGGTACTAATTAAAAAAATATATCTGGGTACATGAAACAATTGGTATGCTAAAAGCAGGTTGAAGAGGAAGCTTCTAAAAAGGTTTCTTTTGGGTTTGCTGATTGTTAGGAGTTAACCTCTTTTTTTTTTTTTTCCAATCACAGGAGTGACTACCTTACCAGCCCTCCTTGATCCTTCTAACAGCATCTATCCAGATGTCTATGCGAACAATTTGTCTCATTTTGTCCAATTGTCGAGCCTGTGATGCTCTTTTCCTTTTGTTTTGTCAGATCACTGTGCTCATATTGCACTACTTAATACTATATTATAAGTTAATAATATTTCTTCTTTAAAAAAATTAATAAAATATAAGAAGCATTGTTCCATTCGCAATGGGTTCTTCATAATTGATATTTTTGAACGAAATGGTATGCATTATTCACTATTATATAGGCTGCTATTTGCTATGCAGGCCAGGGTATTTTTAGATATTATCTGTTCTTAAATCTCTGTATTGCTCGCTTGAGTTTAAAATAATTCATTGCTTGAACACAGTCACAAGTGTTGTAACATTTTTCATTGTAATAATATGCCATGCTTGTGTTCCATCTGTAAGACTCAAAGGTGAATGCATCTTTTATTGATTTATGGCTCATGGTATAACGTTTACAATAAAATTTGGTTGATAATTTTGAGCTACTTTACCCCACGATAAACCCTATAATTTCAAATGGAAGATGTCGTGTGGAAAAGCAAAATAGAGCTACATTTAACATGCTCTTTTCTTTTTGTTTTGTTGGCTTTCTTTTTAACAAAGGAACATTCTCTTCTTTTATCAATGAGAAGTGCATTAAAATTAAATAATCAAATTCCTTAATTTTTTCTACGTTTTCTATTCATTATGTCAATTACTAACATATATAAATTGCACCATTTATAATACTGAAAAGTGCATTACTAGCTGCACAACTAGTTATACCATCTTCTCACTACGAACGTAGTTAATGCTACAATTCTAAAATCTATGAAGGTCCCTAGACAAATTATCTTATTTCATGCTCATGACACGAGACAATATTAACATGACACTGATAAAGATAGATCGACGCTGACTAGTGACTACTAGAAGATAACATCTATATATTTAATCCAAACAACAATGAAAGTTACCATATAACAACGCCAACAGGCCCAACACCAACGTAGTCTTGATCAATTCCAACACAAAACAAACCATAAAAGGAACTTGACTAGGAGATGACGGGGCAACCTTCGACCACTATCCCGGGATAAGTTGGGCACTTGGCCAAGGGGCAGTAGTCGTCCATCACCCCTCCCCACCAAGTCACACCATAAATATCAAAGTTGCCAAGGGCTAAGAATGTCAACACCCCCATAAATGCAAGCCCGGCATCGAGTGCTGCCGCAAGAACATAGTTGTGCTTGATCCACCATGCCTTCCTCTTGTTGAACACCCACCAGCTAAAGATGAAACCCACAAGGCCCCACATTATGAAGTTGACCGCCCTGGCCGGCATCAGACTGCCGGCCCCGCTGAGGAACACCGGAATGTTGACGTACTTGATCCACTGGCAGTCCGGTAACAGCTTGGAGAGGGCCCAGAAAGGTACCGGGGCAAGAGCACCGATGAGGAAGAACCAGTTCATCTGATTATAGTTGCCGAGTACACCGAACATGCGCTTAGGGCCCACAACACCCCAGATGATGGAGGCATTGTAGAAGACGTCGTCTCCTGGGCATGTCCAAGGGCTGTCTGCTGGCAGGTTGTCCACGTCGCATATGTTCTTGATAGATGTTAACAGCCACCAGGCTGTGCCGAAGTGCACCGAGGAGGCCAAGATCGTGCTAACAAGCTGCCGAAAGAAAAATCAAAGTGTAGATAATCAGGCTTGATGATATTAATTTCTCATGGCACGAGTTTAATCCCGCCACTAATTAACTTTTTAGTCTAGATGTTGTAATTAACTACTTGTATGTTTACCCATGTCTCATTTGAATTCATAAAATATATAGCACATATGTATGCTTGAAATTGGCTAGCTTTCTGGATTGTTGGCAAAATTTTGTGTTGGTTAGCATGGAACAGATAAAATGCTTAATTGATTAATTAGTTTCACTTGCTAAACGAACGAAGTATTAAATAACCCAGGATTATCATTTGCTACACTTATACATGCTTCTTATCTAGGTTATTGTTTGTACCTGAGCCCAGAACATAGATCTGGGAGGGATTTTCATGTAGTGACCCAACTTGAAATCTGCAACGAAGGAGAGTGCCTGAGACATGCTCATGTAACCGTACGTCTTAAATACCACATTTGCCAATGGTTTTCCGGGGTACAGGTACCCAATCACCAACTCAGTTATGATGTTCAGACCTGGTTGCTGTATACAAACAACGACGGGTAAATATTAAATAACAAAGAAATTAACCGAGGCATAGAGATATGAGATCCTCAAATGTTTCAATGTTACTTGTTAGTTCATTTTTTAATTTTGGATCATGTCAATATGCTAGTGGTCTGTAAGTACTGGTGGGAACTGTGTTGCATGAATATGTTTCTGTACCTGATTAGTAGTTGCGGCAATAACACCAATTGGCAGAGTGAAAAGGAAGGCCATGGCCATTGCCAGGAGGAGACCCCACCATGGCAATTGGAGCTGTTTACCAAAACCTTCGCAGGTGTACATAGAGAGTGCTGTTACCAGAATAAGTATAATATGAAACCACCATTGGGGTACAATTTTGTAGTTCCTTTTCATGATCCTAGTGTGCACATCTCCTAGTTTATCGTGTGCTTGCGCAGCTGTTTTCTTCCATAGTTCAATGATATCTCTGCATTGTAGATAACCAAAATGTTTAAACGCAAAATTAAGAATAAATGTTCTAGATGGTCAGAACTACTTATTTTTGGCAAAACACAAGCAAATTTATATTGTACAGTTATCATTAGAAGGAATTTATGTTCATCAAAACATACTTTCCGTTGTGGAGCGCCACGTGTGTAAGTGCGGCTGTGAGCCCTGCAAACCCCATCCCATAGGTGTACGCAAACATGACACCCAGATTAATCCTGCTATATGACTCGTATTCTGTCATGTTGATTGAAAATGTCTTCGGATCAAGAATCCTTGTAGTGTTGTAAGTGATCCCCTGATCATCAAACACATGCGACGAGAACATTGGGTACTTCTTTGCATTGAAAGAGTTGGTCCAGTAAGCTATCGGGGTGATAACATACACCATCATTGCAAAACCTGCCATGAGGTTGAAGACCGCAAAAGCAGGTGTGACTAACGGGTTGCCTAGAAACCCTGAAACAGTGTTCCAGTCGAGGCCGAACGAGAGGACGCCAAGTCCTTTTAGACCGGACCCAATTTGTTGCATCGTGACAGATTTCTTGAAGAAGAGGCACAGGATGGAGACTGAACTAATGTATGGGAAGAAGTAGCTCGGTACAATGTAGTACGCGAAGCTACAAATTAGAACTATAAAGAAGAACTGTAGCCTTGTGAGGCTTCCCTTTGGTCTCTTCTCCTCTTCATGCATGGCCCTGTTTTGTAGAAATAAACAAAATTTTCAGGTAATATATAGAAGTCAGATTACCTTTGATAATTAAATTTTTTTTTTCCCAAATTTGAAGATATATAGAAGAAATTCAAACCTAAAGAGAGAAACTTGAACAAGGTTGGCAGGCCACCACATGTAGGATGAATCCACCAAATATTTCCTGAACAAGCCAGCCCATCCATACCCAAGCAACTATAACACAAAAGAGAAAAAATAAGAACAGAAAAAAAAATATTATCGTCTCACATGTAAATGGGCATAACAATTATTGAATTTAGAAAAGAAAAGAAGATGAAGATCGTATCATTGTCAATGTTTTCAATGTCAACTTATAAGTAGCAAAAAGAGTTTCTTTAATGATTAAATATTAAAATCAAGGCCAAGGCTGTTCATTTACCTGGGTAGTGTTAGCAAGGAGCAGGGCAGCAAAAGGATGGATCTCGCGATGGTAGAAGGCCTTGACAATGGCGATGATGTTAATTGCGTAAACACTATTGGCACCGGCACCAGCAAAGATGGTTATCAATACATGCTCTTTAAGACTGAAGGGCCCGGGATTCAGCGAGAAGCTCCAATTCGTAAAAGGAACCTGTTATGGAGATTATTAGCTCAACTTGATAAAATAGTTGATCTATTTATGTATTTTTCTTCATTTCTTTACCGATCGGTATTGCATTTAAGCAGGTTTTGTTACAAGTATTTCTTGTTTGGAAAAATAATTTTAAAATTAGTTAGACTATGGAAGTTCGGTTTTGATTTATAGAGTGAGCCTATGGTGCTATGCATAGCAAAGATGGCTAGTGTACTACGGCTCAATATGGTACTTTTTAAAATCCTAACGGTCGATCCAACCGTTCAATGTGATAACCATATGAATATGTACTTGCAAACTAAATTTTATATTTTTTCGAATTTTTTTACTATTTTTTTAGATAGGTAGAAAAATCAGTGTTTTCTGAAAATTCTGGACCATCAAAATTCTACCTATCTAAAAAAATAGTAAAAAAATTCGAAAAAATATAAAATTTAGTTTGCAAGTACATATTCATATGATTATCACATTGAACGGTTGGATCGACCGTTAGAATTTTAAAAAGTACCATATTGAGCCGTAGTACACTAGCCATCCTTGCTATGCATAGCACCATAGGCTCACTCTGATTTATATATATATCCAACTTTGGAGTCGAAATGATCCATTTTTAACTTAAAAAGAGTGGTCGGACTTCTCAAAATTTATAGTTTTAATTCTAACTCGGTTTCTGAGGGTTTTTCTCAATGCACTTCTTAATTTGCAAAATATAAAAAATGTTTATCGAGAACAAGCTTTTGGTCTAGTTTCGAATTACTTTTCCAAACAAAAAGAGATTTCTGATCCTATTTCTGAAGTTTCTTTGATCATTCTTAAAAGCGTTGATTGTCACTAAAATCAGTACATGATAAACATTTTCTTTTTTAGTTAAGGTCGAAGGTCAAGCCACTCAACTTTTTAATATTCACAAAGAATCCTCATTCGGATTCGAACCTGTGACATCCAATATAGAGAGCATTTACTTTGCCACTAGACCAAAAGCTTGTTCTCGATAAACATTTTTTATATTTTGCAAATTAATAATTGCATTAAGGAAAACCCTCATAAACCGAGTTAGAATTAAAGAGATGCAGAAGAGATGGATGAAGAGAATTCAAAGCAACCCACTAAGAGAAAATTGAAAGAATCGCACTCTTCAAAAAATTATAAGCAACCAATGCCACGAAGAGAAAATAGAAAGAATGAATCCATTGGCCATTGCCTTTTGATTGAGATTAGAGCTGAAACTCTCCAGTTCATCTGAACTGGAGACATCCATGTTGTCAGTTACACGTAGTATATAGTATAGATCCTAGCTAGACATGCATGGAACTGCTGGTTAAGGTTCAATATAGTGCAAGTGCACTTACCGTGATTTTCTTGGTGGGGAAGGTGTGGGCCATGAAGCGACCGATGGGGAGAGTGACGAGCTGCACACAGACAGTGCTGATGTACAGCTGGTTCTGCCGGTATGTGAAGAACTCGTTTATGAAAGCGAGCAAAATGCAGGAGATTATGCCGAGTGACCATGTTCGAAACGTTAGCACGCACTGGTTTGGGTCGTCAGTTATCGGCACGGTGAACCTCACCTCCTCTATGGGGCTGTCGTTCACCTCCTCTATTTCTGCACATATATACACAATTTCAGGTGTATACAAGTTAGAGAATTTTTTTTGTCCATTTACTTGGCTTGAAATATCTCCATTTGTATTAAATGTAGTTAATAAAGCTAGCTTTCTTTATCTTATTGCTTTTATGAAGTATTGATGTGAGGTCATTTGAAAAAGGAACATAATATTTGCAAATCTCAATGCCTTTCCTCGAGGAAAATAACTAACAAAAATAAACAAAGAAAATAATATATGTGGAAATAATTCTAAATAAAAGAACAGTAAAATCTTTATTATTCTTGGGAAAACAAGCTAAATATTTAAGGGGCTTTCGCAATCTAATATTTAATGAATAGTTAAATGCAACAGTTAACTTTAATTATAATGCAAAAGGTGCTTAAAGATTTTTTTGGGATTATAACATCATGCAAAAGGCTAGTGTGCTACCTGTAGCATAGCAACATGTCGTGCTACTTGAATAGACTTCAAACGACGAATTCAAACCGTTGAAACCGGTCTACTTCATGAGTGATGCATTTATATGTAAAATTTATAATTTTTGCATTCATTAGTATAAAATCAAGCGGTAAAAAAATAATGAAAAATAAATGCATTAAAATTAACTTTATAAATCTTTATTTTTTGACTACTTGACTTTATAATAAATGAATTAAATTTTTTAAAAGATTTATATGTAAATGCATTACTCGTGAAGTAGACCGGTTTTAACGGATTGGATTCGTTGTTTGAAGTCTATTCAATAGATTTTTTAGGAGTAGCACGGTATATGTCGTTATGCTAGCTATAGGTAGCACGCTAGCCTTATTCTCATTTTATTTATATTTCTTTATTGAATATTAAATGTTTCAACAAAGCAAATTATTCAATATTTCAACAAAGCAAATTATCCAATGTTTCAACAAAGCAAATTATCCAATGTTTCAACAAAGCAAATTATCCAATGTTTCAACAAAGCAAATTATCCAATGTTTCAACAAAGCAAATTATCCAATATTTCAACAAAGCAAATTATCCAATGTTTCAACAAAGCAAATTATCCAATATTTCAACAAAGCAAATTATTCAAACACTAAGAATTAGACAAGTCTGAGATCTAAAATTAAAACAAAGAAGACTTCTTTCTTTCAAAAATTCAAGCAGAAGATCTTATAAAATGGCAAATGAATTTTTAACCAACACAAAACTTCAAAATCTAGAGAGAGAGAGAGAGAGAGAGTAGTACCACCCTTCTTTGTTGAGTGGACAAGCCCATCAGCCCCGGATTCTATATCCATTTAATTCCTGGCAGCTCTCTTTCCTCAGAAGAAAAAGAGAAGAAGAAAATTTTCAGAAATGAAATTTATTAGCCAAGGAGGAGAGAAGGGAATCAAGAACTGCCACCTTTCATCCATATATAGCATGACCTATTGTTAGAATAATTTCTTGATTCTTCCTACTTTAATTTGACCGTGTTGTCAACTAAATTTAGTAATGAGATGTATCCGGTCAATGTTTTCTTGTAATGAGAAAATTTGTAGTTTGCTATATAGCGGTTTGGAATTGTAAGAGAAATATACTGGTATATATTAGCATGAGAGCTGAGAGCAGTAGGTGAATATTTAATAGGCAAGAGGCGTTAGATATATCAGGATGTAATAGGATTAGTTCAAAATAACAAACTGTCAGTTAGTTAATGGTTTGTTAGTGGCATACTTGTAATTAGCAAAGCCTCTATAAATATAGAGCTCCTGTTGTACTCAAAGACGAATGAATGAAATCCTTTCTCTCATGAAACCGTTTAATATTCTACATCATGTTGTACGGATGTACACTTGAATTAATCACAACATGTGAATTCTACGTGTGAATTCAGTTATCTACGTATGAGATTGGAATCTAGAGATTCCATCGGCTAGAAAAAATTATCACCTAATTAAACTTGGAGTAAATCCATTCACAAAGCAGATACTTATCGAATCAAATAACAGGCTTTGTTAAACCAATGTATGATCAGACCGAAATTTTTAAATTTATCATTCACAAAAAGTTGGTAAACCAATAAACCACGATTCCGTGGGAATTCCATATTCACCACAAACGCAATCTGTGGTTGAGTCCACCAAAAGTGTTGAAATCAAGTAGGAACCAATACATTTCAGCATTTTTTGTGGACTCAACGACTCAACCACAGATTGCGTCTATGATAAATATGGAATTTTACGGAATTCGTGATTTTTCTGTTTATCTTTTTTTTTTATTGAATGATAAATATAAAAATTTCGGATGATCAGACAGTAAATAGTAACAATGGACCAAGTAGCTCTATATTGTTTCTTTTCTGTTAATCTTTATTGATTTTAGACCTAAGTTCCAATTAAAAAGGAAAATCAATTCTTTCATATATTGGAAAATGGACTGCCTCGAGTACTCCCCAAAAACACTGTCTTGTCAGTAATGATACAATCTCCAAAAATCGGACCATTTAAACCGAACTTTTTTGGTTCGCCGAACCCGATGAACACCCTACATATAGATTCTATTTTGTGTTGTCAATTAAAATAAATAATAAAAATAGTGTATGTTTTTTTAATATACGGATAAAAGGAAAATAATTTTTATATATGTCATTCTGACTTGGTATTTTCTACGGTTTCTGAGTAAGGATAGATGGCTATTTTCTATTTCTATATGATTGTGATTTATGAACATGTATAGAAATCTAAAAATTGCATTTCTATTATATATAGAAGTCTAAAATAATGCTTGTTATTCTACAATTTCTCATAATTAGTTATTTTAAATAAATATTAATACGGATAGAAGAAAAATAAATTTTATATATGTAATTCTCATGACTTGTTATTTTCTACAATTTCTCAGTAAGGATAGCTGGCTATTTTCCATTCCTATATATACGGTTGGCTTCTTGTATATAAGTCTAAAATTGCACTTATATTATAGAAGTCTAAAAATATGTGTTATTCTTTCCTTTCAGAAATAAATATATCCTTTTCAATTAATACTTCAGTTGACAAGTTTAGGTCATGGATAAATCCTTTCTTCAGTAAAATTCAATCGTGGATAATTATAATAATTTTTTTATTTAAACATAAATATTTTTCTAAGTTAAATGTACAATTTTTAAGAAAATTCTAAAAAGGAACTAAGAGTTAATAATAGGAAAATTAACTATTTGTTTCCTGCTTCGTGACAATCTAAAAGCCATTTTGTACAGGAGGCATAGTTAGAAATATTTATCGAGCAAGACAAAATAATAAAGATCATTGTTACATTTTGTAATTTTTTAACGTATTATTTTCCATAAGACCAGTATATATATTCTAATTTAGTTTATAACGCTTGGTTTTTCATGGTTATCGTTAATATATGAGCATGGAAGTAATAATGTTGAAGCTATTCTGTTATTAAAAACTTAACTGCGTTAGTATCAGCACTCCATAAATGTTTTTTGAAGCTATCAATGGCAGCTCTCATAAGAAAGAAAAACAGAGGACCAGAGGCGGTTCCAAACTTTCATTTTTTACCTTGATTTGATTTTTTTTCTTTCTATGGACTAGAGCCTAGTATGTCATTCATTGTCAAGAGTTTGACATTTTTTCTTCTTCTAATTATTAATATGAAATCTTAAATAATCTAAGAGTTCATATCTACAGCATTAAATGCTGAAGCTGGTTTTGTTAAATGATAGATATTTAAATAAGGACCGATACTTATCTTTTGCAATAAGAACCCAAGATGAGTTGTTGACAAGTTAAATCAATATAATATTTCTGTTACAAATTGGATATTATAATTTCATTTTGATCGAGAAAAAGGACTGGATGAGAAGAAAAAAAGTGAATAATTTGTTTACTAGAAAATTGGATGATGTGGCTAGTTAAAATTTTGCGAAGAGCTTATTAGCTCTAATGGAGAATATTCCCATATAATCAAATTTTACTAGCAACTACAAAATTAAGGTTTATACATAACTATATGGTTTCCGCATTACATATGCCTCTGATAAACCAACAGTTAGATTCAACTATTAGGTAAGTGAATCCAACATTTTGGTATCACCTGCTTTTCCAAAATCCACTTTTTTAAATTGAACCGTACGATTAAAATTTAAAACAAACGGATCATATTCATTTTAAAAGAGCCTTCTAAATTCATCCATCCGATCTGTTCATTTAAAATAGTAGAGCCTTAATTTTTTCTTTTGGAAAAGTTGGATACGGACTCGCGCCTGGAATGGGTTAAACAGGCAGCATTTACAATTGAAACAAAGCATTAATTCTTCATTTGACCTTCCTACTGTATGCATGTCAAGAACTCAAGATACAACTAATGCCATCATTGGCCGGTGATATAAAGAGATGACCATGCCTTCTCATTAGCCTACATATTGTTAGCTTCCTCTTTTAAGTGATACCTCGTACTGCACACCACAATTACACGTCACACCACAAGAAACCTCCTGCAAATATTGAAATTAGAAACATTGGATTAGTTCAATTTTGTGCAACTGTTTCCATTATGCAACGGGACCCCCTTGCCCTCCATTTAATTTAACTGGGAGACTTCCTATTGAACTATTTCATTAGTAAAGGACGAAATCACCCTAAATGCAGTTTTTCAGAAACACCATTTCAGAAGTGGCATTATGTCGGCTTAGTGCACTGACTATATTTAACTGCTAAACTTGTTCCTTTGTTTTTTTTTTTCCATTAATCGTATATATGAATTAAGGGTTACCCACCCCCTCCCCCCACCAAAAAGATATAAATAAATAAAAATAAAGAAGTCCCTTATCCTTTACATGTTTTGGTAAATTGTATTATTCCACTATCTCTCTAAATATAAGAAAAACATGCCACTCTTCTAAAATTGTTAAAAGCTAGTGCCAGTGTGAAAGAAGTGTGTATTTTACTCGCAACATATGTGCATTTTAATTATGTGTCTATATGCATTCCAGTTGAAAGCAGCGTGCATTCTGGTCTTAACAAGTACATATTTTATCCCTATGCTAATGTTGTCAAAACACCTGGGTTTGAAGAAACTGTCGAGTGTCGACAGCTGCTGGAAATTAATAATCTTAGATCCTTGATGAGTGGTTATGCATATAAAGTGTGCTTGGGACTAAGTGTGCTTTTGAATCTAAATAGCACTCATTTAGCATATGGAGACACAAATAAGTGTGGTGCATTTGAATTTAAACATGGGTAGTTGGGGGTTAGAATTGATGGGAGGCTGTTATCATGACAACTGAATTACTTGGGATTTATATAATGTGCTAAACATAAAAATAGCCAATTTTGGTAAGATCTTATACCCATACCAATTACTATTGGCTCAATTGCATGACTCAAGAGTTTAATTGAGGCTTCATTGATTGAGCTTAACTGAAAATGTAGCAATCCAACAAACAAAAGACTAATTAACTCTCCCTTGTGCAATCAAGCATCATTCAATCAAATTCTGGTCCAGTAAACCCTAATTTATGAAATTATGCCTCAACTAAGCATTAGTTAAGCCCACATAATCTCAGTTTTGTACCCAATACAAAACAAGTTGACAAATGTTCATAATAAAGCAAGTCAATAGATGAAAGCAAAACAACAAAACTATGAGTAGAGGTACAGTTAACATAGATACCTTGAGTGCATTAATGCGGTCTTGAAGAGATTGGATGTATTCCACTTCTCCATCTTTGTCCCTTAAGAGAGCTTTTTGTTCTTCCTCCAAAGCATTCAATTCCATCTCAGCAAGGTTGTGCTTGTGCAAAGAAATACAAAGTCAATAAAATGAAATAATAGGGCAGACCGTTAGTACAGAACAAGATTTAACACGTACAGGCATAGCTTCCATTAGTTGCTTCTCTTGATTTAAAAGCTCTTTGTTCTGTTTCAGAGATTTTGGTTTATATCAGCATCAACAATATAATTAAAGGATTAGCACGGTACATGCTTGCCCCGAACCCAGCCAGTATGCGGATAGTCTTCTATAATTTTTAAGTATTTGGTTTTTTAAGTTATTTTTTGTAGTAGGGAATAGCCTACTATAATTTCATTTACTAAATAAAAAGAGTTACAGGTGGGTTATGTACATGTGTGGGTATGGTTTTTAAAGTTATTTTATCACACAAAAACTAACCTCAATTTAAGCAATTGGGCAATAAAATAATATAATAAATTAAATTGTGCATTATAAACAAAATCACCAGATGGCATTACTGACTCTGAAAGAGATTGAAATGGTAAACTCTCTGCCCTGACTTAAACGATAGGAACAACCATACAATGGTTGCATCATGGCATAATAGTAAAAAAAAGAAAAGAAAAGGAGGTAAAATAATATGTGCTTACTTGGAGAGTTTCAGAGATAAGTGTGGATCTTTTTGCTTCCAATGCTTCCTTTTTCTGTTCTGTAAGCTCCATTTGCAATTTGAAGCCCTTTTCTTTTTCACAATTTTGAGTTTGCTGCCAGAAAGAGAAATACTTCTGAAGGAATATTACCAGAAAAGTTCTAAAATAATAAGATGTGTGCTTGTCTCAACAAACCTCAAAATACCAAGCTATTCTTCTTTCTCCAAATTATTAAAAGAGGACAATAAAGATGATTTTCATCATTTCAGGCAGTGCACATGTTATACTAGGTTGACGTATGCATAATATATTCAAGATTTACACGTATGTGCAACTATCCCAGTTTATATTTACAGAAGAACATAAATAGAAGAAATCCAAAGATGATACCATTTCCTCTGATTTCCCTTCATTTGCAAAACCATAGCCCCCTGACAAACAAGCATGCATGTCATACTTTATCATACAAAAATTATAGAATAACAAAAGACACTAATTGTAATGCATCCAAGTGTACATTTTTTTAAGTCGTAACAAGTGCAAATAATGGTTTTAAATGTACCTTCAACATGGCTTTTTTTGCATGGAGACCCCTCAACCTGTAATAATAGCTCACCTTGTCTTGACACCTTATGCTTGTTTATCCATTCCTAAAATCAGAAGGGCAAAAAAAGAAGTAAAGACAAAAGTAGAATAGTAACACTAAAGATTGAAATTAAAAAAAAAAAAAAAAGCCAGAGCAAGGGTGGTACGAAAAACCCCCAAGTACCAGCAGGTTTGTTTATCAACACCAGCCAGGTACATGACAGTTAATGTATCAACATGTTGGGTATAACATTGTTATATTCATATAAAGACTCAACTAAGTCCTGAATCATTTAATGACCCTAAACAAACTCTTACCAGATGAAAATTGCTTTGATGTCAACCAGTACAAGCTTAGGGATGACCGACACGTACAGCACTGATATGTTGCGTTACCTATCCTTGCAAGTACTGAGACCAAAGGCCGAAATCTTTGCTGGATTGATATCTTTGTTTATCTTTTTTCCTGAGTTCTCAATTTAATCCTTTTTCATGATGTCTGACTTTTTGTAGGATTTCAATAAATGAACCAACAGGGAAAAACTTGGCCATGTATTGATTATTATCAGAACTGGCTCAGAACAAATAAATATCTGACCTCTTGGTCTTTGAGCTTTGCAACAAAGTTCTCTATTGTATTTGCGTAGAATGATCTATATCAAAACAAGAAAACAAAAAAGAATGAACACTGAATGTTATATTCAAGGTAATAGTAACAACAGTACTCTAGGAGATAGAAATTATAGTAGTACGTTTTGAAGACTGCGCCAATACCTTGGTGATATTATGTGCAACCTAGTACCAATACTAGTCAATAGGGCATTCCTTGGTATATGTTGTCCTAACAAGGCATGTAACAGTGCAGCATCCGGTTCAAAGGAAAAACAAAATAATCCAGAACTACCTGTAGAAAGACGTACCAAAAACCAAGTACTGCCGAACGGACAGTGCATTGTCCGCAGAGTACTGGTACAAAAGCTTTAAGCAATATTATCTTTTCACGTAAAATACATTCATAACCCAAGTAGAGTAGCAATGGAGAAGCGAAACACTTAATTTTATATTGATACCAGAATTTATTAGGTTAGTGGTCTTACATTGATTTGTAACTTACTGCATTTTATTAATGTAGATCCAGTACTTGTATTGAAAGATGTGCTGGTCAAACAGCACTGCAGTATAAAAGTATCATGGGAGAGTGTAGAACTTCATTATACCTTTTTGCATTAAGCTTTTCTGAAATGGTATTAATTTCTTGGTGAAGAAGATCTAGTGTCTGCGGAAAAAGCAACAAAATTATTTGGCGATGACTATCTCAACAATTGTGACAATCAGCTAAAAAATATGAAACTCAGCGAACAAGTTCATAGGTGAATTATTAATCAATACAGATCTATGATCTATGAAAATTAGAAGTAACGTTTCTTAGTACATTAAAGTGTTTAAATATGGATAATTCATCTTTTAAATTATGAGATGAAGGGAAAAACTCGTATTAAATGTCATACATATTTGTGTGTGTGATCTACAAATGTATAGAATGTATTCCAATCATAGGATTTCAAATTTAAATGTAATTTACAGTCAGGGTCAGATTTAATCTAGTTATCATTGGATCTTAACCTTAAAAATGAATATATACAAAGATAAGTTTGAGTCTAACATCACAAATCATCGCCTATTCAATTTCACTGAAGTGTTGGATACTGCAGAGTTATTGTAAGTCACTTTCATATCCGTGCCCTATGGAGCGACAAGTTCCAGATTATCTTGGTAGTTAGCCATACCGTGAGTCTCACGAGATAGAGACGGAATACGCTTAATTTACGGTGACATCACTATCCAGATAACACAATTTCAATTTAATTTCATTACTGTACGATTTTTTTGAACTTTTTACCTCTACATAACCCTAACTAAATTTAAAGAAAAAGAGTGAGAAAGAGAACCTGCTTGAGAGTTGAGCATTCAGTCTCTAAAGAGGTAATTTTCTTTTGCTTCTCGGTTATCTCCCATTCAGCCTTGTATTTTTCCTTAACCATCTCTCCTTTCTCCACACTTACTTTGGCAACCTCTGATCTCACTGTAATTAATCAACCACCATTAAGCAGATCATGTTGGATCAATTGTTGTTTTTGTACGTAGTAAGTCAAGTATGCGCACATGAAAGCTTAAAGGAAAGAATGAACTGCATCAAAATTTCAGCCAACTTTACAATACCAATTAACCTAATAATTAAATTACATAGTAAATGAGACGAATTAAGCATGAATGACTCTCGTCTGTGCAAATATTTATTGATAACAATTAGAACCATTGCTCTCAGTTTACCTTCGAGAGATAAGGTGCATTTTTCTCCTTAATTGATAAGTCGTTTTATTTCACTTAATTACTAGTCTCCAATACTAATTAACCTGGATACATCGAATTTCTGAAATTCAATGTAAGTTTGAGGTAGGCGATAGATCTTTCTTATGAAACGATGATTCGGTGTGAAGGTATTGTGCAGAAGTTCCAGGCAAATAAGGTTGTCAACGAGATAAAACAATACAATAAATAAGGCATAAATAAGAGTAAAGAGAAGGAGTATAAGATAGAGAGTAGCACCTCAAATATAGTTCTTACTTTTTTGTCTCCCCAGAGAAAAAGAAAATATGAGTATGAAAAACAAAGAATACCTAGATTGAGATCATTCTCTAGAGTTTCAATCGCAGTCGTTTGCCTCTGCTCCTCAGCTGATCTCTTGGATGCCTCATCCTCAGCATCTAGAGAGAGAGAGAGAGAGAGAAGGTCAAAAGATCGAAAAAGGAAGAGACAAGATCGAATTGAGGTAGCCAGCGAGCGAGAGATACACCTTTTACGTAAGATCTGAACGACTTCAGGTTTTCCAAATACTCCTCCATGTTTGATCGGAGATTGAGAAACTGCTCTCTGAATTGCGAGCTTGTGTGTGTTCGTTTGTGTATGTATGCTTGCGGAGTTGCGGGAGCGAGGGAAAATGGAATTTCCCGCTATGTGTGATTTCACTAGCAGTTCTCTGTTTTTTCCGAATTCGGACCATTCAATTATTAAAGCCGATTTTTTTATTAATCGAAAATAAATAAATAAAATACGCAGATGGGAAACGGATTGGTAGAAATTTGATATATAGGTAGGACGGAACAATTTATTCTAATTTATTCTGTTCCACAAATGAGAAGGATTTTGAATTTTCGCGCACTCGAAATCAGATTGTTATTTTGGTGTTGTAGTATATGAGCTTGTGGGACGGGATAAATTGTCCTGTCTTATCTATATATCGAAATTTCATCAAACTGTTCCTCATCTGGGATATTTTTTTTTCGATTAATAAAAAAATCGGTTATTAAAGCGGCCCGAGCGTTCCATCTCAGGTCGGATTGGATCCGGATGGCCGTGATCCAAACAGAAATATTATGTTACCTCAGAGGATAAAAACTTGTCGATTTTTTTATTAATCGAAAATAAATAAATAAAATATCGCGAAAGAGGATCGATTTGGTGAAATTTCGATATCTAGATAAACTGGAATTGATTATCCCGTCCCACGGAACGGGACAATTTATTTCGTCCCACTAATCCAATTCCGTAACCCCGCTAACTTAATTAACTAAGCAGAGAAAAAAAAATTGTGGTACGGAATAATCTATTCCGTCCCACAATTTTTCTTTCTTCTTCTTTCTTCTTAGTTAATAGGTTAAGTAGAGGGAAAAAAATAAAAATTTGTGAGATGGGATAATCTATTCCGTCCCACAATTTCTTTTTTTTTTTGTTTCCTCTCTTCTTAGTTAAGCAGAGAAAAAAAAATGTGGGACGGGATGGATTAACCTATCTTATAATTTTTTTTTCTCTTCTTAGTTATTTAAATTAGCGGGGTTACAGATTTTAATTAGTAGGACGGAATAAATTATCCCGTCCCGTAGAACGAAATAAATGATCATGTTTTATTTATATTTCGATTTCCAACATAAACACATATTTTTTATTTTTTATTAATAAAAAAATCGGTAAAAACTTGGAGCTGTCACTGTCATCCAATGACCGGTTTTTTTTGTCTGCAGCGTTTTCTTAAAAAAAAAATTAATATGTTCTGTTAAATTCAGAATATTTTTATTAATTATACAAACGTTGTCAACAGTGTTTCGGAATTAAAAATGTTAATGATGACAGATTGGCAGTGCCTCGCATCTTTATATATCTTATTATTGTTAATGTTTCGAAAACAATGACATCATTTCACATCTTGCTTGATTGTTGATAAAATTTTTTGTACTTATTAGGGATGATAATCTTCGTAATTTGATATTATAGGTTTAATTTTCTTTTTAAATGCTACAAACAAAAAAATTGGATCCAGTAAGCTTGAAATACTTTTCCCTTCTTTATGAGCCGAATTTGTGTACTTCCTTTTAATTCGGTATCCGGATTCTATTTTATCTTTTTTAGAGACCGATCCGAACCGACAAAATAAAATGCCACGTGACTAAATCCTTGCCATGTGATCAGATCATGAGTGAAAATATTGAAAACCTTATTACTATAGTCAAATATTGAACAAGTAAAATATATAGATAAGTGAAAACATGTCAGAACAAATATTCTTCAGAGTTGTTGTAGTTGTTGTTGTGTTATTTCAGTTATTAACTTATTGTTACGAATTATACTTTTCTATTTGGTTGGTTCAGTTTAATTAATTTTAAAATTTTCTAAATCAAACCGAATTAAACAATTAAACCGGTTTTAAAAAAAGAATCAAACTGATTCATTTAACTGAAAAAATTAAATTGTTTAATCTAAACTCTCTCAATTCAGTTTATAACCAATTAAAACAAACCTGATGAACACCCCTAAACTCGGTTCCTATTTGGAACCATGATATCATTAAAATTTTCAAAGATGATTTGAGATCCCATCCCAAGTGGCCTATAAGGTCTAAATTTCATTCCAAAAAGGCATTCTAAAATTATTCCCACGAGTCATACACAAATGGAACATACCCATGAAACCAAAAGGATACAGTTTTCTAATGATAAATAATTTATATTTTGTTGACAGTTTGAGATGGTGTACGGTCTTTTGATTAAGTGATAAGAAACTTGCCTACGGACTTCAACTAAAAAAAATAAAAATATGATAAGAAAGTTAGAAACAGACGGAGAGCCGACATTTTTATTAATATCCAAAGTTTAATAGAAATTAATTAATATATCAGATACGCTAGGAAGTTATAAAAATATCTATACCTGTCATTTTCTGGCTAATATTCAATTTAATTCATTACCGGCTACTTTTTGGCCGGTACTTAATTTTTTTTTTTTTTAGGATGGGCATAGCATAGTTGGCTAGAAGAAAAAGTCGTAGGAAACTCGGATTGAAGTTTGCACTCGGTTTGGCTAAGATCAAACAAATGCATTTGGTTGGATGCGTGTGTTACATCGGTTGCATGTATCGGTGCATCCTCGATGTTTTTAAATGAAACATCGATGTTTTATTAGCCGGGTAGTGCTAAAAAAATATCGGTGCGTCGCTAATGTTTTTGTAATGAAACATCGATGTTTTATTAGACTTAGCATTGACAATTAAGCAGGGTAGTGCTAAAAAAACATTGGTGCGTCATTGATGTTTTTGCAATGAAACATCGATGCACTTCTGCCGTCGTTAGGCCGTGCATAAAGCATCGGTACTCAATTTTAGGATGTTGGTTATTGTCAAATTAAATTCACTAGCCGCATGCGAACACTAAACTTTAGTGTCATATGACACTGTCAAAAACATCGATGATGCACCGATACATGCAACCGATGTAACACACTGAGTGCACCGATAAATGCAACCGATGATGCACCGATACATGCACCGATAAATGCATTTGTTTGATCTTAGCCAAACCGAGTGCAAACTTCAATCTGAGTTTGCTACAACTTTTTATTCTAGCCAACTATGCTATGCCCATTCTAAAAAAAAATAAAAAAAATTAAGTACCAGCCAAAAAATGGCTGGTACAGTATTAAAAAAAAAATTTGGATACCGGTCATATTTCGGCCGATAATGGATTAAATTGAGTACCGGTCAAAAAATGACCGGTATAAATATGTTTATAACTTCCCAGCAGATCTGGGTATATTAATTAATTTCTATTAAACTTTGGATATTAATAAAATTGTCAGGACGGAGAGTCGTAAAATAGTACTGAGACAATTGTTTAATTATTTTAAATATGAGTATATTTTTTTGTAAAGTTTTTTAGAAAAATAACAGAAGAAATATATTTTGACAAAAAAATAGAAACATGATAAAAAAAAATTTGTTCTCCTAGAAAGATTGAGAACTGTCCTAGGAAATTCCTAGTGACCAAAATTGGTCCGTCGAACACTCCATTGAATTATAATTCAAACACCATCAAATTCTCATCTAAAAACTGCACGCCGAACAGCCCTTAAGAGAGGTTGGATCGTCGGGAAAAAATTGGTTGTCCTAACCACAATTTTTTTTTTCACCGTTTCTATCACTTTATCGAAAAGTCTATATACCACTAATGAGAGAACAGAAGTTTGCAGATTCATAACCGACTAATCATAATAATGAGATTTCAGCACATGCTCACGCTCATTAGTAACAAGAAACAAATTAAGCGACCACTATAAAATTTATCTCTGAGTTAGATGTACACTAGTCATTAAAATACAAATTATATTTTGGAAGACATAAATAACAAACAATACAAAATCGATAAATAATGTCTAATACAATTGATCAAGACAGACGATTGAAATCACTAATACATGAACCCGACTTTATTATTTTGTGTGTTGTAAGGAGTCGATTCTGATCAGACGGCTGTGATCTACCCGAGCTCCGATGAGTTTGCTCAACCCGGAATTCATATCAGTACCTTAACTTTTGTTTTAAATAAAAAAAAATCTACCTAAATTTTTAATTTTCAATCTGAACCGTTCGTTATATATTACAGCCTTTTACTACAGGTTTGGACTCTATTGATCCGGATTCTAATCGGACGGTCCAGACTAAAACTCAAACGTGGTGCATTTATCTCAGAGGATCCAGATTCCAGACTCCTCAACCCGGGTCGAGCAGTCGACCCGAAGGAAATTAGGTGTTTCTCCAGCGCAAAATGGCGCATTTCTAAAACCCTATTCCACGAAACAAACCTCAACCCTTCCAAAACCCTAGCCTCCCCAACCCTCTAGCTCATCTTCTCGCTGCGCGCGCGCGCGTTTTCTCCATTACAAATGTCTAAAGGGAGTTTTACGTCAGCTCTGAACATGCCTGATGTTCCCATGGGGAAGCTTCCAGACCATCTCGAGGTGCAGCGCACACGGGTGGTTTGCAAAGCCGATGCGCCGATTCATGTAATGAGATTTTGGTTTTGCTTTCTTTTGTTTTTCGTACTTTATCCATGTTTCCTATTTCTCTGAACTCTACGACTATTCTCTCGGTGAATGACAAGGCAATTATCTGGGGTATTAACGGGCCTCTACGAAATATGCGGAACTGATTAAAATTTAAATATAATTTTTGCCTTTGCCAATTTGCTCTATTAGTCAGGCAGCTTGTATATAATTTTTTTACCAGCCATACTCATTTTCTTCCAATGTCTGTACTTTCCCATACTTAAATATCTTACTGTTACCAAATTCATGATTTTTTTTGTCATGATTTTGTTTACATGAAGATTTCAATTTAGGTTGGTACTGCAAAATTCTTGTGGTTCATGCCACTGCTTTGCCCATGAAACACTAAATTTGCAGCAAAGCATTTATTATCCTGATGTAGGTTTTCTTTTACCTTAATTATGTAATACCGGATTAAATAAAATCAGAAATTAAACAACTAAGAAAGAGATTAAGCACAATACTTTGTTTTTTTGGTACCATTTGTATACTGGCTTTTGAAAACTCATTTTTTCCCCTTGTATCAAAAGACGGAAGGTATCCAATTCTCTGGGGCTTATGCAGCAGTGGGAGTAGACAACAGCAATCCCCTGGATAAGTTTAAGAGGGATTTTAAAATTGATGTAATTCGTCTTACCAAGGATGAGATGGAGTTTGACATGATTGGAATTGATGCCGCCATTGCTAATGCTTTTAGGAGAATCCTAATTTCCGAGGTATAACTTTTTCAGCCATGCAATGTTCCTTTTTATGCATTTGAATCTTGATTTGGAAAGACCGCCACTTGTCAGTTCTTTGTATGACTGTGGAATTAGTTTTCATAATATAAACTTTGTTTGATATATTTGATTGATGACAAGGCTTAGTGCCTGCCTCACACACACACACTTGGCAGCCTCTGCGAAGATTTCAAAAGAGTGAGAGAGAAAGAGCAGAAAAAACATTTTTCTTGTATCCTTTCTATCTGACAAGACAAGTTCAATCACCTCAACCCACAGGCCTAGTTGCCCTTGATTGGCCTTGAACCCTGTACCCACTACAGGAAATTCAATCACCTGTTACTGATTAGTTGGTGACATTGGGTACTGTTTATTCTGGTTTCTAAATATGGCAGCTCTTTTTCATTTTCTTATGGTTGTCATTTATATTTTTGTTCAAAAGGTGCCAACAATGACAATAGATAAAGTATTTATGGTGGATAACACATCTCCTATAGTGGATGAGGTGCTAGCTCACCGGCTTGGTCTTATCCCTCTAGATGCGGATCCCAGACTCTTTGAATATATGTCAGGTTTTGATTTTTTTTCTCTGTTATTTTTTAATTATCCTCAATTAAGCTTTTTAATATTACTGACTTAAAACACATGAAACTACCACTTTGCATCTGATGAACATTTCTTACATTGTTTTGTTTGTCGACACCCTATATTTTGTTTTTTGTTTTCATGGTTTGTTTAAGCAAACAGACAACACCACATACTGAAAGGAAACAGAGGGTTCTTAAGAACAATAGATATTGAAATATTTTAGTCAATTTCGGACAAAAGTTATCATTGTTAAAGTGCTAATGGTGCAAAGATGGTTGTTTCTTTCTTTCTTTCCTTTCCTTTTTTTTGGGGTGGTGGTGGTGGAAGATCACAATTCAAAACTAATTTGCCACAAAATATACTATAATTATTGTAGTTGTACCATTATTCTTTGATTTGCTTTGATAAGGCGAGTACTCAAGACACCCAGAATAAATAAAATAGAACAAAAGAAAACAAATTAAACATGAGAGGTTGGGTTATTGATTTGCTTTTATGTTACTGCACAATGATTAATTTTCATTTTGCACTGAACTGTGAATATTTTATCATTGGCTCTTCTTGTGCTGCAGAACATGATGTGCCAAATGAAAGGAACACCATAGTGTACAGATTGAATGTCTCTTGTGAAAAGGGTTCGCCACGACTTACAGGTATATTCTTATGTTGTTCTCTTGAGGTCTTGCGATTTAGTGTAAGATCTATGTTGTTATGTCATAATGATACTGGTGCGTCGAGCCTTTGGTTTGAGCCCAAATCTCTTTCTAAATGAACCTTGCACGCCAAATCACCTTTAGATGAGGTTGTTTCTTTAAGTGTGTGGTTCTTCAAAGAGTTATGTCTGCACTGAAATATGTTTTGCTATTATAAGGCATTTTATTGGGTCATGGTGACTCTCGTGAAGAAAAAGGGTTGCCTCTAGTTGTAGGTGATTATAATATTCTGTATTACTGTGATTGTCAGCATATGAGCCATTGTAAGGTATCAAAATACCATTTGGCATATATTCTGTTTTCCTTCTCTGTTACGTTCTCCATAACCTTAACTACGGTATAATATACTGTATTATTGTGATTGTCAGTATTCTTATTGGCGTTGTTGCTTTTGCTGTTGCTAATTGTTTTTGTTTTCAATATTTAATTTTCTTTAATAATGTTTTCTGACTTAATGATTCCAAAACATGAGTTACAGTCCCAAATTGTTACGGTAGTTTCTGGTAAGTTAGAAACCAAATTTCTTTAACAAGAGCCAACTCAAGTCATATT
Source organism: Carex littledalei (assembly GCA_011114355.1). Taxonomy (NCBI): domain Eukaryota; kingdom Viridiplantae; phylum Streptophyta; class Magnoliopsida; order Poales; family Cyperaceae; genus Carex; species Carex littledalei. The sequence continues at coordinate 6,220,892 of CM022097.1, forward strand.
TCAACTGATTTCTTAGTAAGTTCTGATCTTCTTAGTTTGTTTTGATCTTCTTAGTAAGTTCTGCCTTGACTTCAGTAAAGGATCTTAAGGTGGCTGGAATGTTAATCTTTGATTCTAACTTGTCGACCCGTTTTTATTATACGTGAACAGTTAAATCAGATCAATTAGAGTGGCTACCAGATGGCAGTAAATTGCATGAAGTTGCTCCTAGCTACCCTGGAGAACAACAAAAGACCTACACTTCCTTCAGTGGTAGCCAACTGGAAGTTAGCAGAAGGGCCCTTGGTGTCAAGCACAAAGACATAACTATTGCCAGATTGGGGCCAGGACAAGTCAGTACTTTGAACCTTTATTTGTATTATGACTCACAACATTGTTGTATGATACTATGATTACCATTACCAAATGATAATATTTGATGAAAATCATTGTTTTGGGTGAAATGCAAAGTGCTGCTTGTTCTCAGACTCAGCCTCTTTTCATATAGACACCTTTTGTTTTTAGTAATGAGACAAGACCTCGGAGTTTAGTTGTTACGTTAGATGCATTGTTTCTTATGGAATAATTGCATACATGCCCTAGAAATTGTCAATTTCTCATGAATATATGAATTTTTCTAAGCTGGCGTACATCTTCCCTCCACTACAAAGGTAACCAAACCTATTCCTTCCTGTGTTACGTGTATAGAGGCTGACAAAAAAGGAAGATGGTATGGCAGTGCTTTTTGCACTAGATGGGGAGGGAGAATTACAGAGGAACTAACAAGCTCTGTAGTTCTATGCTTGACATATAATATGTTTCAGGGGTTTACATTATATTCTTATTTTGAAGAAGTCTATATGATATTTTTTAAGTTTAGCTGAATTTTGCTTGAAATTGTTACGGTTTTTGACGCACATGTGAGATTTTCTGTATGAAGGCCAATCAGGAAAAAGGAAACATAACACAGACACACACACACATACAGTAAGTTGCCCATCATCTTTAATTGCAGACAATAGAGTTGGAAGCTCATGCAGTGAAGGGTATAGGGAAAGTGCATGCCAAGTGGTCTCCAGTTGCTACTGCTTGGTATCGAATGCTTCCTGAGGTTTACTTCTTGCCTTTTTTTTTTCATTTTCTGTTTATTGTATATATTTTTTATTGTTTAATTCTCTTAAAGCCACACAATCTTGCAGTCAAATAAGCCTTTTTCATTAGAAGAGACCTAGTCTAGTCAAGCACCAGCCGTAGTTTCTATTTTTCTAGCCGTGTTGTCTTCTTTTCCTGTTTCATTGGAGGTCTCTTCTCAATTGGGTATTGGTTATTGCGGTGCTTAAACCTTTTGATACAGCAACTGAAGCAATCAACTATTGTTCTTCTTGTTTTGTATAAATGAAGTTAATTAATTTGCATGAATCAACTACTGGTGCAATTTATCTGTAGGTTATCTTGCTGAAAGAAATAAAAGGGGAAGAAGCAAAGAAACTAGTCAAGAAATGCCCCGTTAAAGTTTTTGACATTGAAGACCTTGGAAATGGTATCTGTTTCATTAATTTGTCAGATTGTTATGTTCTTTTGTGTCTGGGGGCCAAATCACACCCAATTTCAGATAGATGTTGATGTTTCTGATAAGTTCAAACCACGCGCACAGATGTTTTGAGCTATTTGCATATGACACCTAGTATATTCTGGGCCAAGTAGAAAGCGACATGGCATTAATTGAATTAGTCCATGTATAACCAAAAAGCTCTATATGAGCTTGTTTATGAAAATAATAGTTTGCTTCTTTGTCAGTTAATGCAAAACCTAAATCCAGCTTATAATTTGTTGGGTGGGAATTGTCAAATATTAACAGCCTCAAGTATCTCTTCTGCCCTTACAATCAAATTGTTTGAATTCATATGCATTTAAAATAAAATGTTTAAACCAGCCTCAAGTAAAAAAAGCAAAGAGTTCCATCATCTCCTAAGAACCTAAATATAACAAAAAAAAAGCTCTTGATATAGCAAGATCTTATGTTTCCCCTTGAAACCTTCGAGATATCACCTACTGTCAAAATTCGTAACTGCTCTTTCAATTTCTTTAAAGGTACTTTTCATCTTTCTAAGTTCGTGAACATGGTTTAGGGCAGGGAAGGAGGGGGGTATTCGGAGATGCGGCTTCCTGTAATGTAACTTTTGGCATTATTTGCAGGAGCTGTCAAATAAAAAACACACTTTCATGGGCTTGTATCATTGAGTTTTGAACATCTGTAGCACTTTTTTGTTAACAGGGGAAGAAAGGGCAGTCGTGAAGAGCCCACGGGCATGCACCCTTTGTAGAGAATGCTTGCGAGGTGAGAGTGAAGAACAAATTGAGCTGAGGCGTGTTAGAGATCACTTTATCTGTATGTTTCTTTTGTTTACCTATTTTGATGCCATTGCCTTTCTGGTTCCATACTAATCTAAACCTTTTTTTTTCCCTGGCTGTGTTCAATTGCATTTTTCTTTTTGGCTTAAGTCTATTTATTCAGTTCTGCACTCTTGGTTTGGTTTACCGCTACTTTCTTTTGCCCCTTGCAATAATAGCCATGGTTGTGTCGTTTGGCACATCCTGAACTGGTATGAAGGTTTATGGTACCTAACTGCATTGGTTTAACAACTCGTCCCTCATCTGTTCCCTTTGTCTTACTTTGGTTGATTTGGTACTTAATTTCTCAAAAGAGGCAATTTGGGTAAGTTGGGTTGAAGTGAATAGTTGAATAAATATATTTAAGCTATAATTGCACAATTCGGGTTACAGACTGGATCTGTTGAATGATATTTTCTAACCTCTCTTTCTGTCTCAGTTACAATTGAATCAGCATCAGCCCTACCTCCAGAAGTACTTTTCAAGGAAGCGGTTGAAGTGCTACACGAAAAGTGTGATCGGGTCATATCTGAGCTTTCTTAGCATTATTTCAAATCTTAGGGCAATTAGTGAAATATTGTAAGAATTTTGTTTAATTAAATTGTACCAACCTATTAAAAATAGCATACCAGGTGTTTGAGTTTAATCGCAAGGACAATCTGATTGACTTCAAATGAAGAAATTGAATTGTTGAGTTTGATGTACTTAACGAGTTCAGTTTTGTTATTTTAATTTTTTTTGTAACTTATGTATAATATCAAGAAGAATATGTTTGAAAAATGAATGTACCAAAATAATTCATTTTCTAATATCTCCATCTTTAAAAGCTGGTTTTCGTAATTATCAGCATAGTTACTTTCAAATATAAATTGTATATTTTCCCTTTTTTTTTAATATTTGAATGAGATCAGATACTAATACTATTCAACCGTTAATGTCTACCATTATTGTACACCAGGACTTTTTTAGGTTTCATTCTAAAAAAAATTCTAAGAAAATTTAATTTTGTACAAGTTATATTAAAAAAAATTACATGTCACAAATTAAAAAACAAATATTTTTTTCTTATACCAGTACTTGCGGATTTTTTGTGGTTAATGCACATTGCAACTTTCGGAAATTACTGGACCAAATCATTAATTGAGTTCCAGTGTACCTCCTCAATGGGATCAAAATCAATGGTTCGGTTCCATCTCCATCTGTAAGATGGAAAAAATAAGTAATACTTCAATATTTTATTTCAAAAAAAAAAAAAGTTTGGCCTAGTTTGGCCTATGTCGAATTGCCCTATGCTAGGAAAGAGCAGATGGTAGGTATTGCCACACTAAACTCTGGGAACTAATAATGTCGTCACTGTTATTATTGACATGACATTAAAATTAATAAAGTACAAAATATTATCCTATATAAACAATCTTATTATCCTATAATAGTAAGATTCAATTCGTAGGTCAAGAAACTACGCAGAATCAATTCGGTCGGTGTTTGTCCCACCAGACCAAGATTCAACGCAAGAGTGCTTGATCATCTGACACGTGTACCCGATTACCCTCGCATAAGGCGTTCGAACCAAATCAGCCAATAACCACATCAATGAAAATAAAATAGTCCAATTTATACACACTACATAAATGTTCAGGCCCAAGTTAAATAAAGTCCAACAGTTTATCAATAAATATAATTATTTACAACATTCCAAAAGAGCATAGTGGACAAGTATTACAAATAGTCATATGAAAAGGACAGACATAAATACAACTCAGGACAAGTATTTATTCATTAGATCTATCCGAAATTTCGAATCAAATGGTTGATCACAGGAATTTAGTCGAAGTTTCTAGAATTAAGAGATAATTGTATATGTATATATATATGTATGTATGTATATATGTATGTATGTATGTATGTGTGTGTGTGTGTATACATATATATAGAGAGAGAGAGAGCTGGGCTAAAATGAGCCATGGTGTAAAACAAGTTTTTGCTCCATGGCATTATATTTTTATTTTGAAAATTCAAACAACCAATCCGAACGCTCAACATGATCTCCATATTAAAATGTGCTTGGAGACCAAATTTTACATTTTTTGAATTTTTTTTACTATTTATTAAGCCACTTTGAAAATCGCTGATCCGGTGGTCTAGAAAATTTTTACTGTTTTTTACTGTTCACAGTGGATCAGCAATTTTCAAAGTGGCTTAATAAATAGTAAAAAAATTTCAAAAAATGTAAAATTTAGTCTCCAAGCACATTTCAATATAGAGAACATGTTGGAAGGTTCGAATCGGTTGTTTGGATTTTCAAAATAAAAATATGACGTCGAGTATAAACGTGTTTTACTCCACGTCTCACCCTAGTTCATCTCTCTCTCTCTATATATATATATATATATATAGAGTATGGCTAATGTGCTTCCTCTAGAACTTCGGCCTCGTGCTTCCGGGGGCATATCTTAGTGTTTGATGTTCAAACAACAAATTCAAACCGTTAGATGTGATCTCTATATTGAAATGTGCTTGGAGACCAAATTTTACATTTTTCTGAATTTTTTTACTATTTATTAAGCCACTTTGAAAATTCCAGATCATATGGTCCAGACTGTTTTTACTGTTCACCCGGATCTGGAATTTTCAAAGTGGCTTAATAAATAGTAAAAAAATTCCAAAAAATGTAAAATTTGGTCTCCAAGTACATTTTAATATAGATTGAACATCTAACGGTTTGAATTTGTTGTTTGAACATCAAACACTAAGATATGCCCCCGGAAGCACGAGGCCGAAGTTCTAGAGGAAGCACATTAGCCATACTCTATATATATATATATATATATATATATATATGAGATAGACTATGGTGAGTTGTGAAGTAAAACGTCATTTTACTTCACGCCATATTTTCATTTTAAAAATCCAAACAACCGATCCGAACCGCTCAACATGTTCTCTATATTGAAATGTGCTTGGAGACTAAATTTTACATTTTTTGGAATTTTTTTACTATTTATTAAGCCACTTTGAAATCGCTGATCCACTGTGAACAGTAAAAAACAGTAAAAATTTCTGGACTACCGGATCAGCGATTTTCAAAGTGGCTTAATAAATAGTAAAAAAATTCCAAAAAATGTAAAATTTAGTCTCCAAGCACATTTCAATATAGAGAACATGTTGAGCGGTTCGGATCGGTTGTTTGGATTTTCAAAATAAAAATATGAGCGTGAAGTAAAAATGACCTCTTACTTCACAACTCACCATAGCCCAGCTCTATATATAGAGAGAGTAGAACTAGGGTGTTCCTAAGTTCACCAAGTTCTTTTGTGAACTCAACTCTAAAATCTATTGGATTGACTTCAAATAACGAATTCAAACTATTGAAATCCTTCTACCTTACGGGTGATGCGTCTACATGTGAAAATTTTAAAGTTTCGAATTAATTTAGTATAAAGTCAAGTGGTCAAAATTAGAAGGTTTATAAATTAATTTTAATGCATTTATTTTTTGGACTCCTTTTGACCACTTGACTCTATGCAAAACTAATTTAAAATTTTTAAATTTTCACATGTAGATGCATTGCTCGTAAGATAGAAGGATTTCAATGGTTTTGATTCGTCGTTTGAAGTCAATCCGATAGGTTTTAGAGTTGAGTTCACAAAGTGGTTTGGTGAACTTAGGAACACCCTAGTTCTACTATATATATATATATATAGGAGTTGGCTACGGTGCTATGCATAGCATAGAGGGCCTCCGTGTTACGGCTCAATATTTAAGTTTTCAAAATTCTAACGGTTGATCCGAACCGTTCAACATGATCTCAATATGAATATGTACTTGCAAACCAAATTTTAAATTTTTTTAAATTTTTTTAAATTTTTTTACTACTTTTTTAGATAGGTAGAAAAACACTTGATCTGAATGGTACAAAATTTTCAGATCAAGTGATTTTCTATCTGTCTAAAAAAATTCTAAAAAATATAAAATTTGATTTGCAAGTACATATTCATATGGAGATCATGTTGAATGGTTCGGATCGACCGTTAGAATTTTGAAAACTCAAATATTGAGCCGTAGCACGGATGCCCTATATGCTATGCATAGCATACTAGCAATTTCCTATCTCTCTCTATATATATACATATGAACTACGGGTATATTTTTACAAAAATATATAACATAAGCATATTATTAAAATATGGCGTGTATAAATTGAACTTGGAGCAACTAGAACCATTCAATATTTTAAAATCTAGTCTAGCGAGTAAGATAATATTTTTCGTGAGAAAGATTATAAATTCAAAATCTAATTAAAATTATTCTTATAAACATTTAAAGTTGAATGCTTGACTCATATTTTTTTTTTTTAAATCAAGCCGCTACATACTTGACACCTATTAACATGGCATTCGGCTTTCCTGGATTATATGGAAACCATTGGATAGTTCTCGTCAAATCTTGACCGCCCGATCTGAAATTACTCGATTAAATTCCAGATATTATAGAGCTGAACCTGAACTTAACACACTGCAGCATTTGTCGAAGATGTGAACTTAAACATTGTGAAATGTTCCATGTGCAATTGTGCATCCATATCATTTTCTGACCAATAATTTATTTAATTTATTTTGCGCAAAGCCTTTTGTGTTGCTAATTCAGTTTGTATGGCTTTACCGGTAAAATAGTAACATAATTTGCGTATAATTCGTTTTTTTGACGTTTCTGAACCGAACACTGAATAAAAAATGCAAAAAATCGTATAATACGTTTTATTTGCGAATAAAACGGGAAAAAAATGCAATTTTTTTAAAAAAAAAAATTTGATTTTTTTTTTTATTTCCATGTAGTACCGAATCATTTTCGAATTATATCATAATTATTTCCGAATCATAAACTTTTAACCTCGCCTAACCGAACTTGAACTATTCATTTTTTCACTACATAGTATATACCAGTTTACCTGGTCTTCTACCATTTACACATTTGCCTTTGCCTCAAATAATCCGAAAAAGAAATTAGAGTCTTCCACTGACAGATGGGACCCATACAAACCGTGTTTATTACATGTCGTCTATCATCCCTTGTGTCTGTCTCTATCATCAGAAAACCTTCATTAACTTTTTAAATAATATTTCCTCCCTCCCTCTCTCTCTCTCTCTCTTCACCCATTCGCCCCGGCCAAGAGGACCTTAAAAAGCTTTCATTTGGAAGAACTCGGTAAGACTATGGTTTTGTTTTTACTTTTAATTGCGTACATCGTAGTTTCTTGAAAAAAATTAGGTTTGTCTTTTTTGCTTGATTGCTTAGATTGAGTGTACTATTTAATTCGATATAGTTCTTTCCGGCGCTTCGCGCAATGTTTAATTAGATCTGATTCACAGGTCTTAGGGAATGCGCTTAAACGAGAAATTTAAGCTACTCCATGACATTTTAGATTCGACGATCATTCCTTCTCTATCTATTTCCATTGGATTTTGGTCCTAGGTTCGTTCCCTAGTTCGATTTCTCGTTTTATTTCCAAGTCATATGCATTAGTATAATGCCTTGAAGAAGGTCGGATTTTGATGGTGTACCTTAGTTAAATGGGGATTTATTTTTTCCCCATTTTTTTTTTTTTGCATTTCGTCTTCCCCTTCTTTCTTATCCCCCATAAGTCATTCTGTAGATTGAAATCTAAACAAGACGGTTCATTCAGAAATACTGTATTTTTGTTTGATGCTGGTCTAATATGCTGTATTGACCACCACTATGTAATGCTCAATTATTGAGTTTGGTACAGTTTAAATGCGTGGTCGTTTCTATTTTTTTTTTAATATACCGTACCACCAAATTCTCACTTCTATGGGAAAAATAATATCTGGATAGTTTAATTTTTGTTCTAATTCTACTTGTATTTAAATTAATAAATGAATTTATTCATTTATTTTTTGTATTTTGCTATCTTGCGTTGATAGTTATGCTCAATTATGCAAAAATGCAAAACTGAAATTATGTATTCTTTAAATTTAATAATTGCTAAAGTTGTTCTTCTATTTTTATATATTTTGCTTCCCAAATTTAATATTTGCTCTCTTGACTAGAGATTTTGGCTTTGATGATGTAGAGATAACAAAACAACATTCAATAATTTATGCTTTAAATTAACTACTTGCTTTTTTGTTTGTAATAATCACTGCTTGCTTTCTATTTATTTAAATTATGTATAATTCTTTTCTTTCATATCCTTCTAGAAGCTTGTATTTTCGTGTTTCTGAAGGGGGGATGATGTCAATTTTCTTTGTTTCTGAAGCCATGATTTCTTGCCATCAATTCGCTTATCATTGACTTAGTTTTGCAGAATATCCAGCCTAATTAAGCTAAAAACAATTAAGCACAAATCAAATAAAGTAACTTGCAAATTAATTTGGATAATTTTTTTTTTAATAAAACCTCTATAGTTATTGATCCTTGATGACAGTTGCTATAGGTACTTTTACATACCGGTATTACCAGTTCGTAATGTGCCTTACCTGTTATATTAATTACAAGTCAGAAAAAACTATACAGAAGATGAAGCAAAGTACAAAAAAGAAAAAGAAAAACAGAACCGAAATAGCGAGCACTACAACAATTACAACTACAGACACCACAACTTGGTATTCTAATCCTAGTTCCCAATCCTACCAGAAGCCCTGACTGGTAGGGCTTTTAAAAGTCAAAACTAAGCCATTTTCTCAAAGCACAGTCAAGTCAGTTTCTTTTATAAACTGTGTGTGTGTGTGTGTATATATTTTGGAGGGTGGGGGGGTTATGTCAAAAATATGCAATAACTTGTGAAGAACAAGCATGTTGACCTGTTCTACTCTTGATTTAATAAATCTGACACTCATTTTCTTTCTTTTTTCTCTACTAGATATATCATCCAATTATCAGGGAGAAGATATTTTCAAAATTCATAGCTCTGTAGGAAAACCTTTTATCGTCTATCATGGCTTCAAAATCACACCCAAATGTGAGTGAACCGGGTCCGACCTCAACCGACCTAGAAGATCCCAAAGAGAACCAAAACAGCAACACAGAAACAAGTGTTGCTTACAGTGAAAACCGTGGGGCCCATGAGAGCATAAAGTCGAGTTTATGCAGCGACCTCAGTGAAGAAAGTATGGACAGATCTAGTACAACAACGACAACCAGTGCCATAACAAAGCCTCACAAATCCAATGACCCTAGATGGGAGGCGATCCAGCTGGTACGGGCTCGATACGGGCCACTAGGGCTGGCACACTTCCGCCTCTTGAGGCAAGTCGGGTCCGGCGACATTGGGTCGGTGTACCTCGCTGAGCTTACCAAAACTGGTACTGGTATGGTAACTTCTATTTGTAGGTTTGCAATGAAGGTGATGGATAAAGTGGCACTGGCGCAAAGGAAGAAGCTGGTACGGGCACAAACAGAGAGAGAGATACTGCAATGCCTCGACCACCCTTTTTTGCCGACGCTGTATGGCCATTTTGAGACTGAGAAGTTTGCATGTCTTGTTATGGAGTTTTGTCCTGGAGGGGATTTACATATGCTTCGGCAGAGGCAGCCTGGGAGGTACTTCGCCGAATATGCCGCCAGGTTAGATAATTTTTGTTCTGGCTCAGTTTCTGTTGTCCACAGAAGCCTAAAGATTCCATTTTTTGTCCTTAACTGTTCCAATTAACAATTTAAGTACATTTGCAGTATAAATACCCAAAGTAAACTCTTCATGTAATGATTAGAACGAGTAATTTGTTGGATAACTTCAGTAAAGTAGTGACCTGTTCAGGCTGTGCTGCTTTAATCGCAAAACCGGATTTTGTCCATCCTTTGACTGAAAAATGATGGAACAGCTGAAATGCTATAATTTGGAAAATTTAAGGACCAAAAATTGTCAATTTAAAACTTTGGGAACCAAATTAATACATAGAAGCTATTGTATATTTGTATTGACCACATGGGAACTTCATGATAGTGCTTGTCGTATTTCATAATCTCTTCTTTTGGTTGAAAACTTCAGGTAATGAATGGTATTGAAAAGTAGCTTTTAGTGATACATATTCTCAAGCCAGTGCATTAAGTTATTTAAGCCTAATTTAGCCCGATTTAGTCTAATATAGCAATGTGAACCTTAAAAAGTTTTTATTAAGCCTCAATAAAGCTTCCACTTGCATAACTAGGTAGTGGGAGCTTGTAAAGTATGTGACTGAACAGGTTGTTAGGCAAGGATATTTTTATTTCTTTTCTCACTATTCTTGAATGACCGCACTTAAGTCTCTTCTGTAGTTTATTTTTCAAAAATCGTGCAGTATGTTAGCCTTAATTTAAACTTAGCTTAAAGTACTGTTGATCATGCAATTACAATAAAAACTGACTGTTGGCTGAGTTTTGTTCGAGAAACACTTTGAATATATTCATGCTGGAATGAAGTATATTGATGTGTACAGCAATTCCTCTACCATGTTGTCCCCTGCAGGTTCTATGTGGCGGAGGTGTTGCTAGCGCTTGAATACCTCCACATGCTTGGCATAATTTACCGAGATCTGAAGCCAGAAAATGTGTTGGTTAGAGATGACGGGCACATAATGCTCTCCGATTTCGACCTCTCTCTGCACACATCCTTCAGCCCAACTTTGATATGTTCCTCCAACCAAGATTCCAACCAGGCCCCAAATGGGGGCATATGCGTGCGACCTGCTGCATGCATTGAACCTGTTGTGTGTGCGGGCCCCACGGCAACATGCTTTACCCCTGGTTTCTTGTTCTCTCGGTCAAAGAATCAGAGACGGTCTAAATCTGACATCGCTAACCAGGTATAATTTTCTGCAAATTATAAATCGTGTCAGGCTTATTACAGATTATTGGAAAAAGGCAAGTGCATAACTCCTTTTTAAATTGTGGTTTGAATCTTGATGGAGTTTAGTAATGGATTACATACAAAGCATTTCATTTTGAGGGAATACCTTGTGCTCCATAAGAAGATAAAATCATTTCTTAGCTCCTCACCTCCATTATCCGTGTCCGTTGGAAAGGAAAGAATATAAGAATGGTAGTTGGAATTTTTTTTTTTTTCTATTTTGGAAGAAAAGGAAGTGAGAGATTCAAGAGTTAGAAGAGTTAACACAAATGTACCAAATAAGTCCCATCTTTCCATAGGGATATACAATAATTGACTGGTTTCGTAATTATTTTGGCTTTATTTTTTAAAGGGCTTGTATGAAACGTTATTACATGGCATTTAGTACCTTGCTCTTATTTTCTGTTTGCAGCCAAAAGAGTGCCGTCAAATAATATTGCTAGTCTTTTACAAAATCTCATATTAGACGAAAAGAGGTATTGTAATATTCCCAATTCAAAATGGCAAGTGGTAACTCAAAAGCATTAACTATGGGAAGGTCTGTAAGCATTTAAACATAAAGATGGTACAATCAACCTCCTGTGATGACTGCCCTAATGCTCCTTATTTGATGGCAAAAATCATCTCTTTTTGGAAATTTTACGTTGTTATTGGTTTGCAGGTACGTCCTTTCCCCGAGCTGGTGGCTGAACCAACTGATGCTAGATCAATGTCATTTGTCGGGACCCATGAGTACCTGGCTCCAGAGATAATCAAAGGGGAGGGCCATGGTTCGGCCGTTGACTGGTGGACCCTTGGCATTTTCCTTTACGAGCTACTTTTTGGCAAAACACCCTTCAAGGGCTCCGGCAACCGTGCCACCCTCTTCAACGTGGTAGGCCAGCAACTGCGGTTCCCTGATGCCCCTGCAGTTACTTTTGCGGCCCGTGATTTGGTCCGGGGCCTGCTTGTCAAGGAGCCGCAGCACAGGCTCGGATTCAAGAGGGGTGCCACCGAGATTAAACAACACCAATTTTTTAATGGAGTAAACTGGGCCTTGATTCGGTGTGCTGCCCCACCACAGGTGCCTGTTGAGGTGGAGAGAAATTTTGCCTCTACCGGAGATGGTAGTGGAAAAGGGTTTGTGGGGTCCATGAGCCAGAGCGGTGTCTCTGAGCGTAATTACCTTGAGTTCGACTTCTTTTAGGTTGATAGATATGGTGTAATTTAATTTATGCTTGTAGTTAACTCTTCTACATCTCAATGCAAAGTTTTCCATTTCTCTCTTTTGTTTTAATTCTGTTTTCTCCTGTGTACAAAATTTAATTTGCGGTTTTTCTGTGGTTCTCGTGACAATATTTGAGATGAATTTTGCTTTTTATCTGAAGCAGTTACTGGGTTTTAAGAGGGGTTTCACCAAGATTAAACCCACATTTAATTTCTTCTTTTCTCCTTAGTTTTTCCCTTTTTGAAATTTTTATTAACTTGTCCTTTGATGCTGCAGTTGAAGTGCTGAGAGGCTTTTGAGTTTTGAGGTGCGAAGAAATTCTCTGGGGGTGGTGTTATGTAACGAGTTCGGATCATATAAGGTACCTGACGGGGTTAAATCCGAATCTTTTAATTTAAGTTGGCAGAAATTTTAATGTGCCTCTATATATATATATATATATATTTTTTTTTTTTGCAGGTTAAACCCGGAGGCATTACATCTCTTCTCACATTCCTATTACATTACATTTGTTATTTCTATAAAGAGAGAGATATTTAGAAGTAATTCTATTCCTTATCACTCCAGAGAGGGTATGTATAACCCGTGCATTCCCATCCTTCATTCCTGCCTTTAATTGCTAGATAATTGACCAACTCGTTGTGACCTCTACTTATGTTTCTACAGGTGTATTTCCCATTCATCATCTTCATCACTTTCCAACACTCAAAGATCTCAGCATAAGCCCTCCATTCAACATGTTGTGGCGGACTTAAATTTGTAACTGCTTTTACCAGAGTCTCACAATCAGTATAGAACATGCACTCGTTGCCACCTATCCTCTGCACCTCCTGTATTGCCCGCCATAGTGCCATAGCCTCCGCATGTAGGGACCCTCTATATTCCAATAGGTAAAGAAAAAAAAATTGGCTCGGTTTTGACTTAACCTGACGTAGTCAGCTACCGCAGAGAACATTTTCCATTCTGTACTGGGTCAATGGGGTCCGGTCAGAGTGGTGATCAGAATGTAATTATATTCAAATTTGATCTGTTCCTTTTCTTTTTCATGATGAGATGTAAATTTAATTTAATTAATCAGTTGGTATTTCCATTTTTGCATTTCAAATGTTGTTTTCTTTTATGTATTAATCTGGCGGTTCTGCTGTTATGTTTAGTCTTAATACATATGAGCAATGTTTTAAAATGCAGTATGTGGAAGACCACTGAATACCGCATATGCGGATTTTCATGCAGATTTATATGTGTGGATTTCAAATGAGAATTCATATATATATATAGAGAGAGTGGCTAATATCAAAACGTTTGCACCAAGGCCCTCGTGCAACCAAGTCGTTTTCGGATTTTCAAATTCCAAGCAGTCGATTCAAACCGTTAGATGTGATCTCTATATTAAAATCTGCTTGGAGACCAAATTTGACATTTTTTGGAATTTTTTTACTATTTATTAAGCCACTTTAAAAATTACTGATCACATGGTCTAGAATTTGGTTGCACTGTTTTTACTGTTCACCCGAATAAGCAATTTTCAAAGTGGCTTAATATAGTAAAAAAATTTCACAAAATGTAAAATTTGGTCTCCAAGCAGATTTTAATATAGAGATCACATCTAACGGTTTGAATCGACTGCTTGGAATTTGAAAATCCGAAAACGACTTGGTTGCACGAGGGCCTTGATGCAAACGTTTTGATATTAGCCTCTCTCTCTCTCTTTATAAACAAGTATGCGGTAATATGCTGTAATATGCGGTATCATACAAACAAGTATGCGGTAATATGCGGCAGAATATACAGCTGAATATGCGGTCGAATGCGCGGAACTGCATATTGAACCATATAGAAATTTTCTATGCGGATTGAAATCAAATATGCATATGCGGCTGCATAGACTGTATTTTAATACACTGCATATGAGTAACCACCAAATACACATTGGTTATATTGTCCCTACAAGTTGAGAATTTATTCTGTTTCCTTTTTAACTTTTTCACAGTTAAAACTATTTGACTGGGGTTCTATATGACGAATTTCATTTCAGTGGTATCAGACGACTCACTTTGTGATTTCTGGCAAGTTCTGGCAAATGTGAATTGTAAGAATCACCTTTGTTGATCTATTTTTAACTTCTTATTGAGCTTATATATTCTTACTTCTCTCTCATTTAAAAAATACATTTGACATGATTCATTTAAATGATTCAAACACTTTCTCAAATTATTTTACGGAATTAGCACCATGTTTTGGTTACACACGCTGTAAATTCATTCGACAAACCAAAAGTGTTACTATAGCAAATACGAGTCCGTACCATATAAAGTAACCTAATTTTTTAGTTTTGATCCGCAGATCAGAAATTCGGGCCAATCTAGCTGTGGTGGAACGCACGGGGCCCTTTTATATTCGTGTTAAAGCAGATCGGATGGTTCAGATCAAAACTTAAAAATTATATTACTTCAGGGGATCTGAATTTAGCAAAATACACCCTCAAATATCGATTTTTTTCACCTTCTCGTCAAGATCAGCTCAGATCAAGCTGACGAGAAGAGCTCAGATCAAGCGTCCGACTCCGATCTAAGATCTGGACATATTCTTCCTACCAAATAAAAAAAAGAATACTCCACAAACCAAACTTTAGGTTCAGGCCTTCCATATTTTTTTTATTTCTTACACGTGGTAAACACCTTGGATCCGGTCATTGTATTATTAATGTTAGTCATCACGTCATGGTTTTTTGTGATATCCTGCCTGAGCAGCCTAAACAAACAGCGACCGAAGCTGTAAAGAAAACAAAAGGATAACACCGAAAAATGAGAATGACAAGGTATCTAATTAAGAACACAACTCTGAAAAGCACAAACACTCTGGACAATAATACATAACAGATGTTACTAAGATGATACCAGCAGAGAGTTGTGTTGGGGTCTATGAAAACCACTGTCGCCACTGCTAGGATTGTTCTTGTTAAATATAAGAACTAAAGTGAGGAAGCGTATCTGAACTAATTGTTTCTCTTGTGCATGTGAGAGCGTCACCAATTTGATTATTCCGGAATAGCAATGTTCTTTAAAAAGTTATTTTGTCTGCATTCATCACAGATTTTTATACACTTGTATAATGAGATAACTAGAAATGGATTCAGAATGCTTTGTATTATGGAGACCAAATCATTTAATCAGCCAAAGGAAACCTCTTGGTTGTCTTATTTAGTAATCACTCAATTCAGTCCATCATTAAATTGAATATTACCTCTTAAATTCTACACAATACATTAAATGTCCACACCCTATATGACACATTAATACTCAATATGTTTTTTTTTTGTTTTGAAAAACAATAAGGATCAAAGTTCTTATTTGCTTTATTGATATCAAGGCTTCAAAAAGAAACCTGATACACGAAAACTGATAAAAGAAATTCAACAATGTTGAATTTTGTTTTTAAGAGTTAATCAAAAGGAAAAGAAGTAAGATGAAAATCAAAAGAAAAAATTAAGTAAAACATAAAACTCTTCTTTGTTTTAAGAGTTAATATTCCCATTGCTCCTGCACTTCTGTTATCAAATTTTGTGTGCTTTTAAAATCTTCCGAAAAGATTCTTACACACCTCTCCCTCCAGATGATGAACATAGTAATTAACAACACCTTCCTGGATCTTGCATCTCCTCCCTTACATACAATCCATTTATGTGCCCCTTCTACCTGCAACACCCTTTTCCAATCTCTATTTGGTAGTTCAAAAATAATAGTCAAAATATTGTTAATGTTTAATGCAAAGAGGCATTCAGTAAACAAATGTTTCACTGTTTCACACTGCATCCGACACATAACACACATACTAGACATGTTCCATCATCTCTTTTCCAAATTTTCAGTTTTAGAATTCTTCTATAGTATACTAACCATGCAAAGATCTTTATTTTTGGGGTACCTTCAATTTCCATACTCTATGGATTGTTTCTGAAATTCTTAACTCATTTTTGAGCCCCTGATATGTTGTTTTGACAGTAAAAGACCTTGTTGATGTTAGATTCCATGAAGCATCATCTTAAGCTGTGTTTATTGGCATTTGTGATTCTAACAAAGGCCGAAATCTCAATAGTTGGCTTATGAATTCAGTAGATCTCCCATTATGAAACAACTCTATAACATTTTGCATGTGAAATATCTGCCTGACAGATATATCTTTGTCTTATACTCAATATGTTCAAACCGCACTTATCACTTTTAATTGAGCATATAATTGACATTATACAATACATAATTATTTTACATATTAATCTAATGTCGAATTAATGATCCAACAAGTTGACCAAATACCTTATAGGAATAACTATGATAATAGACCTAATCAAAAGAGAAACATACTATACCTGAATTTAAACAAATTAATGATCCAACAATTTTCTCTCTCTCTCTCTATATATAAAGGGTTTTGGACAAAAAATATATTTCAAAGTCGGATCTAAACCGGCCAATTGATGTCATAATTTACGCAAACAATTTAGATCCACGGAATCGTTTAAATTTATTAAGTTCTAAAATCATTCGCACGAATCTCAAAACAGATTGAATGGTTTGATGCCGATTTCAAATAAAATTTATCCAAAACTTTTTGAACAAAACTAAATTCCATATAACTTAGGAGGGTTAGAGATAAACAAAATCCGGTGAGTTAAAGAAAGTTCAAAACCGTCCCGTTTTAACAGGAGCGGAGTCGGACTTTCAAATTATGAATATCAAATACTTATTGGAGGGTCAATCATATAAATTTTTCATATTAAATATGAGAGTTAATTTTACCGTACCGATACTATCTTATTTTAACTATATTAAAATTTATATATAAATAATAAACTTTGAAAATAAATAAGAGTGAATTTACTCCATTTATATGCTCTAAATCCACCTTTGCATCCTAAATTCGTAATCATTTGGGCGTATAAGTGATCCCAAAATCTTTTTAGCCAAACACTGCACATGAGAAAAAAATTCAACCAGACTTCGCAAATTTTAGTTCACACACAGTGTTTCGACTATTCAAAAAAATTTATTCTCATTTCCATTCCCGTTCCAGACGCTCAGAATTCTCTCCTTTTCTTTTTTACTTTCTCATGGAATTTTCACTTTCTTTAGGAAAGGCAAGTCAAAGCACTCAATTAATTGCCACGTGACTTTGTATGGTTTCTTCTCTGGATACAACGTGCCTGGTCGTGGCCATAGCTTGCCAAAATTGAAAAAGAAGCAGCACAGTTGAGAATTAAAAAATGAAAAATGTTTCTGCCCCACTTCGTTGTTGTATAATAATAATTATTAAATAAATTTCACTATTAATTTTTTCCGTTCTTGACATTTTTTCTTTTAGCATATGTGAATATAAATAGCTGTAAGTCTGTACCATTCCATTCTAGCTTTTAGCATATGTGAATAACTTAATATAAATAAAGGTATATATGTGAAATATTACTTGAGAGCTTTGAAAGCAATTTCATTTCACCCCCCAAAAGTCTTTGATAAATTGATGACATGAATAAGACGAGTCAATCTTTCTCTTGATGACGCATCCTTTTGGCTTTTTATCTTTTCGTGTAAATATTCCCTCTTTGGTCCTTTCTGTGTCGCTTTCTCATCAAAACCAAAATACAAACCTTCATTCAAAATGGCACATGGTTCCCGTTTGACTAAAAGAGTCCAGACTGTGACTCCCTTGGTGCACAAAAGTTCCCTTGTGACAAAAAAAAAAGGTGCTATTGCTTTTGTACCGAACTTCAAGTAAACCAATGTCTTGGTCTGCCTCTGCCCCAGAGAAAATTGAGCTAATTTGGTAAACGTCATAATTAATTAATCAAACTGTTCACAAACTATTGTAGAGCTCAGATGGTTAATTTGTGTATCCAAATCAATAATTTGAAAAATAAAAAATCCGATTAAATTTATCATGTTGGTGATTAAATAAATAAATATAATATAATATGATATTGGTTTAAATATTAAATGTAACGTGATATTTGTTTAAATGTTAAATGTAATATAATATTAGTTTAAATATTAGATTGGTAATAAATAAATATAATATTATATTATATTAGTATTAAATAAATACAATATTATATTGGATTAGTATGAATTAAAAAATTAGTTTAAATGTAATATAATATTAGTTTATATATTAAATTAGCATTAAATAAAATATTAGTTTAAATATTATATTAGTATTAAATATAATATTTGTTTAAATATAATATAATATTAGTTTAAATCATTACTTTATATATTTCCTCCATCACAATGTCAAATATACATTCCAAACAACATTTTTACTAATCCGAATAGTCATGAGTTAGCATTGTTTTCATACCGCTCGGATTAGCATTCTTCTCAATCACTAATCCAAAAATTACTATTTTTGCACTAATCATTGCTCTAACCCAACGCATCCCAGAATTTAATCATACTTTTATTGATGAACTGGTGGAGACTACAAGAAATCGAAGGGCACACAATGCCCTTGCGGTCTGCAAGCCAACCAATGCAGGACGTAATTCAAGAACGTTATTGTTTTGGTGAGATGGGGCGGTTGCACCGTTGGCTAGAAAAAAAAAGTTCTAGAATTGTGATAACTTAAAAATCGAGAGTTCAAACTCCTCTCACAATTTTGTATTTTCTGCGAAGCTTTTTTTTTTAAAAGACGTTATTGTTTTGGTTGTAGCACGAGTTGCATCTCGTAGGAGTCACTACAACACGGTGGTAATGTTGTGGCGATGTAAATTATTATTTTTATGCCAATTTCACTACAATATAGCATGTTTTAAGTCGAAATTTAAAATTTAACATCGCCACTTTAATTGACAATATAATTATGTATAAAAAAATTGTATCAATCGGGTAAAAATCTTATCCAATCTATTTTTTTTTTTAAATTTGAATTTTAACACAAAGCGGTTATGATATCAATTGTTTAGACCGACGGAAACCATTATTGATGTTAGGAATATATTGTGTTGAGTATAAAATTTAGTACATAATTATATCTGAATTCAAGTCATATCCTAGAGCATAAAAAAGCTACTGGAGTTGATCTTTTAATGCCCACATAACTAATGATAGACTTAAATATTTTGTGTTGAGTATAAAATTTAGTAACAACATTATTTTAGAGTGTTTACTTTGGCTATCTATTTTTTGAGGTTTCACACCTTATAATCTAATGGGATGATTGAGGTTTGGACTACTTTTATTTAGTAATTATTTATTTAAGTCTATCATTAGTTATTATGATTATTATTTTTTAAGTTCAACATATATATCAAATGTCCACATCTTAATTACATGACATATTAATGTTCAAAATAATTTGAATTATGTTGATAACTTTTAATTATATAAAAGTGACTACATACAATTCATATTTGATTTAATAAAGAATATCTCGTTCTTTCCAAAAAAAAAAATGTCACAGCCACGAATATATTCCTTGGTAGGCATTTGTTGGAGAGTACTATAACCAATCTAGCTCCAATCTCCAATCTATCGCAAATTTTGGTTCCTTCGTCTGTCTTCTTCATTTGTTTGCAAACTGAAAATGCTACTCAAAAGCATCATTACAAACAAATTAGCTTATAAATTGAAGACAGCGATGTTAAGATTAGAATATATGTTTGACACTTTGCTTTCTAGCACGATATAAATTAGGTGTAGTGACAAGTTGAACGATGTGTCAATGAGGCGGATCGATGTATTATATAGACTATAGAGAGAGGAGGTCAATTTGGGTCGGATGTCCATCGGACTCAAAGTGAGTTCGATGGGTTCGATGACCGTCCGATCTGCTTTCGTATATGCTTTAAAATTCGTGCACACAAATCTTAAAGTAGATCGGACGGTCCCGAAACCCATCGGATTCAAATTTGAGTCCGATGGGCATCAGACCCAAACTGTTCTCTAGAGAGAGAGGGTCAGCTACTCAGCTCAAATAATTTGAGAGAAAGAGCACCGGATCATAGCTACCGATCCAAAAGAAATTATTTTTTTCTCCATCTCTCTGACTTGACCCCTTGTTTGGAAGCAGCCCCTTGATTTTTTTATTGCTTATTTGCTTTCTTGAAAGCCGTGCTTCCATTTAAAATCTGGCTCCTAAAAAAAGCTTGACCAATCCGAAATATTATGGTACTCAGTACGCTACTCTTTCTTTTTCTTCTTTTTCAAATAGATAAAAAATTCTCCTTACCACTGTCAAAATTCAAAAGGAAAAAATCTTCTATATCTCGACAATAAAGGAAATGTATAACGAGTTCTCTTTACATTTTCGATTGGTGCGAAGTTATATGCTTTACGAAAGCCGCATAGTAACCGAAACAAACTTTGAACAAAAAAATAACTTCATAATATTTGACACCTTAATCGGACGGGTTATGTTTGCTCCATTTCTCCAGTTGCACAAATCCAACAGACCAGCAAAGCTCCAGTTCGTCCCGACACGTGTCGGCTCGGCTTTGGAGGTTAGATTGAAACCCGCTGTACGGAACTCTTTACAAATTACGTTCCCGAGTAAAAAACGAAAACGATTCAGAGATGTTAACCGTAGGATTTTAATCAAACCCTATTGATGCCATATGAACGGCTGAGATCACATTTACGCAGCTACTGCTTCACCGTCCTTGTTTTTTTTTTTTCAGATTTTTGAGGAAAGACAAGCTGTCACCAACTAATTAATATCTAAAAAATTTCATTCCAATTTTAAACATACAGAAGTTAATATTTTTCATACTTGTAGGGTATAAATGAAAATCTGGAGGTGTGCATACTAGTTCTCTACTTACAAATTTTATAGACTTAATAGTTGTATAATAACTAAAAGAATGTGTCTTCAATATTTTGTCTAATAATTAATAAAAGAGGAGGGTTCAAATGTCTCCATTTTTCATGCCTCCACCATACCTCCATTTTTAGAAACTTTAATAACTCAAAATTTAAAAGTTAAAAGTCAAAATAAAACCGTTGGATATGATCTACATCATTTTATTTATGCACGTGTAAAAAATTATGACATTTCAATTTTGTTTTGGTTGTCATCAAGAGCTTGTAAAAAACTTACTAATGTGGATAATTTCTAGCCGTTGATTTTTCAACTTATTGATTCACATAAAAACAAAATCGAAATGTGATAATTTTTTATGAGCACATAGATAAAATAATGTAGATCATATCCAACGGTTTTATTTTGACTTTTAAGTTTTAAATTTTGAGTTATTAAAGTTTTTAAAAATAGAGGCATGGTGGAGGCACAAAAAATGGAGGCATTTGAACCCTCCTCATATATATATATATATATATATAGAGAGAGAGAGAGAGAGAGATGGGCTATTGTGCTTTGCAAAGTAAATGGGGGTTTACTTCGGGTCATATTTTCGGTTTTGAAAATCCAAACAACCGATCCGAACCGTTCAACATGTTCTAAATATTGAAATGTGCTTGCAGACTAAATTTTACATTTTTTTGAACTTTTTACTATTTATTAAGCCACTTTGAAAATCGCTGATCCACTGTGAACAGTAAAAAACAGTAAAATTTTCTGGACCACCGGATCAGTGATTTTCAAAGTGTCTTAATAAATAGTAAACAAATTTCAAAAAATGTAAAATTTAGTCTCCAAGCACATTTCAATATTTAGAACATGTTGAACGGTTCGGATCGGTTGTTTGGATTTTCAAAATCGAAAATATGACCCGAAGTAAACCCCCCATTTACTTTGCAAAGCATAATAGCCCATCTCTCTATATATATATGTATATATATAAACTCAAAGTATAATAGATTGACATGCGTTATTTTTACTAGTCTTCTTAGGAAGGTAGGAGCTAGGAACAATACAGCCAGGACCTCACTAATACAAAGTATTAAAATCCACACACAATGCATGTTCAATACGCCATGGATTTTTTTAATAGGGAGAATTGTTGGGACAACAAGTATTATGTATAAACAAAAAATTAGTTTCAATCCTTGCAAATTTAAATATTAAGTTTTATCAACTTTTAGATTGTGAGGTCTTTAAATTATGTAAATATCCATCTATAAACAAATTTGTACTAATAATTATAAACCATTTTCTAAAATATCAACCGTTGTTAATAAACCAGTGTTCTAAATAGCGCGCTATAGCGGCTATATAGCGTTTTTGGACTTTAAACGCTAAGTTATTGGATACAAGTGCGCTAATTCAGATACAAACACTATAGCAGTAATAGCGGTCCGCAATAGCGTGTAGCGCAAATGGCGCATGCTGTGCTACATAGCCTTTTATTTGAAGGTCCAAATTGAAAATTTCTTTTAAGAACTAATTTTTTTCAAGTCCAGATTGTTTTTGCTTTAAATAGAAAAGATAGATAGTATATGTCATGATGATTATGTTATTTTGAATAGAAGAAAGATAAATAATTTATGACATGAAGCTTAGGTTATTTGAATAGAAAATGATAAATAATTAGTGATATTATTAGAGATATTTTATCAAAAAAATTATTAATATTAAAAAAATATACAAAATTTAACATTATGCATTCAAATCTGGAAAAATTCCAAATCCGAAATTATTTTCCGGAAACGCGGATCCGGAGAAATAAGATATTGAGTATTTTGATAGAAAATAGAAAAATATTTTAATTTAAAATGAGGAGATAAAGAATTTAAATTCTTTTGATAGAAAATAAGCAATTTAAAATGCTTCAATGGGTATACCAATAATTGTCCCTTTTTAATAACCTTCGTTCTATTGCTCTATAATTTCTTTGTTTGTGGTTCAAGAATTAGTTGCCCGGTCATTTCATCACGGATGCCATGCATTATTAACTCAAGAGATGTATCAAGTTAAGAATAATAAAATTGAGCGTATTAAGAGGGGAATTTAGATTTAAGACAAGATGCTAAATTGCTAAGTGTCCGTAAAAGTTTCACCGCCGACGCCTTTAATTTTATTCTCTTTGTCCTTCAAATGTTGTTAATTGTTTATATCGTCTAAAACTTAATGAATGCTAGATTTGCTAGCATCCATAAATGGCTTTTTGTGGGACTACACAATATTATTTTATTCGGTTCGTACTTTATCTATTGAATTTTATATGTTATGGTTTTGGATTCTATAAAAAATACACTTTGCATGCTT
This sequence comes from Carex littledalei, assembly GCA_011114355.1. NCBI lineage: Eukaryota > Viridiplantae > Streptophyta > Magnoliopsida > Poales > Cyperaceae > Carex > Carex littledalei. Next base: position 6,244,465 of record CM022097.1, read on the forward strand.
TTTTAGCGATGGAAACGGAGGATAACATTCCGTATTTGAAAAATTAAATACGGATGCTCGTATCTGAATATCTATTGTATGGTACTAATATAGATTTTTTTTTAAATTTTAATTACTCGTATTCAAATAGTAAATATATATTATGAAAAAAAAAATTATTCACTATTATAATTAGATAAATATTATGAACTTTAGTATTTTTTAATAAATATCCGATTCAATCCGTATCTGTATCTGAAAAATTAAAATGGATACGGATATAATTTTACTATTATCCGCTCCGTATCCGGTTCATTTTCACCCATTGTATTTACTTGATATAATTTATTTTATAATTAGTTGAAGTTTGAGAGAATTTTCGATGAATTTACAAAATTGACTGACTTTTTCATACTATTAACTACATAAATTGTAGATTCTTTTGTTTACCTGTTTACTCAATAACATGAATTTTGAAAATTAATTGATTTTATAGATGTTTTAGATAGTGATTTCTTTTTCCAAAGCGTAATTTAATTCTTGATGAGTCAAATAGAGAATTTTTTTAGATTTTATAAATTAACTAAAATTTTGCACTGTAACTATTTCATCAAACACACTGAAGAATACTGTTTTCATTATTTTTTATTATTTCTCTTGTAACTACAAATTCCAAATATATTGGATATCATGTGTATCTAAATTTAGATGTCCTCCATGGATTCAAATTCACTCTCCTCCTCCTCATTTTTGAAAGCTTCGCTGAAGATGTGAAGTGGTGACAGGAGCTTGAACTCTCGGCGTTAGGTCTTCAACTATCTTAGGACTTTTTTCTAACCAATTGCACTATCACGTCATTCTCTCTCTATCTCCTTCTCTTTTCTCTTTTCTCTTTTTCTCTTTTTCTCTTCTCTCTAAAATCATGACCGTGCACTTATTTAAAAAACAACAGATTTGAATCCCTTCTTCACAAGCAACTTAGGAAGAGGGTGAAGAGGCACACTAACCCATTTGCTGTCTTTTCTTTCTATTTTATATCTTTTTCTTGTCATACTTATTTTGAAATGTTCATTTTTGTAGTGACTTATTCTAAACTGTAAGTTCAAGAAATAAAATTTCGAGTTCTACATATCAAGGGTGCAGATGTGGTGGATGTTGGGTTTACAAGCATGGTTCAAAAAATCGGCCGATTCCGAGTCAACTCGGAATCGGACGGGACCGGGCTGAGTTTTATCCGATTCTCGGGTCTATGCGAGTTTCTCAGAAAAAATCGGATGAACAGTGACGGAATCGGCCGATTTTCTGATTTTCCGGCCGAGTTACACCGAGTCAAGCCGAGTTACACCGAGTTGAGCCGATTTAAAGCAAAAAATTTCAATTCTCACTAACCTGGACTGCTGTGCCATTCAAATTTCGTAGGAGTCTCAATCGCAGAAGAAGAAAGGCGGAGGAGAAGCGCGGGAAAAAGAGGAAAAACGAACCCGATCCAAGCCTCCAGTAAGAAATCAAACAAGCACAAGCACAGAGAGGAGGGCCCGAAGGCAGAGAGCAAGAGAGAGCAAAGGAGAGAGTGGAGAGAAAAGAGAGAGCGACAGGGGAAATGGGGTCAAGAGGCAGCGAGAGAAAGAGAGAGCGGAGAGAAATTGAAAGAGAGAAAGGAAGGAAGGAGGAGAAGGGTCTGGATTTGTGGCAAAATAACAATCCGGCCCTTCTCAATTTTATTATTTTCAACTTTACATATATATATATATATATTTTTAGTGAAAGGCCCTCATCATGTATTAATTTATCACAAAAAAGTTCAAATTTTAGTAAAAGGCCCTCAGACAATTATTAGTGCGCTTTTGCCAAAAAAACCCGAGTTACCGATCCGATTCCTCCGATTCCGGCGATTCATCCGATTCTGATTCCACGGTCAAAAATCCGATTCCGATTCCGATTCCGAGTTTTAGAACCATGTTTACAAGATAATTGGGCAATGGTTCTACTATACATTTTTGGAAAGATAGATGGTTCTCAGAGCATATCTTAGCTTGTTTATATCCTAATCTGTTTAATATTTCTTTGGATCCTGATATATTGGTTATTGAGACTTTTCGTAATGATTCTTTATATATATCTTTTACCAGACAATTAATTGGTGTATTATTGACTGAGTAGCATGATCTGCACACCCAGTTAATTGATTGTCATCCTAATCCTAGTTTACTTGACACTCTATTGTGGAGATGGTCCATAGTGGGTAAATTTTCAGTACATTCATACTATCTGGCTTAAATATGGAGGAGTGCCAAATACTGAATTTACCTCTATATGGTCTTCTGAAAGTCCTCAAGACAAATAAGATTCTTACTAAAGAAAACCTTAGTAGGAAAAGATGGCTAGGGGATACTTCATGCCCTTTCTGTGGGGCTTTTAAATCAACTGACCATCTTTTTATACAATGTCCATTTACTATTCAACTTTGGATTTGGATTGCAATCATAATAACTTTATTTTTGAAGGAGATACTATGGATGATATTTGGTTTATCAATGATCCTATACCCCTCAAGGACAAACCTCTGGTTGAACTTGTCAAAGGATCTGTCTTGTGATGTATATGGTTTGAGAGAAATAAACTATGTTTCTAACATATTAATATTCTTACTTTGTAGGATGTGGGCTTTAGGATTATTTTCTTATCCACATTTTGGTGTAAAACTTTGAATAATGGTTCTTTGCTCAATTTATCTTTAATTCTACCTTAAGACACTAATGGCATGCCCTGTCAGGTCATGACTCTTTTAGGGACACAAGGGGTAGGCCAAGAGGATGGGGCAGGGGCAGAGGTAGGGGCAGTACTAGTACTTCTGGAACATAGAGATTCAACCCCTATGCTTGGGACAAGATACCTGGATGATTTGCTTGATTGAGTGTCTGGTTCCTTGCCTTTCTAATTGTTCATATTTTGATGTTTACTTTAGCCTTTGTGGCTTTAGTTGTTTGTTTTAGGTGATGATATGTAACTTGTCCATGTTTGGTATGCCGTCTGATTTTAAACGGAGTCAATCCGGCACCACCTATAAAACAGGAAGCTCTTCAATATTAGTGCAGATTTGATTGGTACGGATCTTAAAGCTAATCAGACGAGACCGTACATATGTATTAACTCAAAAGATTCTTTTTTGAGTTAACGCAGCGGATACGAACTCGTAAAAGACTTGTGCACCGACAAGTTCTTTAATTAACTTGTTTTGGACAGGTAGCATTGAAGATAAAATGATAAAGGAGAGATGTCGTACAGGATGATGCAGGAGGCTGGAGCTGATGTAGAGGAGTAGGTAGGGGTTAGAGTTGTTCATTGCATTTTTTGTTAGTTTTAGTTCATGTTTGTTCTAGTTTGTTCTCGTCGTATTTGTATGATGGGCTTTAGATTTTTGTTAGAGAAAGAAACGGAAGGTGGGAAGGGGTAGTTTAGAAGAGTTCATCTTAGGATTAATTATTAGATGGATGATTTTGATGTATATTTATTTGATATATTAAAAAAATTATAAATTTTATAACTTATAAATGTTTTATTGATTATTTAGATAAATTTTGTACTAAATTTGAGTTAATTTAAAACTTAATTGGTCCTTCATTACAAAGTTTGTAATACAATATCATAAAAATATATTATTTGAGTTTGTCTTTCGATTCAAATTTGACACGTGTGTTATTTAAGAATGAAGAACACATCCAATTTTGATTTTAATTGAATTTCTTTTTTTTTTAATATCAATTGAATGTAAACAAAAATTGAATGTATACTACAATTATTCTTATTATATTTGTTTTCTTTATATAAAATTAGTACTGAATTTATGTGTGAGACTATAGTATTATGTATATCGCACTTTGGTCTATACAGTAGATCCATGTCTTCATTTTCATAATTTAAATAGTCGATCCAAATCATTCATCGATATGAAAATATATTTGAGAACCAAATTTTATTTATTTATATATTTTTTTTTTTTTAAGATAGGTAGAATCACTACTTTGGATTGTCTAGAATTTTTAGATCAAGTAATTTTGTCTCTATTTAATAAAAAAAGTAAAAAAATTTAAAAAAAAATATAAAATTTGAAATTCAAGCACATTTTTTTTATGGAGGTCACGAGAGATACAGGCCAACTGCGTTGACTTAAAAATGAAGACCTGGACTCAACAAACCCCTCTCGAGTCTCCCGAGATTTTTATTAATATCCAACATTAATTATAAAATATTAATTATACCTAACTTAGTGGAATTTTTTTAAAATGTCTAAATTGGCTAAAAAATGGTCGATTAGATTAGAAAATAGGACCGGTTATTTTTTGGCCGGTCAGGAGAATTTTTATTTTTTTGTGAAATATTTGTTAGATTACTTCTTTTGATGTATAATTAGCATAATTATACTAAAATACGCTAAAATACTTAAATTACGCTAAATTACGCTAAGAGAGATGATATCTTCACTGAAAAGGCGGAAAACGACGACGAAACTTTAAACGACCATAAAATGGCGCTCGAGTGTCCGATTTCAGCAAATCGCCACTTTTCGGAAAGCTTGTGAAATATGCATGCGTTCGGTGACTGCTTTATTGTTTTTCGAAATTCAGAATTGCCAAAAAATAAAGGGAAGAGCCTCAAAACTTGAGTTGAAGTTTCCGATTAAGATTTTCATTTCTATTTTTCGATCTAAGTAGCTCAGTAAATTGGTTATATAATGAACTTGTAGAATACCAATTTTTACTATTTTTGAATTTTTTTTACTATTTTTTATGATTTATGAAAGATGGCACTAATTAGCGTAATTTAGCATATTTCCGTATAATTAGCATAATTAGCATAATTTAGCGTATTTCAATATAATTAACGTAATTAGCGTAATTTAGTGTTATTTTGCGTAATTTAGCGTAATTTAACAGAATTTCAAGTAATTTAGCGTATTTTAGTATAATTATGCTAATTATACATCAAAAGAAGTAATCTAACAAATATTTCAAAAAAACCCTCCTGATCGGCCAAAAAATGGCCGGTCCAAATTTTTAATCCAACCGGCCAAAAAATGGCCGGTCCAAATTTTTAATCCAACCAGCCAAAAAATGGCCAATTTGGGCATTTTTAAAATACCCAAAAATTTTGGATACATTTGATATTTTTCATTTTATGTTGGATATTAATGAAAATGTCGGTCGAGTATTAGATGAAATGCACCTTTTATCTGATGCTTCATATCAAATTATTATAGATTGTGCATATTGAAATTCTCGAAAAGAATCATATATACCGTACATGGAGTATTTGCATTATAAATTCAGACAACTTAAATTTATATAGCAAGATGTTATATGCAAGGTGGATTGGAAATACCGAAATAGTGATCATTTAAAAAAAAAAGGCACGGGACTCGAGCGTCGCTTTCGTTGAAACAAAAAAAACAAAAACAAATACGACACAATAATATTAAGGAATTACTTAATGACTATAATTTTAATAATTTGACATTAATTTCAAAATTTTCAAATAACATTAAAAATAAAAATAAATTTATAAGTATGTTATTGAAGATATAGATAGACTAATAATTAGATTCAGAGGATAGATGTTGTTTGATGTTGCATGGACTATTGTTAATATGTATATAATATTCATTCTGAAAAAAATTTAGGGGGCGTTTGGTTCGCTCTTTATAAAGGTAATTCTATATCATTATATGTGTTATTTTTATCATCACTGTGTTTGACAAAAATAATAGAGGACATGATAATGTGTGATTATCTTGCAATTACAATTTCATACTTTATAAATATTGCGTTGTCCATGGTAGGGCTGGGCAAAATTGCTCGAACTCGCAACTCGCTCGTAACTCGCTCATTTACAGCTCGCTTTAACTCGCTCATTTACAACTCGAGTTAGTTCCAACTCGAGTTGGCTGACTCGTTTAATAAATGAGCTGAGTTTGAGCTGACCCCAACTCGCTCATTTATAACTCGAGTTACATAAAGTTACACAGTTTGGACATAAAAAATCCCGAATAACCAAAACCAAACCCAAACTCGACTCAAACTCGGCTCAAACTCAGCTCAAACTCGTTTATAACTTGTGTTGTATTGATTTAACTGGTTAAACGAGTTGTGAGCCAACTCGAGTTGATAACGAGCTGAGTTCGAGTTGGCTCTACAGCTCGTTATTACCATCCCAACTCGAGTTGACTCGCTCATTTATTTAATGAGCTGAGTTCGAGTTGGAGGTAACTCGCTCAAACTCGGCTCATTTACAGCCCTAGTCCATGGTAATGCGGATTTTTTTATTTCCGCTTGACAAGAATCACTTTTTTTTTAAAATAATTTTATTTTTAGAACTAAAAGCTATCATTAATTTCTTGAATTCCAATAGCTATTGCAATCTATATTAAATCAAACACTGAAATCATATATTTTTCAAAATGTTGAAAGCAATAATCATTCAAAATCAAACATGGTAACATCACGTTCTGCTAAACCATTTAGAATGTGAATTTTATATTTAATGGTTATTGTTAAAATTATCCTTTTAAGTAGAACTATATATATAGTCCGGCGGGAAAAATCTCTTCCCGTTCTAACATCGTCACATGTCAGTGGTAACAGCAAGGAGGCACTTAATCAATATGAATCTCAAAGCTTTTTGCATGGATCTCGATACGGATCCAACGACTCCGATCGAATATTGGACTATCTATAATTCCATAATAATAGAGAAGTAACACAGACACTAGCTCATAAAATAGCAAACACGAGGATATAAAATGTCAACAGCTCATACCAGAAACCTCTGGCCCAAGCAAATTCAGATTTTTTACTCTGAAAAAATGCATTTTTTTTTTTCTTCCAGGCTTCAATAAGAAGACAAATATGCTTCGCACAGAAGAAAGCTAAGAATTTGCCAGTGGCCAGAATACTATTTTAGTGACAATAAAAACAGAAGCAACAAGTTAAACAAAAACATAATACAAATTAGTATTTTAAGTTTCAATATATGTACTAAATAGAGAGGACTTGCCGTATGATAATTTTCAGGAAATTAGTTCTTGACAACTTACAAAATTCCGACATTTTTATTAATATCCAAAGTTTAATACAAATTATTAATTATGCCCAGAATCGGACCTATTATTGAAAAATACTCAAGCCGGTCAGAAAATAGCCGACTTAGGTCCCTCCCTAAGCCGGCCATTTTCTGGCCAGCTTGGTACTTTTTTTTTTTTTTTTTTATAAGAGAGAGAGACACTATGAAGATCAAAATATTGAAATCTAACTCTGAAAATTTGAAATTTTTGTTTAAATTATTTGTTATATTACTTCTTTTGATGTATAATTAGCATATTTATACTAAAATACGATAGATTAATTAAAATTATGTTGAATAACACTAAATTATGTTAAATTACACTAAATTACATTAAATTACGTTAAAATACGGTAAATTACGCTAAAATACAGTATGAAACTTCAAACGGTCATAAAACGGCGCTCGAGTGTCCGATTTCAGCAAATGACCACTTTTCGGAAAGCTTGCGAAAATGCGCATGCGTTTATGCCTGCTATGTTGGATTTCGAAATTCAGAATCGCCAAAAAACAAAGAGAAGAGCCTCAAAACTTGAGTTGAAGTTTCCGATTAAGATTTTCATTTCTATTATTCAATCCAAGTAGCTCAGTAAATTAGTTACATAATGAACTTGTAAAATACCAGTTTTTACTATTTTCGGAATTTTTTTACTATTTTTTATGATTCATGAAAGATGAGCAAAATCAGTCTACTATAGCGTAATTTTGTGTAGTTTAGCATAATTTACCGTATTTCAGCATAATTAGCGAAGTTATTGTAATTTTACGTAATTTAGTATAATTGAACATAATTTATTGTAATATAGTGTAATTCAATATAATTTCAAGTATTCTAGCATATTTTAGTATAAATATGCTAATTATACATCAAAAGAAGTAGATGAGGGATCAAGTTACAACAACCATTTTTTTCATTTTCAAAGTCCAAATCGTCGATCCAAACCGTTCAACATGATTATCTAAATAAAATGCGCTTGCAGATCAAATTTTACATTTTTTTGAATTTTTTTACTATTTATTAAGATGGGTACAAAATTCAATGGTCTGAATATGACTATTTTTTGTAAAATACTTAATAAATAGTAAACAAATTCAAAAAATGTAAAATTTGATCTGGAAGCACAGTTTATTGTGGAAATCATGTTGAACGGTTTGGATCGACGACTTGGACTTTGAAAATAAAAAAAATGATTGTTGGAACTTGATCCCTCCTCAAAGAAGTAATATAACAAATAATTTAAACAAAAATTTCAAATTTTCAGAGTTAGATTTCAATATTTTGATCTTCATAGTGTCTCTCTCTTATTTAAAAAAAAAAAAAAAGGTACCAAGCCGGCCAGAAAATGGCCGGCTTAGGGAGAGACCTAAGCCGGCCATTTTCTGACCGGCTTGGGTATTTTTCGATAATAGGTCCGATTCTGGACATAATTAATAATTTGTATTAAACTTTGGATATTAATAAAAATGTCGGTACAAAATTTTGCAAAAGAAAATTAATAAAAACAACTGGCTTCGCATAGCCTTACATTGTGTTTAATGACATCATGTACTATGTACATCAATGGGACAAATGGAAACAAATATTACTTTATGCTTTAAACCTTCCAAATTAAAGTATTCACCCTTTTTTTTATTGAAAGTTCCGGTACACTCCAGCAGAACCACAGGAAATAAATGAAATCGATTGACCATTATTTTTTCTCAAGATTTTTATACTTTTATCTTATTTTCTATCTAATTTATAATAAAATGATATAAGTAGTATAAAATTGATCTCCATTTGCAACAATTTTTTTTTATATAATTGATCTTTATTCACGTTTTACTCATATAACTTAAAAGTCTGGCTCCGTCCCTGACCCCATCATCTTTTAGATGTTATTTTCGAGAATTGAACTTGCGATCTTTCCGTAAAGAAATTGAGCTCATGCCACAGCACTAAGTCCGCGATTCATAAATATTCATGCATTAAAACAATTTTAACATGCATGATAAATAAATAATTAAATAATTCTTATCCCCTGCATTAACTCATAATTTAGATTAATGCAAAATGAATCCGAATCATCATGTTGACACGAATAATAAAGGGATCTCATGCGTTTCACCTCAGGATGAATTGGTCCGGATCCTGATCAAACAGCCGAATGCATTTACTCAAATTATGATTTTTTTTTTTTTGAAAGCCTATAGGCGATTGCAATGATTCAAAAAAATTACAAGCTAGTTGTTACATGATATTAGAAATCGAGTGTCTTTGAAAGCATGCAACTGTAAACAAATAAACACACACAGGGTATGAGTATCTAGTGGACACAAATTTGATCATCTTTGCTTGATTGTAATTATAGGAGTCTTAGTGATTGTTTCCACTGTGCGCATATGTATCTTGTTCCTTCTGGTTTATTACACCTTATCAAATCATTTCTTGTGCACGACTGTGAAGGCACTGAATCATATCGGACATGAACTGAATCAACCGGATCAGGACAGTCACTGCTCAAAGAAGTGTGCAGCCGAGAAGACACTGAATCAAATCAGACAAAGAACTGAATCAACTGGACCAGGACAATCACCTTTCAGAGAGAGAGCCACCAGGGTTGGAGCTAGAAAAATCTATTAGAGCAAGAGGGGGAGAGAAGAAGAAGCAAGACACACGCAAACAACTAACACAAAACAACAACAACAAATATATAATATAAGTAACTATATGTACAACCTGTTCCACCTACTCTTCCATTACCAAATAGAAGAAGAAGAAGAGCACTGGAGAAGAGGAGAAGAAAAGGCAAACCGCTTATTTTGGAGAGGCGAAATGGTGGCAAGATTCACTAGATAGATACACCAAAAATAGTGGTCAGATCCACTGGAAGGAAGCCTATGCTTGAACGAAAATCAGAACAAAAAGCGGTAATCAGATCCACTAGGTAGAAGCACCGAAAACAATAACCAAATCCGTTAGACGAAAGATCCGCTAAACGGAAGAAACTGCTCAAACAGAGTAGATGGGTGCAAAAGGTGGGAGGCGGCGGCATCACCTCCTTAGGCGAGTTTTCAATCGCATTTAACTCAAATTTTGAGTTAATGCAGAGGATACGTGTTCTGGAGCCATGGACAATATATTCATTTAAAATAAGTTTTGATAGCCACTTGCAATCCACCAATCACCATCAGGTCCAACTCGGTGATGTTAATTAATGAGAATCACGAGGTGTTTTAATAAATATATATATATATAGAGATTGGCTAATGTAATAACGTTAAAACTTCGGCCGAAGTTCTAACGAGTCGTTTATTAGTTTTTAAAATCCAAACAACCGATCCGAACCGTTCAACTTTTTCTAAATATTGAAATGTGCTTGGAGACCAAATTTTACATTTTTTGGAATTTTTTTACTATTTATTAAGCCACTTTGAAAATCGCAGATCTGCTATGAATAGTAAAAAACAGCAAAATTTTCTGGACCACCGGATCAGTATTTTCAAAGTGGCTTAATAAATAGTAAAAAAATTCCAAAAAATGTAAAATTTGGTCTCCAAGCACATTTCAATATAGAGAACATGTTGAACGGTTCGGATCGGTTGTTTGGATTTTGAAATTGCAAAAACAACTCGTTAGAACTTCGGCCGAAGTTCTAACGTTATTACATTAGCCAATCTCTATATATATATATATATATATATATATATATGAGAAGGGATCTAGTCACAACAATTTTGAGTTACAACAAAGTTTCCACAACCATTTTCTATATTTTCAAAGTCCAAATTGTCGATCCAAACCGTTCAACATGATCTCCACAATAAAATGTGCTTCCAGATCAAATTTTACATTTTTTGAATTATTTTAATATTTATTAAGATGAGTACAAAATTCAATGGTCTAAATTTGACTAGTTTTTGTAAAATGCCTAATAAATAGTAAAAAAATTCAAAAAATGTAAAATTTGATATGCAAGCACATTTTATTGTGGAGATCATGGTGAACGGTTTGGACTTTGAAAATGTAGAAAATGGTTGTGGTAACTCAAAATTGTTGTAACTAGATCCCTCCTCTATATATATATATATATATATATATAGAGCTGGGCTATGGTGAGTTGTGAAGTAAGAGGTCATTTTTACTTCACACTCATATTTTCATTTTGACAATCCAAACAACTGATCCGAACCGCTCAACATGTTCTAAATATTGAAATGTGCTTGAAGACTAAATTTTACATTTTTTGGAATTTTTTTACTATTTATTAAGCCACTTTGAAAATTGCTGATCCGGTGCTCTAGAAATTTTTACTGTTTTTTACTGTTCACAGTGGATCAGCGATTTCAAAGTAGCTTAATAAATAGTAAAAAAGTTCCAAAAAATGTAAAATTTAGTCTCCAAGCATATTTCAATATTTAGAACATGTTGAATGGTTCGGATCGGTTGTTTGAATTTTCAAAATGAAAATATGTCATGAAGTAAAACGTTGTTTTACTTCACAACTCACCATAGTTTATCTCTCTCTATATATATATAATTTTGGTGCCTACGGGCTGTTGAATGACAAAAAATACACACACACACACACACACACACACACATATATATATAGAGGTTGTTTATTCTACTTCCATAAGCATATGCCCACATATGCTTATAACTCATTGTTGCGTTTCCAATGTTCAAATGGTCGATCCGAACCGTTCATCTTGTTCTCCATATTAATATGTGCTTGGAGACCAAATTTTACATTTTTCGAAATTTTTTTACTATTTATTAAGCCACTTTGAAAATTGCTAATCTGGGTGAACAGTAAAAACAATGCAACAAAATTCTGGACCATATGATTAGCAATTTTCAAAGTGGCAGGAGCAGGGGCACAAGGGGTAGGCTAAGAGGATGGGGCAGGAGCAGGGGCAGTACTAGTACTTCTAGAACACAGAGATTCAACCCAAGTATTGGGACAAGATACCTGGATGATTTGCTTGATTGAGTGTCTGGTTCCTTGCCTTTCTAGTTGTTCATATTTTGATGTTTACTTCAGCCTTGGTGGCTTTAGTTGTTTGTTTTAGGTGATGATATGTGACTTGTTCATGTTTTTCTATATTTTGTGATACTGGTATGCCGTCTGATTTTAAACGAAGTCAATCCAGCACCGCCTATAAAGCAAGGAGCTCATCAATATTAGTGCAGATCTGATCGGCACGGATCTTAAAGCTAATCAGACGGTACATATGCATTAACTCAAAAGATTCTTTTTGAGTTAACGCAGAGGATACGAACTCGTATAAGACTTGTGCACCGACAAGTTCTTTAATTAACTTGTTTTGGACAGGTAGCATTGAAGATGATAAAGGAGTGATGTTGTACAGGATGATGCAGGAGGCTGGAGCTGATGTAGAGGAGTAGGTAGGGGTTAGAGTTGTTCATTGCATTTTTTGTTAGTTTTAGTTCATGTTTGTTCTAGTTTGTTCTCGTCGTATTTGTATGATGGGCTTTAGATTTTTGTTTAGGATTGATTTTTGTTAGAGAAAGAAACGGAAGGTGGGAAGGGGTAGTTTAGAAGAGTTCATCTTAGGATTAATTATTAGATGGATGATTTTGATGTATATTTATTTGATATATAAAAAAATTTATAAATTTTAAAACTTATAAATGTTTTATTGATTATTTAGATAAATTATGTACTAAATTTGAGTTAATTTAAAACTTAATTGGTCATTCATTACAAAGTTTGTAATACAATATCATAAAAATAAAATTATTTGACCAAAGTCAAACGTCTTTCGATTCAAATTTGACACGTGTGTTATTTAAGAATGAAGAACACATCCAATTTTGATTTTAATTGAATTTCTTTTTTTAAAATATCAATTGAATGTAAACAAAAATTAAATGTATACTACATTTATTCTTATTATATTTGTTTTCTTTAGATAGTTAGTACTGAATTTATGTGTGAGACTACAGTATTATGTATATCGCACTGGTCTGTACAGTAGATCCATGTCTTCATTTTCATAATTTAAATAGTTGATTCAAATCATTCATCGATATGAAAATATATTTGAGGACCAAATTTTATTTATTTATATTTTTTACTATTTTTAAGATAGTAGAATCACTACTTTGGATTGTTTAGAATTTTTAGATCAAGTAATTGTGTATCTATTTAATAAAAAAAATGAAAAAAATTTAAAAAATTTAAAATTTAAAATCCAAGCACTTTTTTGTATGGAGGTCACGTTGAGAGATACAGATTGTCTGCGTTGACTTTAAAAATGAAGACCTAGACTCAACAAACCCCTCTCGAGTCTCCCGAGATTTTTATTAATATCCAACATTAATTATAAAATATTAATTATATCCAGCTTAGTTAGATTTTTTTTTTAAAATGCTCAAATCGGTTAAAAAATGACCGGTTGGATTAAAAATTAGGACCGGCTATTTTTTGACCGGTCAGGAGGATTTTTTATTTTTTTGAAATATTTGTTAGATTAATTCTTTTGATATATAATTAGCATAATTAGCATAATTATACTAAAATACGCTAAATTACGTTAAGAGAGACGATATCTTCACTGAAAAGGCGAAAAACGACGACGAAACTTCAAACGATCATAAAACGGCGCTCGAGCGTCCGATTTCAGCAAATGACCACTTTTCGGAAAGCTTGTGAAAATATGCATGCGTTGGTGACTACTTTATTGTTTTTCGAAATTCAGAATTGCCAAAAAACAAAGGGAAGAGCCTCAAAACTTGAGTTGAAGTTTCCGATTAAGATTTTCATTTCTATTTTCTATCTAATTAGCTCAGTAAATTGGTTATATAATGAACTTATAGAATACCAATTTTTACTATTTTTGAAATTTTTTTACTATTTTTTACGATTTATGAAAAATGGCACTAATTTAGCGTAATTTCAAGTAATTTAGCGTATTTAAGTATAATTATGCTAATTATACATCAAAAGAAGTAATCTAACAAATATTTCAAAAAAACCCTCCTAATCGGACAAAAAATGGCCGGTCCGAATTTTTAATCCAACCGGCCAAAAAATGACCGGTTTGGGCATTTTAAAATACCCAAAAAGTTTGGATACATTTGATATTTTTCATTTTATGTTGGATATTAATGACAATGTTGGTCGAGTCTTAGATGAAATGCACCTTTTATCTGATGATTCATATCAAAGTATTATAGATTGTCCATATTGAAATTCTCGAAAAGAATCATATATACCGTACATGGAGTATTTGCATTTTAAATTCAGACAACTTAAATTTATATAGCAAGACGTTATATGCCGATATTTTTATTAATACCCAAAAAAAAAACAAATTATCAAATCTGCTCCCACCCCAAACTTATTTTTATTTCTACCCCAACCGCCCGTGGGCTGGGCGGTTCAGTTTCCCCACCCAACCGCCCAGCAACTGGGCGGTCCACTACCCTGATCCGACGGTCCAGCTGCTGGGCGGTCCGCTATAAAACCCCTATAAAAGGGGTTTTTCTCTCTCCTGATGAGCACAGTATTCATTCCCCCAATCCAACAAATTTTCAGAACCGAAAGAGAGAGCTGTCAGGCGATTTTGAGGCGATGGTGAACAGTAATTCCAGCACAGTAATCCAAGCACAGTAATTCCAGCACAGTAATTTCAGCACAGTAATTCCATAACAGTATTTCCAGAACAGTAATTTCAGAACTCTCATATGTTGGTTGCACTGTATGTGGGCGGGAAGTTTACCCGGGGTGCGGAGGGAGCACAGTACACTAAGGAAGCAGCCTACGGCTTCGAGGTAAATGAAAATACCTCATTTGTTGAACTGAAGGGAATAGTGTATGAAAAGATCGGTGTGAATCCCAACCGGTGTGATATAGATTTAGCTACCCGGATTAACACAGTAAGTGGTGGTAGACCTTACTATACCAGGTATCCAATAACAGATGAGTCATTATGGAGGAGTGTTTACAACACTTTTCAGTCACAGGGGGTAATGGTAATGGACTTATATTCTATGAGAGTTCAGCGTGAACCCGGGGTTGGAACATCTAGGAAAAATAGAGGTTATGATCACTCGGGTTATGACAACCCGCGTCACTCGAGTTATGACAGCTCGAGTTATGATCACTCGGGTTATGACAACTCGGGTCGTGAGCACTCGGGGTATGACAACCCCCGCCACTCTAGTTATGACAACCCCCGCCACTATAGTTATGACAACCCCCACCCCTCGAGGTATGACAACCCCCGCCACTCGAGTTATGAACCGCCCTTATCACCCATTTATGAGAATTTTGTACCTGATTTTACCACCGATCTACCACCACCACCACCTCCTCCTGAAACCCCAATACAACCCAGATTTCAATCTGTACCACCATCAATACCTTTAGTGTCACCCGTTGCTACCCGGAGAGACCTTGACCTTGATGCTGAGCTCGATGTCGTACCACAAAGAAATTTGGAAACAGGTGACGAATGGGAAGGGGATTGGAATTCTGATCACCTGTCAGAAGGTGATGGAGATTATTTACCTAAGGAAGACATATTTCCGATTAGAGGTCGGACAGATAGGCATCCGTGCCCCACATTCAACGATACCACTGCTTTTGAAGAGGCAGACATCTCATTTTTTGGGCCGCGTGTCAGGTACAGTCAAGAGCTTGCTCCGCAGCAGGTTTACACCAACATAGATGAACTTGTGAAGAAAATACATGAGGTCCATGTTCACGGCAACTGGGAGTGCATAACTGAAAAAAGGGACCGAAGAAGGTTAGTAATTGTTTGTAAAGACGAAGCGCATTGCCACTTCCGTCTCTATGCAACCCCTGTGGGTAAGGGCGAGGCATGGATTATTAAGAAGTGTGAACCACCTCACACATGCAAGGCTGCGTCATCAAGGAAAGACCATGCAAATCTTACGGCTTCACTTATTGCCGATGTAATTGAGAATGACGTTAAGGAGGACCCATCGATGAGCCTTAAGGAGGTCGCTAGACATGTCAGACGCGTTTACAAGCATGTCGTCCCAAAATACAACAGGTTATGGAGAGGGCGTGAACTTGCGATTTGCCGAATGTTCGGTAGCTGGCATGGTTCATACAACTTGCTTGCACCATTGCTGCAGGCCATAGCAAGTACAAATCCCGGCACTGTCTTTGAATGTTGGAATATAGGCGTACGGGATGTCGACAACGCGTTGCAATTCAAGGCCATAGCATGGGCGTTCGGTCCATGTATTCAAGCTGTGCCATACATTAGACCCGTCATCAGTGTAGATGCATGCTTCCTGTCTGGCCGTTACGACGGGAGACTGCTGATCGCATGTGCATATGATGCTGAAAACCAGTTGTTGCCTTTGGCCTTTGCAATTGTTGAGCAGGAGGACGGGGAAAACTGGGGATTTTTCATGAGGTTCGTAAGAAGACAAGTGGTTGGCGACCGGTTCTTTTGTGTCATATCAGACCAGCACAAAGGAATCAAATATGTTTTTGATCGCCCAGATTTCAGGTGGTCGACAGCGAACGGCGATTGTGTGCACAGGCTGTGTATGCAACATGTTACAGACAACCTACACAAGAACTGCGGATCTGGAAAATGGGTTGCAGATACATTCAGAATTGGTGCCAAGAAGAAGAAGCCGAGAAGGGTGGAAGAGATGTTCAAAGATTTTGCCAAGGTATGTATATTTTTATTTGTTGACTTATATTTTCTGAATTATTTAATCAAACGTTTTCTCATCTGAATGTTTTTTTTTTGCAGTACTGTCCAAAGGCAAATTTGTACTTACTCAAGGTGGGAAAAAATAATCCCGCCGATCTGGCTGAGCCACCCGCATATGAGAAGATATTGCAAGCCCGTGATGGAGGTTTCCGATGGGGAATTATGACCACAAATGGGTCTGAGTCCTTGAATGTTGTTTTCAAGCAGAGCCGGCAGTTGCCCGTGGCAGCAATTGTGGAGGACACCTTCTACAAGTTAAATGCATGGTTTGTTGCACGGCGTGTTAAAGCCCTCGAATTACTGTCCAGGTATGTATATTTTTATCCAGAGATTTTGCCAAGGTATGTATATTTTTATTTGTTGACTTATATTTTCTGAATTACTGTCCAGGAATCAAACGTTTTCAACAAGGGTGGAGGGAAAACTAAGGAAACATAGGGAGAAAGGTGCAGTTATGAGAGTTGTCCCGTACGGGGATAACCAATTGGAATTCGAAGTGCACTGTCCAGATGAGTTTGCTCCAACCGGCCGTAGACCGGATGAGACTATGGAGTTTGTGAAAAGGATGTTCAAGTATGTTGTTATTTTTGCACCTGACAATACTGTAACATGCAGTTGCCAAGGAATCCAGTTGGCCCACCTACCTTGTTCTCATGTTATGGCGGTGTGCCGGGAGAGAAACTTCTCTGAGGATGATTATGTCGCAGACATGTACCGTACCGAGTACCTTGCGAGTACTTGGGGTGCATCTTTCCATCCTTATCCCAACCAGTATCAGTGGCCGCCCTATGTTGGTGATAGAGTCTGTCCCGCAAGCGGGTGGATCAGAAAAGGAAGAAGACCCCACAAGCGTCAAGTAATGACCATGGACGAGATGGAAGGTAGGCGAATGGGACATCAGGCCCGCCGTTCAACAACTGACAGGCAGCGAGCAGGTACGGTTGATTCCTTTTATTTACTTATATTTTATTTATTTACTTATATTTTATTTTGATTTTATTTCAACTGGAATGCAATGCAGATGCCATTAACGAAGCCAACGAAAGAGAAAATGCTAGAGTTGTTGCTGAGGCTACCGGTAGTAGCCACCGCAGGGGTGAAAGCCCAGGAACCGGTAGTAGCCACCGCACTCATGAAAGCCCAGGAACCGGTAGTAGCCATGGAGAGACATCCGGTAGTGCCGCAGAACCAGCTGCACCCAGACCCAGACGTCGTATTTTGAGTTTGTTCGGCCGTCGTCGCTGATTACCAAGTTTTGTTAAATTATGTTATGAACTATTTTAGATGTATATTGTGAACTATTCTAATTGGTAGTTTGTGAACTATGCAATTTTTATTTGCCTCGATTATTTTATATGCTTCATTTTTGTTATTTTTATTACTTAATTACGTATACAAAAACTAACAACATAAAATATAAACAAACACAAAACTAATGAAATAAAGTCTGCGACATAAATTTCTAAAAATTCTACAACATAAATTCCTAAAAAATATATTTCTTACAACGAGCCTTGAAAGTGCATGGAACAAAGTCATCATCAGAGTTTGCCTGATCTGGATCAGTCACAGCAGACGAAGTGGTAGCCTTACCAGTACATGGAACAAACTTATCGTCCGATGCTGGAGGCTCTGGATCAACTTTCTTCTTTTTCAAACCAAAGCCGTAGGGGTTTTCCACAAAGTCATCGTCTGAAATTTCATACTGAACATGTCGTCTCTTCCATTCCTCCAGCTTACATGTCTCACAATTAAAAAAATCACGACATATTTGACACTTGTACTTTTTTTCTTCATTTTTACCTCGATCACTAATTGACCCTCCTCTCGCTACGCCACGATCTCGGTTGCTCGTTTTCTTACCTCGTTTGTTACTGTCCATACCTCAAAATCGCCTGACAGCTCTCTCTTTCGGTTCTGGAAATTTGTTGGATTGGGGGAATGAATACTGTGCTCATCAGGAGAGAGAAAAACCCCTTTTATAGGGGTTTTATAGCGGACCGCCCAGCTGCTGGGCGGTCGGATCATGGTAGTGGACCGCCCAGTGGCTGGGCGGTTGGGTGGGGAAACTGAACCGCCCAGCCCACGGGCGGTTGGGGTAGAAATAAAAATAAGTTTGGGGTGGGAGCAGATTTGATAATTTGTTTTTTTTTTTGGGGTATTAATAAAAATATCGGCGTTATATGCAAGGTGGATTGGAAATACCGAAATAGTGATCATTAAAAAAAAAAAAAAGAGGCACTGGACTCGAGCGTCGCTTTCGTTGAAACAAAAAAAAAAACAAATACGACACAATAATATTAAGGAATTACTTAATGACTATAATTTTAATAATTTGACATTAATATCAAAATTTTCAAATAACATTAAAAATAAAAAATAAATTTATAAGTATGTTATTGAAGATATAGATAGACTAATAATTAGATTCATAGGATAGATGTTGTTTGATGTTGCATGGACTATTGTTAATATGTATATAATATTCATTCTCAACAAAAATTTTGGGGCGTTTGGTTCGCTCTTTATGAAGGTAATTCTATATCATTATCTGTGTCATTTTATCATCACTGTATTTGGCGAAAATAATAGAAGACATGGTAATGTGTGATTATCTTACAATTACAATTTCATACTTTATAAATATTGCGTTGTCCATGGTAATGCGGATTTTTTTATTCCCGTTTGACAGGAATCACTTTTTTTAAAATAATTTTATTTTTAGAACTAAAAGCTATCATTAATTTCTTGAATTCCAATAGCTATTGCAATCTATATTAAATCAAACACTGAAATCATATATTTTCCAGAATGTTGAAAGCAATAATCATTCAAAACCAAACATGGTAACATCACGTTACCATCAATGATATTCCTGATATTATATTTTGTGTAATTTTAATATTCTATAAAATCATCTACGGCGTGAATCTCAAACGCCCTCTTAAGCAATCCAGAGTGCAAGAACATACACCAAACTCGCTCAATAAATGTTCAATTAATCCGTTCTGCTAAACCATTTAGAATGTGAATTTTATATTTAATAGTTATTGTTAAAATTATCCTTTTAAGTAGAACTATATAGTCCGGCGGGAAAAATTATCCTTTTTGCATGGATCTCGATACGGATCCAACGACTCCGATCGAATATTGGTAGTCTAATTCCATAATAATAAATGTTGTGATGTCCATCGCTCCTCGCTCCTGATTTCTGTAATAGTTGATCCCGCGTCATTGCGTGTTGGTGAAATTTTTCATCTGCAATCTGATTAGCTCACAATTCACAAACGTAAAATTTAGATTCTAGAGAAGTAACACTAGCTCATAAAATAACAAACAGACGTATATCAAATGTCAACAGCTCATACCAGAAACCTCTGGCCCAAGCAAATTCAGATTTTTTACTCTGAAAAAATGCATTTTTTTTTTTCTTCCAGGCTTCAATAAGAAGACAAATATGCTTCGCACAGAAGAAAGCTAAGAATTTGCCAGTGGCCAGAATACTATTTTAGTGATAATAAAAATAGAAGCAACAAGTTAAAAAAAAATATAATACAAATTAGTATTTTTTGTTTCAATATATTTGCCAAATAGAGAGGACTTGCCGCATACTAATTTTGAAGAAATTAGTTCTTGACAACTTATAAAATTTTGCAAAAGAAAATTAATAAAAACAACTGGCTTCGCATAGCCTTACATTGTGTTTAATGACATCATGTACATCAATGGGACAAATGGAAACAAATATTACTTTATGCTTTAAACCTTCCAAATTAAAGTATTCACCCTTTTTTTATTGAAAGTTCTGGTACACTCTAGCAGAACCACATGAAAGAAATGAAATCGATTGACTCTTATTTTTTCTCAAGATTTTTATACTTTTATCTTATTTTCTATAAAATTTATAATAAAATGCTATAGGTAGTATAAAATTGACCTCCATTTGCAATAAGAAAATTTTATATGATTGATCTTTATTTACGTTTTACTCATATAACTTAAAAGTCTGGCTCTGTCCCTGACCCCATCATCTTTTTAGATGTTACTCTCAAGAATTGAACTTGTGATCTTTCCGTAGAAAAATTGAGCTCATGCCACTGCACTAAGTC
Source organism: Carex littledalei (assembly GCA_011114355.1). NCBI lineage: Eukaryota > Viridiplantae > Streptophyta > Magnoliopsida > Poales > Cyperaceae > Carex > Carex littledalei. The sequence continues at coordinate 6,265,380 of CM022097.1, forward strand.
CGTGCTTTATAAATATTCATGCATTAAAACAATTTTAACATGCATGATAAATAAATAATTAAATAATTCTTATCGCCTGCATTAACTCATAATTTAAATTAATGCAGAATGAATCCGAACCATCATGTTGACACGAATAATAAAGGGATCTCATGCGTTTCACCTCAGGCTGAATTGGTCCGGATCCTGATCAAACAGCCGAATGCATTAACTTAAATTCTGATTTTTTTTTTTTTGAAAGCCTTTAGGCGATTGCAATGATTCAAAAAAATTACAATGTAGCAGTTACATGATATTAGACATCGAGTGTCTTTGAAAGCCTGCAGCTGTAAACAAATAAACACACACAGGGGTATGTGTATCTAGTGGACACAAATTTGATCATCTTTGCTTGATTGTAATTATAGGAGCTTTAGTGATTGTTTCCACTGTGCGCATATGTATCTTGTTCTTTCTGGTTGATTACACCGTATCGAACCCTTTCTTGTGCACGATTGCGAATGCACTGAATCATACCGGACCAGAAATTGAATCAACCAGACCAGGACAGTCACCGCTCAGAGAAGTGTGCAGCCGAGAAGACACTGAATCAAACCAGACAAGAAACTAAATCAACTGGACTAGGACAATCACCTCTCAGAGAGAGAGCCACCAGGGTTGGAGCTAGAAAAATCTATTAGAGCAAGAGGGGGAGAGAAGAAGAAGCAAGACACACGCAAACAACAAACACAAAACAACAACAACAACAACAACAACAACAACAACAAACATATAATATAAATAACTATATGTACAACTCATTCCGCCTACTCTTCCATTATCAAAGAGAAGAAGAAGAAGAAGAGCACTGGAGAAGAGGAGAAGAAAAGGCGAACCGCTTATTTTGGAGAGGCGAAATGGTGGCAAGATTCACTAGACTGAAACATCAAAAACAGTAGTCATATCCACTGGACGGAAGCATCTACTCGAACAAAAGTCAGAACAAAGAGCGGTAACTAGATCCACTAGGTAGAAGCACCGAAAACAATAACCAGATCCGTTAGACGAAAGATCCGCTAAACGGAAGAAACTGCTCAAACAAAGTAGATGGATGGAAAAGGTGGGAGGCGGCGGCATCACCTCAGGCGAGTTTTCAATCGCATTTAACTCAAATTCTGAGTTAATGCAGAGGATTTATATTCATTTAAAATAACTTTTGATAGCCACTTGCAATCCACCAATCACCATCAGGTCCAACTAGGTGATGTTAATTAATGAGAATCACGAGGTGTTTTAATAAATTTATATATGTGTGTGTGTGTGTATATATATATATATATATATTTTTTTTTTTTTTTGTCCATTGACTTTATATTCATGCGGTGTAAACCACGCATCAAATTAAGTTTTAAATTAAACACTTGGCCAGCGAATATGACAGAATATATAACTAAGTTTTGGAGATTCATTGAGAAATATATAATTTCGACAGATTACAAGTTGAATAATTAATAATCTTGATCGGTTTATGTGGAATAAAGTACTTTGAACTTAACTTAAGAATGATTTGGATCATTTTTACGTATTGAATTCAAATCTTACTCTTGATTTACGTATTGAATTCAAATGCTTATGTTGTCAAGCAGATCAGAACTACTAAATTTAAAATATAATTAAAACCAAAACTGATGATTTTTTTAGAGCTAAAACTCACAACGCAATAGCTTTACCTTTTTTAAATTTAGTGCTTTCTTCGAGATTTAGTACCCCTTTAAAATATTTGAACAATTTGTATACATTCTTTAACTATTTCAGCAAAAATCATAAATTTTCAACCTATAATGGTATGTTTGGTTAACTTTTGATGTTTTTTCATATATTTTTTTGTAATAAAGCTTGTGAAATACCGATACTTTGTAATAAAGCTCAAATATCTTAATTTTTAAAATTTTAATTACAAACATTCTGAAATCCAAGTAACAAAAGAAATCTACATTGCTTTTTCTCTATGCACATTTAAAATTACAACATGGAAACCAAAAGGTTGAAAAATATATATCTAGATATTGTTCACATTAATAGATCTTTGCAAGCTCTAAGCACCAATTTATAAATTTTATGTATAAAAATAAAATATTATAAATCACATCTAATTGTTTTAGTCATTTGAATCCTCCTTATAGAGATAGAGATATTTAAAAATCCATAAAAAAATCGCAAAACCTAATTTGGAGTGTATATGATAACTTTGTCAATAAAAATCCATAAAAAATAGCAAAATCTGACTGCATAAAAAATACATGTTTAACGGATTTAGAGCTATGATAATTATTTATAGATTAAAATTATATTAACTCAATTATTATAAACCGAATCAAAATATAACCTGTCTGTATACATCCTAAACAGAAATATTCTTGAGAAAGAGTATATTCCATACTAGGAAACACCATCCGTAGGAGAACAGGGTAGATCCGATTCCCATCGGACCTACTTTTAGGTTCAACGAGCATGATGACCGTCCGATCTAATTTAAGATTTGCGCACACGAAAATTGAAACAGACACACAAAGATTAAAAGCAAATCGACGGTGATTAAACCCATCGAACCAGAGTAGGTCCGATGCGCATCGGACCTACTCTCAAGTGCATCCGTAGAGTATGTAAGGCATACACTAAAATAAAAACTTGACGAAAATAAAACTTAGCAAAAATACAACTTTAAGTGGGTGCCATTGAAAAGGGGCCAATATAATATAACTTGTCAAATTTGATTGTTTCCTAGTCTCTCTCTTACCATAGAAAAGTAGGCAGTGCAGCGACTCTGGAGTCCGGTAGCGAGGGAGCGAGATAGAGATCCTACGACCCCTCTCTCTCTCTCGATTTCGCAGAGGCCCCTAACATTCTACGAATTAAGGCGTAAAATAAGTCATACTAGTTTCCAATTTACCCCAGATCAGAATGGGGCTTGCTACCCAAGATGCGATCAAGCAACTCTCAGCACTTATGGACGAATGTATGTAATTTTTGTTATCTCTGGTTTTTTAATTCAGAATTCATTTGGATTTATGATTATCTGAAAATTTCCTTTGTGTTTGCTTAATTTTGGTGCAGTGGAGGAGCCACTCAAGAGGACATTTCAGGTATAGGGCACGAACTCGTAATATTTCTTTAGATCTGTTCGGTTTCAGTTTCAAATCTCACTTTATTGCGGAATATTTGATTTCTGCGTTATATTGTGCCAAAGTATTGATCTCGTTGAAGCCTACAATTCTTTTTTATGAAGCCTTTAATTTTTGTTATTTTCATTAAATTAGCGTGTTGAAGGTAATTGGACTTAATTCTTTTTTTATCGTTGTCGCTGTGGAGCATTTACCGTAAAAAAGTAAGTGGCAGAAAACAACCTAATTCTGGGGAAGAAATAATTTTTCATTGACTTCCTAAAATATTTTAAATTTTTGTTGGGCCGTCAGCATGTCCCCTGATTGGTTCTCTCTGCATTGTATTATTTTTCTTGTGAGATTCATGCACAACCAGGTCAAGTGGGTCCCCCAGGCCTTAATATCAGCGATATAAAGCAACAAAGGCCGCCAGGAATAAAAAGAGAGAGAGAAATCAACGTTTTATTCTTAATCGTCAATTTGTTTTATGCAATGTTTTAAGTTGTAGCCGCCTAATATATTTTAGTCTGGAGGGTCGCTAGTGTTAGCATATATTATGTTCTTCCTTTTATGCTTTGGGCATAAAGGAAATTAATGAAGCCTACAAATCCATTGTAATATATTCATTATCATTAAGGTGTCTTTTCGGAATTTAGATTCTCAAAATCATTTTTCTTTTCATTAATGCATTAAGCATTCCTTTTGTTGTTTGTTGCGGTGTGTATTTTACTATGTATGTGCATGTGATTGGTAGGTGCCTCTAACTTACCCATGTTACTTGCATTTTTCTCACTGCTATTGCATCTATGAGGTTGCAAGTGCATGTCATGCGTTATTGTAATGCCCAAAAGTTTCATGCAGGTTGTCATTTCTTGTCATCTTATGGCAAAAAAACTTTTTACTATTTATGGATAGTTGCTGATTGAATTGAACACAATTTTATGCATGCGTGTATGTACGTTGTAATCCACGCATTGGCCACTAGAGCTTATGTTTAGTTGTAATGTAATCCTACAGATTATACTAACTGACTAAATTTGACAGAATGTGCATCAAGGATATCAGAATGAAACACTGGCACGGTTTCTTCGGGCCAGAGAAGGAATTGTTTCTAAAGCCCATAAAATGGTAAAATTCTTTTTGCACTCGATAATTATTTCTACTTGTCTTTGTAAGACAATTGAATTCCATCTATGGATTTTCTCTTCTTTTGAAATTGACAGCTCATGGATTGCCTCAACTGGAGGATTTCAAGTGAGATCGACAGCATCTTATCAGTAAGTTACACTTCTTTAAAGTTTAGAAAGGGAACTGTTTTGTTTAGCGTTTTGTGTGTGAGATGCTGCACCATTTGATGCCACCATTAGATTAAAAAAAAAAAGGTATTGTTCAATGGGGAGGCCTAACTGTTTATGTGCTTGATATGCTATTTAAATTTTATAAAATTTTATTCTATAAATTCCATCATAAAGTTCCGTCTCAGATATTGGTTGCATGTTGATTGTGTCTTATACTGGTGTGGTAATGGTTTGATCTGGAATTTTGTTCTGTTATGGTTTGCTTCAGCAGATACCATACTGGTCAAATCTGGTAGAAGTACTGGTTTTTTTTCTTGTGATATGTGGTTAGAGAAGCCAAATATAATTCCTCGGTGAAAACCGACTGGATATCAATCTAAAAGTGATTAGACCATGTCCATTTTTATTTTGTGGATACGAATCGGATAATATCCGATCCATTTTCATCCCTACACATTATAATTTATAGCTGTGACCATTTCTCTTTGAAATTTTCTCTTTGCACAGAAACCTATCGTACCGGTTGACTTATACCGATCTGTTCGGGACTCGCAACTGATTGGTATGTCAGGATATTCAAAAGAGGTAAATTTTCATGCTTGATTAAATTTAATTAAACCCAAAATTGTAGTCACTGATCATCGCTTACATTGTACCGTTATTTCTAATACCAACTGACTATCATAGTTTATAGCATTCCTGGTCAAAATGTATAGATAGGTTAACTCGAGTAGACAATTAAGAAGTAATTACTGTGGATTTCTTTCATAAGGTTAACATGCCCTCTACAGTGAGAGAAAAAGAAGATTACCATCTTTGGTTGTCTGTACCATGTACGTCTAACATATTCCAATCATATCTGGAAATTGGGGGTGTTTTCACAAAAAGGATGAGATGCACCATCAAAGGAAGAACAAAAGTCTTAGTGATTAGTGGAATATGCTTTCCAAATCTCTCTCATGTAAGAGCTAGGTTGCAAGAACTAGATAGTGATTTAAAGTATAACAGTAAGTGAACATTTGCTAATGCAGATGTAAGCATACAAGAATCAAAACTTACTAACCTTGTATTTATATTTCTCTTTCTCTCTTTGTTTAAAAAATAGGGACTTCCGGTTTTTGCTCTTGGTGTCGGGCTTAGCACATTTGACCAAGCTTCAGTGAGTGTTATATCTTCCATCATTGTCATCATTATATTTGTCATAGAGTCTATTAAATTATCTCGCTATATTGCCATTATCTAATGGCCTTGATGTCTGAAACACTTAAAACCCTAATTTTAAGTAAGGTATACATGATTCTTATGTTTGTTCTATTTGTGCTTATTTTTATACTAGGTCCACTACTATATGCAATCACACATACAGATAAATGAATACCGGGATCGTGTAGTGCTGGTATATATTTCTTCTCAGATTCTAACTTTTTTTATATCTTCTTCCTTTTGGGAAAACTAGGATTAATTCAACAATTGGAAGTTTAATCAGAACCTTTTTTAAATAAAAATAAAACATTCAACTTAAAATTTCAGGAGAGATGTGTGTTTCACTTGAGGATGTCAATGCACAATGCTTCGATTGACATGTCCAACCTTTCAGGTTTTCCATCAGGGCTGATGTGGCTAGTCAAAATATATTAAGTACATGAAAACAAAACTCATGAAGTTATGTTGTATAAATTTCATTATGCATGGACACAAGTACACATTCCTCCACATAAAGTTTGTGTTTATTACTAGAGTGTTTTTTCCTTACTGGTTGGAGCCCTGATGAGTGATTAAGGAATTGCCTATTATTTTTCTAAGACTGTTTATTTATTTTTTAATAGCCAGAGGCATGTAAAAAGTATGGGAAAAAAATAGTGACATGCTTGAAAGTTTTAGACATGACTGGCCTAAAGCTGTCAGCTCTCAGCCAAATTAAGGTATGAAATAGAACTTTGCATTGTTACTAAATTCCTGAAACTTATAGAATTGCAAAACTTCCCCCATATACCATCACTGATATTATCATGACCTCAGATACTATACCTATTGGCTAATATTATCATCTGCAGGTGATCGTGACATACTTAATCACAACCTCATGTTGCATTATTGCTTACAGTTGTTGCTGTTTAGATTTAAATACCTACACATATCAATTGATTACCATTTATTATTTTAGTTCTTTAGACAGAATCTTTATAATTTTGGTCTAGTTAAACAAGTTTGTGTCAACATCCTTTATTCTATTTTTGTATGTAAATTACGGTACTAATACGAGTTCATATTGGTGCAGTTATTGACCATGATATCTACAATTGATGACTTAAATTATCCTGAAAAGACAGAGACTTATTACATAGTAAACGCCCCTTACATATTCTCGGCATGTTGGAAGGTAAGTTTATGTTATGAGATATTAAGCTTAGAAATTTTTTATGCACGTATAAAGTGATGTTAAATTTCAAATGTACCCCTTGAAACAAAGATCATAATCTCGGAATTTGATCACTTTTTGGTCAGTTTATGTAATTTGTTACCATTGTGCTTTTTCTGCTGGATTGATTTCTGGTGTTGCATGTTATAGATTTATTTTGCTTTATAATATATAATAATGCTGTGGATGGGAACAATTGATCAGGTTGTGAAACCTCTTTTGCAAGAGAGAACCCGGAAGAAAATCAAAGTCTTATCAGGAAGCGGCAGAGAGGAATTGTTACAGGTGAATTTTGCAGCTTAAAATTTTTAAATTTAGCTTATCTGACATTATCTAGGAATGACACCCAAGGGTTGCCATAAATAGCAAAGATGTCAAATTTGGGTCGTACATACAGGTTAAGATCAGATTGATGATTATGCTACAATACCTGATCCATATGTTGTAGGGTAACCTCAATTGCACATTTGAGCCCATGTTATGCCATTATCATGAAATTAAACCTCAGTTAGCTCTCAGTTGTGATGTCGAACCTTCATAAAGCTTCAAATCTTCCTCGATTCTGAGATTGACCTTTATTCGCCCTTGACTGAGCAATCAAACATGGATAAACTGCAAACAAAAAATTAAAGCAAAAACAGGAAATGCTTTGGTCTAGATATTATCTTTCATTCCTTAACTTCATCTTGAAAAGTTTGAAATAAAATCTGTAGATAATGGATTATCACTCTCTGCCCCATTTCTGCAAGAGAGATGGAGCTGGATCTGGATCGGGTTCAACCAGGTATGAGTTGTCGGACAATAGGAACTGCTTCTCCCTGGATCACCCCTTCCACCAAGAGCTTTACAACTATATCAAACAACAGGCCTCAAAAGTCAACCCGGTTGGACCCATTAAGCACGGGTCCTTTCATGTAGAAATGCCTGAACCAGACGCAGAGGGGAATTTAATTGTGAAGACCATTGAGTCAGAGATGCACAAGTTTGGGGATGTCAATGGGATCTCTCACTCGGTCAATGGGCTCAAAATTTTAGATAATTAGACAATGAAATTTTTCATGTGTGCCTCTGGAAAAGCTCTAATATTTATGTATGCCCCTGCAATATTTGATATAATACCCCTAGAAGATATCCTCTATACTACATGCCCCTGGTATAAGAAGATTCTTTTGTCTCTTTATAACGAGCGAGAGAGGTTAAGTTCAGCACTTCTATTGAAAAAAAAAATGGAAAGGGGAAGGGGAAGGGTATGGGCAATGTTTCCTATGTTTCTAGGGGTATTAATTCAAATTTGTTGTAAGGGTATTATTGATATATTGAAGTTCTTATAGAAGTACATGTGAAATTCCCTATTAAAGCATAATTTCTAGTATATGTCCTAACAAAGGTCAGGAATATCTCTTATTCCCATGAAAAGTTGTGTTATTTGGTGTAGAACCTAATACCTTTTAAAGGTTTTCAGAGAAAGTCTCTCGATTTTTAAGAGGTATTTAGGATACATGGAAATTTGAAGGAATAAGGGATACTTGTACTTTAGTTGGGGTATATCTTTTGTTGTTATATCATATACAAATTCTAGGCAAGACAGTTTTACGCCCTAAACCAGTAAAAAAAAAAGGTACTTGCAGTTCTGCCTTCTATTATCAGATCCAGTTAATCGGATCTACCTAGAATTTACCCAAAAATTATTGATCCTTAATGTGTAAAATCCTGATATTTCACTGCCAGGATGTGTTAGAACCTGTAGAATAGTATATTATGGCATTAAAAGAATGTACGTATGTATTTCCTGCTGTAATTTAGGAAACCGATAGGAACCAAAAATCTTGATGTAAACTTTAATTCCTACTACATAGAGAATGGTAAAGAATTTAGTCGAGGAAATTAGCTATGTCACTACTTGTGAGATCTCAATTACATGCAAATTGCTTGTGTTTGCTTTAATACTTGCTTCTCCCGTATTTGTTCCTTGGGCAAATACGCATTTTGGCTATAAACCTTAGTTCAAGGTTCTAGTCAACATATGTTGCTAAAGACAGCTGATCATAATATATGAAATTTCTTTTCTTTGAAAAGAAGGTAAGTGACATATTTTTTGTTATCCTGTTTTTTCAAGTAAAAAGATAGTACATTTTGTTGGCACAGCCCCCTTATTTTTTTTTTTTAAGTCTCTTTTTTTCGTGTTACGCGTTATATCTGCAATTTCATGCAAGCGGCACTAGCAGTACTTTGACAAAAAAGCATTTCAGGTCATGATTTAGATGGACTCAAATAACTCGAATTTTTTTGTTATTTAACTTCAAATATCTAGTCATAATATCACAAATATGCTTGTAATTTAAGAATAATTATTTGAGTATTTTCACTCCAGTACTCTCAAAATCTCTGCACCCCATTTAGTGAAATTATGTACTATGGTCTTCACTAATTATACAGTTCCTAATAATTATTATTCTAAAATTCTTGCAGCACTCTTACTCTATGGTCCCCCTTTCCCAGTCCCTCCACTCATCCCTGCGTCAATTTTTATAAATATAAATATTTGGAAAACAAGATATTAGCACTTGAAAAATAAGATATTAATACTTTGATGCATAACTTGTTATGATCATCGCTTTACCAGTCCCTCAATGGTCCCCGCGACAACCTTCCTCTAATGAAGTAGTGGGGATCTCGTATCACTGCATCAACCTTCCCCAATCGTTCCTGCGTCAACCTTCTTCTAACAAAAATAGTTGACTACTTAAGTATAAATACTTCAGTGCATAGGTATAAATACTTGCAATACTTGATATTAATACTTTCAGACGTCATCCAGTGTCATATGTAAAAAATACTTGCAAGTATAGGTATAAATACTTGCACGACGAGATATAAATACTTGTGTGATGACGAGCCCGAAAGTACATCATCATGGATCTCATTTGAAAGAAAAAATTGCGTAGAAGACGTTCGTGGTTTTAAATTTGCAAAATTTCTCACAGATTGTCAGAAATATGGACGAGATTGAACAAAGAAAAAAATCCACCTCTAAAAACGTGTACGAGTGGCCCCCCATGTAGTTTGAGTGGTCCCCAGAGATATTTATGGTGCAGATACGTTTGAGAGATTTGGTTGGGGATACAATTATTTACATAAAAATTATTCACCTCATAGGTATAAATACTTCATTGTATAGGTATTAATAATTTAGAAAAACAATTTAGTGCTTAAGTTTTTGCAGTCCCTAGATAGTTATGGTAGTTATGGTGCGGGTATAATGCGGACACTGTAGCGCGGGTAATGTTATCAGCTCCCATAATTTAAATACAACTATTATTTTCACTTAATTATGAAATCAACAAATATTGTTAAGTAAATACAATTTAAAAAAGAATGGACATCAATTATTTTACACTTTAATTATTGGGATTGGGTTTTGTCCAAAGAGCTTTGAACAAAGTCTCGTCCAAAGTCAAGCTTAAACGTCCGATTTGCATTGAGATTCGTGCAAACATATTTAAAACTTAATAAATTTAAATGGCTCATTGAATCTAAATATTTGTACGAATTTTAATGCAGATTGGATGGTTTAGGTCCGGTTTTGGATGAGACTTTGTCCAAAACCGTTTGGACAAAAACCCCACCCTTAATTATTTAAGATAATATGAAGATAAATTAAAAAAAAAAGTTACTTCGAGCCATCAGTTTTGCAATCACTCGTATAATAGAGAAACGGAGTAGGTCCTCTTTTACTACATCACTCATTGGCATTTACTTTATGAGAACGGAGTAGGTCCGATGCCCATCGAACCTACTTTTAGGTTCAACGAGCATGATGACCGTCCGATCTAATTTAAGATTTGTGCGCATGGAAATTGAAACAGACACGTACGACTTTTAAAGCGTTCCGCACGAATTTTAAAGCAAATTGACAGTGATTAAACCCATCGAACTAAAGTAGATCTAATGCCCATCGGACCTACTCTCAAGTGTTACTTTATAGACTTTTCTCTTTTGCCTTTAAATAATTACGATTGGAACCAAATGAAGGTGGAAAAATTAGGAAAGACGGAGGAGCATGGCGTTTAGTGAGAAAAATATTTGGTTTGTGCACGTCACACATCTCTAAATATAAACCGTAATAAAGTATGTGCAAGTCATACAACATGAGTTTTATGTATAATTTTGTTTTTTTATGAGTTTATATGAGGAGGATAGGGTCATCTACGGATGGTATTAATCACTTTTTTAAGGCGAGAGATGCGGGTTTCAAATTGTTAGAAATTTATTCTAGAAAACACAAAATTTAAATTAAATAAATACTTATTTTAATATTAACATTTTAAACTTTATGAGTTATGGAGCTATTTTTGAATTAATTTCATTGATTCAATTTCTACATATAAGCTCACTGTTTGTCGCCACAGAAGATCGAATCAATAATATAGTATGAATGAGCTGGTGACTCAATGATACATTCATAGACAAAAAAAATTGTGAATTGCGCCAGCTTCAAAAACGTTCAAATGAATTAAATGGAATGTTTTTTCAAGTATTGTTAATATTCTATTAAAATCGAGTCTCCATGAAGATAAAAATTCATCTCATTAATATTGAATGAGTTCCAAACAAAATACATGTTTTGCCACTGCATCAAAGTACATTCTTACAATTCGGCCCAGCGTTAGATCCAGATACATTTGCCTTCAATCTTGCGATTTAGTAGACTCACAACTTTAAGCCTGCTTGTCTCCTTGCCGCTTCCATGGCGCAACGACGGGTCTTTGAGGAGGCGGATGCGGGTGTTTCAGGCAGTCAATGAGCCGTCCAAAAAATCCGAAGCACGACTTCAAACGGTAGATGAGAAACCCTATGGGGCCGATCAAGGTGCCGGTGAATGTGACAATGGTAAGAGGCTCCATTATCCTGAGTAACCTTAGATTTTTATCAATTCACAAACAAAAGAAATAGTTGGAGATTTTGTATGAAATTCAGGAAAGGGTTTACAAGGGATTTTATCAGCAGAGAACATGCAAGAGGATGCTGAATAGATTAATAGGGATTAATGAAGAGAGCATGCTAGAGGAAGCTGATTTATAGGGATTAGAAACGGGAAGTTATAGGAAGTATGCATTTAAGGGATCAGAAGTGCTTCAAGAGAAACAGCAGTAACTGAAGTGATGTTCAGATAGGTAGAGAGAGAGCGATTATCAACCAATAGTATTATTTTGAAGTAGCTCAATTTGTTGCGGTGCTATTATATATATAGTTAGTAGCGTTAGTTTCATCCCAAAAAAAGTAAAAGATGTTTGCCCTCTACAGGCAGATCTGTCAGTTCCCCCTTCATTTATTATCTTTTGGTTTATTTTTTGTTAACTATTTAGTAATGATTTTACCGCCCCTGAATATATTTTTTTGTTAAAAAGCTAATTTTGTATATGGAGCACATGTTATCATAACATTATCTGTATGCGTAAGATCAACCATTTTTTGTTATACTGCAACAGAACTTTATTTAATTTAATCTCATAATTACGTTCGCGACATCAAAGGAACTTGAGATTAAGCAAACTAAGTGTAACATACATAATTCATTGTCAGAAAAGCAACCAAGAATTGAGATGCATTGTGACTGCAACCATCAAAGGAACAATCACACTAGGAACTTTTCTGTTTTTTTTTCTGGTATACCATGTTAGGAACTTGACCAAGTACAAGAGCAGAATTGATATTTTACTATACTCGCGTCCTCTAATAAAAGTTACATAGAAAAAATCATATAACAGCAAAGTGTTTACTAAATGTGCTGATACCAGAACAATTTGCTATGATTTCCACAATTCTGCAATTACATATTTACCCAATTAAGCGTTATGTAAGCACACCAACTAATAAAGTCCAGCCCATTATTTTGCATCTATTTGTCCGTTGTCCTCAATAAAGCAAAGAAGCTTCAATACTGTGCATGAGGGACCACAATGCTTAAGGGATGAGAGAGAGAGTTATTTGGTCAAATAATAAAAGGCTACAAATAAGCATAGCACCTGACTTCTGCACCACCATCCTGAATTATAATCCTCATTATCCATCTTTCTATACCATATTGAATCCTAAAGTAAAATCTCACAGAACATCACGCCCCAATGATTCCCTTAAAAAAAAAGCTGAACGCGTACTATTGAAAATCCCAATAAAAAGAACATAGTATTAGAGAAAAATTATTCATTCACATAGTTCGAAAGGGATGATAAAAAAAACTTGATCAAAGCTTCTACCAGAATTTTGACTGCATCTGTAATTAAGTCCCCTAAAGCTCAGGCATGCCGATACCGGCCTTGGCATCATACGTCTTTTCTAGCACATGCTCAATTGGAGTATCTTTCAGCCCCACTGCATATTTTCATTTTTCAATACTGAGCTGGCAACTAGGTAAACATTAAAATTAAGTAATACAAGCTACCTAACAATGAGTTGCACTGGAATATACTTAAGCTCGTCTTAGTTGCTAACTCTTTTTTTACTTTTGCTAATAGGATAATAAAATACTTGGGCAAGATAGTTATTTAACAAAAATAAAATGGATCGAATTCATTGTGTAAAGCTGACTGCTTGCAGTTATGTAGCTTCTAATGGAAGTTCGTTGCAGGCAAGTAGGGTGTTGATACAAATTGAGGTAACTGAATTAACTAGGACAGGTTAAGGCAGTTAGATTGAGGCTTGGCTAAATCAAATTGAGCCAAATTGAACCCACTGCCCAGTTGTCATTGAAAACAGAATCAAAATAGTTTTTCCATTAGATAAAGAACATACAAATAGTAGGTCGAGGCTTCCTCCTTTCTTTAAGGATTTCAGGTCGAGGAATGACTTCACCGGATGCCTCCTGACCCCTGGAGACTCTAACTTTGGTCCCATCTTCCAGCCTCTTGTACCCAATCTTACATGGCTTCCTACAGAAGTTTACTACAAACTTTATGGATTGTAAAATCATGGAAGAATACATTCAAAAGACCCACACTTATTGATCAAATCAATATAACAAAAAAAACATAATCATAGCCCACAATAACTATCATTAATGTAACTCGAATCATAGTTCAAGGAAAAGTATATGTGCTTAAATACAAAGTGTTCTTTATATAAATCAATGACAAACAGGAGAATGCACCTGAAAGAAAACTGAGGCAAATGGCGTAAACTAAAAATATTTGAAAGTAAGTACCCAGTGACAGGGTTGAGAACTTGGACATTTGAAACATGAAGAGGGGCTTCAATGGAAAATATGCCCCCCGTGTGGCCCTCTCCTTGCTTTATGTGCTTCTTGACCTACAACGTGAGATGAATCAAGGTTAGGCAATTCATATTCGCAGATGGAATGCAATCCCGTAATTCGGTACCGTACAGGTCAAAAACAGTGCCGCTACACATTAATTTTTATTTTTATTCTGCCCTTCTTCTGCAGCATCAAAGTCTGCTACTGGCATGCAAATACCAGAAAACAATTGAATCTGAAGGTTAAACCATAGAAATGATCTGGTACTAAAAAGAAAACTTTTCATTCATAGAGACCTAACAAAACAATCAAGCAAAATACAGGAATTTGAACCAAACACCCCGAATGTGATATATGAAATTTTCTGCATCCAGATTCAAAGATTTCTAGTATATGATTTTTGTGTTGAGTTCATTACACATACAAAGTAATTAGAGTTAATAAACCTCTCTTTTTAAACTCGGTAAGAAAAAAAATACAATTTTGCTGCTTCATTTGAGAATTCATCAAATACCTGGAGCACACCTCAAATCCTCAAATTACAAAGCTCAACAGATCCAGAGGTCCGCTAATACAATTACTTCCTCATTTCAGAATATATAATACATTCGATAAAAGAGGAGAAAATACCAGATTCTTTCCCTCGACAATGACTCGATTTTGGGAGCGTATGACACGCTTGATAGATCCAGTTTCGCCTTTATCTTTGCCTCTTATTATCATCACCTAAAATCCAGTAAATTAAGGTAATAACAATCAAATTGGATCCAACTTTTGTGGAGAATAAGCTGTAAATTTCGAAGAAAGAAAAGTACGTTGTCTCCACGGAGGATTTTCCAGTGCCTGATAATCTTCTCGGCTGCTTTCCACCCCATCTCTCTCCCTCCTCCCCCTCTCCCAGTCGTTCAAATTGGGTTTAGGGTTTACTTGGGGTTCTATGAGGTGTTTTTCTTTTCTTTCTTTTTTTTTCAAGGCGGAATTTCACATATACCCCTCAAAAACTTCAAAATTATGTATTTCCTCCTCTAAACTTTAAAATTACATATTTTCTCTCTAAACTTCAAAACTCACAAATTTATCCATTTTATTATCTTTTATATTAAAACTCATTCTAAATTTATAAAATACCCATTTTACCTGTTATTAAAAACATATAAAGCCCTCAGACTCTTGAATCTGAACGGTTCATCCACCGTTCAAACTGCTTTTAGATTTGTGCGCGCAAGATCGGCACAAATCTTGATGCGAACACAATCGCATATTGAAATGACATGCACAAATCTTAATGCGATGCGCACATATCGAAATTGCTTTAAGATCCGTGCATGCTAGATCTTAATGTGATGCGCGTATATCGGACGGTAGAGAAACCCTTCAAATTCAAATTTGAGTTTGATGGACTTTTATATGCTTTTAATAAAAAATAAAACGGGTATTTTAAAATCCCATCCGTTTGCACCCCTACCTGGGAGGTCGCTTTGGTGTGTTCTTATTAATTTGCTGATGTCACAAAGATATTATAGGAAGTATTGCACACGAAGGTTTGGTTTTAAGGATGCAATTGATTGTGAATATTTGACAAGAATTTTCTTTTTTGGTATGAAGGATAGATAATGACGGGCTTTTGCTCTCTAGGATGATATTATCTGGTCCTTTATATTTGTCCTTTTTATTTGAGTGACAAAGCAGGAACACTTACTTATAGGATGGACCTGAAGTGCTTTGGAAGATATATACTTGATTTAAATTTAATTTAAACTTCAACTGTACTT
This sequence comes from Carex littledalei, assembly GCA_011114355.1. NCBI lineage: Eukaryota > Viridiplantae > Streptophyta > Magnoliopsida > Poales > Cyperaceae > Carex > Carex littledalei. The sequence continues at coordinate 6,281,261 of CM022097.1, forward strand.
TTCTTTTCTTTATTTTGAAACAAGGCCTTTTTAGGGCAATTTCATTTGCTTCCTAGCGATTATACACTATGTTCCCGGTTGAAACCCTTGCCATTGTTGAGATTCAAACCCTTCCTTCTATGAGCATTTCTACTTTGTTTTTCAAAATCAAAGAGAAGTAATTGGTTTTCTTCCTTCATATTTTCTTTGTTATGTATCTCGCCTTATCCGAGGACAGTATATACAAGCATGAACGAAAAAAAAAATTACTATAATAAAAGCTGAATTTGATAAAAAAAATATTCCATAGGATATATTTCAGAGCGAGGTATATTTGTTGTTTTAATTAAGCAAATATTTCATTAATAAGAGAGGTAAACTGTAGAATTTTATTAATATTAACAGAAATTATGCATGAAGTTTACAAGTTTTTTACACGAGATGCCTTTAAATCCGAATTCAAATCTCCTAAAATAATCCAATTTTTTAGTTTGGATGAACCGTTCGATTTATTCTGGCACAAATATTAAAGGGGCTCATGCATTCCACTTCGGGCTGGATTCACCCCAATTATAATCAGAGTGTTCAGATCTAAACTCAAAATTTGAGTTACTTTAGGTGTCCGGGCCCTTTAAGTCCGCCCTTGTGTACAAGGTGAAGGCGTGAAGCATTTTGCAAAACTGAAGAGGAGAGCTGTTAAAAGTTTGCTTATGAAAAAAAGTTAATTTATTCTAAACTTGCACAATAGAATCATTTTTAACACATTAATTGCAACTATATTTTGCTCCCCCCATCAACCATGCATGATACACTACGAGTACATGACTATACAATGGGTAGTGATATTAACACCACATTTTATTTTATTAACACAATACTTTTAAATATTTGAGTGGAATTAACAATTTTGTCCTCTCATAAATGTCACTCCAGCTGTTGACATATTTTTACTTTATGTAATTATATGCTATGATCATTTATTACTAATTGGTTTTCATAACAGTTCGTTCTTCTCTTCTTATTTTGTAAACTTTTTAAAAGAGGAAAAAAATCTAAAATTTCAAGTATTGAGTGACAGGAGAATGAACCAATTTATTATCTTGTTCATTATTTTTTTCGATAAATTCAATAAATAATTTGGTATATGTATTTTATTGATCCAGAACAACAGCTTTATTGCTTGAGGTTCGTTTAATTATTCTTATAGTTATATACTTTTGAATCTATATGCTTACTTAAATAAAATTGAAAGAAACAAATTATAATCCTATTTTGTTATTATATAAATCAAACAGATGAACAAGAAATGAAGAAGAAGATATATACAATTGGACATGATTGAAGTTCATTAATTCGATAATGGTGTTGATTGAAGAATCAGAACAATTGCTTTTGTGAAGAAGAAGAGATTAAAAGCTCAATGATTACATACGAGATATGAAACTTTGTCTAATAAATTATTATTTAATTATTTTACTTTTGGTATAAGACCCTATCATATATATAATTAATATACTTACTATTATGATTTTCACAAAAAAAAGGTAAGCAGAGAAGGAAATATAGGAGACATTAATATACGTAAAAGATTTATTTTGAAATGAAAATATTTAATGAAGGACGAATTTGTCTAAACAATTAAAATATTTGAATGTGTTGCGTTAAAAAAGCACTAGTGTTGTTAATATCAGCACCCCTATACAATACAAACATAACATATTAACATAGCATCCATTGACGTAGGATCTTGAAAGCGACATTATTTGTTGATTCCAAAAAAGGTTTAACCAAATCAGCATAATATGTACAGAAACCAAGTAACTACCAAAAGGTCAATTTCAACAAGAGTACCAAACTAGCAGCGAATATTCTATCTCTCTCGATCTCAAAACTTTTGGTACGTGTCATTCTTTACAAATTACAAGAAACCAGTTGAAAGTGCCAAACTAGCGAGCGAGAGGCACATCTCTCTGTACTAGCATATATCTACCTGGTAATATTTTGCATGTACATGACAAATTGTAAGGTTATTTCTTAGAAGCTAATCCATTCCCTTTGTAGAAGAGACAAGAACTAGAGCCTATTTAGTGTTGTTAAAGCGTCCGGATCAATATACATAACCCGTTAGGGCTAAGCTTTAAACATATTTGTTAATGCTCCTGAGACATGAGCTGAGGGGTGATTAATGAGTGAGTTTGAGCGAGTTGGGGTATGCTCATGCTCGGCTCATTAGCTTAATGAGCGAGTTGGGGTATGTTCGTGCTCATTAAGTGACTCGTTAAGAAATTAAGCTTGTAAGCAATTTGAATTTTGTTTTAAGTTTTTTTGTTTAAGATACATCATCAAAAACTAATTTTCATTCATAGAATTTAACAAAATTGTCATAACCAACCTAATTAAACAGTACATAATTTAACAAAAAATTGTCCTAAACAAATTTAACAAAATCAAACAGCTATTAAGTAAATTTGATTCAAGGGATTAGATGTGGCAGGATTTATGTAACTCAGTTCTTAATGAGCGAATTATGAGCGAGTTGGGGTATGCTCATGCTCGACTCATTAAGTTAATGAGCGAGTTAATAATGAGTGAGCTGTTAATGAGATTTTAGCGATAGAGTTATGAGCAAGTCACGAGTTATGAGCAATTTACTCACTCCTACGTTAGCATATATTTTTTTTTCTTTTTGTTTGCCAAAAGAGAATAGGTGTTGTTAACTTATTGGAAGAGTGAAAGCAACCAGGTAACTACCTAAAAGGATCTCATTTTGCTTCCGGGGGGGACATACAGCAGCTGTTGTTGTTGTTTTAGAACAAAAAAATGTTTCCACAATTAGTTAGCTTTTTTTTATGAAATAGTTAAGGTGAGTCTCCATTACACAAAGAGAAAACATAAACGATTATCATCCCTACATGTTTTACTATTTTAATAGGGGGAATTTCACGTATTCCCCTCAAAAACCTCAAAATTACGTATTCCCCCTCTAAAAATTCATAATATCATATTTTCCCTTTTAAATTTCATAAACTCATAAAGTTGAACTGTCATAATCTTGTATATATGTATAAAGAAAATAATATAAATATTTTTTATATTTAAATTTTAAAAATAGAGACATATTGAAGGCACATAACAATAACAATGTTTATATGTGTGTGCCATGAAATTACATATTCGGGGTCAAAAAGAACATAGGGCAATTTTACAAAATAGTCCTCGTACACAAATTTTTTGTCAAACTCTTGGAAACTTGCCCAAAAAGACCTTCTCTGATGTCCTCCCAATTTTGTAACCTGCACAAGATAAATTCCTTTCAGAAGCAGTTAGGCAGAATCAAGCCTTTTATATGTTTTTTCTTTTTCATTTAGTTATATCTTTTCTATCAAATACGATTTGTAAATAATACAATAATCTAACCGGCAGGCCACAGTGATACCAGTATTGCTTTGAATTCTTAATTAGTTACCGGAATTTCTTCCGAGTATTTTGTTAGAGACGGAAATGTCAATTTAATATTTGATATGAGTGAGATTATTGTCAACCGTGTTATGAATTTGAATATCTGTTTTCAAAGAGTTCAAATAATCAATCTAAACTGCTCAACATAATTTGTATATGAAAATGTAATTGCAAACTAAATTTTTTATTTTTGTAGAATTTTTTTAGACAAGTAGAAAATTACTTAATCTAAAAATTCTGAATCATCCGAAAGTAGTGATATTTTACCTATAAAAAGTTCAACAAAATTTGTAATTTGGTCTCCATACACATTTTCATATGAAGATCATATTTAACGGTTCGAATCGACTGTTTGAATATTAAAAAAAAATATGAATTCATAGCACGAGCCAATCTTACAATATGCATATTACAATAGCCTCGCTCATTTCATATGTTAATTTTAAAGAGTTTTGGCAAGAGATCGGTACACAAAGTTTCAAGGTGCATGTCATATTATCTCAATATTGGATTGGTAGAGATGTTTGGTAAAATTTCGACTGATTGAAACTAAACGCACTGGCCATCCCTTGCTTGACAGAGACAATGCCTTGCGGAGCTTCCGATCCAAAAAAAGGGGCTCCTAAAACTTTTGGCACTTCAATTTAAATTTATCATTTTATACACGCGACAAGGATCGATGTTTTCCCTAAAACTTATTCTGCGCAGCACTTCAATTTCTGTTTGTTTCTACCCATTGAAACTTGAAACGGGTTTGCTTACGAAAATAAAACTAGTTTATACTTCAAAAAAAGAAGATAAATAGTAAACAAAAGTTTCACTACTGATTTGATGGAACAAATAACAGTGATTGATAGCAAAATGTAAAATTCCAGCTAAAAATTAGTAATATGAGAATTTTAAAATTAATTCGGTTTCCGTTTTTATCGTCCCTAGTCCCAATAAATGCAAATTCATATTGTCGGTGACTCAAATTTTGAGTTTACGTAGAACGAATATGAACTGTTTGATCCGTATTAGCACGATTATTAAAAGAACTCATACATTACAGACATGGACTAGATTGATCCAAATTTTGATCAGACGGTCAGAGATTTCAAACTCAAAATCTGTGGTAACGCAGAGGGTACATACTCCTACAAATGCTGAGGTAAAAATAATAGAGGAGAACTAGCAAGTAGTACCGATTTTTTTATTAATACCCTAAAAAAAATTAACAGATATGTCCTTGGTTTTCAAATATTTCGAAAAATGCCCTTATCGCCCCACTGTGGGGTGGTCCACTTCCAGAGCCAACCGCCTCACGGTCAGGCAGTTAGCTCTGGAAGTGGGCCGCCCCACAGTGGGGCGGTCAGCTAGAAATGAGCAATTTATTACCAAATGTAGTTTGTTAAAGAAAAAAAATGCTAATTGCACTGTTTGTGGGCGGGAAAATTACAAAAGGTGTGGAAGGAGCACAATACATAAAGGATGCAAGTTATGCATTCCAGGTTAATGAAAATACTACATTTGAGAAACTTAAGAGAATGGTATACAAAAATACTGGTGTAAACCCCAACCAGTATGAATTAGACTTGTGTACCCGAATTGACACACAAAGGGGGATAATAGACCTTACTTCATCAGGTATCCTATACCATATGAGGACATATGGAGAGGGGTTTACAATATGATGCAGAGACAGTGTTGATGCATGCTTCATGATGCATTCTTCATGTCTGGCTGTTACGAGGAGAGGCGGTTGATAGCATGTGCATATGATGCTGAAAACCAGTTGCTGTTTTTGGCATTTGCAATTGTTGAGAAGGAGGATGGTAAGAATTGTGATTTTTTCATGATTTTTTTACGAAGACATGTGGTTGGGAATAGGTTCTTCTGTGTCATATCAGACCAACACAAAGCAATCAAATATGTGTTTGACAATACTGTAACATGTACATGCCAAGGAATCCAATTAGCTCACCTTCTTTGTTCTCATGTTATGGCGAAACTATTGCGAGGATGATTATGTAGCCGACATGTATTGTGTTGATTACCTTGCAAGTACTTAGGGTGCATATTTCTATTCTAATCCCAGCCAGCATGCGTGGCTTCCCCATGTTGGGGATAGGGTACTTCCTTCCAAGTCGTGGATCAGGGTTGGGAGGAGGAAACACAAGCGTGCTATAATGAATATGGACCAGATGAAAGGTAGGCGAGTGAGACATCAGGCTCGCCATTCCACTTTTGACAGGCAGAGAGCAAAGGTAGGTGAATGGGACATCAGGCTCGCCGTTCCACTTCTAACAGGCAGAGCAGCTATGTAGTATTGTACAAAATTTATATTTGATTTTCAATTTTACTATCTAAGTAACTAACAATGATTGGTGAATTCAAATGCAATGCAGATGCCATAAACAAAGCCAATGAAAGAGAAAATGCTAGAGTTGTCGTAGAGGCAACTGGTAGAAGACAACACACACAAGGGACAAAAGCATCTAGTAGTCGGGCAGAGACATCTGGTAGTAGACTCAAGACTCGTCGACTTAGTTTTTTCAGACGTGGTCGCTGATGAACTTATTTATTTAGATGCATGTTCTGAACTTATCTATTTAGATGCTTTGTGAAACTTATTTATTTTGCAATGTTGTGAACTATTTTATTTGAAATTTGTGAACTTATTTATTTTGCAATGTTGTGAATTATTTTATTTGAAATTTGTAAACTTTATTTGTATGCTATTTGTTAGACTATGAAATTAGTAAGTTGAAATGTCATTTTTATAACTTGATGAAATAAAAACAAACTGATAACATAAAACTTAAACAAACACTAAATTGATGAAATAAAGACAAACTGATAACATAAAGACTGCATAAACTAAAAAAAATTAAAACTCTAATTCATCAAACTAAAATTCGTCCAAATTTTAAACTCCAATAATCCTACTTCTTAGAACGAGGATTAATGCTAGCTGATAGGTGTAAATTATATAGACTTTTACATAAGGGTTTACCTCTAATATTAGTCCAATTTCCTTGATTTTGTTATAGTTTAGTTAAGTTTATTTAGGTTTTCATCAAGAAACAAGTTACTGCCGTGGTTTGTTCACAATTGTAGGAAAACAACACTAAATAGCCATATTAAGGGGCGAGACTAATTTGTCTCGGACCGTAATCCAGTTAAGGAAGCTAAGGCAGAGAAGGCACAACAGACGATCCACATTATGGGTCGAGAAAGACGTTTCTCGGACCGTAATTGCCTCCAAACTTAGAATAATTCTAAATACGGGAAAACCACGACCGAAAGAGATCTACTGCGACCAAGAAGAATATCTTCACAACCGTAGAAATCCTGTTTCGATCACAACCAGGAAAGGAAACTTAGATCCGCTGCGGGCCGGGAAAAATATCTCACAACCCGTAATAATGCGTAGACTTCCATAACTTGATGATTTCTTGCCAGCATTGTCGTTTCTTTCCATAATCGCGAATTTACTTCTCGATTTCAAGACCAGACCGTCATAGGGGGCTATAAATATGCCAGGGGCAGAACGGAGAAGGTATCCATCATTCTACCATTCTATTCTAACATTCCCTTTCGATCTTTTACTTTAAGTTAAGATCCAAACAGGACGATCCAGAGGGTCAGAGAGAGAAGATGGCGAAGAAGACGGAGTTAGTTTAGAGATTGGTGTATCCCTTTCTTTACTCTTTCTTTTAGTCGAATTTACTATGTATTCTCTTATCCTTACCATGGTTGTTTCCACACCCATGAAAGGCTAGACTTCTCTGAGGGCCATGGCTGTAGTACTTGATTTTGGTGTCTAATATATATTGTTTACTCAGTTTGAGTCTTTTTACTCTATATGAGATTCTTTTATTTGTGCTATGTTTGATTGCTTGTATTGTTATGGTTTATGGCGTATTATGTGATAAGTATCTATGTAGATGCGTGAGTGTAAGCACAATTCCACATAGGTAGTTTAGGTGCGAGATTATAGGGGTAGTTTGTGGGTGACAACACGCTATTCGACCAAACACTTGGATTCCTGTTAGAAATCAAAAATGGTACATGACCTTAGGATAAAATCCCGAAACACACAAAGAAATGGAGTCTTGAGTCTAGTCTTAGTATGGACCAAAGAAACGTCTAGAACCTCGATGGACTTCTAGATCGAAGTTGATGAACTGCCTTCCATGCACCTAATCGTGACGTGGCAGGAATCATTCTAGATCTAGGCCTTTGGAACTTAATGGCCTAAATACAATCCAGTCCTAAGTACTTAATCGTGACGTCTGGTAGGTTTAGGTATGATGAGAAAACACTCTAGTTCTATGCACGTAACAGTAACGCCTAGAAGTGGAACCTAACACCAACAATTGAATTGTATCTCTCTCATAATAGTTAAATTATAGAAGAACGATATGAGTAACAAATTAGACCCAACTGATAGGTTCAGAATCCCTTAGACTTCCCCAATTGTTACATTTAGTATTTTCTTGTTTTTGTTTAATTACCTTCAAACAACCAACTCTTGAAAAAAATAAACCCCTTTACTTCCTTTACTTAGTTTCTTTACTAGAAATCCTTATTTGCGTTGTCTCTGTGGTTCGACACCCCAAATATTACGCCGATCAGTTGAGCGCTTGCAACCAACCTTTCAGTTGAGTACTAGGGATCTTATAAATTTAAAGCGAAAAAGTGTATCAAAAGTCTATACCCTAAATACACAACACTAGCCTTCCAAGTACAAGGAACAAGGTCATCGTCCGATGTTGGCAGCTCTGGATCAGTGATAGCAGACGAAGTGCTAGCCTTACCAGTATAAGTACAAGGAACAAAGTCATCATTTGATGTTGGCAGCTCTGGATCAACCGTTTTTTTTCAAACCATAGCTATAAGGATGTTCCACAAAGTCATCATCTGAAATTTCATACCGAATTGGCCGCCTCCAAAATCTCTCCATAAAGCAGATTTGATAGTTTTTTTTCCTCATTTCTACCTCGACCCCTTATTGACCCTCCTCTCGTTACGTCACGATTAGACGATTTATCTCGGTTGTTACTGTTCATCATTTTTGTCTAAGAAGTAGCCTCAAATCCAGCAAGAAAACTAAAATAGTACAATCCAACAAGAAAACTAAGTAGACATCCAAACAATAGAAAATAAATTGCTAAAATCCAACAAGAAAACTACAAAAGTAATCAAATCGAAACATAAACTACTTCAATCTAAACTAACTAAAACTACAACTGAACATAAAAAAAAACTAATGTCCTCCACCCCCCTCCTCATCCTCCTCCCTTATCTCCTCCTCCTGAATATTCTCATTGGCGTCTCTCAACATGGCAATAAGGCGACACTCGAAGCCAGAATCCTTCACGACTGATGCATTGTGGCGTAGCATGACACAACCTATCTTTTTCCAACACATTTTCGCCATTACCACTATACTATGTGCGAGTCCTCTCATAGCGTTTAAAGGTTGTACATTATTTTTTTATGATAAATTTTGGGCTAAAAATATTTTTTTTATGAAAAACCTTCGCTCTTTACCTAAACCTTGAACACTTTTAAACTAAAAATATAAAAAATGTCCTTGAAGGACTTACATATAAATTTGAAGGGTCTAAAAATCACTTTTTTTCTCTTCCTCTTCTCCTCAGCTGCTGGAAGTGAATTGTGAGTGGGCAGGAGAGAGAAAAAGGCGATTTATAGGGCATTTCTAGCTGACCCCCCCAAACAAAAGGTTCTCATCACAAAATCGGCAAGTAGTAACTCCAAACAAAAGGATCTCATCACAAAATCTATTGCTTTGGCGTTGTCAATTAATGCAGAGAGAGATTTATCGAACTTTATCCATCAGATATAAAATACAGAAATGTTTTTAAGAATAATGAATAAAGTTAGGATAGACGTTATTAAGTTCATAAAAAAATTCATAATTTTAACCTGCAACCATGTTAGATTAGTTTCAGAATAATTTTTTATATTGATTTTGTTATATTTATGTGTCATGCGTATGCAATTTAGTTTACAATTTTTAAAGTTTATTTCGCACATAATAAAAAAGAAAAGAAAAGCATGTATCTGTATGATGAAATTTTATGCATAATCCATGGTTTTTTACTATTATTCTTTGCATTAATTATTTAATCCAAAATAGATCAATAAATTAACGGATGCCTTTGTCCGAAGCGAATCCGGCGAGAAAACGGCGCCAATCCAAATGCAAGATAAGAGCATCTACAATAGTGATTTCTTTTAAATTGCTAATCTGATGTGTTAATTGCTAATATAATTGCTGAGATGTACCACAGTTTTTAAATTAGAAAGTTTGCTTTAAAAGTAACTCTAATTAAATTTCTGAGATGGAGTGATTTAGAAATTATAAAACTCTTTAATTGCTAAACTCAGTGACGTGATCCAAATTAATTGCTAAACATTTGCTGAAATGGAGATGCTCTAAGTTGGCAACATAGTATGATAATTGTCCATTTACAAATTACAATCAATATATCCCTCGATTACGACGATTAGACATCAAATATCTGAGATAATTTACAGAAATTAATTCTTATTCTATTTTATATAAATAAAAAAAAGAGTCAAATTTGAACACACTGAAGTTTTCGGCATTTTCAGCCTAAATATTTTAAGAATCGTTCGACAATTCTCTATTCTGCCAATATTTCAAGCATCAGTGTCATTTGATGTAAAAGTTATTAATATTGATCGAATGACTTTTGTGCTTTCATACATCTCTTTTTATTTTAAAGATGTGTTGAAGTTCCAAATTTATAACTTTTCAAGTTTATTATTCTCTACTCACTTGTAGGAGATTGATGACTTATTATGAAACATATTATATTCTACCAATTTTAGGCGCCTTTATTTAATACGAAAGCAGCTATTGAAAAATAAAAAATAAAACTCAAATGCATAATTCATGAAGCAGATCAAACTTAACTATCAGAATTCGTCATCTGTAAATATCTGACATTCTTTTATATCAACATCCTTAATTCACCTTAACTTTACTCCTATAGATACTATCAAAAAGAAAAATGCAAAATTAATTTTCTTACAATTTACAAAATCTAATTAAACCTGACTAAAATGGAATTCATATTACCTGACGAAACAAAAATTTTAAGTTTTAGATCCGGCCAATCCAATCTGTTCTGGCTCAAGTATTAAAGAGGTCACGTGCATTTCACTCAGAAACGAAGCTACAGTTAGGGCTGAGCGCTGCCCACTCTAGATTTAATATTTTTTTTACCCATATGCTATTAAATTGTTGTCCAATCTAAAAAATAGTTTGCTCAATTTTGAAACTCAAGTTATCCAACAATAATAAAACTATATTCTTCTTCTTAACATAATTGATTTTCTTCGAGGAAAAGAAAAAGAAAGCAAAAACCCTAGCCGCCACAGTCTCAACCCTCAGCCACCCACCTCCTCTCATCCCGTATCGTCTTTCTTTGACCAGCTACCCTTCGCTCCTTCGCCACCGCCTCCACACCGCCAACTCCCTCCCCTTTCTCTCTGCCTTCTCAACCCCTCCTTTTCGTCTCACTTCTCCACCCTCTTTCACTTTTATCTACCACACATTCTCTTCAAGTAACCCTAGCCGCCATCAAGTCCTAGCCCTTCTTGTCCCCATCTCTGCTCCTATCTGTCGGAAGAAGAGAGATTTGACGATAATAGCCCTAGTCGTCATCTCTCTCGTTTATCGGCATCTTCCTGTCCTCCTTCACCACCGTTGGGAGAATCACCAGAGCGTTGGCGGCAATAGCTCTAGTTGTCAGCCCTCCCATCTCCTAACACCTCTACCTCCGCGCTTGGCTAGCTGATGATGAAGGTCGTCAATGTCTACCACCAAAGAAGAGGGTTTGTTTATTTTTGTTGTTTTAGTTGTTTGTATTGTTAGATGTTAAGGTTTAGAAATTGGTGTTTAGATGTTGATGTTTTTTAGATGTTGATGTAGTTTGATGTAGATGATGTTCTGAATGTAGAACATGTAATTTTACGTTTTAATTAATGAAAATTATACTTGACAGTCACTGTTAAGAGTTTAAAAAAAAAAGTTATCCAACAGCATTCCAATTTCCTTATTTTCGCCGCAGTCATCTCTTTGATAGCCAATTTAATCCTTAATTTTGTTACAAAATCATTAGTATCTCTGTTGTCTCTTTCATTGCCGATCTCTTCTCCTTCACTTTTATTGAATGACAAATAAGGAAGAGATAACAATGATATTAACGGTTTGGTGATGAAGGAGTCAAACTGAAATACGTTATATGGTTTAGGGGCTTTATTGAATTAAAAAGAAGTTTAGGACTTGAATCAAATTTAATAGTTCATGAATGACAGAAGTAGGATGCGTCTGAGTATTGGATCTAAATTGGTTTAATACCCATTCTACCGTCCGATTCACTTTATGATCCGTTCGCATTTGATCCGCACAAATATTGAAACGGAGTGCACAAATATTGAAGCAGTATGTACAAATCATGAAGCAAATCAAACAGTTCAAGCGGACATCGGACCGATTTGAGTACTTAATATTTTCTTCATCCCTGACTCAACTCAAATCCTCAAATCCTAACTACGCCTCTGATTTCACCTAGAGCCGAATTGTTTCTAAGGGTGTGTTCGTTTGACACGGGATTAGACGGGATGTGATTTGACGGGAGTGGGAACCCATGAATATGAGTACATACGGGATTGATTATGAGAATGTGCTGAAATGAGTGTTCGGTTGTATTGTGAGATTAATTGTGAGAAATCTTAATTTATTTTAAAATATGTATTTTTATTTAAATTTCCCACCTATTTAAAATAAAAAATATTCAGAAAATAATTACACTAATGTGCTGTAAAAAAATAAAAATGTTTAAATAACTAATTCTACAATTCAAAATATTTGTACAGAAAATAATTTGCATCGTGGGAAAATAATTTGCACTATATTTACTTGATAAATGTTTAATGTCTTGTATTAATTTGCAATCTATTTTTATTTATGTTATTAGCTCACACTTTGTAATAATTTATATATTATTTGATAAATTCTACACAATAGACAAATTAAATGACTATTACAATTCAAAAAATAAATTATAAATTATAAATGCAAATGTAAATATTATTTTACATCAATGGTTTCTTTTAAATATAAATTTTATCATAAAATAGCTTCATAATTTGTTGATATTGAAAATTGGATCTATGTTAAAATAATATTTTATTATTTTACATGGTGATTGCATGTCAACAATCAACTTTTGACTACTTAAAATAATAAAATATACACACTGCTTCAGTAGTGGCTCCGTGGGAAAAGAAAAATGGGCTCAGAGCTAATGTTAAAATTCCTATGAATTTCTCAACTCTTTGGACATTTCTATATGTTTTTCTATGATAAAATTGGTTAGCCGAACGCACCGTAGAAAAGAAATCCTATTTATTTGAAAATTCCATCAAAACCAACAAAAACCCCGACGTTTTTATTAATATCCAAAGTTAATACAAATTAATAAATATATCCAGAATTTCTTGGTTTTTCGAAAAATGTCCAAATCGACCAGATTCTGGCCGATTTCTTCCCGTTTTTTTTAGAGACACTATGAAGAACAAGATAATGAAATCTAACACTGAAAATTCGAATTTTTTGTTTAAATTATTTGTTAGATTACTTCTTTGGATGTATAATTAGCATATTTATACTAAAATACGCTAAATTACTTGAAATTATGTTGAAATTATGTTGAATTACATTAAATTACGCTAAATTACACTAATTTCACTAATTATAATGAAATACGGTTAATTACACTAAACTACGCAAAATTACGCAAAATTAGGCCGATTTTGTGCCATCTTTCATAAATCATAAAAAATAGTAAAAAAAATTCAAAAATAGTAAAAATTGGTATTCTACAAGTTCATTATATAACTAATTTACTGAGCTACTTAGATTGAATAATAGAAATAAAAATCTTAATCGGAAACTTCAACTCAAGTTTTGAGGCTCTTCCCTTTGTTTTTTGGCAATTTTGAATTTTGAAATCTGGCATCGCGGGCACTGATGCATGCGTATTTTCGCAAGCTTTCCGAAAAGTGGTCATTTGTTGAAATCGGACACTCGAGCGCCGTTTATAGCCATTTAAAGTTTCGTCGTCGTTTTTTCGCTTTCTCAGTAAAGATATCATCCATATTCATATGTAATTTAGCGTAATTTACCGTATTTTAGCGTAATTTAACATAATTTAGCGTAATTTAATGTAATATAGTGTAATTCAACATAATTTCAAGTAATTTAGCGTATTTTAGTATAAATATGCTAATTGTACATCAAAAAAAGTAATCTAACAAATAATTTAAACAAAAAATTCGAATCTTCAGTGTTAGATATTAATCAAATTGACTCTCCAGGGTGTAAAAAAAAAAAAATTTGAGAAAACCAGCCAGAATTTGACCGGTTTGATATTTTCAAAAAATTAAGAAATCCTGAGTATATTTATTAATTTGTAATTAACTTTGGATATTAATAAAAATGTCGGCAAAAATCCAAGGTGCCGAACAGGCCCTAATTCTAATTGGACGGTCCGTATCCAAAATGTACCTCACAATTCATTCATCGAATTGGTACATCAGAAGGAACACATGAGCATTACTCGATTTTTAATACCTCACTAGTCACTAGGTACATCTTCTTTCATATATATAGAATAAACCCAGCCGTGTGGTCACACTCTGCTACCAACTGCTGTAATTCCTTCTCTGCCACCTCCACCCCAAAAGAAGAAAACCAAAACATCCTCAAAACAAAGAAAGAAAGAAAGAAAGAAAAAGTTGAAGAAAACAAAACAAAAGGAAATAGGAAAACCTCAAGTTAGTTCCATAATAAATGGGGAATTGCCAGGCAGCTGAGGTGGCAACCGTGGTGATCCAACATCCCGGTGGCAAGGTCGAGCGGGTTTATTGGTCCATCAGCGCCAGTCGAGTTATGTCCGATAATCCCGGTCACTATGTAGCGGTCATAATCACTGCCCCATCTTCTTCTGGTGAAAATAACGCTACTGGCAATAGCAATGCCTCGGTAGTAAACATAAGGAGAGAAGGAAAAACTCCAGCAGCGATGGTCATGCACCAGTGAAGCACCTAAAGCTGTTGAGGCCTGACGATACACTACTCATGGGGCATGTTTACCGCCTTGTCAGCTTCGAAGGTTTGTTTCAATCTTTTGTTTTCGAACCATTTTTTTATATATTTAAGAAGCTAGCTAGCGTGTTTTGTGTTTTTAGTGCGATGGTTTCTCTTTGTAGAGGTGGTGAGGAAATTTGAGACGAAGAGACATGCCAAGCTTAGTAGACTTGTTACTACCAGTACTGGTACGGAGATGACTACTAGCTCTACTCAGGGAAGAAGAGAGAGCAGGAAAGAACGCCAAGGTGGCGATACCATGACAGCAGAATCAGAGAAAGATCAGGTAGTGGTAAATATGTTTTGGTTTTTATTCTTTTTGTTTGTTTCTTTCTTTCTTTCTTTTGTGAGCAACGAGCCGTTAATTAGGCGGTTTTTAATCCTTTTTAATGCCATTGGAAGAAAGTAAATGGTTGAGAAAACAAATGCCCCCTACGGGCTTCAAATAAAAAAAAAAATGCGTTCTTCGTCAGTAAAAATTAATGGACAAAAATTCTGAGTTTAATTCCAACCCATTTTAACAATAAACAATAACATAACTAGTGAATAGTGGTATGTTTACTAAACATTTATGCGCACAGATATTGGAATTTGTCTGTACCGTATAAGACAATATCATAGAATATATCTGGATATCATGCTTAGTACAGGTGCCTTAGGCCGAAATTATTTTTTACCATCTTTCAAAAAAAAAATCCAATAATCCAAATTCGGATTACTTTGTGTGTAAATTGTTGCCTAGTTATGATTTGAGAATTTTGATATTAATCATTTTATTTAAAAAATATTATAGAATATATCCGAACCATTACTTTCTAAATTTTTTTTAAGAGAGAATTGAGTAGTACAGTACAGGAATCTCCCATCCCTGGATCAGTGAGACAGTGAGCAATTAAATTAAAGAGAGATAATTGAGCATAGGTGATAGACTGATAGTGATAGGTCTATCTATAGCTAATTATTTTTTTTCTATTTTTTGCCTAGTTCATAGCTATTATTTATTCCAGAGGTAACAGTGAAAGGAGTCCGTGATCGTCCTGGCTCATGTCACCATCAGGTCTTAGTTTGTTCAAAGTAGCGTGTCCCCGTCACTTCAACACGTACTCTCATTGATGGCTTTTTTGTTCGTTCAGAAAACCCTTTTGACAATTGATATATTTCAAACAAATTCTTGCAAATTTCAAATCCGTCGCGTCTAGTTGGAATACGTATCCTCTGCATCAACTCAAAATTCTCTTTTTGAATATGTATCCTCTGCATTAACTCAAAATTTCCTTTTGAGTTAATGAATTTCAACCGTCTGATTTTGAACAGGGTCAATTTAACTTCTGCCTTTAACATAGGAGCCCTTCAATATTAGTGTAGATCTAGTCCGCATGAATCAATCTTAAAACAGATCGGATGGTTGAGCTGCATTAACTCAAAAGATTTCAAATCTTTTGAGTTAATGCAGAGGATACGAATTTGTTTAGTTGTGTGTTTCAGATGGAGTGTCAGAGACTAAGACTCCGTAAGTCCGTATTATTTTTTAGCCTGCATCGTCTGCATTAACTCAAAAGAGCATCTTTTGAGTTAATGCATCTGGGTCGTCTGATTTTAAATAGAGCTAATCTGGCCCTTTAATATTAGTGTAGATCTAGTTCGCACAAATCTTAAAGCGAATCGGACGGTCCAGATACATTAACTCAAAAGATTATTTTTTGAGTTAATGCAGAGGATACGAATTCATTATTTCTTGTGTTGTATAGATTTTGTGGTCCAGCACTGGAGCTCTTCAATTGTACTAGGCGAATAATTATATTTGCAGAGAATATGGTTCGTTTGATTCTGATCGGATGTTTAGGTTACGCAGACTTTTGATTATCAAAATTATTTAAAAATAATATAGGAAATTGGATGGAGTGTAGAAATATTTGACCAATGATACCGAATGAGTCAGTTTCTTTAGTTACTCGGATTTTTTGTAATGGTGCTTCACGAGTATGCACATACTAATAAGATTTGCGAATAATACACGAATTATTTGAATTTGAGCTGTTGGTGAATCAATCTGCATATTATTTAGTATACCCGAATTATTTACGAATTTTACGAATTATTTGCAAATTTTATGAATTATATCCGAATTATTTCCGAGTTATACCCGAATTATTTCCTGAGTAAAAAAGCTTCTTAGTATATATTTTTTTTGGCTCTCTTGTGAGACTAAATCTCCGGTCTGGACTTAATGTATAATTCCGAATTATCTTGAATTATTTTTGAATCACAAATTTTTGACCCTGTCAAAACTTTTTCGAATCATTAAGTTGTCATTATGAGTATGCATGAAATTAAAGAATTTAGAAGCTGAATTTGTTGTGTGATTTTTTTAATAATCGTGTCAGTGTGACGTGGCGTGAAAACTAAATGAAATGAATATTTGATTTAGTTGCTTTAAAATTGTCTAAAAAAACTGAATCAATGTTCATATAGATTCAGCTCCTACAAAATAAAATCTCCCTACGTTCCATCTATATTTATATATTATTTTAAAAAAGTTTCTTTAAATAAATTCTTTAAATAAAAAGTTATGTAGGTTACGTCTAATGCAAAAGCTATTATGTGCAATTTTTGTAGTGTGAGCCATTTTTGATATTACACAGCAATATAAAATTGTCAATTAATTTGCTAACTTGTGTTTTTAATCAAGGACTTGCACGGAAACTTAAACTTGTGTTTATCAAATTATTGCAATTTGTTAACTACAGGCTGAGCCAAGTTGTGATAAAAGCGAGGAGGATGCAGAGACCGACGAGTTGGTTGCAGTGGCACAGGCGTTGATATTGAGTAGCAGGTCAGCAGGATCACGCCCCGGTCAATGGAGACCGGCCTTACAGAGCATTTCTGAAGTCGACGGGACCTAAAATTAAGGATGACGAAAATTCTGCTAGACAGATCTTTTGCTTTGAAATGGGTCTACATTATGTTTACTACCTTAGTAAATAGTTATATCATAGCTTTTGGATTGGAATTTGAACGGGTGGATTTAAATGAAGGAATGTCACATTTGTTTAGAGATCCGTCTTAATTATGTGATCATGTGTTAACTATAAATCACAAACCTATATGTGTTTGGAGATTACAGCCTGAAGGCTTGATGCTTGTTTGTTAGTGATTATATTTTTAGTGAGCTAAACAATTTAACAATTGATTGTAAAACAAAGTGAAAGTTGATATATGTATGTTAATAATTGATGTTTAGATAAAAGACCATCACCTATTTATTTTATTTAGGTTATGTCCCCCTAATGGGAGGTTACACGTAAAAAACTATGATGGTGATATCTTATGAATATTAAAACAGTTAAATGCTTATCCTACAATTTTATTAAAAGACATTAGTTGAGGGGGTTTTGGATTAGATGAAAATCAAAATTTCACTATTCTAGGTAAATAATTGCAGGATGAATTTGAAATACGACGATAAAGAGTACACCGAATCAAAATATAAATAATTTTGCCACTTGTTAGTATAAATAATTTGCTAGCTTGATAATATTGCAAACAGATTTTTTAAAGAGCCGTTATGTAATATTATCTCTTTTTTCGTTATCATTTAGGAAAAAAAATAAAATGATTTAAATTTGTACATAATAACCAACTATTATATTTGCGTGTTTATATGGGAACTTTGGTGGTTTTCCAAAAAAAAATCAGAATTTTTAGTTATTCAAAAAGGTACCTTGTAGATTAGACGGATTTTGATTTGAGTCCGATTTAGCACGGAGCCACGGGCTTTAGTTTGCTCCTGCAACCGCAGATTTAGTGGGAAAATTTTGACAGGTCCAAAGACACGACCCTTCTAAAACCGGGCCGCGAGGTCGGCGGCCCAGACCGGACACGGATTTTTGCACATGGTTATTGGATCGGATTTTTGTCAGGTGGTTTTGGGAAATGCTTCGGCTCGGCGCAATGAGAAAAATCCAGAGTGATTTTCTTAGGAGTGAGGGCGGTCCAATTGGCATTGACCGAATTCGGTCTGATGTCTGGTCGGAACCGTCCAATCAGAATCAAATTTCGTGCAAACTTGATCTGCACAAATTATAAAGTTATCAATGGGAATCTCGATATTAATCAGACGGATTTTACCTGACCGAATTGATCCGATGCCCATCCGCCTCCAGACCTCCGGTTATATTTTCTTATTGAAAACTAGGCAGAGTATTCAAGAAGGGAGGAATATATTTTTCAAAGTACAGAAGTCTAAATGTTATTGCACAAAGAGAGCGCGGAAAGCGAATCCAAATACTCTGAGGTAACAGTATATTTCTGTTCAGATCCGGACTGTCCGATCAGAATCCAGACTAATCCGATGCGAGGTGGAATGCACGGGGCCCTTTAAAATTAGTGCGGATTCTGATCGGACGGTCTGGACCTAAACATAAATATTATGTTACCTTAGGTGATATGAATTCGAGCTTTCCTCGTTCACACGCTCAGCTTTTGCAGTGTTGCTTAGAACGCTATATGCTTCTTGTATTTTCATAGAGAGAGAGAGAGAGAAATAATTGTTTGATCCCATATTGCTCTTCAGTTTCTTCGCAATATCAGGTACTCCGCAATTTCTTCTCTGCCTCCATCTTTTCTCCCCTTTGTTTCTTACTGTGACTGCAAACTGTTTAGGAATAGGCATAAAAGAAGCCCGCTCCGTTTAGTGTAATAAGAAAGAAAGGAAGAACTAGTTCTGAAACTCAGACTTATATATATATTTGAATCCATGTTTATTTTACACCAGTTATTTTCGAATTGTTGGCTTGTGCAATCCGTGTGTGAATGTCTAGATGCTTTGTTTAAGTTTGTTTTTGAGTATTGAACTTTTTCTGATTACTGAAATCAGAGACTTTGCTGTGAATCTGTTGTCACTTGGGATAATTTGAACTTCCTTTCCTTTAAATTGATCCAAGTTTTGTTTAGTCTCCTTTGTTGACTTTTAAACTTATAAGTTCATTAAACTCTTCTTTGTTCTCCTCTTCGCAATATCAGCAAACCAAATGCGATGATTTATTTACAAAGCTATTTATATATTTCCTTTGTTTTGTGTAAAAGATAAAATGATATTAGATATTTCTTCACAAAGATCATTGAAGATGGAAAGGAATGGAACAGTATCTTTTGTGGATTGGATTCATTGATAATGGCTTAATTTTTGATAGCCTTGATGGTATCTCAAATTAGATACTTTCAACATGTTGTTAGCCTTATAAATTTGTTGGGTATTTAATCTTCATGCAACTTGAATGTCATTTGGTATTCTATCAGATATCCTTATGTTAAATATGGATGGTTGCAAATTTCAAGTTGTTTGATGAATGATAAAACTTGCTTCAAATCTCATCACTTTTCATGTATATCATGTGAATTAAGTATGGATTATATTTCAATTGTCAAGTTTCAAAATTATGAGTCATTTTTTACGATTGTCAAGATTGTCAACTTAATCTATTGTCAAGGGATCTCAACTAATTTTGGTTGGAGGATAGTGGAGGGGCTGGAAAGAAAATCAACTTTTCCTGTTTGGTTGTAAAATTTTAGGAGCTCGTACCTTTTCCCCAATTCGGGGTGTGACAGAGGAAAAAAGTAGCAACCAAATAAGCGTGAGGGTCCAGCTGGTAATGTGTTTTATTACATTTCTTACTGGCGAGAGAGGGGTTGATTTAATCATCATGTAATTTTATTATTGTCTCGGGTTGTAACTGGCTGGAGTGTAACTAGCTGGAGGTGACCTTGTAATTATTTTTCATTATTTAATACAAAATTGTTGGTGAGTCATTGCTCACCGACCCTCAAAAACAAATAAGCGTGAGGGTGGAAAAAATAGCAACACCCCTTTCCACTTTATATTATGATGTCTCCTCTGTAACCTACCTTTCGCTTTGCCTCCCTGTAGCCAAAATGGTAAATAATAATACCATCTTGTTTATGCCTTCAACAAAATATACTGGCACTTACTAATTAGTTCTTTCTCTGCATTAAACCTTTGTTGGATCTGTTTGTTAACAGTACTGACATCCATCTGTTGCACGTTGCAATCAAAGTTTCTTAGATTGTTTTTTCCTCAACTAATAGCATTTTTCTAAATGTTTTCCTTATTGTCTTCAGATAATGGAAAACATCAAAGGAGACGGAACAGATGGACTTGTTTCACAAACAAACTCAATAAGTTATGTGCCATTTTTGAAAGAACAAGGACTGATCAGCATCTTTGCTGCCCTTTTCCTCTCTATAGCAGTATTTCTAGTCCTTTCTTGTACAAACTCACGCAAAAACAAGCAAAAAAAGAGAGGTATAGTAGTCGATACCAGTGGGGAACCGGGTCTTGCTATGCGAAATATAAAGTTTGACTACTTGATTCGTGAACCATGGCCTGGTGCTAGTACATTAGCATCTCTCTTTGAGCAAGCTTGTGAGAAGTTTTCAGAACACCCTTATCTCGGTACAAGAAGCTTGATATCAAGAGAGGTCATTGAATCAAATGATGGGAGAAAAATTGAAAAGCTGCATCTTGGGGAGTATGAATGGGAGAATTATGGGGCAGTTTTTAGCCGTGTGTGTAACTTTGCTTCAGGAGTTGTGCAAATGGGGCATGATTTGGATTCTCGTCTTGCGATATTTTCTGATACCAGAGCAGAGTGGCTCATTGCTTCTCAAGTAAATATTTGTTCTTTTCTTTTGGTCAATGCTTTACATAAGTTATGTTCGGTGCAAATGCTTTTTTAAGAGAAAATTGTCTCCGTGCATGATACCTGAAGCATTTACTTGCATATATATAACATTGTTGCACTGGTACAGTGACCACCATAATAATATGATTTGGGAATATCTGGCAAAATTTTAGATCATAATTCAAATCTGGAACAGTAGTTGGGTACTTCTATTGTTAATTATTGATTTAAATTGAGTAATATGGATCATCTTATTTGCATATCTGATCTGGATATTATATGCAACATTCACCGAAGACAATGAAATTAGTCCTATAGGTTGAACTATCTACCTCTTTGCTGCTGGATTTAGGCTATGCAAATTTTTTTAGTTATAAAGTTCGGTGTTGACTTATATGGTGTTTATTTATTCAGACTGAATTTTTCCGGGATTTTTACCAAATATTTGGACTTTTTCCCCCAAGAGTTCTCGATTATTCACTTTCCATATAATTCCTAATAGAAAATTAGTTAGTTCCTACATGCACATTGAAGACTCCTTTATTCTCTTGAGCAAGTAGAATGGAGATAATTAAAATTTTGCAATGCATGAATGAGATTTTTTTCTTGGGATAGCATGTCACGTCTTAATTATATTTTCTTGTACAAATTTCAAAAAAGACATTTTGGTTCATTACAGGGCTGCTTTCGTCAGAGTCTAACAGTGGTAACAATATATGCATCTCTTGGTGAAGATGCACTTGTTCACTCATTGAATGAGGTGACGTTTCTTCTTATGTTTTTCAATTATTTTCAAGCTAGAGAACTGTTTAGTTTCTTTACAAGGAAACAATATTTACATCTCAGAAACCATCTTGATGAATTATAAGGTCCCAAACGGGAGTTTAAGAGTACTCTTACTAGTATCTGTCTATCTGATAATTTTCTTTCCATTACCTTAATTTTTCTTAGTTCTTTTATTCAATTCCAGACGCAGGTATCAACCCTAATATGCGACTTGAAGCAACTGAAAAAGGTAGCTGCGATAAGGCCAAGACTCGTCACTGTTAAAAATATAATCTATTTTGAAGATTATGAAGAAGTTGGTGATGATGTGAAAAGCAAACTAAGTGATCTAGCAGTTTTACCATTCCGTGAAGTTGAGCAACTTGGCAAAAATAACCCAACACTGCCACGATTACCTGAAAGCGACAATATTGCAGTTATTATGTACACAAGTGGGAGTACTGGTCTGCCGAAGGTTTGTTAAAAAAAAAACGAGAAAATGATTTATTTTTAGAACTAAATTGTTGTTATCACTAAATCATTTATTTCGACCAATCTTGTATTCTTTTCATATATCCAAGATTTTTTTTATTTTATCAGTTGATATGGACAATCTTCTGCATTGATGTGTATCAGAATTTAGCAGAAACATCTTCTTTTTTTTTTTTAAGAAAAAGAATTTAGCTGAAACATCACAGTTTGTTACATGACATTGACCGTATTAAATGCATTTGCTGTATTGATTGTCATGAAAATTTTACATTTGTTGTGATGTAGATATTTTATCTCTTAATCACTCCGTATTTATAGGGAGTTATGATATCACATGGAAACATGGTTTCTTTGGTAGCTGGAGTTCGGACAGTTGTCCCGAAGATAGGCCCTGGGGATGTATACTTGGGTTATTTGCCCCTGGCTCATGTTTTTGGACTGGCTGGTGAGGTAAAAACCTTCGAATAATCTCTTTATCTTCATTTCCTTTCTTCATTAATTTGTCAACTTAGTCACTGATAAATAAGCACACTACATCTAATGCAATATTTTAAATATGCTGTACCTTATTGTGGTGTGCAATTGTGGGATTGACTAAACAATTGTGGGAAGTACCTTCACTGCTTCAGTTAACTTTCTCTTTTATCTTCTGTATCTTCTTGTGGAAAGATTTTTGAACAGACTACCCTGAAAGAGACTATAGACATCAGTGACTGGATTCTAAAAGAACACCGGCAATAAAAACAAAGGATAAAAAATATATATATATAGGAAAAATGTGGCGAAATTAAAATGTTTTCAGCAGATTATCTTTACCTTCATTTCAGTTTATTATAAGTATTTTATTATATGAAGTTTCTTTGTCTGTATTTCCTTCAGTTGGTTGTTTTGTCCTTGGGTTGTGCAATTGGATATGGTTCACCCCTGACAATGACTGACACATCCAACAAGATTAAAAAAGGGACCAAAGGCGATGTCTCCGTGTTAAGGCCTACTCTTTTAATTGCCGTACCTGCAATCCTCGACCAAATCAGAGATGGAGTTTCCAAAAAGGTTCTTGTCATATTATTTAAAATAAGTTTAAACATTTCAAATAAAAATTTGTCTTAAAAAATTAAGTAGATTCAAATACCATTAAATTATATTTATTTGTTTAAATATTAATCTCTGTGTCTGCTTTATATAGGTAGAGGAGAAAGGTGGTATGTTGAAGAAGCTATTCAGCCTAGCATACAACAGGAGACTTAAAGCAATTGAAAGTGATTTGTTTGGTGTGTCAGGTGTAGAGACTTTTATTTGGGATAAATTTATCTTCAAACCTATCCGTGCTTTGCTTGGAGGTCGTGTAAGATTCATGCTCTGTGGTGGGGCCCCTTTGTCAGCTGATACTCAAAGATTTGTTAACATATGCCTTGGGTAATTTTGTACTATTTTAATCCATTTTCTTTTTCATAGCAATTATGATTTAGGCATTTCAATCACAGATTTATGTTGCTAAAATAATCGATACAATCAGGTCCTTTAGTTAACATATCGTGCATGCCTGTTCCATTTGCAAACAACCACTTTTTAAGCACTTACCATTGTACCCCTCGCTGGTCTGTTTGGTGTATCTATTGCTCAAATGAGAACACAAGCAAATTTATGGTTGCTCTTGGAGCTTAAATTAAGGCCTGGTTTGACAATATTTTAGCAGTGTGTCATGGTACTTTCCTTTTATTTTGTTTGGTACAGAACTCCAATTGGTCAAGGATATGGGTTGACTGAGACATGTGCGGCTGCAGCTTTTACTGAATGGGATGATACGACTGTGGGTCGCGTAGGCCCACCTCTTCCTTGCTGTTATATCAAGGTTTAAAATCAAATTGTTTTTTTTTTTATTTTTTACAGTCGAGCACTCATTCTTAGATTTTACATAAAAGCGATGAGTTGTAGTGATTTCGCTAAAAAAAACAATGGGTAATGATGATTTTGATCAGTCCCCAAGCTTGTTTTGCCATTTTGTATAATGCACTGTTCTGTAGATGTTGGACTGTATGATTGTGCCACTTTTGATAAGTTTTTGTATATTATTGTATGTTATATACACTTTATAAATAGCAAGGCAAGACAGGGACAATAAAATATAATTATATGAAACTCTTTCTCTAAAGGAAGAAGAAGGTCAGCAAAATCATTAAATTATTTTTAATTTCCAAATATGCGAATCTAAAGTATAACCTTTTTACTCGATATACATAATACAATGAATGTATAAGTAACTATATCAATAAATAACAAAATACAGCTTGTGTCATGGGAAGAGGGTGGATACACAATTTCAGACTCTCCAATGCCTCGTGGCGAGATTGTAGTTGGTGGGCCCAGTGTGGCAATGGGTTATTTTAATAATAAAGAGAAAACCAAAGAGGCGTACAAGGTGAGCTCTTTGACTATTTGACTTCAGGCAGCGCATGAATTAGTATTACCAGTTATAATTATCTCTGGTTGCCATAATGAGGGAGTTGTGGGGGCAAAGATGTTGCTTAATAGATAGACCTAAATGGACCTAAATTATGAAAACACTTTGGCAATCAAGCCTGACCAAGGTCCAGGACAATATTATCATGATAATTTTCGGTGGAAGTTCAGATGAGCGGTTTCTCCCCTCTTATGTGCTATAAGCCCAACAAGCCCAGTTAAGCATCACATGAGTATTGACCCCCAATTGTGCAGTTGAGCCTCGATCGAGTCCCACTTCCTTTTTTCGAGTGTCGATCGAGTCCACTTCAACTATTGAACCGCAACTGACCTCAACCAGATAGGCCTCTTTTAGGTGCAAGTGATGTTCTTGTGCCAATTATGTAAGTCAATACTAAGAAAAGCAGGAATACTGACTTTAAGCTAATTTAGGTGGATGAGAGAGGAATGAGGTGGTTTTATACTGGAGACATTGGCCAGTTCCATCCAGATGGTTGCCTTGAGATCATTGATAGGAAAAAGGATATAGTCAAGCTCCAGCATGGTGAATATATCTCTCTTGGAAAGGTACTTTCTTTTTTCTTTCTTATTTTCTTTGTATTTTTCAGATTAATTCCAGGATTTTTCAAATTGGAATTAAGATCTGATATTTTTTGAAGTCCTAAAGTCAAGGTCTTGTTGAATTTCAATTTTGGTGGTAAATTGTATTATGTTATTAGTAAAAAAATAAAGATCTGTTCTACAATTAGAGCACTACAAATTTTCTTGGTTTGACCAATTGTGTAATTGCTATAGAGCCATGTTCTTCACTATATAACTTGTCTCACCATACCTTGTACTCTCTCTCTGTCTGATGCAGGTTGAATCAGTGCTAGCAACGAGCAACTATGTAGCGAATATCATGGTTTATGCCAATTCCTTCAACTCGTACTGTGTTGCTTTGGTTGTGCCTGTCCGTGAAGAACTTGAAAAATGGGCAGCTAATGCTGGTGTTGCATACCAAGCTTTTGAAGAGCTTTGTGAAAATGAAAAGGCCATAAGTGAAGTTCAGCAATCTCTTCTCAAGGTTAGTCCAATTCTGTGACATGGGGTTATTTCACTAGATCCTGTTCTAAGTTCATTTATCCAGTAAAATACAAGTTCATCACAAGCCCGAGGAGAAAGAAATAAGAAAGAGATCAAACTGATATCATGAAAGTGAAGGTTCTGTACCATGTTACATGGGTATTGAATCAAACTGAACTGATAATGACATATAGCATTGTCTGGCATAATGATCCTTTTGAAGACCAGATATTTAGAGAGCCAAAAGAAGGTTGTTCTCAAGTAAATCCATATTCACGCTTTATAACATTCCCTTATTTTGGGAATGTTATTATGTTATTTTCAAAGTAGTAATCTCTTATGAAGTTGTTTCAGTTTTACTCATTTGTTTATAAATTTGTGTTTTTGTTTAATTCTTGATTGGGTGCAGGCAGCAAAAGCAGGTAAGCTTGACAAATTTGATGTACCTGCAAAAATAAAGCTATTGCCAGATCCATGGACACCTGAATCAGGTCTTGTTACTGTCGCTTTAAAGATTAAGAGAGAAGCCATCAAGGCCAAATTCAACGAAGAGCTGCAAAAACTCTACCAATGAGCTTTACCGAATGCGGTTGTATATAAATAATTGTAGTTATTCGATCAAATGGTAAATGCAGTTTGTATATCTTTGTGATGCCTTTTGTATGTATTAAGACGAGTTATATCGTTTTTTTTTTGTGATGCACTTAAGAGTTTCATTTATTTATTTATTTTTCCATTTATATTGCTGCTGATAGTCTTACACTAGGTCAAGAAACACCGCATGGGGCATTTAAACTGAACTAGATGCCTTGTACGATTTAAAGGGGAAGCGCTAACCAAATCTTAAAAGTTTTTAAAGATGCCGTGCTAATAAAAAAAAATGAGTAGTGTTAATATGTCTATGAGAGCTAGATGCCGGTTATCCGAAGTGTGTTCCCTGTGATATCGCATGAAATATAATTAGTTTAAGCTGAGTTATAAAAATTTCGGATCTATTTAGAATACTAAATGGGGACATCCACTTTAATTTGTACAAAGTTACATTGAACGGTTGAGATTTAATCTGATCCTGATCTGATTTAGATTATGTTGTTGGACGGATCAAATTTAATGACGGCACTGTAGAAAGTGCCCCCAACCAACACCAAGATTCGGATACTTTTAAGCAATGATTTCACCTTTTTACTCCTAGTTTATTTACACTTCAACATGTTATCTTTCTTTTTGCGAAACACATTGCTTTAATGATCTTTTGAGTACAAAATTGAAAAAAAGAAAAAAAAGAAAAGAAAAACCCAACTCTCAAAGTCCGATTTGTTATTTTCCGACCGCATTTTAGAATCCGAATAACCATGATTTTTTAGCCGTATCCGTAGTGTGAACTTGAAACGACCCACTTTAAACGATATCATGGCCGAGTTAAAAAGAATTACCGATCCAAATTTGAGACCTATAACCAGACTTTGAAAGTCCCTTTTTTTTTCTTATTTTCAGAATTTGTCAATTCTGATATGTATTTTCCAAACAAAAATATTTCCTCAAAATTGTCTTAATAGGAGCAATACAGATTTTCGGTTTATTTTTGTCTACGGTAACTGAAATCTTCATCCAAAATTTAGAAATTTCCAGGCACTAGCAAACAAAAGAGGAAGCAAATGTCTCAAATATCATTCAAAAAATTGCAAATTATCTCCCTCAACTTTAATTCAGAGGTAACAATGTGATAATATGGGTTTGAAGCTTACTGATTTATGTAATTCGGTATGATATAGCTCTTTCAAGCAGTATTGATTTAAATCAATTAAAGCTCTTTCAAGCAGTTGTTTAGCTATGTTTCTTCATCTGTTGAAGTACTTCTGGTAGGGAGAGAAGAGAGAGACGGGCGCAAGAGGATATACAATGCAGGCCCTACAAACGGTATAAGCGCCACAGGGACAAGCCAAGAACCTTTACTTGTCCTACCAAAAAAAAAAATCAACAATATGAAAATTTTGATGTCCTTGAGCTCCTGAGTACTGTCTGAACTGTTGAAGCATTTGTATGGTCTAGGTACTTAGAATTCACCAATGATTTGGCATTTATGGTCTAGAACTTAAATTCACAAAAAGATTTGGCATTTATGGCCTAGAACTTCAGAGAAAGGGATATATCATAGATGTCAAAAGTTCAAAGTTTACAACGACAGATATGCCCATGAAGTTTCTTGTTTAAAGAAACTTAAGTTCTGAATATTTCCTCAATAAGAAATATTCAGCTATAATGGCGTTTTGGTCAAAAGTCATTTACAGCATAATTAATTGGGAGAAATGTAGATGGTTTTATCTAGTTTGAAGCATGTGTTGATATCTGAAGTTTATTACCAGTGCAGTAGAAATTTTGTTTTATATTGTGCACATCTAACCAAGGATCTGAATATCAAGCTTAATTACTAGTTTTCTTTTATACCTTTATTCACATATTTATTTATTAATATATCACTTATTTATTATCCTCACCATCCCCTTGCTGTTACATCATTGTAGACCCAAAAAGGAGCAAATGTCGAGAGGAGAGTAAAATCTATGGTCGTAGCATGTATCTGCAAACAAGAGAACAACACAACCTTGTCAATTGCTAAGGTCATATAAACTAATTACTACTTGCATCCCTGATATTAAGCTAGCATCGATACACCAAAATCAATTGCAAGTTGAGGGAAACTGAGGCTTAAATATACGCCTAAAACAAGCAATATACTTAAAACCAAACTAATTAAAGAAAACATACAAATTTGCTCTCTTTGAAATATTGAAAGAACTCCTTCCATGCATCACCACCGGCTAAAGCAGCATAACCTATCAGCCCCAAACCAGCTCCTAATGCTATCTGAAAATAATGCCCCCGATGAAGTATAGATAATGTCAATAAAATAAGGGGGGGGGGGGGATGTGGCACATAAAAAATAAAAAACAACAACCAAGACAAAAATTAAAAAAATATTTTTTTTAAAAAGCCGTGCACAATTTCACCTATAGTTGTTTACTTTTGGAACAATAAATTAGTCTCAATAATAAAGTTTGCTCGAGGTTTCTTTTTTAAGTTGGTGCATCAACTGATTCTTTTGTTTTCTACTTCTTTATTAAACATGTTTAATTTTTATGAATTCTCAAAAAATCACTTCTGGCCAAACAGGCAATGCCCCTCCCCCCAAAACAAACCATTCTATACTGTATCGCTTCGTACCAAACTGCTCAAGCTCAGTACAAGTCAAACCCTGCAGTACAGTCCCAATCCGTCTGTAAAGACCCAAAAAATACACTATTTTTTTTTGTCTTTGGTTTTGTGTGGGGGGCGGTTGGGGTTCATTATTTATTTATCCATTTTCTGTTAGTCTCATACCGCTGCTGTGATCCTTGATTCGAGAAAATTCAAAGGCCACTTGCTGATTTCCTCTTCCTCAATAGGCGGGGGAGGTGGCTTCCATAGCACAAAATACGGGATGAGAGCATATGCACCCCCAAAAAATGAAAACACAAGAAACGGCCACACTGGTACCTTGCTTCTTGAACTGTAATTGGAACAATTTAAATGGTATAGAATACTTCATCTTAATACAGTGCAATGATACAATGGATTATGACATATTTATATATAATAACTTATTGCATGTATAATATGAAAATGGTAGAAATCATGAATTAACATTATAAAATGTTGGTCAGTAAACATTACCATGGACCAAAGGAAATCATCAGGGCACCAACTACCCAATTGTGAAATAAGCCCCAAATCAACTCAGGCAGCTCAATTTGGCCTGATGGGTTAATTATTTGAATTAATCCCCATAAAGAAAAATATTTTGAAACTCTCTTGCCAAATTGAACTATTGATCATGCAATTGAGCATCAACTTGACCAAAGTTTTGACTTATAACTTTTCATTTGTCAAAAAGACTCAACTTTGATTCAATTAACCCAATTTTGCCTCAATAACTCTTTGTAATTAAGACTCAACTCCAAAAAATACCAGAAGAACTAATAATGAAACCAAAATTTTGTATAGCCAGCACCAGTGCACTGTATCAGTCCAGAATAAAACAATTTACCTTCTGCCAGTTGGAAGAAGCAGCATGGAGTAGAGCAAAGGCCACAGGCCCATAATGTACCAAAGTGCCACAAGCACCTCATTCATTGCGAACCCGTCATCTCCTCTCAGCTTCAATAGCTTTTGCAAGAAATACATGTCCCGGTACTGCATCCATCAAATTGCACAAGTTTAGTTCCCAATGAGGACCAAACTGAGAATCCAGTTGCATAATCAACACCTTAATCGAGTTAACTCAGGGCTAAATTGCACACTTTGTGGCACCTAATGCATATTTGGGGAATATACAATCTACGATAATCACAACTTAACCTGAATAACCAATCATTGAATTCATGCAAGTACTATCTGACTAAATCCTACCGGAGTTTGATTAGGCGCGAGTTGAAAGACGTAGTACATAAGCCCGGCCCAGAGCCCGAATAGCAAGCCCGAAGTGACCCAGTCATTCCAGTTGTTACCCCCTCCGCCGTCGTCATTCCATTTGTTACCCCCTCCGCCATCATCTCCTCCTTTTGAAACCCTGACTTCATCTTCTTTTTCTTGAATTTGCGTATCAAGCTTTAAACTTTTTATTGAACTTCTTTTCATGGGAACAAGGCTCCTCGCAACAGAGGAAAATTTTTGTGGGTCCAAGATTTTGGGGTGTAGTGGGACGCGAGCTTTGTGAAGTAAGGTCGGAGTTTTGGCGTTTAGCAGGGAAGGATAGCTGCATGACAGGATTGGGTTTAGCTTGTAGAGTAGCAGCATGCTATATTGGGGGATAATTTCTTCTGAGCAGTAAGCACGCTACCCAAGTGTAGATCTTGGAAGGCAGATGAATGGTGAGCGAAGTGGATTTCGTCTTGCATTAGCGGTTCGGGTTCGGCACAATAGCGTGATCCGGCCCAATTTTTTATCTATAATAAGCATTTACAAAATCAATTTAGGGAAATTTTCTACTGTACCCATCAAAATTTTCAAAATAGCTAATTTTCCCATCAAAATATTGAAATTTCTTATTTCCCCATTCAAAGTTGAAGTCGTTTCTTATTTTCCCATTTGTTGATTAAATTTGAAATTTATAGTCTAATTTATAGTTTAATTTGAAAGTTGAAATGTCCATTTTGCCCTTCTTCTAAAACTGAGATCTCTTTTCCCCTTTACCTCATATGTTATTGAGAACCAGTTTCCTCTGTTGGTACTCAAGGCACTGCTGGAGCTTGAAAACCTTGGACCAACCAATTTCGTTTTTGAAGTAGGTGTCTTGTACAACACCTAATATCTTCAGTTCTCTGTTCTTAATCAAATTGCAACGCATATGCAACAGTTAAAGAGTTTGCTTGGACGGAGAAATAAGTTTTCCAAAATCAATGCTCCATTTTATTTAACAAAGAAAATTAGATCTTTTATACGACTTAAGTGCGGTATAATCAACTAAATCATGCTCCTACAGATATTCATCAAGGAAGAAGAAATCAACTTAAAAAAACTATTCATTCAAATCTACCGGTTCCGCCGCAACAAAATAAAATGCATTAGTTATTCCTTTTTCTTTTATAGTTTCTAGTTTTATAGGCTCGCTCATGCTTCGTCCAGTTTATTGGTCTCGTCTCACAACTCAAAGGGGGGAGTCGAACTCAAAAGAGATTAAATCGTTGTAGAGTCAAGGGCCGTTGTACGCCTCTTGGAGCTCTGCATAGTGCTCCACCATTTTTCTGTGGCCGAGAACCACGCGGTGAATTGTGGTTCGACCAGTTCCATCTCCTTCTTCTCTGCAAATTTACGGTTCGATTCTAGCTCCAACCTCAGTTTCTTGGTCAAAGATATCCATCTACTCTCTGACTCGGTCACTTTTGTCTCTCCCTTTCTACCCTTCCATGTATTTTTCCGTGTTTGTTCTCCATTTCGTATTTATCATGAAGGCAATCTCCCCCCTCCTCGTCGAGCAATTTCTCACCACCTTGCTTTGCATTTCATTTGATGCCGGCTTAAAAAACCATAAATTAAGAAATATAGCTAATGATGATGCCAATTTCGTATTTTTATCCAGAGCAATCAAGGGGTTAAGAAGAAAGGAGTAGTTTTAGAAGAGGGGTAAAATGGACATTTCAACTTTAAAATAAAATTAAACTATAAATTAAACTTAAAATTTCAAATTTAATCAACACATGGGGAAATAAGAAAGGATTTCAATTTAGAATGGAGAAATAAAAAATTTCAATATTTTGATGAGGAAATTGACTATTTTGAAATTTTTGATGAATATACTAGAAATTTTCCCATCAATTTAAATCTACGGTTGTTTAGATTTACCTTTTAATTTTTTTTGAAAAGCAGTGAATTCAAAATCCATCGATTTCATTAGAAATCATAAATGTTGAGTTTAAATACCTAAAGCAGGTATCTAAAACGCAACCATAATATCAGTTACAAACATATATTACCAAAATATCAACAAATATATCAAAACAACAAAAACTAACAACAAAAGAAACCTACACAACCAACATAGTTTTGTTCTAAACAAAAGACCTGCACAAACATACAAAACAGCAGAATCTAAAACAAAGCATCAGTAGTCTAACAGATTCCAATCAACATCGCCATTATTATTCTTGTCTTCTCCAGACATTGGACTGAACGGGCTACTAGGACCAAAACCTCCTTGATAATGGGAAAAAAGGGCCCTGGGGCCTGGTGTCCTCCATCTCTGCCATGAATGTGAGGACCTCCACTGCCTCCTCCTCTGCTCGGAGTTGATCCGGTAATTCCTTAACATCAAAAACAATTATGAGGAATAAGTTTGAAAATGAATCATCATTCCTAGACTAACATTAAAAACTAAGTAAAGCAATAATCTTAGTCCCTAATGATGTTGTTGTTGCAGGAGCAGTGCCCTTGAAACAAAATTTACTTTTAAATTATAATTAAATAAAAATGTCCGAACAAAAAGAGCACCGTCGATGGAATTTACAAAAACAGTTTTAGTTCTAGGTAGAAATGTGTTTTGTCCACGTAACAATGGTTCGGTAGAACACCTTTTTGATTAGGCCAAACTTCCTGCTAGAAAGAATCCCATTGAGAACTTCCACCGTACCGTACCATTGGTATCGTGGATCTTTTATTTCAAAAAGTTTCAAACCGTCCGACCCGTTTCCCCACTCTCCTTCTTCAGTTCTTCTTCTTCCCTTTCTCCTTCTTCTCTTTCAAAACCAAAAATTGATTTTTTTTTTTTTTTTTTTGTTCTTCCAAAGTACTTAACTATTTTCCGATCCAATTGTACCGCAATTTGTGATTGTGGAAGAGAAGAAAAAAGGACTATTTATACAACTCTAAATTGCTGGAAATGGTATTCCACCGCACCATTGTTGCAGTGAAAGAGAATTTGGTGTGGTCAAGTATGTTACACTTGTGATCGGATAAAAATGGTGGTCCACCAAACTATTAGTACAGTGGACAAAGCCTATTTCTGCCTCCACCAAACTAATAGTGGAACTGTTTTTTGTGAAATCCTGCCGACGGTGCTCCTTTCATTTAAATATTTTTATTTAATTCTAATTTTAAAAATATTTTTATTATGTAATATTTTGAAACTTAACACGCCTACTATGAACTGTAATGATCAGATTTCATTTTTTTTCACCAGCCGCTATTGTTCGTAGCGAATTATTATTTTTATCGGCTAAGCTTGTCCGTCAGTGGTAAAATATTAGAAAATAGAAATTATATTTTCTTTAATAGTTAGGTTATTTGTAAAAATATTATTTGGTAAATTTAGAATTACTTTGTCACTAATTAAATTCTCAAATAATTTGAGACTTTGAATATAAAGGGTGATAAAACAATAATCATGAACTTTAGGCTATTGAATTTTAATAACAATTTAGTAGACAACAAAATATAAACTGAGTCTTATCATTTTTATTTGTATAATGCGTTTATTATATAAATTATACTTTTAATATTAAATTTTAAGTTTATCTTTATTTTTTTAATTGTCAGAAGGTCAAGAGAATTTATTGTCAAGTGATTTATTCTGTTTAAGTTAAATTAAGCTTAATTAGGGCAATTTTTTCATATAATAATAATTCATAGTATAAAAAAATATAATGTGTAATTAATACCAATTGCGGCTAAAATTTAAATTCATTGATTCTCAAATTTAATGCATATCGTATTTCATTTATGATTGATAATACATTGTACTTCTTCGACTAACTTGCAAATACTTCAATCATATTATTCACAAATAATTTATAAATAATATTTTGATTTGAAAACAATTATTTCTACAAAAATATTTTGACGAATTATTCCACTTGTAATTTTTTAAAAATGTCTGATTTAAAAAAAATTATTTATGATTTTTTTTTTAATTTCCTACTACTGAACTAGACATGTTTAAAGAAAAATAATAGTAGCGGCAGGTGAAAAATGGTAGCACTTCTAATTTGTACAAATTATTCCACTTCTAATTTTTTTAAAATGTCTAACTTAAAAATAATTATTTATGATTTTTTTTTCAACCTACTGAACTAGACATGTTTACAGAAAAAAAGAATGAGCCGCTACAAATAATTTGTAGGTGTAGGTTGAAAACGGTGTCACTGTGGTTCATACCAGTTATATATTGTTTAGAGATTTTTCAATAACGATGCCATAGATCAAAATTTAAATGTCATTTTTAAATGTCACAGATAAAATAAATTGATGATCCAGCCGTGTTTAAAAGGAATTCGTATCCTCTGTATTAACTCCAATTTTGATTTGAGATCTGATTTAAATCCACACTAATATTAAAGGGCTCCATGCGTTGAAAGTGTGAGCCGAATTAGCCTAAATTTTAATCACGTGATCCGAAAATTAACTAAAAGTATGTTAATGCGAGGATGCGGATTCGTTTAAAAGAGCATTCAATGATAGCCTTTGAAAGACAATCTGTTCTCATTAATTATGCATAATTTACAACTTATGATCTATGATAATCTTTCTGGCCTACCTCAAAATTTTAATAATTATTTTTTTACCTTTCATTCAAAAACTACGATTCAACCATGTTTAAAAGATCTCTATAACAGATTTATCAAACTATGGGATCATTAAAAAATTTAAACTTCCAGAAAGATATGAAAATGGTTGGTAAATTTGAAAGATCAGTCGCCTGTGTTCTGATAATTTATTAGAACTTCTCTATCCTCATATATTCCTCATCGTTCATCCAAATTCTTTAGGGTATGTTTGGATGCACTAAGAATAGTGCTATTCTTAAAATAGCATTGCTATTCGAATAGCTTGAGCAACCAAACGGACTACTTGCTATTCGGAACAAGAAGAATAGCCTTGTTCCGCTATTCTAACAAAAAGTTGGAATAGCGATTGGAGCTTTCAATATTAATACTAATTTAACATTTAAAATAATATTATATTACATTTAACATTTAAAATAATATTATATTGTATTATATTTAATCTAATATTATATTATATTTAATCTAGTAGTTTTATTAATACTAATCTAATATTTAAAATAATATTATATTACATTTAACATTTAAATTAATATTATATTGTATTATATTTAATCTAATATTTTATTTAATACTAATCTAATATTTCAAATAATATTATATTACATTTAATAATTAAATTAATATTATATTGTATTATATTTAAACTAATATTATATTATATTTAATCTAATATTTTATTTAATACTAATCTAATATTTAAAATAATATTATATTACATTTAATAATTAAATTAATATTATATTGTATTATATTTAAACTAATATTATATTATGTTTAATATAATAATATAATATAATATTTTATTTAATACTAATCTAATATTTAAAATAATATTATATTATATTTAATAATTAAATTAATATTATATTGTATTATATTTAAACTAATATTATATTATATTTAATATAATATTTTATTTAATACTAATCTAATATTTAAAATAATATTATATTACATTGAACATTTAAATTAATATTATATTGTATTTTATTTAATCTAATATTATATTATATTTACTCTAATATTTTATTTAATACCAATCTAATATTTAAAATAATATTATATTACATTTAATAATTAAATTAATATTATATTGTATTATATTTAATCTAATATTATATTATATTTAATATAATATTTTATTTAATACTAATCTAATATTTAAAATAATATTATATTACATTTAATATTTAAATTAATATTATATTTAATCTAATAATTATATTATATTTAATCTAATATTTTATTTAATAATTAAATTAATATTATATTACGTATTGGATAAAAAGATTTTTATATTACGTATTAATAAAAAGATTTAATCTAACACATAAATTATTATTCTATTCATTCCCTCCAAACTCTATTCCTAATATGCAATCCAAACAACTTTTTCACTATTCCGAATAGCTCGAGTTAGCACTGTTCTTAAACAGTAGCTGTTCTTATTTACTATTATAAACAGTAGCTATTCTAGCTATTCTAGAGTGCATCCAAACGTAGCCTTAAGGTTTAATTTAAGTCAAAAGAAAAATGAATCTAAACATTTTTTTTTTAAACTTGGTAGAGGGAACTAAACAATTTTGACAGTAAATAAAAAACTAAGAGAAATAATGCAATAACTAGCTTTTGGTCTAGTAGCAAAGGCACGTGATTTCTAATGTGAGGGATCATGGGTTCAAAATCCGGATGGACAAAATCTTTTGTTGTAATAACATAGTATGAAATTTTGAAGCTTAACCTCCATCTTTCTTTCAAACATAAAAATAAGAGAAAAGGTTTTCTTACCCAACGCTTCGTCCCCGGATTATCCCCGAACTACTTTCTAACGCGTTTTAACTGTCTAACTCCACGACTTCTAACGACCTTCCTTTTTAATGAAATTTCCCGATCTGATCTTTTCTCCGTTTTGTTCAAAATAAATTTCCGATCTTCTCCCTCTACAAAAACGAAAATTCTGATCTCTCCTCCTGATCTCTCTACTCCCTCCGCTTTGCTCTCTCCCCTCTCCTCTCCTCTCAACTCCGCTCTCTTCAACAGCTTTGATCTCGCCTGGGTCTGCTCCGCCCCTCCCAGTCAACGTCACCGGTTGTCAGACCTCCATAGCCTCATCTCCCAGCAGCGCCAAACGGGCGGCAGCGGCGGAGTACGAGCGTACGACTACGAAAGGGACCCACACTGGTCGGAGTACTGGAGCAATTTTCTCTTAAGGACTCCTTCAATCAGGCGCACCTCCTCTTACAAGGACTCATTCAGTCCTCTTATGCGATGATTTAGAAACTGGGAGGCTGAATTCGTTTTTTTATACTATGCTTTGATTTCGATTCTTAAATTGTATTTACTTCTTTGAGTTGTGAAAGTTCGATCTGGATCTATGCAATGCGCAATGAGGTTTGATCTGTGGAAATCAATGTTCATCTATAAGATATTTGCTGATTTAAAAGGGAAAAGTAAGAGAGTTGCATATGTAACCGAAGTGGTTCAATCACTTGTAATTATGAGTATTAGTATAGATCTGGAGCGACTTGTATAGAAGGAGAGGTACTTTGATGGAAATAGTAGTGACTTGTATTAATTAGTCTGTTTGATTTAAGAGGATTTGAAAGACAATTACATCAAACACATCATCCTTCTTATTTCGAATCACAGGGTAGTTAAGACTAAAAAACCAGTAGAATTGGGATCAGGTTTATACTAGTTCATTACAAGATTCTTACATTAGATTTACGGGATTCATCACTAGGGTTCCGTCTTCTTAGTGCTATTTGCCTGTAATTCAATTTCCTGAAATTACCAGAACAATTTGAGTTATCAATTAATGTGCATCGAATACTACGGTGTTGTAGGATTGTAGTATATGGGTAAGGTTGTAAATTTTTGTATATAATTTGACATTGCTTGATCATTCCCTTGATAATTAAGCTTAAATTCAGCTCTCAAGTGAAAATTTACTTTCATTTAATGTAATAACAAGTACCTGAATATAGTTTCACTCACCGATTGTTAAGCTGGGTCTCGTACCATTTACCGAGGGCCTAATTGTAAAATCTGTATATATTGTAAGCTACATTTGCCAATATTGCTGCATTTAATGATATTTGTAAATACAAGATGTTTTAGGGACTTGTCTTAATATTTATTGGGAATAGGGATGGTGAAATCGAAGGAATTTGCATTTAAACTGTTTGACACATTGTCAAGGCGAAGGAGGACGAAGATGGATAAGATTTGTAAAGATGAGCTGAAATAGATCTGGTCCCAGATCACAGATCAGAGCTTCGATTTCAGGCTCCAGATTTTCTTTGAAATGTATAAATTTGATATTTCAGCTGTCCTTGATTTCTCTTTCTGCATGTGCATTAATGGAAATACTTATTAGTTTTTATTGGTTTGAAAATTTTCATTTCAGAGGTTGATAAGAACGCGGATGGAAGAATAACAGAAGGTTTCGACGATGACAACTCCGAGGAGAAGGGGATCCTGTCAGAAAATGACGACTCTGACGAGGATGACGTTGTCACCTCTAAATTCAGTGAGTTATTTACTGATTTTAATTTACAGGATTCATGTAATAAGTTTACAGGTTGTAGTTATTAGTTTACATGATTTATCTGTTAGGTTTAAAGGTTCTGTATAGAATTTTTTAGGATCTGTTTCACAGTTTGACAACATATATCAAATATTTCACATGATATATGTGTTGTATTTCTTTGCTTTATTTTACTGGATCTGTTTGACATTTTTTCAGGATATATATGCAATAGCCTACAACATATATGCAAAAGTTATAGGATCTGTTTTACAGTGTTACTAATTTAAATTTCTAGTATTTATCTAATAGGTTTACATGATATATACAGTGTTTAACAGGATCTATGGAAAATTTATAGGATCTGTTTAACAGTTTTACTGATTTTAATTTTCAGTATTTATCTAATAGGTTTACAGGATACATATAACAATTTTACAGGATATGTGCCACAGTTTACAGTATTCACTTTGGTTAATAAGTTTACAGGATCTGTTTAACAGTTGTACTAATTCAAAAATCCAGTATTTATTAACTAAGTTTACAGTATTCATGCAGTTTATTACATGATGTATTAGTCATGCAGTATTAGTTTACAGGATATATGAGTTATTTCACAAGATTCATGCAATAGTTTTATAGGATATATAAGTTATGTAGGATACAACAATTATGCAGCTTTTTCAGATGTTATTAAATGTAAATTATTTAACATGATATACTTAACATTTTTATAGCTTACAACAGTTAAATGTATTTTACATATTATGGATTGATTTTGCAGCTTGTCGAGGTGGTCCTTGGTTTGATGCAATACGAGACGCCGGTGAGGGCACCATGGTTCTTTATTTCTCCATATTTATCCTTAAGTTATGGTGTACTTTTGTATATTATGAATTTAATTTTCAGACTTTAAATTTTCAAATACTTCACTAATATTTTAATGTTTGTGTTTTTTGTCTATTGCAGATTATCATGCATGATTATGATGAACGAGCAGCACTTAGGGCCATTCCGCAGCTGTTTGTCCCTCAATTTGACACCATCAAATGGTTGTTCGTTCCAATTTGTAAGAAGAAGCATTGGGTTCTGGTTGCTGTGGATGTTCCTGGTGTGAAGATTCATTACTACACCTCAGCTGGTGGAGAAAGTGGATATCTGGAATACCACTGGCACACGATCAAATGGCTGAGAGAGTTCCTTGCCTGGAGGACTTATGAGTGTTTTATTTAAAAAGTTTCAGTTAATTTACAGGTTTTATCCACTTAATTTACAGGATTATGACTTGAAGTGTGCCTAAAATTTGATGATATCATTTTTTCTTTCAGCTAACACAGCTTGGAAAGATCTTGACACTACTCGAGAGAATTGTCCTCAGCAGGGAGAAGGTTCGATGGATTGCGCAATATTTGTGTTGCGCTATGTCTACAACTTGATAACCGATAACCCTATGAATTTCACGCAGGTAATTTTATTAACTTTAACATTTTATAGTATATGTGCAATTTATGTGCAATTTTACATGATAAATTTCACAGGATACAAATTATGTGCAATTGTACTGTGATTAGATTTAGTTTACAGCAGATGTGCAATTGTACATGATACATATGACAATTTTACAGGATACATTGGACAAATTTACATGTTACATAATTTAGACAGTTTTTGCTGTGATTCACTTTAGTTTACAGCAGATGTGCAATTGTACAAGATACATATTACAATTTTACAGGATACATAGGACAAATTTACAGGTTACATAATTTAGACAGTTTTTACTGTGATTTACTTTGGTTACAGTATTTTTTACTGTGATTCACTTTAGTTTACAGCATATGTGCAATTTTACATGATACATCTAACAATTTTACAGGATATATAGGACAATTTTACAGGGTACATATAACAATTTTTAATATTTATATATGGATCTATATCATGTAAAATAAGCCTTCAATACTGTCAAATTAGCAGATGCAAATTATGAATTAGACAGTTTTTACTTTGGTTACAGTATTCTTTTACTGTGATTCACTTTTAGATTACAGCTTATGTGCAATTTTACATGATAAATTTCACAGGATACATCAATAATTTTGCAGGATACATATAACAATTTTACAGTATGTTGCTTTGATTGTTTGCATCTGCTAATGGTTCATAACTCCAATTTTTAACATTGATTATTATTTTTTTTTTGCAGGATGATATATCAAAAGAACGTGTGGTTCTACCGATGAAACTTCTCACTCATCCGAATAATTTGCACCAGAGGGTTATGAAGTGAAGAAGTCATGTTTGTATTGATGTATTAGCCATGTTTTTTTATTGAATTTTTCTCTGTGCTTGTGAACAATTATCAGTGGTAACAATTATGGGTGGTAACAGTTATGGGTGGTGACATCTTATAGTTTATGGTTATAGTTTATGGTTTTGAACAGTTTATTTTGTGATTAATGAAATTTTATAACTTGTATATGTTATTTGGATACCATTTTACAGTATTGAAGTTTTGCTATTAACATATGTCAGTTTTATAGTTTGCATCTGCTAATTTTACAGTATGTAAGCCTTATTTTACATGATATAGATCGATATACAAATATTAATAATTGAAGAAAAAAGAAAAATATGAAAAAAAATTTTAATTTTAATTTTAATATCGAAAAAAAAAATTAATTTTGATGCAAAAAAATTAATTTTGCACAATTTTAGGTGTTATTTGTAAATAACTACAAGTTTGAGAAGTAGCTTGTTTTTGAAACCTTCTAGAAGCCGTCATTTTTTCAAGTACAGCTGGAAGTACAGTATTTTTGCAAGTTGCTAACTATTTGCAACTAACTTGGGGACCACTCCCAACTAACTTGGATTGTTAGACTTTTAAACTTCTTATTATACATGATTTGTTGTTGAAGTTACAGTATTGGTTATAGAGTTTTACAGTATTCGCGCAAGGCAAATGACAGTTTTTTTGGGGAAAAACTAGGGATAGAAGCTTGAGGACAATTAGTCGCTTCCTAAAAATAATAGAATAACTTCTTTGTCAGAATCTTACAGTTCCTTTCACAAATGGTGTTTTCAAGCTCTCACAAAAAAAAATTCTTGCAATTCTGCAGCTTAAAAATTTACATAATTTTAAAGTTCATGCCGAAGTTAATTAATTTTCACTCCGAATTTAATGAAAATGATAATGTACTGTCACTGATCGTTTATTTTCTTTCAAGACAATCCTTATTGTTTCTAAAAATAACTAGATAAGATCCATAAATATAATCCTTATTGTTTCTAAATAAAAATTGATAAATATAATCCTTGTTGTTTCTAAAAAATTTGATAAATATAATCCTTGTTGTTTCTAAATAAAAATTGATAAATATAGAGAGAACATAGCAAAAATATATAGATAAAGGTTAAAGAGTGCAAGAGAAGGCGCTATAGACCACGTCAAACTGAGAATCAGTCCTCTTGTGTCTAACCGATAAAGATATTAACAATGTTTTTTAAGCTTCACGTAGTGCATCAGTCATATATATTTTTTACTTTGACACTATTTAGTTTCATTAATATCTTTAGTCATGTTCAATGTTCAATGTGCAAAACTTGGATTGTCTAGTTTTTAATTTTGTCCATATAAACAGTAAAACAGGTGACGTCCTTTACTAATTTTCACAGAAAAAAAAATAACTATTATCGAGCTTCAAGAAAAACTTGCACAAATAAAACAAGCTTTATAATAAAAAGGTTCACCTCTTGTAAATGAAATGCACACTTGATACATAATCACGACAACTGTAACAACTGGTTTGATCGGTCGTTTATTTTGAATTTCTAATGCATTGAATGAGCATGGGTCTTTCTAGGGGTGCAAACGGATCGGATACGGATCGGATAGTGATAAAACCATATCCGCGTAACTGCTTTTATTTTTCGGATACGGATACGATTAGATATTAAACGGATATGGATACGGATATTCATTTTTTATAACAGTGAATAACATAATTTTTTTATAATATATATTAAACTATATAGTATATATCTAATATTCGGATACGGATAATTAAAATTTAAAACCGTATCCGTATCCGTATCTGCACGGATATTCAGATATCAAATATCCGTATTTAATTTTTGAATACGGATTCAGATACGATCGGATAAGATCCGATCCGTTTGCACCTCTAGGTCTTTCACATGCAATGGTTTTGATAACGCCAATAATTATCAAAAGATTTGGTACGGTTTGTCTTGATTGGGATGACGAAAGGTTCAATGGTTTTTATTATTTTATACATTCTAATATATTTTTTTAAATTAAAGTACAAAGTAATTAGTAGTAGTTCTTTGTTTTATATCACATTTTTATTATAATTTAAAGTGTTTTGTTGTATAATTACATTTATCAAAATTATACAGTATGTCTAAAAAATGACCATTACATTATATTAATCTCATAATATTTTAAACTAAGCAACATTTATTGAGTTGTTCAAATCAATCCAAGCGATTTCGAATCTGTATTCCAACTGAAGTTGGTAAGAAAAAAAAAATACAACCGAGAAGCTCGTTCATTTGTCTATTTTATACGAGGAGGGTTCAAATGCCTCCATTTTTTATGCCTCCACTATGTCTTTATTTTTAAAAACTTTAATAACTCAAAATTTAAAACTTAAAAGTCAAAATAAAACCGTTGGATATGATCTACATCATTTTATCTATGTGCTCATAAAAAATTGTCACATTTCGATTTTGTTTTTATGTGAATCAATAAGTTGAAAAATCAACGGCTAGAAATTATCCATATTAGTACGTTTTTTACAAGCTCTTGATGACAACCAAAACAAAATTGAAATGTCATAATTTTTTACACGTGCATAGATAATATGATGTAGATCATATCCAACGGTTTTATTTTGACTTTTGAGTTTTAAATTTTGAGTTATTAAAGTTAAAAAAAATGAAAACATGGTGGAGACATAAAAAATGGAGGCATTTGAACCGTCCTCATTTCATATAATTTTATATAGGTATAGTGAGCCCTTTGCTTATCGAAGTATTCCGGGCTTATAGAACGGCTGGAAGCCCATCAGATCCCTTACACCCGTTCAGAATACCAGTACCGAGGATCCACTTAAAGCAACCTCATTTTTTATTTTTGACCCGGACCGTCCGATCTTATCTAACACGAATATTAAATGGCCCCGTGCGTTCCACTACGAGATCAAGTTCTGATCGGACGGTCTAAAAAATTGGGTTACTTTGGGGGATATGAACTCCTGAGATCAGGGGACCTCAACCGATGGAACAAAGATTTCTGAAGGGTTCTATTATAAAAGCTTCCGGCCGTTTTATTTCCCTCTCTGAATGATAGAATACTCCTCCCTCACATCGTACTGCCTCCCTTGCTTAGCTGCCTTGCCTGTGTGTGCGTGAGATATAAAGAGAGAGAGAGAGAGAGAGAATGGAGAGTCTCTTGGCTAATGGATCGGCTAGGGTAAGCATTTCGTTTCAGAGCTTGACTTACAGAAGAGAGATTTTGAATGGAGGTCTTCGTTTTGGCCCACGTTATTTGTCAAATTCGATTCCCATGTCCTCGGGATTTTCCTCGCTGCGTTGCACCTACTCCCCAAATAATAAGGTGGACGATTTTTTTTTTTTTCAAAA
This sequence comes from Carex littledalei, assembly GCA_011114355.1. Classification (NCBI taxonomy): domain Eukaryota; kingdom Viridiplantae; phylum Streptophyta; class Magnoliopsida; order Poales; family Cyperaceae; genus Carex; species Carex littledalei. Next base: position 6,325,666 of record CM022097.1, read on the forward strand.
AGAAGTTCTTAATGTTTGTTCCGCGTTTTAAGTTCTTAATAAGGTTGCGATTGAAATCTGAAAAGACAAGTTTCTTCTCTTGGAATTAAAATTCTTAACATTATTCGAGTATTCGTGAATTCAATTTGGGATGATCGTGAAACAATAAGGAGTATCTAGATTTGATGACTCTCCTTTTTTACTCCCTCCCTATAGCTGCAATTATCGCTGTCTAATATATAATGTCGTCTTAATTTGGTTTTGAACTGTCGTTGTCAATATTAAAATATTGAAGCTTATCCATTAAAAAAGTGAGGAGCTGTCAATATTAAAATATTTAAAAATATTATTATTATTGTTATTATTATTATTATTCATGCTAATTGAAGCTTTTTATTTTTCTGTTTGCAGGAAAATATTAGTGCTGGTTCAGTCACACATGCAAAAGAAATAGACGAACTGATACATGCTGAAGAAGTGAAGCAATGGGAAAGTGGCAAATCAGTAAATGACATTGCTGCCAAGCAGGGGATCACGATCCGTCGCAGCTGCCGCCCTGCACCTCCTGCTGGAGGCGGCATGGTCCCAACAAACATCCTAGAACAGATAATCTGGGATAAGGAAGTTGAAGTTATCCAGGCACGTAACATATCATTCTTTTATTAAACATTTCCTTACTGGGGTTACACTGTATTTAACCCTGGTTCTCAATTTCCGGGCCAGTTTTTGTAGTTCTATATCTATTTTACTATATTTGTCTTCTGTTGTGTTTCGGCTATAAAAATTGCGAAAGACCGAGCTGGTTAATTTAAGGATTTATTATATTTAGAATAATGTCTTTTTTTATCCACTGCATAATAGTCACATGTCTCCTTTCAGTCCAAGCAAAGAATGCCGGTCAAAACGGTGGAGGGCTTGATTAAGGATGCAGCACCCACTAGAGACTTCATCGGTGCTTTGAAGCAATCCTACCTCCGAACAGGTGTCCCAGCCCTGATAGCAGAGGTCAAGAAGGCTTCTCCTAGCAGAGGAATTCTCCGAGAGAATTTTGACCCTGTCAGTAGTTTCTCGCTCATCCCCTAATTCAATGCATATAGAAGAATTTAAATGGATGCATTTGTTAAATTTCTGTGTTCTTCGTTCTCCTTTAGTTTTGATGTCAAGGATTGCCATACTAATCAAACACAAATTTTCCGGGCTTTATAAAAATATACGAGGTTTGAATGTTTGATTGGACAATTTGGGGGATATAGGTACCATGCTGGTGTGGTACAGTACTGGACAGATTAGCCACTGGTAAAAACTAGTAATTAAATTCAAGATCCTCCATTGTAAATATTCCCCTAATGAGTTGAATTAGTTTTACTTATTTTACTTTTACATACTTTGTTTTTGAAGTGGTTGCGAAGTTTTTGTAATTTAAAATACGATGACAGGTCGAGATCGCTCGTACCTATGAGAAAAATGGAGCAGCGTGTTTGAGCATCTTGACAGATGAGAAATACTTTAAGGTAACTTTTCCAATAATCTTAACAGGATCTTGTTGGAATACTAAGAGAATTATAAAAATAAACTTTTCTCGTTTCTTTGCCTGTTTTGTCATAAATTGATGCCAAACCGAAAATGTCTGGCATAGGGTTCAGACCCCAGTGCCATATTAGCACCGGATCTACCAGTGTTGAAAAAAAAAAAAAAGGAACAAAATGGGTAAATAACGCTGCTAAAATGATTTTACCTCCTTTAGTGTTTGACTTTATTCTGCCTTGTTACACAGGGAAGCTTTGAAAATCTGGAGAAAGTGCGGAAAGCTGGGATCAAGGTAGCCTGGTTCCTTGTGAAAAATGAACGAGAGATCTTTTCAAGTCCTTCCTCTCTTTACTTATATATATGTTTTTTTTAATTGCAGTGTCCTCTCCTATGCAAGGAGTTCATAATTGACTTGTGGCAGATATATTATGCCCGTGCCAAGGGGGCTGATGCTGTTCTGTTGATTGCTGGGGTATTACCTGATATTGACATTAAGTATATGCTCAAGACTTGCCGTGAGCTTGGCTTAACTGCACTGATTGAGGTAATTTTCTCTCCTATTATACCCATGCCCAAAATGTAAATTTAAATATGTATCTAATTCATCCGGATGGGAGCACGGAGGCTCCTTGGATGCTTTGGCAATTATTACCGTGTTTTAAAAAAAAGGACAATTATTACCTTCATAAAGGAGCTATACAGAACTCTTTTGTACTTGCAAATATAGAAATTTTGGTTTCCAGTTAAGTGGTCTCTTTCTCAAACAGAATTAATTATGAGCTCCATAAACAAATTGTGCGATATAAGCCTGATCTATGGAAACCTATTATTTAGGTAAACGGACTTTGTGAATATAACCCAATTAATAGGCGGTTTGTATTGGGCCAGGTTGGTTCAGGCACTAACTAAAGCCCAGACCTGATAAATCTATTGCTAGTATGACCAGTTGGATAAAATACCCAATTTAGCTGGAACAGATCATTGGGGGTGTTTAAGTGGCGAAGGTTATATCTTGTAGAGCTAGGTTTATGTTTGGTTAGCAGCTAGGGTTCCTTAAGGCAGCCAAGAGAAAGGAGGGTAAGCAAAAAGGAAGAAAGAGTAGAAATATTTTACAGAAAAATAGGGCCATAGTCTGCCTCTCTATTCTCATTTCTTCTTCCAGTTGATTGTGTATGACTGGTAGAGCATTAGTCATTTGTATAGTTTCAGATCAACATTTACATTTAATTTGGCTCACCAAAGATTATTATGTAATTTCCAAATCAGGCTTACTCATTAAGCTATGATACCTTATTTATTTATTTATTTATTTATTTATTTATTTTCTTCATGGTGTACTTTATTTATATATTTATATTTATCTTAGGCTTTAAAAAATGATTATATAATTGCCCGACATGTCATATCTTAATAGGTACACAATGAGAGAGAGATGGACCGGGTATTGCGAATAAATGGGGTCCAGCTCATTGGCATAAATAACCGCAACCTCGGTATGTTTTTTCTAGTAATTCTTACAAGAAATTAACTCGCTTTTCTCATAAATTTACCTCTCTCTGGAGACATTGATATTGAATATCTTAATAAGATATATTTCCAAATAATATTTCAAGCTGTGCTGTTCATAAAGGGTGTCCTCATATTTTATTTTATAGTGATTGGTGTATTTTAAAGCCTCTTTGCTTGGTCCAACAAGCTACGCTTTTGCACCAAAATAAATAGCATGAGGTGCAAAATCAGCTGGTCAGGGCTCTCCATAGTCAATACCAGCATTGACAGTACCTCGATAAAAGGCTGTATTCAGTACAGTAATTGTTTTGTTTTTAATAGTAAATTATTAATCTATGTGTTTGAGTCTTAAGTATAAGGAGAATCTTTCTTTTCTAAGAAAATGCTTGCTTGCATGTTATATCTAATCAGTTTTTCCTACTTCAGAAACTTTTGAGGTTGACATCTCCAACACGCGGAAGCTTCTGGAAAGCCGAATCCAAATGATTCAGGAAAAAGATATCACAGTAAGCAACTGAGCATTTCTTTTCACTCAGTAAGATTAAGAACCCTCAATTCCTTGAGCATGAGGTTGAAATGCATTTATCTAATATCTATTTTTTATTTCTATTGCTCTGGATCCTTTTCTATATTTAATGTTGCCTCCTTATTCTTGACCACCTTTTCATTGATTTTGTGTAATTAGGTGGTTGGAGAGTCAGGTTTGTTCACTCCTGATGATGTCAAGTTTGTGCATGATTCTGGAGTTAGAGCTGTAATCTCTCTCTCTCTCTCTCTCTCTCTCTCTCTCAATTTGCTAGCAAACTCTCTGTCACTTGAATTAGAACTGTTTGCCAAAAGAAAATAAAAAAAATCTCTTGTAAAAGCTGGCTGAGCCTGACTGGGATACACAGGAATGCCTTCTTAAAATATTTTACCTACTTGTGCACTTCTCTGCAATTCCAGGAAAAAATGAAGTAATGGTACAACTTATAAATAAACATGAAACTAAAAGCACATAAGAAATATTTATTTAATTAACAATATGATTATATTTTCTGATTTCGTATTTGATTAGGTATTGGTGGGCGAGTCTCTGATCAAACAAGAGGATCCAGGCCTAGCAATTAGAGGGCTCTTTGGAAAAGATATCTCAAACTAAGTTTCTTATTGCTTTGTTGTGTTTGACGAGCTCTGTATAAAAGCAGAGCAAGTCTTTAACTTTTCGGTGCTTGAATTAAGATACTATAGATTTGATTGCAAAATTAATTATTTATTTTCATTGAATAAAAAAAAAATACAAAACAACACCTCGTCAACACAGCATCTCTCGAATTAGAATTGGGCACTATAGGTTCCGGTTTTAAGTGTTAGTGGCATGGTCAACGAACGGGCCGAGTTCAAACCAAATTGTCAGGCTGTTATTTTCATTGACAGTCCTAATTAAACCCGATTATCAGGGTTTATCTTTTTCCTAGAAATACGATCTCTAGTTGTAATGAAACACGACAATCTGTCAAAGGCGTTGGATTAGTATCACCTTAAAGTGACTCAAAGTTTGAATTTAGATACGGATCATTAGATCTGTTTTGACAAGACAGACCGATTGACCGAATGATCCGAATTTTGATCGACGGTCGCGATGTAAACTCAAATTTTGAGTTACTTTAAGAGGATTGCACCTTACCTTAGTCTTCGAAGTGTTTCTGGATCTTTTGCTTCTGCAATACCACGTGGGAATAATATACAATGCCTACGTGTCCATTCTCAAGTTCTCTAACCGCTCCACACTTCCAATCATGGCCGTTCATGCATGTGTTTCTTCATTTGGGGAACAGTGTATCTGTGTATGTTTATCTTTCAGCGAAATAAAGAGGAGAATAGAGAAGAGGATAGTCAAATTTTTTGGGGCTCGTCTCCATCCATGTCGACTCAACAACATATCCAACCTGAGAAAAGAGAAGATGAGCTCAAGCCAGAGCAACGCTCTACTGAGCCTATCCATCATGAACAATGTGTTGGGATTCAGACATCGATTGAACAGATCGTATCGAAGGATGGGAAGGAGGAAGATGTAAAAGCTAATGACGACGGGTCTGGGGATGCCGGGTTAAAGTGTCCCGGCGTAGCGCAGCAGGCTGACCACTTCAGGTGCATTTGTGAGGAGGAGCCCTGAGACGATCAATGTGTCGGGTTGCGGTTAGGGCTTTGGTTTATGCATGTCTATATATTGTGTGTTTGCTTTCGGTACGTGTCCTTGAAGAACTTTCTGTACAGATATATCTAAGTTATGTGGCTCAGTCTGTTTCTTTTAAATTTACCGATGTTCAATATCATCGGCGTCAGCACCATTAGTGTCGGCTGTGTCTGTGTGCATGCCCGACACTGATGAAGTATTAATTCCGTACTAGTGAGATTTTATGCCGAAATTTTTATTTACTGTCAGAGAAGTACTGTGATAAAACGATCGATGTACTTAATTAATTGTGTGGTAGTAATATTGGTCTTTGGATTGTCTTGACGTACAGATAAGAGATAACCATATCCTATTTATTATACGCGCGATATTTAAGTTCTCGATCGAATCTGATTTTATGAGGATTCGTGCAGAATTTTTGGTAGTCTTGACGTACAGATAAACATTTTAAAAACAATTATATATATCTATGAATACTTTCTTTTTTATCTCTTTTTCGGATTTCACGATAAATATATAAAGCATACAATAATCTAAAATGGAATATAATATTATGACTTTGTTAACTACTGACATAATTTATTTAATATAATTTCATAACATTAATGAAAAAAATTGAGTTATCATTAATTTAGGATTTTTTTAACATCAAGAAATTTATTTAAATTTTTTATCAATTAAAATTTAGAGCGCACGATTTATTAATTTATTGATGTTAACGTGAACAATGTGTTATGTTTGTTTCTTTATCAACTGTCAAGATCATTTTTTATAATCAATTTATGTTTAATTTTTGTGAGTAATAAAAAAAATTCTAATAATTTTTGGGGAAAATACTAATGTTTAGAAGTAATTTTAAAAAAAAATTATCAATAAAAATATGTAAAGTTGGATAATCTTATATTTGCATTAATATAATAAAAAAATTGAAGTTAATCTTAAAGATATGACGAAATACAGATACTGAATACAATATAATATAGATTTAATTTATCTTATAATAAAATTATATAATATTGTATGAGAGAAACAAATTTTAAATAAATTATTTTGTAACAGTATTTAAAAAAAATATATATGATAATGTATTACTAGAGAAGCCGTTTTACAATAAATAATTGATGGATATTGATGAAGGATAAAAGTATTTATATATTAAAATATTTAAACAGTATTGTGTTTATAAAAAGATCAATAATAGGAAAAGTTAGATTTCTCTCGTTGTTCTCTCAAGAGTCAAGAGGATGTTAGGTTTTCTCTGGATCTTTCTGTTTTGGTAAAGTGAGAAACATGAATAGTAGACCAGCCGATAAGAAAAAAGAAAAAAATGATTTTTTTTAGAATTGTGAAAATAGGGAGAAGAATTGAATTTGAATTTTACAATTAAGCTTCTGTTTTTTTTTATATTTTGGTCCTTTTTCTGTTATTTTATGAGTTGATTTTTTATTTTATGAATATATTAAAACAGAGGAATTAATATTTTTCAAGAGATAGAATTGATTCATTTATTAATATTCTTTTATTATTTTACGATTTCATCATCAACTGATTATGAGGAATAGTATGAAATAAAAACTTATATCTTTTATAAAGAGTTGTGAGCACTGAGTGGTGTTTGAACTATCAATTTTTGAGTAACTATAGTTATATAATTTTTTCTCCAAACCAATTAAATTTGTTACCATCTCATCTCGATATTTTTAATTCTTATTTTAAATTTCATTTCTTTCTCTATTCTTTTACTATTTTATGTGTTGCCGAACGGGCCAAAAAGAGAAGGGATCGACTAACAGTCCCCCCCATTCAGTCCCCTAAACGCCCCCCCACTAACTAACGGTCAAAGTACAACTGTCAGACATCTATTCAACTGTCAGACAAAGGAAAAATAAAATTGAAAGTATTCATACCTAATGAATGAAGTATTCATACTTACCCAATGAAGTATTCATACCTACTCAATGAAGTATTCATCACTAAAATTCAACTGGGGACCATTACTTTTCGGGGCCAGTAACTGTCAGACTGCATTGGGGACCACAACCAAAAAGTCACGTGGATCACACCACCAGTGGTACATTCATTGATTAAATTAATTCACATACAAAATGGAAAGTATGAATACCTAAGATATCAAGTATTCATATATAACTCATCAAGTATTCATACCTAAGATATCAAGTATTTAAAAAAAAACTGGACACAATATCTACTCATCTTTTACACGTTTTTCAAGGTGGTTTTTTTTTTCTCCGTTCAATCTAACCAATTTTTGGGACGATCTATGAGGAATTTTGCAAATCTAAAATCACGAACGTGTTCTACACAATTTTCTCTTTCAAATGAGATCCATGATGACATACTTTTACACATTTTTCAAGGTATCAAATATTCATATATGGAAAGTATTCTCCCAAAATGGAAAGTATTCATACCTAAGATATCAAATATTCATATATAATTCATCAAGTATTCATACCTAAGATATCAAGTATTTAAAGAAAAAACTGGACTCATCAAATATTCATATATGGAAAGTATTCATACAAAATGGAAAGTATTCATACCTAAGATATCAAATATTCATATATAATTCATCAAGTATTCATACTAAGATATCAAGTATTTAAAGAAAAAACTGGACTCATCTTTTACACGTTTTACACGTTTTTCAAGGTGGTTTAATGATTGACAAAATTAGTTAGAATGGGGGGGGACATTTAGGGGACTGGAGTGCGGAGGACAACATCTTTACTCAAAAGAGGGGAGAATGTTACAGTAAATGTTAGTATCCTATTATGTTTTGAACAAGTATCCTCTCCATTACTGTAAAAGATTCTCTTCACTTCACGGTTTGAGATTAACTCTCATCTGCTTTGAGATTCAGGCTAGCGCAGGGGCAGTATTATTGGGCTTTGAGATTCGTGCCAACTGCCAAGTTAAAAAGAACGGTCCAGATCGAATAATTGTAAAAGATTCTCTATTACGGTACCGGGGAGGATGTGAATTCTTCTGTTTTGGTCCTCTCAGGGTCAAAGGAGAAGTGGGGCCTATTATTTTAGTTTAGACTGTATGGAATCGAACCCGATTTTTTTATTAATCGAAAATAAAATAAAAAAATATCGTGAATGAGGATTGTTTTGCTGGAAAATCGAAATATAGGAAAAACATGATTGATTATTCCGTCCTCCAGACGGTACAAAATTTTCCGTTCAGATTAATGGCTCGCTAATTCAAATCTTTAACCCGGTTAAGCAGTAAAAAGAATCCTGAACGGGATAGATTATCCCGTCCAGCACTGTAGTAATATATATGTATATTTTTTTTTTTTGAGTTTGGTTTCATATAAGATAATTAAAATTGGAGGACTAGTAGGAGATATTAACTTTTCGATGCTAAATGGTAAGACAAATAAGACAAATCAATTAACAACAGTATTTTCTAATTAAATGAGTTCGGTTGTAGATTATATTGATAATAATAAATTTATTTCACAAATCACAACTGTTATAACTTATAACTAATTGAATATAGTTATTAAAATAGAACTACCGCTTGGTTTTATAATTTGAATGAGGTTTATATTAAATTTTGATTATACAGCTTGAATGTTAATTAGTCATCACTTGAAAATATGCTAGTATTTCTTTTGATTAAAATAAATATATTTCTAAATATATTGTTACATTAAATTATGTTCTTTTTCATATATACTTATAATTACGATAGGTCATGATGTTTGAAAAAGAAGAAGATATTTAATAAAAATATCGTCGAGAAAAAGAAGTGTGGACTCAGTGGCGGAACAGTGTTGGTTAGGGACGTGGGTTAGCCAATCTATAAATTAGAAATTAATATTTTAGCCCTTTATATTTTATAATTTATATAAGTACTTATACGTATTAGTTTTCTTATAAAACAAAATTATACTACAATAACTTATCTAGCTTCTCAATTTTAATTTTCTAGTTCTGTTCTTATGTGCCCGAATTTTAAATTTTACTATTTCTGAAAAAAAAAATCATCTAACTAGTTTTTTTTCATTTTTACCACGTTCGTAATCTTGCAAAATCAAATTAATATACTTTGATGCCATATTTAATGCACTCTTGATTCGGCAGTCTAAACCTGTGACTAACCTTCTGGTTTCGCAAGTTTAGACTGCGAACGTGATAAAAATGAAAGTTTTTAAAAAAGCTGGTTATTTTTTTTTTTAAGATGGTAAAAATAAAAATTTCGGCCTATGTGGACCCCTTTTATCCGTGAATAAAAAATGGAAAATTTTAAAACGGTCTTTAGCCGAAATTTTTATTAATAGAAAATAAAATAAATTAATATCGACATTGAACAACGATTTGACGGAATTTCGAAATATAACAAAAACGTTATGGTCCGTAACGTCCATGGGACGTTATAGACTATAACAGCCAGATTAACAACGCAGCTTAACCACCGAAAAGGAAAAACACGGGCCGTTATGATCCAGAACGGTCAGGGAGGCGGAAAAAAAATAAAAATAAAACAGGCCGTTCGGAACCATGACGGCCAGGCGTAAAAAAATATATATAATTTCGAATTGCGAATCCCGAGAGTTTCAAGCTAAAGAGAGAGAACGAGAAATTACTTCCGAGCACGGAGACGAGCAACGATACCAGCTTTGTGTATCTGTTTTAAGGATTCGGGAAGTGTAGATGAGGTGGTATGAAGAGGGGAACGGGAGTAATGGCGGAGATGAATTGTAGTTTGCGGAACTGCCATGGTTCCGAAATATTTTTTTTTTCTTTTCTACGCCTGGCCGTCATGGTTCCGAACGGCTTGGTTTTTTTTTTTTTTCCTTCGCCTCCTTGGCCGTTCTGGACCATAACGGTCTGTGTTTTTTCTTTTCGGTGGTTTGATAGGTCTAAATTATATACACATTCGATCTAGTTTTTATCACATAATAGCACCAAATATCTTATATTTTAGTAGAGAATAGAATGAAATATATCCAAGAATCAAGTTACTGCCAAAGTCTATTTAAGTTACAGGAAATGGAGCAAATTTTAGATCTTCTCGCAAGCTTTCCGAAAAGTGGCAGAACACTGAAAACGGAGTTACGGATCATGAGTTATGCCCGTTTGAATTTCAGAGCAAAACAGGAGAAACTGAGCCCAGTGCGGACGCACTGACCCAGAGTGCGGACGCACTCAGCCATCAGACGCAGAAAACAGAAAAGTCCGAGCGCAGTGCGGACGCACTCGGGCCGCACTCGATCCGCACTCAGCGAACACACAGTTCGTATTTTGGCCATATCGTGGTCATACAAACTCTGATTTAGGTGATTCAAAGCTTGACGGAACCAGGACAAAGAGATCTACAACTTTCATGAAGGAAACAAATCCAAATTCGGAATGTATAATTCTGTACAGCCGCATCAATGGCCGCATCAGCCTGAAAAACTGCTAAATATGGAAAGTTAGTGGGCTTAGTGGGGCCAAAATTAGAATAACTTGGTCTCCAAGTTCAGAAATGTTATATAAGGCTAAGGAGACCACATGAGAAAACATCCATTATTTCATATATCCATTTTCCACAAATTGAGAGAGAGAGATTCTGCAGAAATTCTCGAAGTTCCAAGGGCTTTTCAAGGAAGGAGAAGAAGAAGATTCAAGCAAGGAGTCGGCAAGATCGAGGTTTTTGATCTAAGAAAGGGTGTAATCATTTCTTTATTTCATTTCTTATTGTTTTTGCCAATCTTTGTTATGGATCTCTCCAAGAGAGAGTAGTTCTCTTTCTAGGGGTTTAGGTCAATGCATGAACTTGTTTAATTCTAGCTTATTCGGATATTTGTTTTTATTATGATTGTGTTATCGGATTTGATTGTTAATTTCTGTGATTTATTCTTTATGAATTTCATTAGTACTTAGCCTTTGAGTTCACCTGGTTAGGGTTTATTGAATTGAAGTAGTTTGAAATCGCGTTGATCGTGTTTTTCCGCTTTAAGTTTATTAAATTCCGGCATTGGTCAAGTAGGAGAGTACTAATTGAAACCATAAAGACATACCTTAGGATTGGATTAGAAGCGACCGTACTTTGATATCCAATCCGAAACTATAGAAATTAAGGTTAGAATTTTGGTGAAGGACCGAAAGGTGAAGGCAAATCCTAATTAGGACACCTTAGAACAAATATCGATATATGCTTTGAAGCATGTGATTAAATATCCCTCTAGGTTAGTGACAGCCCTAGAATTCGAGGCACATTAATCCATCCACCCAAAGTAGTTGTATTAATATTTGTTCCAAAGGCTAACATAGGTTAGAAACCTCATCAAATCAAACATGAATTCAAACAAACCGAATAAATAGAATTAGCAAGGAATTGTAGACCGAATACCCCTAGATCTCCTTAAACTTGAAAACAAACCAATCTTTCTTCCCTTTATTTTATTTACATTTATTGTTTGAAACTCCTCTTTTTCGGGTATTGAACCCAACCTTAGGATTTTAGAACAACCCCCCCCCCCCCTCTTTACTTTTATTGCTTAGTTTTAAAAGTAGCTTTCTTTAATTAAAAATTAGTATTTCCCTATCTCCCTGCGGATCGACACCTAAATACTACAATCGATAGGTTGTGCGCTTGCAACTAACCTATTAATTGGGTACAAAGGTTTATAAATTTTAAAAGTTAAAAGAGTATAAAAACACCATACCTAAAATACTCAACATGGTTAAGCTGCGTTGTTAATCTGGTCGTTATGGTCCATAACGTTTTTGTTATATTTCGAAATTCCGTCAAATCGTTCTTCAATGTCGATATTAATTTATTTTATTTTCTATTAATAAAAATTTCGGGTCTTTAGCGTTGGCAAATTACGGATAAAGTTAGCACACAAATTATATGTTTTTATTTTTTATTTTGCATTTATTATCAGCGTCGTTAATGTATTTATCCGCCAACTACATGGCTCTCAACAAACATGTGCTGTACATGTTGATCCGACAAAATTTAAATGAGCCACTGGAACCATACAACAAATAGGACGCCAATTTATTTGTCTCTAGCGAGTTGGATTTAATTGAGAATTTGGGAGAGGATGCATCAGGAAATAGTGAACGGCTAAATAAAATATAAAAATATATAATATGAGAGGTGGAATTTGAACTCATGTTTTCCCACAATCCAATGAGCAATTTTAACCACTAGGTTATAAGTAAATATTTGTTATTTTATGAGGGGACTAAGCTATATAAAAATTAAAAAAAAAAACAGAAAATTTAGTCAAATTTTAATATACATAATTAAATAAATTTAGAATTATGGAGGTGACTTAGCCACTTTTGTAGTACACTAAGATCCGCCTCCGGTGGTGCAGCCAAAATTTGAGTCATGGGTGAGCAAAAATATTAACAATTCAAATTTTATCAAAATATTAAGGTACAAATTCAAAAACTGCAAATTGTATCATGCATTGAGAAATTCAGATTTCACAGGATAGGCAAAAAAATTTACAAAGTAGAGCAACAATCAATACCGTATGAGTTTATAAAAAAAAATTAAAATTCAGAGTAGGACATATGTCCAAGTCCAACTGAACTATAGTGGCTCGCCACTAGTTACAACAGAGCTTATTTCATTTCTGAGGGAATCCATCAACTACTTTGGATCTGGAACCCCCTCAAGGATGGGCAAAATTCTGTATTGACGGAGCCGCTGATGATCAGGTTCTAAAAATGCTTGTTGATCCGACAAATCTCCGGTAAGCCAATAGAATCAAACAAAAAAAGGGGTGTCAAGTTATTTGTTGCCAGCAGCGAGTTGCATTTAATTGAAAAATTGGGAGAGGATGAATCAGGAATAGTGAATGGCGAAGTTAGGTTTGGAGATTTAATTGTATGTGGGGTCTAAAAAACTAATGGTTATTTGATCTGTACTTTCCTCAATCCCGAGTTGCAAAAAATTCTGATAAGGTAAGGTCGTCCATGATAGATCTATCACTTTAATTTGAGTTTGTACAAATTTTAAACGGTCTCTTATATTTTAGATTGAGTCAACATTTGAGTTGCAAAAAATTCTGTGAAGGTGAGGCACATGATTGATTTATAAGTTTAATTTAAGTTTGTACGAATTTTTAAAGTTCTCTTATATTTTTAGACGGAGTTAAAATTTGAGTTGCAAAAAATTATGATCATGCGAGGTACATGATAGAATCAGTTTAATTTAAATTTGTACGAATTTTAAAACGGTCTTTTATATTTTAAACAGATTTTAAAAAATTTGTTGACTCTGTCCAAACTATTTTGCAAGAATATTCAGTTGCAAACGAACCTTAAACTGCGTTACTGTTCTACGATAGTTTCCATTCTTTTAATAGGTCCTTGGTTTTTCACAATTTTCCAAAATGACCCACTACGGTACTATTTAAAAAGAATCTAATATACGATATATTCGCCTTGGTTTTTTTAATTTTTTTTTATAAAGGATTATCATACATTCTAGTATTTTTTAGATGTTCATTGTGAGAATCGAACTCATGTCTTTCTATCAAAAGACGAAACTCGCACCTGCGCTAAGCCTGCAATTCGACTTGAAATTTAATATTGATATCCCTTCACTAACACTGGAGAGTTCATGTCTCCTCGCTCTACCACCTCCATGCATCACCTCATGCTTCAAAATCGTCTTTTAATTTAGCTGCTAAGTGATAGGCTTGTTGGATACACTTTTGGCGATTTGGGCGATTAGGTCAGCCGCCACCTCACTCCTTTCCAACTCCAGTCCCACTCTATCTCTCCATCTCCTTTCACCCAACTTCATCATTTCCACTCTTTGTAGATCTCATTTCCGAAACAATACCTCCCCTCTCTCTCGGTACTACCTCCTCAAGCGAAGAGGAGAATGAGATAGAGGGAAAGAACCGGAGGCGAGATAGAGTCTCATCTTGGTCGGAGCTCGGAGCGTAGAGTCTCATCTTGGTCGGAGCGCGACGGTGAGTAGATCCAGTTGTCGTCGGAGCGCGACGGCGGTCGAAGAAGCGAATTTGGTTGTGGAGCGAGAGGGTAAAGACTAGTGCCGAGCAAAAACCATGGGAGCACATTGTGCAACTTCACTATATCAAAGAGTCTTTACAATACAAGGAGGTAATCAAGCCATTAACACTCACTCTAACACTCCCTTACAATTTCATACACTAATTTGAGATTTGCTAGTGTATTTATGTGGATTGATTCAAGAGAGAGCAATAAATCCTATAATGAGCTTAGAGAAGAAGAAAAGGGACGGCTTTTAGTTCTATCACGCTATCTCTCTGTCTCCATTTCATCTCCCATACAGAAATCATTTCCCTCAAATTGGCGCCGAGAGTGCGATAATGTCGGAATTCGAAGTGTAGAGTTTTCATCTCGATCGGAGCGCGACGGTGAGTAGATCCGATCGTCGTCGGAGTGCGGCGGCGATCAAAGAAGTGGTTCCGATTGTGAAGCGAGATTGAAAGTAAATTCTAGAATTGAGTATGAATGTAAATATTTACTTTTATGTTATATGAGGAGATAGAATTTAGAATTTTGTAAATAATTTTTCTTATCAGTATATTTGTTAGTGGTAATTTTAACCACTAATTATAAAAAAAAAGATAGATTTGTTGGATAATAATTTTGCTAGTTAAAAAAATATATTAAGATTTTGTTCAATAAAAATTTATATTTTTGAAAAGGACAGATCCTATACATTTTAATAGTAAATTTTGTAAGAATTACAAAGCCACTAGTTGGCACTCTAAAACAGAAATATATGCATTAATTATAGAAAGAGTTGCACTAATCTTGTACGGTATTATAAGTAAATTATCGAAAAATGCTTTTAATAGATCATGCCAAAATATTGTTATTCTTCAGCGAGAAAAACTAAACATAGGTGCAATTAATTATGATGGTTAAAGATTACATACTCAAAACATAAGTATACCATCCTTCGTATACATTGTTATAATGCTAATTATACTGTAATTCAAATTGTACTATTGCAAGTGTAATATTGAAAATAAAAGAATTATTTCACTATGTGAAGGAGGAAATGTTACAAAAAAGGACAAAGTATTCCTGACAGTATCGTACGAGATAGAATACTTGCAGCTGAACTAAAATCACTTCGAAACCTATTTGTAATATAAAGAAGATTAGTGTCATACTGAAATTCGAATGACTCAAATATCATTCTACACGGTCAAGTACTACACTGAATTTAAATTCCTTGTGACAAGCATCATATCATATCAGTGCCCGATAAATAAACTATAAATTATGTAACCAAATTCGCATAAAATGACACCCCTCGCAAATTCAGAAGATTTTACGAGTGGATCTTATCATTAACGGTTTAACGCCACTGGATCTTGCTAGACAGCGAGAAGGAAGGTTTGTTGGATCCATCAGTCAGAGATAAACCGTAATATGTTTTTATAATTCCAATCCCGAAGGAATAATACAGATTCCACGATGCAAATCTCGTGAGGCAGTCCCGATTTCGTCTGATAATGGGGGAGAAGCTTTACGGAGAAATGTTCATCTGTTTTGTGGGACCCGACCGAAATTAAACTTCAAAGCAGCGTGTGGGGTGTGGGGTCAACTGTCGGATAAGAGTTTTGCGTTTCGCCTCTTGGTAGAAGCCACATAATAATCGTCAAACGACCTGCACGCCGTTGTGTGTTGTTCCAAAAAATAATTTCTCGTCTACTATCCCTACCTACCCCTGGGTCTGGATCCCCGAAAGTAACTCATATTTTAAGTTTAGATATTAACCGTCCAATCAGAATCCGGACCGATCCGGTCCGAGGTACAATGCACGGCCCCCTTTAATTCGTGTCAGAGAAGATCGAACAGTCTGGATCTAAACATAAAATTTGAGTTACTTTAGTGAATCCGAATTCACCAAACCCCGGAGAGGAAAATGAGGTGAAGATCAACAGAAAAAGAGAAACTGCAGGGGACGATTTGCAAAAGTTCCAGTGAAACAAAAGTTTTCTCCATTTGCCAAACTACATAAGATTTGTTTCGTCTCAGACTCTCGTCACTTTCTTCGTAGAAGTCGCCTCTCTCTCCCTCACTAAAAGGAGATCCAAGTCGGAAGGGTTACCATTTTATTTATTTAATAGCTATCTTTTCGACTATTTTTAAGTAAAATCAACGTCTAATCCTTCTCAATCTTTTTATTCACACTCATTTTGATCTCGCCTTGGGTTATTTAGCTCGCTCAATTTTTATTTTTTACCGAAAGACTTTGCAGGACTCCCCTGCTAGTTTTGCTATTGCTATTGGCTGGTTTTGTGAATGATATTTTTGTTTCACATTCTAACTTAGTGTTTTTATTTTATATCAGAGAAGCTCTCAGTTAGAGCTACTAATGGCACCCGGTGCAGCTTCAGATCAGATCAAAGATAGAGGTATCAAAATCGCCCACTGATCAATTTAATTTGCATTTTGCAAAAGCATTTTCTTGCAACATTTATATATTTTTATACTATTGTTAGTAGAAGCTGAGTACTGCTGTTCTCTTTATCTGAGGCTCAATTACTGATATTTGGTAATAATTTAGGTCTATTCTTAAAAAATGATGGATGCTATGTAATTACCTAAAACATAGAAAAACTTTATGGAATGAATGAAAAACATGTACTAAACTCACTATAAATTCTGAATCATGATTCTTATTATTTTGCCTAATTGACTTCAAAATCTATTTTATACAATTAATATGGTGAGTAAATAGGTCGCTAAGCCTTCAAATTGTAAGAAAAATAGAAGTTTTAGTACTTGTAGAATTCATATATACCTGACAAAAGGATCTCTAATTACATGGTATCTTTGGATCCCTGTACATTTTCAAGTTTAGGAAAAACATAAGAGCCACAAAGTGTAATTGAACCTTCTTAGTTCTTATAGTTCAAACTTTCCCGGCAACCATTGTGCGACTTACCAATTTAGTGAATGAGGTTTTGCTGAGATTTCTTTTTAAAATTATAGTTCAAACTTTATTGTGTTGTTAAGCAGATGTATGTATTGTTGGTGTGGCACGAACTCCGATGGGAGGTTTTCTTGGAGCCTTGTCATCTCTTCCTGCTACTAAACTTGGATCTCTAGCTATTCAGGGTAACTAATACCTCTCTCTGTTTTTTTTTTTTTGAAAAACTTTGTACAGGCTACCAAGCGTATATTGAATAATAAATATTGTTTTACATTGCATCCTTAATCACTTCTAACCTTTACCAGTAAACATCAATTTAGACAGCTTATACATAAAATCTAGGAAACAAAGAGAAATTGCTAGAAAATTACAACATTTTTGCGTTCACTATAACTCTATCTGCCAGAACCTTCGGCTCTCTTCTTGCAGCTCCAAAAATGATTTCGTTGCTATGCTTCCAGATATTCCACACAGTACACATGAACCATGTTACCCATTCCTTGAGTTCGATTGTTGGATTCTCTGCCATGCATTGCCTTTTTGACCTGTCCCGTATTCTCTGTACCGAAGTCTCAATTCCTGCTGGTTTCCAACCTAGTGAAATAGATAGTCGGTACCATACCTCTGTTGCATAGGGACATAGGAACAGTAAGTGAGCTGCTGATTCAGTAGGGCAGTTGTTACATAGAACGCATCCCCACTCACATTGATATTCCTTCTCCGCTTGACATCATGTGTGAGAATTTTTCCTTTCAATAACAGTATGCCAAATGCTTTGACTGTTGGCGGTATCTTTGCTGTCCACGTGTATAATGTGTATAATAAATGCATGCACACATGTATCGATGATTGAATGGGTCGAATACATGCATGTAAGCAAGCTAGCAGGTATGGATGTGGGCATGCATGCACACGTGGATTATTGGTTTGTGATAAATATGTATGCATTGTTTGTCTGCATCATCCTACCCATGTAAACAGGAATACTAACATTTACACATTGCGTATGGTTGTGATTTGAATCTGTTGCATGCATGCAAATGTGTGATGTAGGGATGTACAAAAAGTCACGCCATGACCGGACACGACACAACATGGCATGCATGTCGGTCACGTGCATGACTTGCGTGTCGCGTGCCGTGACCATCCTCCGAGAAAAATGGCACAGCACGGCACACTAACCGGATTGACCACGGCACATGACCAAAATTGACTATACGTAGCCAAACCACATAAAATTTATGCCAATATTTATCCCAAACAACAATTCAAATTCCGAACAATAAAATTATTTCTTACACATTTTTTTCTACAACATTGTTTCTTCATTTTACAATTTTTAACATTTTCCACATTTTTTATATCATTTCTGATTTTTTTATCTTCCTTAAACAAACTTAAAATTAAAAAACTATAGTTAAACGTGACCATCATGTTTGGTCACAATGTGATTTAGTCATGGCGCGACTAACGTGCCGTGATCATTCCCTGCAATTTTGGTCATGGCACCACATGAATTTACATCCTTTTGTGATCCACAAGTTCATGTATTTTGTATCATAAATCACTTTTCTTTTTTTTCCATTTCAGGTGCTCTTCAGAGGGCGAATGTGGACCCCACACTGGTCCAGGAAGTATTCTTTGGTAATGTACTAAGTGCAAATTTGGGTCAGGCCCCTGCCCGCCAAGCTGCCCTTGGTGCCGGTATACCAAATACAGTAGTTTGTACCACTGTCAATAAAGTCTGCGCTTCTGGTATGAAAGGTACGGTCAAAAGAGCGATATAGTACAAAAAACTAATGGTGTTGTAGTAATGAGACATAATGGCGAAGATAAAATTTGGTAAGTATAGTTACAGGAAAACCTGCACAGGTGCTGGACATTCTCCTAGTTAAAGAAGGCAGTAAAAAAAGTAAACAAAAGCAAGTTTCACAGTTTTATAGGTGTAATTGTAAGGACACCAACATGGATCGTAGCAGCCATGTTCATTTTGATACTGATTTAGTATTTTCAGGTACCGAAGACAGTAAATGGTTGTGAGTGTACCCAAAACCAGCTTACTAGATAATTTGCATGCAAATAGAATTGCTTGAATTTTCATTGTGCATGCACTTATTAATTTCAGCTGCAATGCTGGCTGCACAATCAATCCAGCTGGGAATAAATGATGTCGTTGTGGCCGGAGGCATGGAGAGCATGTCAAATGCTCCCAAATACATTGCTGATGCAAGGTCTGTTACTTTGTTTTTAAGTTTCTTTAGTTTCTTTTGGAACATGTCTTTAAGCAAGGACGAATGTGGATGCTTTTGAACCAATTATGCACTGATTAACATGGTGCTCAATTGTATAATAACACAAACTGAGGCAAATGTTACATTGGTAGGATGAAATGCACAAGTTAACATGGTGCTCAATTGTACAATAACACATACTGAGGCAAAATTGGGTTTAATTGAGCAGAATGTGATTTGGAAGCAAAATGGGTCAGATTGAGGTTTAGTCATGAAATTTGGTTGAACTGAAGCTGCTGAATTGTACTACTCAGGTCTAGTCAGGCTGTGAACAGAATGAAAGAAAGCACAATTTCTGTATGTAAAATCTGGAACTTCTCTGAAATACCGTTTCAAAATAAATTTGGCAGGAAAGGATCACGGTTTGGGCACGACACACTTGTGGACGGGATGCTGAAAGATGGCCTATGGGATGTGTATTCTGATTGTGCTATGGGAAATTGTGCCGAGTTATGTGCTGATAATCACTCTGTCACCAGAGAAGAACAGGTAGAAGTTGCTTTATTTTCTGTTCTTCTGAAATTTATATGAGATGTTAGTTTTCTAACATAAATAATAGATAACGTCAATTATGTACAATTTGAAGGGAGAGAGTCATAATGCTAGGTTTGTTACCATATCACTTGGCACTAGTCCTGACAAAGTATTGATAAAGTGCCCATATTGAACTGACCATACCTAATGTGGTTTTTGTCGGACTTCAACTAAATATTGAATTTGGCCTCGGATAAGGTTCACATTTAAGTTGTCTAAGCATGACTAAAAATTTCCAAAATATCATCTGACATTTTGTTGTTTTCTTATTTGTTGTTATTTTAGGACAATTTTGCCATACAAAGCAATGAACGCGGCATAGCTGCTAGGGATAGTGGTGCATTTGCTTGGGAAATCATTCCTGTTAGTCTCTTTTCTCTTTTCAGAGCAAAACCATGCCAATGTACAGCACTTATTTTGTGGGGGCACTTTTCTGTATTTTTTTATAATGTTTGGGGCTTGTGAATAAACTATAAACTGGGGTTATGTGCGGCTCTCAACATCATACTTGGGGCCTTTTGTTGGTACACAACTTCATTAAATTAGGTACATGAGTTATGGTAAAATTTGGAAGAAATCACATTAATAGATAACTTGCCAAATAAAAAAGGCACAAATAAACCCAAAAAATGAATAAATGAATGAATAATAAAAGAAGAACACACACAACTCTGGTACACAGCTGTTATGACCAAAACAATAATAATATTTAATACTTTATCCTTATCTTTTCAGTTATACTGTTTGTTTTTATAAAAAATTTAAATTTATTTGTACTATGTTTAATTTTTACTTTTGATTTCAACTTCTTCAGGTTGAGGTTTCAGCTGGTAGAGGGAAGCCGCCAATGGTAGTTGACAAGGATGAGGGCCTTGCAAAGGTTTATTTTCTATATATATATATATATATATAGTGAGTGGCTAATATCAAAACGTTTGTTTCTAGGCCATGGAACAAACGCTTCGGTTTTTACATTTTCAAAGTCCAAACAGTCGATCCAAACCGTTCAACATTCAATCTATATTAAAATGTGCTTGGAGACCAAATTTTACATTTTTTGGAATTTTTTTACTAATTATTAAGCCAGTTTTAAAATCGTTGTTTTCAATGATCCAGAAATTTTTCACTGTTTATTAAAATCAGCGATTTTAAAACTGACTTAATAAATAGTAAAAAAATTGCAAAAAATGTAAAATTTGGTCTCCAAGCACATTTTAATATAAAGATCACATCTAACGGTTTGGATCGACCATTTGGACTTTGAAAATCGGAAAACCAATTGGTTGCACCATGGCTCCGGAACAAACGTTTTGATATTAGCCAAACTATATATATATATTCTAGTTTTGGAAAATGCTGTAATCTTCTATTTCTTGGGTTTCTGATTAGAAAGTTTCAATTTTTAGTGCTGAATGCATGGTACTAGTCCTTTTGTAGATCTTTTGTTTAAAGTACAGATCTGTTGTCCACATCACCAGTAGGAACCAATTAAGTGCGGAACATATAAACAAAAAGAAAGAAAGAAAGAAAAAGGAGGCTTAAATTTTCCTTTTGAACTTGCCCTATAATTAAAAATTAAATCATCTTTGTTTCCCTAAGTTTTTTCACATTTCAACTTCATCAGCAAAAGATAAGCAAAAGATAAGTATAGACGGAACCAAAATAAGAGAGGAAACAATTGTTCTTACTTCTTACTGACTCCTAGTGATGCATTTCTTATCTAAATTATAACATTTTATTTTTAACATAATTCTTTTCCTTTCTTATTGCATGGATTAGTTTGACCCTGTAAAGCTAAGGAAGCTCCGGCCTAGCTTTAAGGACAACAATGGTACAGTTACTGCTGGCAATTCATCTAGCATCAGGTTCTTTCTGTAGTTATTTATTTGTTATATATAGAAAAGAGAGACTGTTCCTTTTCTCTCCTTTATTTTTCTTGTTTCCTTTTATAAATAGAAAAGGCCTTCTTTATAAGATTAATTATTTCCCTATCGAAGATTCAGAACTAGCCTCTATTGTGCTTTTTACCCCCTTTTGTCGAATTGATAATTGGCAAATGATTTTGCTGCTAAAGGAAACATATTCAGTACACCAATTCAAGCTACCAATTAGTCTACTTTTTATTTAAATGTACATTAATGCTGTGCTATACATATGTACTGAATTTTTATCCAGCATAAGTGTTATACACTTTTTTTATTTACTGTACTCTGTTTCGTCCTCAGTTTTGTTTATGCTTCAGGAATTTTTATTATGCAATCAGTGTATGAATTTGATGTTAAATTGTCCTCAACCAGTTAACATTCATTTCCTCAATTGTGCAAGTTGAACATGAAGTGGTTGCCTCAAAAAATGTAACACCAAAAGTTTGTTTACTTCTAATTTTCCTTTTATCTTTGTTACTATTTTATTGAAGTGGTAGTAGTTGTTGATAATTGTTATTATTTTTTTTGTAAACAGTGATGGTGCTGCTGCTTTGGTGCTTGTAAGTGGAGAGAAGGCTCTACAGCTTGGCTTGAAAGTTATTGCAAAGATCAGCGGCTATGCTGATGCTGCTCAGGTAACCTATTTGAATATAGAACTATAAAACTGTCAAAGAATATTGTAAATAGAGAAGAGGTGTATATAATCTTAGGACTTTGTAATTAAACTTTTCTATCAATACAAACGTTAACCTTCAAAAAAAAAACTGTCAAAGAAACTAATACACAATCTGCAATTATCTAACATAACCAAATGTATGATTGTGCCATCTGTGCCATCGATCAATCTAAAAGCACAAGTTTGATGCCTTATAGTGTAACATCAAAAATAATATAACAATTTCTTGAGTGCTAAAAATAAATTTTCATCTTTGAACTTTGTTTTCATGAATTAAGGGGTTCTTTTTTTCTTACTTCTAATATTTTGTGATATAGGCTCCCGAACTCTTTACGACATCTCCTGCTCTCGCCATACCAAAAGCACTATCAAATGCTGGCTTGAATGCTTCTCAAGTTGACTTTTATGAAATTAATGAAGCCTTTTCGGTGAGTTGTCTAAGCCACTCTTTGTTAAAGCTTATTTTTTTTCAGTTCTCTTTGGATTAATTACCAAAGTTTGTTGGTTATGTCGGCAGGTTGTTGCCCTTGCAAATCAAAAGCTTCTTGGGCTTCCTTCTGTGAGTATTACCCGCATACATAGACACAATCACACACACCGCACATTATTAAGCTAAAGTCCTGAAATACCAGGAATGGACCTAGCTGGTTTAGTATTGGTACAGTTAATCACTGAATTTAGGTTTCTTTTGCAATTGTATATGCTGTTGTTTAAGCTTCAAATCAGCTGTCACTAATCAGTCAAGAGTACGAGGAAAAAAATGAAATTAATTAAAATTGTATTGAAGCAATCAATTAGAATACTCGTACAACAATGTAGAATAGTCACTGAACTCACAGATGAACTCCCTTTGTAGAGTTGGATGTAAAATTAGATCTTATAAGAACCCTTGTTCTTGAATTCTGCTGTTTTATCTTTGTTTATTTTTTGTAACTTTGTGTGTGTGTGTGTGTGCAGGAAAAGGTTAATGTACATGGCGGGGCTGTGTCTCTGGGACACCCTCTTGGATGTAGTGGGGCTCGCATCTTGGTCACCTTATTAGGGGTCAGTATGACATTATAGCCTTTAACTTGCCCCCTTGGATATTTGCTGCTCTGTATGTTGATTTTTGGTTGTATATTCGGTTCTGTTTTCAAAGTTTTCTTTCCATTATCTTATTAATACCAAGGATTGAAATTATACATAACAGCAGTACTTCTTTATCTGGTAAATAGTTGAAAACAGTACCAAGATAGTTCAACGGAACCAAACTTAATCCTCAAATTGGGCAAATATGCCTGATTTAAGCCGTCGTTGCCTCAGTGACCCCAATTGTGTAGTTATTCCTCAATTTGACCCAGTTTAGCCTCAATTTACATTGGAGTCGTACATGAAACACCAAAAAAGCAAGAACCAGCAAAAGCATAGAGAAAACATTAAAGGTGATTAAAGTTGGTTTTATACCATGTGAGGTTAGGAGCTAAAGAAACATGATAAAATTTAATATGCTAAATTGTTATTATTTATTTTGCAATCAAATTAGAGTAGGGTTAAAAAGCCCCATTGCTTTTGTGCCCCGACCATGCCCCACATCCTTATCTCTGTTTTCAAGGTCCAAACAGCCGATCCGAACTGTTCAACATGATCTCCATATTAAAATGTACTTGGAGACCAAATTTTATAGTTTTTTTAAATTTTTTTACTAAATTGTTAGAGAGGTACAAAATCACTGTTTTTGAATGGTCCAGAATCTTCTGATTTTGTACCTATCTAAAAAAATAGTAAAAAAATTTCAAAAAAAATATAAAATTTGGTCTACAGGCACATTTTAATAAGATCATGTTGAGCTGTTCGGATCGAGTGTTTGTACTTTGAAAATGGAGATATAAGGATGTGGGGTATGAGTGGGGTACGAAAACAATGGGGCATTTTAACCCTACTCATAACAACAACAATAATGAAATATTAGAAGATTTGTAAATCTGTTTTTTTTTATTACTCTTTGGTAGGTTTTGAAAGCCAAAAGTGGCAAAGTTGGAGTAGCTGGAGTTTGCAATGGTGGGGGTGGGGCATCTGCAGTTGTTTTGGAGATTGCTTGATATTTACATTTTCATGTAAGCTTATTTGACTTTACTGAATCATATGCTACTGAGCAAGTATTATGGTACCAGATTTCAATGACTGTTGATACCAATTTATGTGTATCATACTAGTACCTTATGGAACCATAGTGCTGTTCAATAAAATGGTTTTTTTACTTTTTTAATTTTGGTACTTGTAGGTATCATCATGGGATCCATACTGCTCTTTTTCTCGTTTCTTGTATGCTTCCCTCGATTTTTTTTTTTCATTCTTCCCTTATTTTTGTCATTTGGTGAAATAAATGCGTCTGTAAGTAGGGAACATAGTAGAGGAGGGTAGTTTGTGACTTAAATTTCAAGTCGTATTCTCTCTAGATATGCATTTTCTCTTAAAAAAGCTAGAATGAAAATTGCGTGCTCAGTTGTGGTACTAAATTTAGGAAAGAATTTTAAAGATGCATTTTGTTTTCTTAAATTAAGCTAGAATGAAAATCTAGTTTTTAGCTCCGATACTAGATTTAGAGAAGGGTTGTTATGTTTATAATGCTTCCTTTGAGTTTGGAGATTCCAACATAGCAAAAAAAAAATTCATTGCAATGTTCTTGATATTTATTATAAGTAGAAAAATATTTTTCCAAAAATAATCAGAAGGGGACGGGGGTGAGGGGTTGATGAGCATCGGACCAAATTCAGTATGATATCATTGTTCGATCCACATTAAGATGTGTGCGGACAGCTTTAGGATTCGTGTGAATTAAATGTGCACCAGTCTTGATGTGGATTGAACGGCTCTGATCGGATATATGGCCGAATTTGGTCTGATGCTCCGTCAAACCGTCCCCGCTCCGATTTGTTACGTTTTATTTAATACTGATAAAGAGGCACATGGAATTTTTTTATGCAGGTATCCATTATAAAAAGGTATTTGTATACGAGGTCTCCCTTTTTCTGTGTGCGCAATCCTAAATTAGATGCTTGACATTGACGGAATGATTCGTAAAATGACATTTGTAATTTGTTACGCAAATAATTACAGTATTTGCTGCAGACCCGCAATTAACCGGCTTGGTTTGTCTGTTATTCTTTATATGTTGCCTTTATCCAGAATCCGATTTTAACTTGGAAGATATTTTCTTCGGAATCGGGCATAGGTGGGAACCGTATAAGATGAGAATCTCCTGGATTGTTCTGGAAAGGAGGCCTATTCTAGAATTTACTCAGTGGACGACTGTAAGTCCGTTACAAGACTAGCCAAAACGGATGAGAGTGCATCTCCCGGCTTTTTAATGAGAAGATTCAAGAGCGTCGTTTGTTTTAGAGAATCGGACGGAGTTGTTTTGATGTTCAGCCGGAGTTGTTCGACATGCAACAAGATCAGCGTATGCAATTTTAAGATTTGTGGCTTGACCCTTGTTGATTTTAAGATTCGTGCGCGGATCAAGTGCATGTGAATCTTGATGCGGATCAAACGGCTCCGATCAGACATTAGACTGTCACAACCAACCCCCGCCCCCCTCCATATTTTACAATTAGAAGCGAGGATGTTAGTGGAAGAATTCAGGGGTTGACTAGCAAAATAAAATATTTCGCGGCTGAAACTTGAAAAGCCTAAATCATGTACGCTAACAATGTATTCAACGGAAACCAGAAACTTTTTAACTTCTTCCTAATGACTTCAATTATAAATTCGTCCGTAAAAATATGTAAACATGATACAGATTAAAAAATGAAGTTCTTCTGAAAGCTAGAGAAGAAAAAGAAATCTTAAGAAGGTTTAATTCAAGATAAATGGTAATTGAAAATTTGGACAAGAAAAGATTAAGCTTAAGAATTCAGAAAAAAATGAGCAAAAATTAATCCTCATTGCGAAAATGATGTTCGACAGATAAAATTTCAAATTTCTAAGGAGTCTTAAGAAGCAGTTGCTGAACAACATCTATCTGATTAATCAATCAGTCCAATAAAAAAGTACAAAACTAACATTCTAAACAATTAAGAATCTGTCTTTGGTCTAGTGGCAAAGACACGTTATGAAAGGTCATGGGTTCGAAACCCACAAAGTGGAAAAATTCTCTGTAATATACACAAGAGTTTGAAAGTGTGTTGGGTGGCTTGATCCCCAACCTATGATTTCAAAAAAACATTCTAAACAACTACCTCCCTCCACTCAAGTCCGCCCCCTCCCACTCCTTTTACCGAAATGTTTATTAATAGAAAAATAAATAAAAAATATCGCTAATGAGGAAGGGATTCTGGGATATTTGACATATAGAAAAAATGTGATAGTCCATAACGTCTAGGGACGTTATAGACCATCACGGCATGATTAGCCAAACGATTACCACGGCGTGATGAGGGATATTCATCTTATTAATTCTTCGCGGACTTCTCCAAGTGAGATACATATACACAGAAAAACCATCATTTATATTCTCTACGAATGAGAACACATTGGAATAGCATCATATGCATAGCCCTCAAGTGAGAAAACTGAATCATCTCAGACTTCAGATATATACACCATGCGAACATTAATGACATAAGCACACAGACTCATTTTATAATGTTCAACATAAGGTCACTCCAATGCCATATACTCTTATATGCATTCGTGATATTAAACCGATCTCCATCGTTTGATTCGTGAAACCCAATCAACATTTAATCATCACGCTAATCTTATATGTATGTAATTAGTGTTCCTTGCTAATTACAAAGATTAGATAAATCTAGAGTTTATTACTTGTTACGAGATAGTGTCTCACAATCTATAATCTTATTCTAGATACTATAAGTAATGTCAAACTCAAGGAACACGTTGATCATATCAACCAATGTATGAACAAAATATGTAGTAACATTTGCTCTATGACACTAACTCCATCACTTGTGTAGATAAGAGAATGAGGGAGAGGAGAGAGACTGGAAATAAGAGTGCGGTATTGTCGGAGCTGAGAGCGTAGAGTATATATTTATCCTCATTTCGATCAGAACGCGATGGTGAGCAAATTCGGTCGTTAGAATGCTGCAGCGGATTAAGAAGAGCGGATTCGGTCGTGGAGAAAGATAGAGATTAAGGTAATAGCGTAATTAAGACTGTATATAAGTAAGATTAGAGGATTAGAGTAGGTTAGAGTAGTTTAGAAGATTTTGTGAGAATAGGAGAGTAGATCTAGGAATTTGAGTCATTTGACTCGTTATAAATATAATTTTTATCAATGAAATTATTAGTAGGTATTCAAAACTACTGATCTTTAAAAAAAATATCCTAAAAAGTTGCAACATGAGCAATTTTCTAGATTAAATTACTCTGTACTACTGAGTACTAACATTCGTTAAGGGATTAGCTCCCAACTGAGTTACCAGGGACACAAGCACTTGGTAAGATATAATGCCGGTCGTTATATTTAGTTTTAAACTGCGCTCTCCTTAATTTTATTTGAAATTTGCAGGGAGATTTTCAGCATGAAACTCTTTATTTTGTACTGAAGAAATGGCTTGTCTGAAGAATTCGTCGACCACTCACAATTAACTACGTGTATCTGTTATGTCAAATGCAAAACTAAATATAAATCATGTACATATTTTTAAATTTAAGGGGTGGTACGCAGTGCGGCTTACTCTGGGTGTTTTAACGAGTTCGAGATAAAATAATTGCAAACAATTGTTAGCTGGCTCTGTCGAAACTCAGTGCATTTAACAAAACGGAGTAAAAAAATATATTATATAATATTACCAGATTAATGTTTTTAAAAAATATACTCAATTACGGGTCAAGAAGTATTCTCGTTTCATAAGTTAATTTGTATTTTTAAAACTACAACAATTGTAACTAAAGGATTCCACCAATTTTTTATCTAACAAAGTAGACTATCAATACACATCTCAAACTATATATAGTAAGCTGTTGATGTACAAAGCTATCAAAAAGCTTTAACAAACTTGTTCTCTTATAAATTTTAAATTCTACGTGCTATGGTCTCAGTATCTATATTTGCAAAGTTCCAATAGTTGATTCAAAATGTTAAATATGACTTCTTCTGAATGAAAAAAAGATACGTGAAGATCAAATTCTACATCTTTTAGATTTTTTTTACTATTTTTTAAAAGGGCCTCTCTCATCTCTCCATCTCCGCCTCCGCCTCCGCCTCCCTCTCCCTCTCCCACTTCTGCCTCCGTCTCTCACCTCCATTAACTATTTACACTTACACGATGAGGGATGAATACTTGTATGACGAGGTATGAATACTTGTGCAACGGACAACTCAAAAGTATGTCATCATGAATCTCATTTGAAAGAGAAAATTGTGTAGAAGACGTTGGTGGTTTTAGATTTGCAAAATTCCTCACAGATCGTCAGAAATATTGGTTATATTGAACGGAGAAAAAAAAAACACCTCTAAAAACGTGTAAAAGATGGGTGAGTGATGTGTCCATTTTTTTTTTTTAAATACTTGATATCTTAGGTGTGAATACTTGATGTATTATAGATGAATACTTGATTTATTATATGTGAATACTTGCGCGCTCTTGTAAAAGTAATCGAGGTATGCACATATGCTTGTAATACTCTTGATACATGAACTATTTACACTTACACGACGAGGATGAATACTTCCTCGATGCGGGATGAATACTTGCATGACGAGGTGTCAATACTTGTGCAACGGACAACTCGAAAGTATGTCATCATGGATCTCATTTGAAAGAGAAAATTGTGTAGAAGACGTTGGTGGTTTTAGATTTGCAAAATTCCTCACAGATCGTCAGAAATATTGGTTAGATTGAACGGAGAAAAAAAAACCACCTCTAAAAACGTGTAAAAGATGGGTGAGTGATGTGTCCAATTTTTTTTTAAATACTTGATATCTTAAGTGTGAATACTTGATGTATTATAGATGAATATTTGATTTATTATATGTGAATACTTGCGCGCTCTTGTAAAATTAATCGAGGTATGCACATATGCTTGTAATACTCTTGATACATGAACTATTTACACTTACACGACGATGATGAATACTTGCTCGATGCGGGATGAATACTTGCATGACGATGTGTGAATATTGTGCAACGGACAACTCGAAAGTATGTCGTCATGGATCTCATTTGAAAGAGAAAATTGTGTAGAAGACGTTGGTGGTTTTAGATTTGCAAAATTCCTCACAGATCGTCAGAAATATTGGTTAGATTGAACGGAGAAAAAAAAACCACATCTAAAAACGTGTAAAATATGGGTGAATGATGTGTCCATTTTTTTTTTAAATACTTGATATCTTAGATGTGAATACTTGATGTATTATAGATGAATACTTGATTTATTATATGTGAATACTTGCTCGCGCCAGTTGTAAAATATTCCAAATATTAGGCGGTCCCCAAATAGTAAGTGGTCCCTCCAAGTAGTTAGTAGTTATTAAAGTAGTTATTGACTGGAGGATAAAACGGGGGATGGATTCCGGGGGATAACTAGGCTCTCCCTTTTTAAAATTAGTAGAAAATCACTACTTTTGGATGGTCTAGAATTTTTAAATCAAAATATCTTTTATGCCAGTATATTTTCATACAAAAATCATATTGAGCGGTTTAGATCAATCATTTAAACTTTAAAAATAAAAATATAAGTTCATAGTATTAACTACTTTGTAATAATACTCATATTGTCATAACCTCACTCCTTTCATTAATGTTGACTTTGTGCCACAGCTGAGTAATACATAGACGTAACTAAATCTTAAAATTTGAAGCTCACATGATGTATAGGCTGACTTGGTGTATGAATTCTATAAAGTTTAATGCAATTCCATACAAGTTCTAAATCTAAGTTTTTGATGTGCACAAATTCATTGTAAATCAAATGAACAGTTATAGTTTGTCATTCGGAACCTGCGTCTCAAAATAATTATGAAAAAAATGTAAATGAGAGAAGATGTCGCAAAAGGCATTATGGTAGAAGCTAGCCGGTTTATATCATTTTATACAATTTCACTCTTGTTCCCCAAGCTAGATGGAAATCATAGAATTCTCGAAATATATCAAATACAGATGAACTACGAAATAAAAATAGAATAAATAATATTTAAAAACAAAACCTCAGATTAGTTCTATATATAGTCGCTCTTTGTCTCCTTTTAGGCTTTTTCTCTCTCAGACTCACTCTCCCCAATTTATCTCTGTTTCTCCCTCCTCAAGTCCCAACCTCCGATCGCATAATTCCCAAAACCCTAACCCTACTTTTTTTTTTCCATGGTGAAACCCTAAAATCGATTATATTACCTATCAAACGCAATCAGACCTTTCAACCGCGCCGACCGAGGCTTGGTCGATCCTGTCAGTATCACTGCACTGAGATCGCACCTGCGGCGTGCTTAAGCTGTATTCTTAGTTTGGCCAGCGTAATATGCAGATTTTGTTGAGATGAAGCCCAAGAAAAAAAGAGTTACTGAAGTGGTAAGCCTTTATATTGTCATCTGTGCTTGTTTCATCAATTTTAATTTGTTTCTTTCTGTTCGTACTTGAAAAATTGATAAAATTAGAAGGTGAGAATTTATAAAAGAAAGAAATTTCATGGCAAGGACAATTTTGGGTGGGCGTTGGGGGGGGGTGGGTGGGTTACTCGCTTAGAATTATGACAGCTGCACAGGAATGTTTAATCCGTGACCCCTCTTCATGCCAGGAGACTTAATTCCAACTAGAACCTAGTAAAATTTCGAAGTTTTACTTTACTAGCATGAAGGTAGGTATGATTGGGTATCTTGCTGGTGCTATATTATTCTTGACTGGACGAGTAGTGTTGTTGGTACCTAAATTAGGTTTCCAGTGATCGTATGAAGTGGTGGTAAAATTGGGGTTTGAAACAAACAAGCAAGGGATTTTCCAGTGATCATATGAAGTGGTGGTAAAATTGGGGTTTGAAACAAAAAAAGCAAGGGATCAAGTCGGTACCTAAATTTTAAAGATGATATGCCATTACATTTAAATTTGAGGCTTTTAATTCTTACAGAATGCTTATAAGCATGGTTCTTCGCTGGAGGTATTGTTTAAAGTTTTCATAACCTAGTATCCAGCATTCTTATCCTGTCAATAAGGTTTTTGGTTCTCACTTTTCCCTCCTTAATGGAGGAAACAAAATAGCACAGTTACAACACTTCTTGGGTTATGATGGTAAAGTTGAGTTCTCTTTAGGCAAAGAATGTGCCAAGTTTAGTATTGAGGTTGAGATGAATGAAATACATCTCGTGGTCAATTACTCTTTTCTCTCATGTGTTTCTGTACTTGAAATGATGAAATGACTAAAGTTACTTGCATTGGATTTATGGAAGAAAATTCTTAAAATTATAGAGCCCAATGTTATAAAAAATACAAAACATGGAGATGAACTTGTAGAAATTGTTTTCACACTGCTTATCTTTATTTTTACACCCAGCTGATTCTTTCTTAAAAGTACTTATTCTCATGTTATGCACTTTGTAGCCCCCAAGTATAAGATCATTTATAGACGGTGTCGCTGCTTCACCACTAGAGGATATAGAGCTAATGTTAAGGGATTTTGTATGGGAGTATGATAAGGTTCTCTCTCTCTCTCTCTCTCTCTTTTCTTTTTGAATGATTGACAAAATCTTTCTCACTGTGTGTGTGCCGGGCATGTATTTTTGGTGCACAATTTGATTTGTCATAAAATTAGAATCCCATCTAGCTTAGGGTCACTGTATAGGTCCTTGCAGGACACATGATTAGGAAAAGAAAGGAATTAGTTATCAAACCAGGCACTAAGTGGTAACCCCATTCTTGTCAGTTTATTCTGTTATTCATGCTTGTTTCTTTGAACTGGTTAAATTTTTGGTGCTGAATCAGGACCAAGTCAGAAATCTAGTATAAATTATTCATGATTGCCTCATTTTACCTGCATTTATCATTTTGCTTCGTAGCCCCAAATAAAACAACAACAACAACAACCAAGCCTTTAGCCCCAAATAAAAGATAAAAAGTTTTTTTTTTTCCTTTGAAATATGACGGTCGGTTCATATGATTTTGTAAGAACCCGGCATCTCATATATTTCTTCCCCTATAGGGAGACTTCAACCACTGGACTGAGCTATTCAACTTGTTCGACTCGTACTTGGACAAATACATAGGACCCAGAAAGGACTTGAGCTTGGAAGATGGTTTTCTTGAGGCTGACATGCCTTTCCCTCGTGGGCCTGTGCTTCAAATCCTTAGAATTAGCCGCTTAATTTCGGAGCATTGCTCTAATCGCCACCTAGTCAGCTCTTTTGAGGTAATTTTTATTTATATTATAAGGTCCTCTGGAATGATTTTTTTATGCAGTGCACTGGTTCTTGAAAAAGCAGCAAATGTAGAAGAACTTGAGAAAAGGAAACCCAACTCATACCACCATAATGTTGATACATTCAGTACTGATTGTATATATTAGCAGTACACCTTTTATACTAGAAGCTCTTACAATCTCTTGGGAAAACCTCAAATGCATCTGCACAAACCTTGTTCAGAAACTCAAATAAGCAGACTAAATATGGTATATACTAACACTGCTGCTTTATCATCTACAATAACAGCGACATCTCGCGTCTCTTCTCTCTTCCACTGATGCTGACATCGTCGAGGCAAGCCTGCAAACTTTGATGGCATTCACCAATAAATCCATTAGCAAGAACTTGTCGGTGCGTACTGGTTCCTTGGCTTCCAAGCTATTCACCCTTTCCCAAGGATGGGGTGGAAAAGATGGGGCGCTCGGCCTAGTTGCGTGCTCCCTCCCAGATCATTTACCCTCTGAAGCAGGTCAATTCGGTTCTACACTCCACTTTGAGTTTTACTCTACCAATAATGGGTTAAAAGGGTTACGGGTAATCCACATGCCAGATGTGAACCTCTATCGGGGTAGTGATCTTGAGCTATTGGCTGAGTTGATTAAGGAGCATGATGTACCAGTTGAAATGAGGTTTTCACTACTTACGAGGCTGAGATTTGCTAGGGCTTTTGGGTCCTTGGCAGAGCGGTGTCGGTACGTTTGCATCCGATTGTACGCATTTGTGATGCTAGTTCATGTGGGCCGTGAGCATGAGGATGTTGAGACGCTTTTGGGCAATGAGCCTGAGTTCATTGATGAACTGCTCTCTCTGTTAAATTATGATGAGATTCCAGAGAAGGTACGATCACTGTAATAATTTTATTATTGCCTCTGTGTTGATCTTTTCACTTCACTCCCTAATTGATATATAATAGATGCATTTGTGTGTGTGTGTGTGCACGCTATACTGTTTGTGTACTAACAGGTACCCTAACTTCTGCTTCTGTCTTCGTGCAAAAATTTTCAGATACAGGTCTTAGCCATTCTATCACTTGCAGCACTTTGCCAGGACCGGTCACACACGCCAACCGCAATATATTCTGTGACAAGTGGAGCCCACAGCAGTGTCCTGCCAGGTCTCTTGCAGAAGACCATAGATTCAATCACCACTGGTTCAACGAAATGCTCAGTGATCTTTGCTGAAGCACTTCTCTCTCTTGTTTTGGTTTTGGTCTCCTCGACCCCTGGCTCTCTTGCTTTACAGGAGTCTGGCCTCATTTCCACCATTCTACCACTGTTGAAGGATACTAATCCGCAGCACCTCCTCCTTGTCACCACTGCTGTGCAAGTGGTCGAGGGTCTCTTAGACTACCACAATCCCTCTTCGGCTGTGTTCCGTGACCTTGGCGGACTGGACGACTCCATTTTGCGGTTGAAATCTGAGATTTCAGTTATAGAAAGTGTGTCTGTTTCCCGGACAGCTGAACAAGAGCCTAGTATAAGTCAGGAGTCAAGTAGAAAGGGAAAGGAACCTGAAACAGCACTAGTTCAAGTTCAAGCTGCACATTCAGATTCTCTATTTCTGCATAATAGGAGGGCTTTGATCAAGGCACTCCTGCGAACTATTTCCCTTGCAACATATGTACCGGGTGCAACCGCACGAGTGGGTGGGTCTGAGGAAAGCGTGCTACCTCACTGTTTGTGTGCGATTTTCAAAAGAGGGAAGGAGTTTGGGGGTGGGGTGTTCTCTCTTGGGGCACATGTCATGATGGATCTGATACACAAAGATCCGACCTGTTTCCCAGCCCTAGAGGCTGCTGGCCTCCCTGGTGCCTTCATCGATGTTATCACCAGTGGGCCCCTGTGCAGCTCTGATGCAGTCACATGCATACCTCCTTGCCTCGAGGCTTTGTGTTTGAATGGCAATGGATTGCAAATGGTGAAGGAGAGGAATGCACTGAGGTGCTTTTTGAGGATTTTCACCTCCAAATCGTACCTAAAGGCGCTCAATGGTGAGGCAGCGGGTGTGATATCGAATGGCCTGGATGAGTTACTCCGACATGCGCCCACTCTTCGGCCTTATGGGGTAGATGCAGTCATTTGGATATTGGATAGTCTAGCAAAAATAGGATCTGGCTCTGGATCTAGTTCTGCATCTGGATTAGAGTCTCCTTCTACTGTTGTCCCCATGGATATTGACAAGCCAGTGGAGAAAGATCAGATGGGAGATGCATCAATCACTGTTGAGTCATTTTTACCCGGGTGTATTAGCAACATAGTTCGGTTGCTTGAGCCGATAGTTCAGAATTCCGATACATGCCGAATGTTTGTTGAGAAAAAGGGTGTAGAGAAAGTACTTCAATTATTTGATCTAGAGTGTATACCTGTTTCGCTATCTATTGGTAACAGCATATCCAGTGCATTTAAAAATTTTTCCGCCACCCAGTCAGTTGCAATGCTGCGGATTGTTGGGTCATTCATTAGAGAACAACTCAAGTCAGTTAACGGGGTATTGAGTTCAGCAGTTTCTGGGTCAAAGCTTGACGAGAGTGAACCTGCAAAGCAGATGGAGGTCTTGAGATCTCTTTCTGGTCTGGAGGGGCTATTGGTTCTCTCGAGTTTTCTTTTGAAGAATAACACGGTCATGATGGCTGAGCTGGCAGTTGCCGAGGCTGAGATTTTGAAAGAACTTGCAAAAATTTATGTAGAGACCACATGGCAATTGTCGTTGCTTGCCGAGTCTAAACCAGATGAGGATCTCAATGGTTTGGGCCAAGAACCTGGTACCTGTAGAGATGATTCCATTGCAATTGTGTCAGAGAGGGAAATTGGAGGAGAGGCGAGCACCGAACCAGCATCTTCGACTGTACGTAGTGATGGTATTAGTACCAGTACCAGCAGCAGCAGCAGCATGGAAGCACCACTGTATAACTGGAATGCTGATGAGGCTCTTGCATCAATGGTACGGTCCGCTGCAAGCATGCACAGAAATGGGCACCGGCATGGGCGTCTGTCAAGCCTGGCGCGATTACGTGGAGGAGCCCGGTTAACCCGGCATCTGGAGGCATTGCACGCACATTCTGACACAGAAGGACCAGTGTTTACTCTGGAGAATTACATCAGCCTTCATACTGGAGACAACAAGAGTCCTGATTGTCATGTTCGAGAGGCATGTTTCCTTAACTAGTCTTGTTTAATTCTTAGAATATTTTCTTGTCTTGCTATTGTAATAAATGCTGGAAATTTTTTCTTACCAGTCGTACTGGTTGACTGGGTGGACTACCAAAATAAATTTTCTTACGCTGTGACAGTTCCCTAAATAAATGAGCACCTGATATTCACATACTATCTGACAAATATCTCATACCAGGCAATTGTGTCTCCCATTGCTTAGAGGTTTTTTTTTATTATTATTCTTGCATTTGGATTTGTGATATCTTGGTAAGACTTATGTTTAATCGACTTTCATGTCTGTGTTGGTGTTCGATGGCGATGCCTGTTTGTTATTATGGCTCAACTGAGGCTAGATTTAATGTTTACAACTTCCATTATTACAGATTTATTCTCCATCTTGCACACTTGACTTAATTGTACTCTACACAGGTACTTACAAGGCTTGCAGCAGCCATACATGCTTTTCTCTTGATGGTGGTCAAATCCCTACCGGGCCGCAGGAGGACAGAACCCACCCTGAACCCTGCCTCGAGATCTGTACTGACTGCACTGTCTCGGCTCTTCCTCACTGCCCTTAGCTATTCAGGCCACTCTACACCTGGCTTTGAATCCTCCCTCTCTGTCAAGTGCTGTTACCTTGGCAAGGTCTCCGATGACATGTCAGCTCTGACATTCGACTCGTGGCGCCGTGCCTGCAATACCTCAGTTGTCAATGGGTTTTATGTGACTGGTACATTCAAGGAGCTCCTTACAACTTTTGAGGCAACGAGTCAATTATTATGGAGCTTCCCTTTCTCTACTGATGGAAAGTCCCCAAACCGCCCCTCATGGCTTCTGGAAACTTTGCAGAGCTACTGTAAACTGCTCGAGTACTACGTGAACTCGTCATTCCTTCTCTCTCCCTCTGCCCCTCAGAGCACACAGTTATTAGTTCAGCCAGTTGCTACAGAACTCTCAATAAACCTTTTCCCAGTACCACGGGATCCGGAAGGGTTTGTGTCCATGCTGCAGTCGCAGGTTCTAGAAGCAGTGCTACCAGTTTGGAACCATCCAGTGCTTCCTACCTGCCCTGTGACCATCTCGTCGCCCCTGATCTCTATCATGGACCACATATTTTCTGGAGTTAATGAGTTCAAGCATGAGAATGGTGGGAGCGGAGGCGTGAACCCGCGGCTTGAAATTGGTCTCTCAATTGATGAAACTACGGTCTCAACCATTGTTGAGATGGGGTTCTCTAGGGCACGTGTGGAGGAGGCTTTGCGCAATGTTGGGTCAAATAGTGTTGAGTTAGCAACTGATTGGTTATTTATGCACCCAGAAGAGTTAGTACAAGAGGATGTACAATTGGCACAAGCTCTGGCGCTCTCTTTAGGCAGCAACTCTGAGCCAGGTAAGGAGGAGCTGGCTGACAGGCCATCGGGTGGGGATGACATGGCGGGATCAACTGTACCGACTCCTGCACTGCCTCTGGATGATGTTCTCTCTGTCTCGATGAAGTTATTCCAAAATTATGGCGAGTCTGTGGCTTTGCCTCTAGGTGACTTGCTGGTTACTTTGTGCAACCGGAACAAGGGTGAGGGTCGGTTGAAGGTGGTAATATATCTTGTCCAGCAACTAAAGGTTTGTCCAGTGGGCCCTGGTATGGATGTCAGCTTGTTGTATCCTACAGCCCACATGCTAGCATTGTTACTTGCTGAGGATGGCAACACACGTGAAATAGCAGCTAGAGAGGGCCTTATTCGTGTTGTCTTGGGGATTTTGAATTTCTTTTGGTCTGGTCCTAGATCCAATGATGCATTGGCTGAGAAGGCTATGAGCACACTCCTACTCGTACTAGGCAGCATGCTACAACAGACACCTATAAAAAATACAGAGACACCTGAGGAGCCCAATTCTGATGGCATGGATAAAAGCAAGGAAAAGCATGTGGACTTTTTGTGCACAGTATTGGGGAAGCCTACTGGCTACCTGACGGATGAGGAGAGTCAACAAGCTCTGACGATTGCCTGTGAGTTGGTTAAACAGCATGTACCAGCAGTTGTTATGCAAGCAGCTCTTCAACTATGTGCTCGTCTGACGAAGACATATTCTCTCTCCACTCTGTTTCTAGAAACTGGGGGGTTGTCATCTCTTTTTAACCTGCCAAGTGGTTCTATTTTCCCTGGTTTTGACAGTGTGGCATCTGTTATTGTGCGGCATGTGATAGAAGATCCACAGACTCTCCAGTCGGCAATGGAACTGGAGATCAAACATGCCCTCAGTGGGGCTGGGACCCTTGCCCGCAATGGGGGCCGGGTTTCGCCTCAGTCTTTTCTAACCTCTATGGCACCATTGATTTGTAGAGATCCTTCGGTGTTCATGAAGGCTGCTGCCGCGGTTTGCCAAGTAGACTCATCCAGTGGTGGCCGGTTGAATGTTGTTTTGGTCAAGGATAATAAGGAGAAAGATAAGGATAGGCATGAAAACAAGTCAGGTGATGCGTCCACTCCTGGGAGACTTTCTCGGGTTCACAAAAGGGTGCCGCCAAGCCTTTGTCAGGTTATGGACCAGCTTTTGGAGCTCATTATCAGCTATGAGCCGAAGGCTCAAGAAAGCAGCGACATTTACTTTTCAGAAGCTTCTTTTGACGATAAGATTGTCCCAATGGAAATTGATGAGCCGAATCCAAAGGGGAAATCAAAAGTTGATGATATGGGTGAATCTGAGAGGTCAGCATGCATGGCAAGGGTTTCACTTGTTCTAAAGCTATTGAGTGAGATGCTCCTTATGTACTCTCACACTGCGTTGGTGTTACTCAAGAGGGACTCTGAGATGTCCCAAATGCGTGGCAATTGTGGAATCCTGTATCATATATTGCACAACTTTCTACCTTTAACCACCAAAGATTCTAAGGACGGATCTGATTTGCTTGCGAAGCTGTCTGGAAGGGCGACTTCCTTTCTGGTTGCTTTGTGTGGACGGTCAACTGAGGGACGAAGAAGGGTTGTTAGTGAAATTGTGAGGGCATTCACATCATTGTTGGGTGGATCAACTGGTGGTACAAGCAGCAGCACTAGTGGCCCCTCGAATGGTGGTGCATTGGTGCCTGACAAACGAGTCTGGTCTTGGTGCAATCTTGTTAACATGATACTTTTGTGCAATAGTGGGTCGCCTAGTAGCAATCTGAGTCTGGGGTGCTCACCTGATGTTGCCCGAGCTATGATCGATGGAGGCATGGTGCAGTCGCTTGCAACTGTTCTTAGAGCTCTTGACCTAGACAACCCTCATGCTGCAAGCATATGCAATCTAATTCTTAAATCTTTAGAGACTCTCACTCGAGCTGCGAATGCTACTGAACCTAAATCCGATAAGAACAAAACTGGTGGATCTGATCATGGTTCAGTACTGTCAATCCGTGAACCAGGTGAAGTCAACCCTGCTGCTGATACTGGTACAGTTGTTGCCGATGACCAGGAGACAGAAAGAGACCAACAACTTGATGGCCAAGACTTTGCTACAGAGGACACTGGTATCTGTATGGGTATGAGTATGGACAGAGGTGATAGTGAAAACCCGCATGAATTAGCTAGGTCTGGTTTGGTGGGAGAAGAGGATGTGGGTGAGGATGAGGAGGAAGAAGAAGAAGAGGATGAAGATGAGGAGGATGATGATGATCGGGATGATGACATGGGGGTGGCAGGTCGTGGGGCTCACCTAATTCCACTAGCTGACACTAACCCTGTTGATGAGGAAGAGTACAATGATGACATGATAGAAGAGGACGAGGATGATGATGAGCTAATCCCAAACCGTGGTGTCATAGAAGTGCGGTGGCAGGGTGGTGCTACTGGTCTAGACCAGATACGGCTTCCGCCTGAGATTCGGGTTTCACGAGGGCGTGGGTTCATTGAGATAGCGTCAGAGTCGTTTCCAGGTGATGACGCTGACGATCTCTATAATCTCCACCCTCCATTTGGCGTTGAGCGTCGCCGTCAACCTGGAGCCAGTGCTGGCAGCAATCGTTCAGCTCTCCTAAGCCGGCAGAGGTCCGACTTGGTATCTGGCTTTCAGCACCCATTAGTTGCCAGGCCACCTAGAGAAAATACTTCTAGGGATAATCGGCTACACCCTGTATCTCGATGGCGTATGTTCGATAACGGGATGCCACCTGACGGGTCTTTGTTCTCTGGGGATCGCCTGGTGGGTTCAGGTGCCTCCTCCCAGCTGCTTGGTTTCTCTCTGGGCATGGAGTCGTTGCGAATTGGTGGGAGAAGGGGGACTGGATTTGATGGCCGGTGGACTGAGAATGGCCAACCTCCAGCCAGTAGTCAAGCTGCAGCCATTGCTCAGGCAATAGAAGATCATTTTGTCTCTCAAATACAGGTGGTTACTCCTAGTGGCAGCAGCAACCCTTACCCCAGCAACTCTAATCCTGGTCAGAGTGGTGATCAAGTAGAGACAGATCCTTTGGTTAATGTGCCAATTCTGCCTTTGGCAACCCCAATGTTGGATGTTACATTAAACGGAGGTAACAATGCCCCATTATCTGAGAACATCCCGGTTACAGGAGAGCAAGATGACAGACTGATGCCAAATGAATTGAACAGGGATGCTTCCTCAGACATGGACAGTGGCCGGTCGAGCTGTCATGCAGTCATCATTGGTACCCAGCCAGTGCCTGAGCTGAGTGATGCACATGTCAACTCAGATGCTGATGCAAGTGCCTGTGCTAACAGTGTTGGAATAGAGGTTCCTGAGGTGAGCGCTGGTGCAAACAGTGTTGAAATTGAGGCATCTGAGGTGAATGATGGGTATCGTACCCCTCCAGTGCCCATGGATTCGATTGAGGGTTATGAAACCCCCCCTGTTCCTATAGAGTTCGATGTTGACACGAATGCTGCTACTGCTCCTGATGATGCTGACGCTGAAGCTGATCCTCCTGATGTCAACCACACTGAGAACAATGTGGATGGAACGAATGAGATTGACCCTACATTTCTCGAGGCATTGCCAGAAGATCTAAGGGCAGAGGTGCTAGCATCCCAGCAGGGTCGCCAGGCTGGAGGATCTGTTGGAGAGGCTGAAACAGGTGCTGGCATAGCTAGTGATGCAGCAGATGAGATAGATCCAGAGTTTTTGGCTGCTCTGCCACCTGATCTTCAGGCAGAGGTTCTTGCACAGCAGCGAGCTCAGAGGATTGCACAGTCACACCAGTCAATCGGACAGCCGGTGGATATGGATAATGCGTCCATCATTGCTACTTTCCCACCAGAAATTCGTGAAGAGGTAAGCTATATTTGTGTTTATAAAAAAGGACGTACATATTTTAGAAGTTCTACAAACTCTACAACTTGTGTATACCAGGCAAGGACTTATTGTACTGGGTATGAGGGAAGAGTTTCACTATGGCACAACTCAACACGTTCGTACGTTAATAAGCTGGCATCAATTCATTTTAATCCTTTTCTTTTTTGTTCTTGTTTATGTTTGTTTTGTATCTAGGATTTTATTTTGATCCTATTTCACATTAATGATTTTAATTTATGTTGCTTACAGGTGCTTCTAACTTCTTCAGAGGCAGTCCTATCTGCACTACCCTCAACTTTGCTAGCGGAGGCTCAGATGCTTAGAGACAGAGAGCTAAGTCGCTATCGCTCAAGGGGCAGTCTTTTTGGTGGGTCACAACATCGGTTAGGAAACAGTGGCCGGAGGTTTGCATTAGACAACCACCATCACCAGTCGGTGATGGATAGGGGCGTGGGGGTGTCCTTGGTCCGGCGTGTGGTCCCGACCATTTCCAGTGGATCCAGGGGCAATAGTAATACTAAGGAAGTTGAGGGTGTTCCCCTTTTCGATGCTGCTGCTTTGGAGGCCCTTATCCGTCTTTTTCAGTTGGCTCAGGTTGGTGCTCTGTGTGTGTGTGTGTGTCTTCAATTGATGGGTTTTGGTTATAGCAGCCAAAATTCTCAGTTTACCTTTCTAATATTTTTCTTGCCATTCTATGATCTTATAGCCACTAAGCAAAGGTATACTTCAGAGGGTCATGCTGAATCTATGTGCACATAGCATTACCCGGAGACTACTTATTGGCCTTATGGTCAGTATGATTAGGCCAGAAGCAGAAGGACCTGGTGGACGGACAGACAATGTGGGCCTTCGTCGGTTATATGGATGCCAGTGCAATGTTGTCT
The DNA here is from genome assembly GCA_011114355.1 of Carex littledalei. Lineage (NCBI taxonomy): Eukaryota > Viridiplantae > Streptophyta > Magnoliopsida > Poales > Cyperaceae > Carex > Carex littledalei. The sequence continues at coordinate 6,367,929 of CM022097.1, forward strand.
ATGCTCAGCCTCAGTCCCCGACTGGTTCACATTCTGTTACTTTTCCTTTTTTTTTTTTATCTTAGGTTTATGAGTAACCTAAAAGGTTAAGCATAATTTCTGCAAACAATCCTCAATTATAGCTTTAAAGGCTTGCTTGCTACCGTACCAAACAGTATACTCTTGCTGCAATTTTACACATCTGTTGAAGTTGATATGCTTTTTGAATCTGAATATTTGATCCACAAAAAACTTTCTGATATACCTATGATTAGCCATCATTATAATAAATTTTAGATCAATTAACATGATGGTTCAATTGTGTTTCAGTTAAAGCCTTAAGTATAACATTAAAAGCATAAATCCTTGGTTTTTACTTTACTGATCCATTTATCTGTTCCATCCCTTGACTAGATTCCTATTTTTTTTTCCTAAAGGCCTCCCTCCTCTAGTCTTGCGGCAGCTCCTTGAAATTCTAACATTTCTCGCATCAAGCCATGCTTCGGTGGCTGATATTCTGTCTTGTTCTGACCTCCAAAGCTCTGATGTTGTTGAAAAGGATGGGGAGGAGAAGGGCAAAGATGTAAATTCTGATGTGACAGAGACGCCTCTCATGTTGTTTCTGAAGTTACTCAACACGCCTTTGTTCTTGCGCAGCCGGCTGTATATTGAGCTGGTTCTGCTCTTCTGGCTTTTACCTGATTAAAAATTTCATCTTTCTGCTTTTCTAGCTTTTACTTGATTAGAAATGTCATGTTAGAGTCTTAACAGAGCACCATTTTAGTAAAAAAAAAACCCTCTAAAGAAGTCAGATGAAAATTTCAGAAAGATATAAAGACTGCATTCGGTACATGGTCAGGGAAATGGTAATCTTGAAATGAAGTATAGGATGCCTGCTTAGTGTTGATGTTTCTATCTATCATCACTCAAGTAAATAGATGCTATACCCTCTGTGGAATCTAATCGGCCAACTCAAGTAAAAAAAAAATACATTAAAGCTGCTAAAAATTAAACTAATGGGCAATAATTATATTATTTTTTTATTGAAATTTCTTGAAAGTTATACACCGTTTGTGCTAGAATAACTTGTATTAGTAACATGTAGGTCATGTCATTGCTTGAAGTGGTGGTGAACAATGCTGTTTCAAAGATTGATTTGCTACCAGAATCTGACAACCCATCAGAAAGTGGCTCACCATCAGAGATTCAAGGGATGGAACCCCCAGGACCTGAAGCTGGAACTGAAAGGCCTTTTAGACTGGATGAACCCAACCCAAACCCTAGTCAGCCCACAAGTGCCAAGCAGTCTGAAAAGCTGTACAACATTCTGGTTGGGCTTCCTGAACCAGATTTACGCAATCTGTGCACCATAATGTCTCGTGAAGGGTAAATTTTCCTCTTTACTATACTGCTTCCTCCGGGGTATAGTAGTGTTTTCATATTTCCTTTTTGTTTATTCAGTTGGCTGCTTAAGTCCCAAGTGATGTTGTATGGGTATTCAGCATAGTACTATAACATAGCTATACTTTGCATTTTCTAATGCAATCCAAGGTAAAAAGATTTAAGTGCACTTTTGTTTTGACAACCAGGCTGCCCGACAAAGTATACACCCTTGCTGCTGAAGTGATAAAAAAGCTAGCATCAGTTGCTCCATGCCACCGTAAGTTCTTCTCGAGCGAACTTGCAACTGTAGCCAGGTCCCTCAGTTCTTCTGCCGTCTCTGAGTTATCAGTCCTTCGTTCTGACCAAAATCTTGGCTTGCATTCCTCCTTGGCTGGTTCTGCCATACTTCGTGTCTTACAATCTCTATGCACACTTAACTCAGACTCATACCAAGCTGATGAAAAGCAGCAACAGCTGGTACTCTCTGATTTGAACTCCTCCCTTGAGCCAATGTGGCAGGAATTAAGCGAGTGCATAACCGTCACAGAGTCAAAGCTTGGTCAAACTGGAGATTTGGGGCCTGCATCCCAGCCTTTACCTCCCGGGGCACAAAGACTCTTGCCCTTCATTGAGTCTTTCTTTGTCTTGTGTGAGAAGCTCCAGTTGGACACAGCTTTTCAATTAGAAAATATCTCAAGCTCACCACGAACAGGAGGCACGGTTACCTTTGCACGCGTGGCCGAGAAACACCGACGGCTACTTAATTTGTTCATTCGACAAAATCCTAGCTTGCTTGAGAAGTCTCTTTCCATGATGCTGAAAGTACCGCGTTTAATAGATTTTGACAATAAGAGGGCATATTTTCGGTCAAGGATACGGCAGCAGCATGATAACCTTGTGGCTGGCCCAATACGCATTAGTGTACGTCGTGCATACGTGTTGGAAGACTCATATAACCAGCTAAGGCTGAGACGATGCCAGGATCTAAAGGGTAGGCTCACAGTGCAGTTCCAGGGAGAGGAAGGGATTGATGCAGGTGGGCTTACCAGGGAGTGGTACCAGCTGCTTTCTAGGGTTATTTTCGACAAAGGGGCATTGCTTTTTACAACTGTAGGGAACAATGCGAGCTTCCAGCCAAACCCTAACTCGGTGTACCAAACAGAGCATCTGTCGTATTTTAAATTTGTCGGTCGCGTGGTATGTGAATTTTCTGATCTTTTCCCTTTGAAAATCTCAATTCATATGCATTTTTTCTCATGACTGAATCGGGTCTTTATTTTTTTATGCATTATTTGCTAAATGAATAGTGAATTTTGGTTTAATCTGCCTCCGCTCGGAGGTTTCATACCTTTATTTTTTTTGCCATCATTGGCTTAGTGGGGTTGGTTGCTTTATATTGTTGTCATTGATATTGTTATTATAATAATGGTACAGGTTGCAAAAGCTTTATTTGATGGGCAGTTACTGGATGTACATTTTACCCGGTCCTTCTACAAACATATGCTGGGTGTCAAAGTCACGTATCATGATATCGAAGCAGTGGATCCTGATTACTATAAGAATTTGAAGTGGATGCTTGAGGTTTGTAATTTGCTTGTACCATTGGGGGTAAATTTTTAGGTCGACCTAAAGAGCAAGTCTGATTGAATTGTTGCTTAATGCACCACTTTGGTCAAATTGAGATAAATCAGCCTTTGTTTTTAATAATAAATAACTTAGATTGATTGGGCTAAATTTTGGGATTGTTTAACTACATATGGTTTGGCAATTGCCAGACGAATCAAATCAGCGTTGTTCTTTTGAAGAGTATAAACTTGGGTCAGTTTAAAATGTCATTTTAGTTCATATTTTTATGCAGCACTGTGATAGTCTGATATGGTTTGCCCTTTCTTTCTTTTGGTCTTTCTTTCCTTACAGAATGATGTGAACGATATCCCTGATCTGACCTTCAGCATGGATGCTGATGAGGAAAAACATATTCTCTATGAGAAAAATCAGGTAAGTTCATGTACTTGCTTTAATTTTTGTTTTGTTCTTTTGTTATTACCACTTTTTTTTTTTTACTTTTGTGTGTTAGCTTGCAGTTGTGCATATCTTCAGCATATCCATGTGTTCCATCATATTCAGGAACTATCAATTACCAATATTTTCTGTTTTATTCACCCCTTGTTTCCATTACATTCTCTCTATTGGTTTTTTCTTAACTCGGTTTTCATGAAAGTTAATTTTCTGTCGCACCTAAAATTTTCTGGAACCTGTGTTGGAAAAGGTTACGGATTATGAGCTTAAGCCTGGAGGAAGAAATATAAGGGTAACTGAGGAGACGAAGCATGAGTATGTAGACCTGGTTGCAGACCATATTTTGACAAATGCTATTCGTCCCCAAATCAATGCCTTCTTGGAGGGTTTCACTGAGCTTATTCCTAGAGAACTCATCTCCATATTCAATGATAAAGAGCTGGAGCTTCTCATCAGCGGCCTCCCTGAAATTGACTGTATGTACTTGTTTTTTGTACAATCAAATTGCTTGTTTGAAAATAATTTCTTTTCCCTATAGAAACATCATGACGTCATGAAACCAAAAATTGTCTTAATGCCCCATGTTATTATGATGTCTAAAATATTATATACCTTAGATCCCTTATTTTCACAAGAAGTACCTTAGCTGATACTTCTTGTTTTTTCAATGGCAAGCATGATGCCTTCATAGTTTACTGATCTGTGCATGATAATTAGATGATGTTTTAAAAAAGATCTCTTTGGATTTTTAAATTCTTTTGGATGTTTTAGTAGGAAAAATTTATTTCACAATTGCACTGTACCCCAATAATTCTAGCTAAATCTGAATGTAAAACAATTAATGGTTGGCTACCATCTTCTCTTTTTTGCCCATTGAAAATAGTAGTTTATTTCTGATCTTTTTGTAGTGAATGATTTGAAAGCAAATTCAGAGTACATTGGTTACTCAGCAGCCTCCCCGGTAATACAGTGGTTCTGGGAGGTGGTAAAAGGGTTCAACAAAGAAGACAGGGCTCGTCTTCTCCAATTTGTCACAGGCACTTCTAAGGTACATCCCCCTCCCTCTCTCTCTCTCTCTCTCTCTCTCAGGTAAGATATCATTTCTAGTTCATACCTTCTAAAGGTGAACACCGCCCCCCCCCCCCCCCCCCCCCAAAAAAAAGAAAAAATAACAAAACTAAACAAAAGTATAATAATAATAATAATAATAAAATAAGGGAAAAAAAGTCTTGTGACAAGTGTCCCAAAAGGCCTAGCACCGGGGGCAAAAGTTCGACATAAGTGATTGATGGTTTGTGTAACCTGGCACTATACTTGGTCACATGTTATTTTAGGTTCCGCTGGAGGGTTTCAAGGCATTGCAAGGTATATCGGGCCCCCAGAGGTTCCAAATTCACAAGGCATATGGTGCCCCTGATAGGCTTCCTTCGGCACATACCTGGTAAGTCTACATATATTACTTACCCCATTGTACTATTATAAGAAAAAACAACTTTGAACTCTTTCATCAATCCCTAAATTGAGTGTTATCTGATTGCATGAAAGAAACCACTAGAGGTGCTGAATATGGTATCCTAGTTATTTTCTTTTGAAGGTTAATTATCCTAGTACTATTTTATCATTGTAATTTTCTATATCTATTTGTACAATTGAAGATATTTTTGATTGTTTCTCTTTTGATAATACTGTTTGATTTGTTATGTAGTTTCAATCAATTGGATTTGCCAGAGTACAACTCAAAAGAGCAGTTGGAAGAAAGGTTGTTGCTTGCTATACATGAAGCAAGCGAAGGATTCGGCTTTGGTTAATATTCTTCTAGCGCTGGATTCCTTTTGCCATTTATATTTTCTAGATGCCATGTACAGGTCAGTTGTTTTCTTTTTGTCCTTTGTATGTTTCAACATTCTCTCAAGTTGTTTGCAAGGAAAATACCCATCTGCTCCTGTGAAACACTCGTGTAATGTAGAAAGGTCCTACATATTTGTCTTTTAACTGGCTTGAGGAGTGATTGAAGGATGGGATAGTTGGTCCCATCTTCAGGTGTTTTTTTCATGCTTTATTATATGCATAGCAAATATACTTGCAAACAATAATGCACATGCACACACATCTTGATCGTCTTTTGACAGATTTGAAGGCTGGAAAAGAGGTACTATGATAAAGAATTGAGACGATTATTCAAAGTTCAGATGGACTTGGTGCTAGATGCTTAGAGTGTATATTTCAACTCTAATGAGAATCAAAAGATGGACGTTCTCTTGCCCCCACCGTTTTGCTGGCTTCCAAATAGTGTTAGTATTTTGCCTTTGGAAAGGGAGAGAGACGTGTAAATGGTTTGAACATTGTCTTTTTTTCATTTGTAATTATACATGCTATTGTGCTGCTTCTAATACCTTCCAGAAGCAAGGGTGGTTGCTATGTCCAATAAGTAGCCTATGCTGGTGTCATTTTTGCTATTCTCTCTTAATTTTTTTCGTGCATTTTATTTGTGATTATGGTCCTTTAGGTTTACTATCAAATAAATAGCCATTTTAGATTAATGATACTAATTCATTCTGTAAAGTGTATATTGCATTTACTCCAGCTGATGGCGCCCCTGGACATTTTATTGCACACAAATCGGTTGTCTTTTTTCACGTCTACTCGCAAGTTTGGAAAGTCCTTAATTACCTGAATAGTCCTAACACGTCTACTTTAGGTGATAATCAGCTGGGTTTACCACGGTAACCAGTGTCCTCCAGTTGTCATTGTTCCATTTTTATATTCATATTTCAAAATCAAACAACAAATCTAACTTAGAACAATATCTAGAATTCGAGAGGCAAATTCTCAGGAAATTCTCAATTTTTTTGTTAAAAAAAACTTTTGGATTCTAGTAAAGAACTTTATCAAATTCTTAGTCTTATTTTATTTACGAGCGCTGTGTCCATAGAAAAGTCTATCATAACTCTTATCGCACCAAAAATTCCTTAGTCAAGCTTTAAAATAAAAAAAATCTTATCGCACCAAAAATTGTGGTGCCGGAACCCTTTTTTTTTTTAACAAATTAGACTACAATTTCTTTTATTTTGCATTCCATTTATCCAAATGAGCTATTCAGCAGTACTACAACCCGGAGAATTACTTTCAACAGTTGTAATTTCAGCAGCTTAACTATCCCTAGAATTAATTTATGTAAAACGAAAAAAAAATCTTGGCAGAGGCTGCAAGGTGAATAGCTAGAATTAGAATACTTGGTCCTCGTTTCGCCTCTCTCTACCCAAAAATAGTCAAATTATTCATCTCTCTAAAATGGCTTTTAATTGAACTAGTATCACACCCTCTCAAACCACTTAACCTTTACAAATAACTCGCCAGTCTCAACATCACACAATCTGAGCCGTGCATCAAATACAACCTCACCATCCAAATACATCACAAAGCTTTCTTCAAGGAGGCAATTTTCACTGTTTGGTGCCACTTTTCTCAACTTCATCTCACCAGTTGTGAGCTTGGACTGCAACGCACGCTTGAGCTTAGAAGCAGCAAATATGGGCTGTAAATCCATAAACGTGTGACCCATCTTGTCATCATGCTTGAATGTGTCTTTGTCAAATACTTCCTAAGAGAGAGAGAAGAGTTAACCTTATTAAAGTCTTATACTTGTTGTAAATTCCTGGAGCAATTAAGAACTACTGAATCTTCTTTAAAAAGGAGAAACGTTTTTAAATTATTCTTTTGTTATTTTAATAGAAGGATGTTTGCAGTTTTAATTTGTCCATCAGAAACGTAATAACGATGAATCTGTGAATGTCTATTTTAACAAATTTTCAGATAATTTTAAAAGTTGATGCATCAACTTTGATTTTGTTCCTCTTTCTTAAAATAGGAAAGTAGTCGTTACTAGAAAAGACTTTAACAAAAGGAGAAAGTATTGGTAAGGTTGGATTTGTGTTTGAATTGACATGATTGTAACATAATATACATATATAATGTCAACTAGTTGCCTCATTAATGCCTAACTGACATCACTGGACAACTCCCTACTATTACCTAAAATTTTGAGTTTGAAATCTGGACCATTTGATCATAATCCGAGCCAATCCAAGCCAACTTGGAAATTCACAGTGCCCCTTCAATATTCATGCCATGCGGATCGGACGGTCCTGTTTATGTCTGCAATAACTCAATATTTGAGTTAATGCAGACGATATGAATCCCAAGATACTCAAATTTTGAGCATAGAACCGTCCGATCAAAATCCGGCCCGAGGTGAAATGCACGGGGCCCTTTTAATATTTGTGCCAAAACATATCTAATGCTCCTAATCTAAACTCAAAATTTGAGTTACTTTAGATGATATGAATTCACGACCCCCCCCCCCCCCCCCCCCCCCCCCCCCACAACCCAACCCGATTGGAAAAACTAGTGTACATAAATCGATGAGAGTGTGCTGCATATGTTCAATCAACTGAACATGTAAGGTATGTTTTCCTGATTTTTGGAAGAATTTACCACTATTTTGCAATTCTCAATAGTAGAGTTTTCTTGCTATTTTAAGAATATTGCAGAGATACTTTTGCAGATTACTTATAAAAGTTGAAGGAACTTTACCAATTCAAAGTTAAGATATCTATCGCAAACTTACAAATTGGATAGCTCGGAGTGATTCTATGATGTCAAAAGTGAACTCTTCGTTCCATACGGGATTAAGGCAACTCTTTATGACCTTTGTCTTGGCTGTCTGAAGTAAACAAGAACAAATCGAAAAAAGAAAAAGAAAACTATTAATTGAAGAAGTGATTCAAGCTTAATAACCAAATCTGAAGTATAATCAAAAGCAAATTTTCACACATGGAAGGACATCTAAGCATGACAGCATTTCAAAATAAACTCGGTATTGCACAAAAAGCATGTTTATATGCATATACACCAAAGCTATTATAACACACAGATTTTCAATTTTTTTATAGTAAGTTTCTGTACGACATAGCCCAAATGGATCCAGGCTCCAGCACACCAGTACCGATTTACCAATACCAGTTTCTAATTTTGCATGATGCTCAATTGATCAGTTGAGCATAAAGTGAGGCTGCTTGTGCTTTTGAGTTGAGTTGAGACTCAATTATGTGAGTGAGGCATCTGTGAGGTAGAGCTTCTCACTGAAATAACATTTAGGTACGTTAAATTAAACTCTACAGTTTAGTAGAGGACCTTGAGGCTTAATTGTATAGAAATATTACTGATGCAAATTTCACAAACCAAAAATGAAAATTATGGATTTTAGTGAGGATTAATGAGGAAAATTTGTAGCTCTTAATTGAGATGCTACGAATCAAAATAGACTTGGCACGGTAAGAAACTCACTGCATCTCCGACTCGAACAATGACATATGGATCGCTACTCGTGAAATCCCGAATCGCCAGTTTCTTGCCATGAGAAACTATCACCTTCAGTAAACCAACGGTATTCGCCATTCCTTATTTCACGGCTTTTAGCAGCTTCTCATAAACCTCACGAAACACTCTCTTGAGACCCTGCACCAACGATCGATAGTAAAAAACTCCGAGAGAAAATGACAGAATGCAGAAAAGAAGAGGAGAAAGAAGATGATAAGCTAAAAATTGAAAGGAAACACGATACCTTCAAAGAAAACTTACAGTGTGCGCAAACTTCGCTTCTCAATCTACAGAATTCAGGTCTGACTACTGGATGGAGAGAGAGAGGGGTCGTGGGAAATGAATGCTGACTGGATATATCATAGAGGAAGAGGGTTAGGATTCCGTATTTCAAGGACGTATGGGCGATGCGGAGTCCATATCCTCGACGGTACCGTAAAAGATTCCCTTTTACAATTAGCTATTTACGGTTTGAGATTAACTCTCAGCCGGTTTGGGATTCGAGCTGACTGAGGGGGCAGTATAATTGGGCTTTAAGAGTCGTGCCAAGTTAAAAATAACGGTCCAGATCAAGTAATCGTAAAAGATTCCCTATTACGGTACCGTCGGTGATATGAATTCGGGCGATGCGGCGGGTTTCTGACAGAGGAATTTACTTTGACTAATTGGGTTGAGACTCGTTGCGTTTTGTAATTTTCAAATGCGTAATTGGGTTGAACTTGAGACTCGTTGCGCTTTGTAATTTTTCACATGCGATGCTAACAGGGACGGAGTCCGACTCTTCGACTATGGATCAAATATTTATGGAGTCAATCCTATAAAATTTTCTTATAAAGAATAAATTAATTTCATAATATTTTACTCTAAATTCTATAAAAAATTCTATAAAAATATAAAACATTTGAATGAAAAAAAATATGAAGATCAATTGACCCGTAGTTTGTTCCTCCATCCGCCACTGGGATGCTAATAACTCGTGGATTCATAAATTCATTGAACGCCCGAAAACGATCTCAGTCAGGGTTTGAACTCCCAAGTCCCAAGTCGCAATCCTTCTTTTGAGAAGGGAGTTCCTTGGTTTGACTAGTCAAACTCTGAGAGCCAGTCATTTTTTACCTGCATTTGAACAAAAAAAATTCTCCAATCCCATGGTCACTGGGAAGAACTTTGAACTTGAACGAGGTATGTAATTCTCTGCTCTGACTCGGTCAAATAAGTATTTTTTATATATAGATATTTTTTTTTTTGAACAAAAGTGAGGTATAGTACCCGCCGATTTTTGTTAAAGAAATCAAAAGAGTTAGTGGAACAGGTGCCAAACGGCTGATAATTATCTTCTCCTGATAAATTGTATCAAGGAAATAAAATTATTAATCGGTCGTAAGCAGCGAATAAAACAAACAGACCAGATGTATCTTATACTTTTTTTTAAGAATAGATTGGTTGCAACCCACAAGCACACTCCCGGTGTATCACTCACATTTGAGAATATTTTTTTTTCGAGCGACTAACAGTCCCCTCCATTCTGTCCCCTAAACGTCCCTCTAACTAACTGATGCGTAAAGTACAACAGAGACCACTAACTACTTGGATGACCACTTATATTTGAAAAAAATTACAACTGGCGCGCGCATGTATGGCTACTTATTCGTACAAGTATTATTATATAATATATTAAGTATTCATACCTAAGACATCAAGTATTTAAAAAAAAAACTGGACATCAACTTTCTTTTCTCTCTAATCACATACTTATCTTTTACACGTTTTTAGAAGTAGTTTCTCCGTTTAACCATGTCAATATTTCTGACGATCTGTGAGGAATTTTGCGAATCTAAAACCACAAACGTCTTCTAAGTAATTTTCTCTTTCAAATGAGATCCATGATGAAGTACTTTCGGGTTCTTCGTCATTCAAGTATTCCTCGGCGTGCAAATATTCATACCTCGTCGAGCAAGTATTCATACCTTGTCAAGTATTCATCTCTAAAATGTCAATTATTCTTATCTAAAATATCGAGTATTCGTAATTACTATAATAAAATGTGAATATTTATGTTGTAAATTAAGTTTTTATGAGAAACCCACAGACGTGTCTTGGGTTATCTACTTGGGGGGCCACTACTAACCTGGGGGATCGTAAACGTCGTTTGAAAGTGACCACGATAGAGACCACACATAGAAAATCAAGGACAAGCGGATGCGTAACGACCATCGCAAGTGTCAGCGTTGTAATTGTTGTAAACGTTCATTTCTAAAATATCAAGTATTCATACTTGCGCATTGAAGTGTGAATTTTTATGTTGTAAAATATTCCTGAGAAACTGCTAAATATTCTCCGTGCATTAACTACCTGGGGGGACCACTACCTACATGGGGGGGACCACAGACGCCACTCGAAAGCGACAGCTACGGGGACCACAAGCGCAAAAGCGCATACGTAACCACCGCACAATCACCAGCACTGTAGTTTTAGTAAAAATATTAATATCTAAAATTTGTATTCATACTTACGCATTGAAGTGTGAATTGTTATGGTGTAAAGTAACTTAAATCAGTTAATCTGTTTAGTGCTTGAACGTATTGATAGGTACTCAAGAAAGTATTCATACTTATATCTGAAGTATGAATTGTTATGTGTAAAGTATGTGGTTGTCGCTTGATTGTATTAATATGTAATATGGAAAGTATTGACACATGTGTATTGATGTCTGAATATTTACGTTGTAGAGAAATGTATTTTTTGTCAACATATTGCTAGTGAAATGTATTTTGTTACAAATCCCTTTTCAGAGATTGATGTTATTAATATATAATCAAGGAAGTATTAATAACTATACAATGAAGTATGACTATTTCTGTTGTAAATGACCTGTAGACATTTCATCATTCAAAATTTTAATTAAATATTACATCTTTTGTACAATGTCGTAATATAACAGGAGAACATGTCATTCTCCAAAACAAAAACATACACAGGAGATTGATGGTATTAACATGTAATTCGGAAAGTATTCATACCTATACTAAACACATTTAATCACAATTGAAAAATATTGATATTTATGAACCAACTCCTCATATACTTAAAGTATTGATAACTACATCTCCATGTGTTGATGCAAAAAAATATTGAGAACATGTCATTCTCCAAAACAAAAAAATACAACCCGGTAAACATCTTTTGATGTAAGTAAGAATATATCCTTAGCTTGCTATTATTCTTTTACAGGTTGTGCCTTTCACAAGTTGTGCCGAGTTGCTGGAAGTGGAGTTACACAGCACTATGACTTGCACTTGTAGCAGGTTTTCTCATGTGTTGAATAACCCGACCGAGTAAATAACATGCTTTATTAAGAAATAGAGAAAACCATACCATACAAATACAAATGTTTTCTTCATTAAGAAATAGTAAACAGCTATAAAGGTGGAAATGAGGCAATTAAGTAGAGGTGTAAATGATGTAGTAAAGTTTCTCTTAGACATTTCATCGAACAGGTTGTGTGCATGAGTAAACAACAAACAAAGAAAAAATAAAAATCAGTTCAAACACTAACTATGAGAAACGAAATGAAACAAATCAAATCAAACAATAAGAATTAAATTCATAAAACTCACTTGGCCTCGATTGATTGATTGACTTTCCTTCATCCATTGATTGGCTTTGCTTCATCGATTCATAAAACAACAAGATCAGATCTCGTTTAGTTGTTAAATGCTTGTAAGTGACTGGAGAGGATGAAAACGGAGCTGATTCTAAGATCTCTTTGTAAATCTCTAGATCCTCATCAACCCACATGGAATCACAAAAGACATTGATCATGATGTTGTAGAAGACGACATTGGAGATGATCTTGTTCTGGCAAAAGAAGAAGTGAAAGATAGCAATAGAGTCGTTGAGACGAGACAGCCATTCTAGTGGAATGAGGTCGACACGACATTGCAAGTGAAAACAGTAGGGCGGGGGCGAAGCTGGAAGGAGGCGAAGTCGAGATCGCTGGAGCGGAGGAGGGACTGGACGCGGTTGTGGAGGGAGAGGTGGGGGCAATAAGAGCGGAGGTAGAGTCAGTAAGGCGGGGGTCACGAGGCTTTGGGGATAGGAAGGAGATCGGACAACGTGGAGAGGTGGTTTGATGCGGAGGTGACGCTTACAACGGTGGTGTTCGGCGGCAGCCTCCTCAGCTGAGGAGAATACGGAGAAATTTGAGGAGAACGCTTAGGTGGAGGCCATTAAGACAAGGGGGTGGGTTCGAGTGGCGGAGGTCGTTGAGATTGATCGTTACTTGAGGGTTTTTTTTTCTTTCTCTTTCTAGGAGGGGATGGACTGGGAGATGAAGAGAAACCTTATTTCTTTTTTAAAGTCATTTGACAGTTAGTGAGACTAATTAGTTAAGGGGGCATTTAGGGGACCAAATAGCGGGGGACAAAATCTTTACTCTTTTTTTTAGAAACAATAAGGATCACACTCTCATTTAGATTAACATTTCAAAAGATTATTGTTGATTAATAGTTTTTCATAGATAAATAATATTTTTTTTAATTTGGAAAATTTATAAATACTTTGAAAATAACTTGAGCCAATGATAATGAATCATTTTGCCAGTTTGACAATTAAAAAGTGCTTTCTTTTAAAAAAAAATGTTTTATTTTTTAACATAATGTACAATTTAAAAATTAAAATGAAATATGTCTCGTTGAATTTGCAATTCAGAAAAAAAATTCCAATGTAGATGTCTAAAGCGTTTCGACAACTCTTTTTATAGTTTGAAACTTTGAATTGCATGTTTAAGCGTGTGCTAGTTTGGTGACTATAACTTCAAAATATATCGGATTGATTTAAAACGATAAATCACAACTGTTGAAACTGATCTACTTCACGAATGAAGCATGTACGTGCAAAATTTTGAAATTCATTTAGTACAAAGTCAAGTGGTCAAAGGATGATAAAAATGAATGCATTAAAATAATTTATAAAACTTCATTTTGTTGACCACTTGACTGTATACTAAATAAATCTGAAAATTTTAAAATTTTGCATGTACATGCATCACTCGTAAAGTAGATCGATTTCAATGATTTAAATTTGTCGCTTGAATCCAATCCGATAGATTTTAAAGTTATGCTCACCAAACCCTCTTGATGAGCATAACACAAACTTTTGTAAATAACTTTTCTTAAATTAATATAGTGCCAGCCGGCTTCTAGTCTGCTGATCTTAAAAAAAAAAAAGAGCATAACACACGCTACTACGCTAGTTTTACTCCCCAATAAACATGGTAGCATAATTTTTCATTTTTCTAAGATTGTGTTCAACTTCCGTGCAGTTCTGTTAATTCTCTTTTTTGAAAAATTCCAGCAGAGGCTGCTAGCAGTTCTGTTAATTCTCAGTAGGTGATTCTGGTGATTTTGAAGCTGGCGATGGTTAGTATTTCCATTCTAAATAAAGTACACTATTTAATTAAGGGACTGTGCAGTTTCCAGCAGAGACTGCTAGCAGTTATGTTAATTCTCAGTGGGCGATTCTGGTGATTTTGAAGCTGGCGATGATTAGTATTTCTATTCTAAATAAAGTACACTTTTTAATTAAGGAACTGGTCAATTACTTGAGTCAACATATTTCGATTTAGAATTTAGATCCTGTGTCGCGTTGTACACACACAGCGGGAATTCAATAGTGTCGGGATGTACGCAATTTATTTTAATTTGGATAAAACACTACTAGAAATTCAAAAGCAATAGCACAACAAGCATGTCAGTATGCCACACGGTCGAGATCAAAATAAAATAAATATTTTGATCTATTCAACACGTTTAATGTTATGTCCCACTGATATAGGTCAAGTAAGAGTGCATCAAAGCACCATTTCGGAGGAACTAGAAGACTTTGCTCAAAGAATAAAAATTCGTATTGAAGATATTCTTCTAGTAACATTTAATATATTTTTATATATGTGGGCTCAATTTATAAAAATAAAAAAAAGTGGCATAATTTGAAATATTTATATATCTTGAATCTGTTACTCGACTAAAATATGAAATTGATCATATATATATAGATCTAAAAAGTAAGAATCTTACTATCCTAAGATTTTTTATGATTAATAAATGTTACTGGGATTAATACAAAAGTAGCTGCAAAATTATACTAATTGTGAGATTTATTCTGCTTAATTTGCATGATATATTGATTTTCCCATTGATGATTGTAATAGCTAGAGAGAGCACGACCCGAAATTTTTATTCATAGTAAATAGAAAAAAAATGGGAAATGACAGAAGGGAATTTAAAATAAAAAGTCAGGTATACGGTATAGCGTCCCACCCGGACGCCATACTGTACCATAGCTAAAAAAAATATTAGAGACGCCACATCACACAACAAATATCGAAATAAAAACGAAAAAAATGAAGTGAACACCATATTGACCGGAGCCCCAGCCAAAAAAAATAATTTTAACTAGGACACCAAAGTAACCCACGTAGGGGTGAAAACGGAGCGGTTTCGGAGCGGATAATGCTGATATCATATTCGTATCCGTTTTTCAATGAGCAGATACGAATACGTATCGGATACGGATAGTAAATGGATGTTAAAATTCAAAATCATATCCGCCTTAAACGGATACGGATACAAAGTGAATAATCTACGAATTCGGATTCGAATACGGACACGAAACGAATAATTATTGGATAATTGAGTCATATTAATAATCTATTCACTATCCCACATATATAATATAATAATCTATTATAATTAAAACATAATTTTTTAATAATGTAAAAAAAAACAAAAAACAAAAATAAAAAATGAAGAGTTATTTTATTGTGACATGGCATGTACTCTCATGGTTATGAATAGTGAACAACTCATTTCCCTGCTGGTGCACCTTGTCCACGTGAAGAGTTAATTTATAAGGTGAATTAAATATTAATAAATACATTGCGGACAAGCAACTATTCTTTGCTCTGGTTCAGAAATCAATCCGACATTTTTATTATTATCCAAAGTTAATTATAAATTAATTATTATATATCTACGATTCCCGACTTTTGCTAAAAATGTCCAAACCGGCAATTTCCTCTCTTCCAGAAACCGGCCATAACATTTTATAGCCGGTTTCCTCTTTTTTTTTTTTAGACACTACGAAGAGCAAGATAATGAAATCTAACACTGAAAATTCAAGTTTTTTGTTTAAATTATTTGTTAGATTACTTCTTTTGATTTATAATTAGCATATTTATACTAAAATTGTCACACCCCGAGACAACCCGCCACGTATTTCTAACACCCCGAGACAACCCGCCCGTACCTGTTGTCGTGGGGTAGTTCACTCTTGCCTCTACTTTACTCCTTACTTCAAAACTCGGATCTAGACCATGTAACACAGTTTCTAAATTAATATTTATACATATTTTTATTTAGACAAGTCTGTTGTTGAACTAACTTTTATTAAGTATAAAAATCCAAATATCATTCATAAGATTTAAACCGAATTATATTCGTAAATGATCAGACAAATATAATGGAAATCGTTTTACACTAGAAGCAGGATTAAATTATTGATAGGTTTTTAGAATACACTTCTTTGTAATAAAAATAACTTTAGGGTTATCGGTGAATAATTCTCTAGGATTATAAAATTACCATTATAATAAAATAAATATACAACTCAATAAATTTGATACGCCTCGGTGAAAGCTTGAGAACAGTTTAACTTATGAGATTTAATTATTATTTAATACTTTCCGACAATTGTGATTATCAATATAATATACTTTTTTTAAGAATAATTATCATTCAAAAACAAATCGAAACTATGTACTTCTTGAAATATCAGGAACCACTGATCCTTGAAACAATTACGAATTTCCACCGGCTAACAAGAGAATTTTATCAATTGATATAATAAATCCTATTAAATAAGTAATGTTCAAAAATTATATAATTGAATTAATTTTTATCAAGTAACTAAATATAATCTAACGATTATATCAGAAAATAAAATAGAAGAAATCTTTAATTTTCAGAAATCTAATCAACTAAATCAATTTAAAAGTTTATTTAATCTACTTACTAATTAACCACAAATTAAATATAAATTTGAGATACCTTTATTATTTTCAGAACTTGATATTGGCTATGGTGCGGCTTGGGTCCTCCTATTGTGGTTATGAATGAAAGAGGGAATTAAAATATTGGTTTCCTTGTGTACGTGATGTGAAGAAGGCAGAGAGAGAGAGAGAGAGTACGGACAGATGGGTTAATTATAGGAGCAGTTGCTACTTAAGGGGAAAAGACGCTAAATGCAAGGTAGTTATTTGGGGAAGTTAGGGTTCTAATTTGAGTAATTAACAACATATATATTGTGGGCTTCTGAAACTAATATGTTAAATCGGACTTTGTGTGTTTGGTTGACTTATAATTATATACTATTTAAATACTGATATGCATCGGGACATATTGATTTTTATTCAAGGTATTTTAATTTGGGTAATAAAATAAAATAGAAAGACAAATAAATAAATATATATATACAAATGTCGTACTACTATTTTTATTACGAGGCGTTACATAATTGATTATATTTTTAAAATGAAATTTTCAATTAGATCGTACACACCTAAAATTACATGGCGTTACATTCTTCTCCTCTTCAAAAAGAATTTTGTCCTCAAAATTCAAACATCACAAATCGTTTACATAAAATATATAATTTTAATTATACTGTAAACATAAATACTTATCACTAATTATTTTTTTTTTTTTTTAGGTATCACAAAAATACACTAGATTACTTGAAATTACGTTGAATTACTCTATATTACAATAAATTATGTTGAATTACACTAAATTCAACTAAATTACAATAACTTCGCTAATTATAATGAAATACGGTAAATTACGCTAAACTACGCACAATTACGCTAAATGAGGCCGATTTTGTGCCATCTTTCATAAATCATAAAAAAATAGTAAAAGAATTCCAAAAATAGTAAAAATTAGTATTCTACAAGTTTATTATATAAATAATTTACTGAGCTACTTAGATTGAATAATATAAATGAAAATCTTAATCGAAAACTTCAACTCAAGTTTTGAGGCTCTTCCCTTAGTTTTTTGGCAATTCTGAATTTTGACATCCAGCATCACGGGCACGGACGTATGCGTATTTTCGTAAGCTTTTCGAAAGTGGTCATTTGCTGAAATCGGACACTCGAGCGCTGTTTTATGGCAGTTTGAAGTTTCGTCGTCATTTTTCGCCTTTTCAGTGAAGATATCGTCCTTATTCATATCTAATTTAGCGTAATTTACCGTATTTGAGCGTAATGTAATGTAATTTAGCGTAATTTAATGTAATATAGTGTAATTCAACATAATTTCAAGTAATTTAGCGTATTTTAGTATAAATATGCTAATTATACATCAAAAGAAGTAATGTAACAAATAATTTAAACAAAAAATTCAAATTTTTAGTGTTAAGTGTCTCTTAAAAAAAAATAGTTTCTAACTATAAATCACTATGAAGATAAAAGAGAAATAAAAAATAGTTTCTAATTATACATCACTATGAAGACACACAGTAATTTACCAGAATTTACCGTATTTTAGCGTAATTTAACATAATTCAGCGTCATTTAATGTAATATAGTGTAATTCAACATAATTTCAAGTAATCAGGTGTATTTTAGTATAAAGATGCTAATTATAAATAAAAAAAAGTAATCTAACAAAAAATTCAAATTTTCAGTGTTAGATTTCATTATCTTGCTCTTCGTAGTGTCTTAAAAAAAAATAGAAAACCGCCAATTTTATGGCCGGTTTGGATATTTTTGGCAAAAGTCGGAAATCGTGTGTATAATAATTAATTTGTAATTAACTTTGGATATTAATAAAAATGTCGGGAAATCAATAGTCCCATACTCCCACTGTCCCACATGAGTTTTTTCTATAGAAGTTGAGGCCTTTAAATACACGGACCTCCATTGCAACAGAAATCACGTGCAGCTCACTCTAAGAGAAAAAAGAAAAATGACTTGTACACACTTCGGTAAAGTGAATGGTCGCTTTTAAAAAGATAAACGAATTCGGGTATCGGGTACCTCCTTAATTTTCTTTCGGATAGAGTCGGATATCCGTTCCGTTTAGGGACCTGATCAGATATTGTTCACTGTGTTCAATAATTATTCGGATCCGTATCCGAATACTATCCGATACGGATAATCGATTCTGCCACTGCCAGCACCACTTTGACAGAAGAGCCATGTTGAAAAATTTGAGATTGGCTATTCTCAATCATCCCAGTTGTTTAGGCACGCATACCATTTACCAATTTGTTAAATGAATCTTCCTTTGATCTTGTTGAGCTCCATGCCATAAATTTTTTTGCCTAATTCAGTCAATGATCTCTTCAATAACTCATTGTGGCAAGCGAAAAACCGACATAAAGTATATGGATATGGCCGATAGAACTGCATTAATTAGCACTATTCTTCCCGCTAAAGATAAGAATTTTGTAGTCCCAACCCGAGAGACGCTTTTCAATTTTGAGTATAAATGTCATGTAGATCTCTCTAGGCACCATTGCCTCTGTGAGTGGAAAACCCAAATACTGGAGTGTCCACTTGCCTTTTTTACAACCTAACAGTGAAGTTAGTGCAGTTAAATTTCTGTCGGGCATGTTGACTGCTACCACTTCAGATTTATCCATGTTCACCTTCAAGCTCGTTAGCATCTAAAAAATATTTAGGATCAGCTTGAGCATTTGGATTTGCTGTAACTCCAGCTTAACAAAAAACAAGGCATCGTCTGCGTACAATAGACATGGTTCCATGGCATTAATTGGCATTCTAAGCGCCCTTGTGGAATTCAATTGTTGCATTCATCTCGAGAGGAAGTCCATTGCAAGGATAAAGAGTAAGGAGGACAACAGATCGCCTTGCCGCACCCCTCTCTTTAACTTGATCTTCTTCCCCATGAGTCCGTTGATCACTATTTGAGAAGACCCTTACAAAACTAGATTTTCAATCCAAATCAGCCAAGCCGAAGGGAAACCCAAAGCATGCATCACTTTTAATAAGAAATTTCAATTGATTGTATTGAATGCCTTGTGAATGTCCGCTTTAAAGATGGAGTGAGGTGTCTTGGTTTTTCTTGCAAATTGCACAATTTCTCTAGCATAGATGAAACCATAGAAGGCAAAATCGGCCGTTCCGGAGCGGGATCGGACGTTACCGATCCGATTTCAGGCCGATTTACGCGGTTATTGGAGATTTCGTTAAATTTCGGCCGTTCCGGTCCCATTCCGGTGAAATTTCGGCCGTTCCGGCTTCATTTCAGCCAAATTTCGTTCGTTTCGGACTGAAATAGACCGATTCCACCGAAACGGCCGAAACACGAATTAAACCAACTCAAAAAAAAAAATTGTGCTCGCTGGGATTCGAACTCGCGCACTCCAATGCTGGTACCGAAGGCAACTCCACCACACCACAGCATCTTTTTTGTTTAAAACTATAATTCGTTTTTATATATCCTTAGTTTGTACGGCCTGGTCGGACTTAGCTGGTACGGCCTGGCCTGACCTAGGTAGGTACGGCCTAGCCGCACAGGCTGGTACGGGCCGTACCTAACTTAGGGTTTTTGGTGTTGGCTGGTAAGGGCCGCACCAACTGGTACCAGTGACAGAAATGGAGATTTTTGCAACCAATTAACCCCTAAACCAGTTGAAGGATATGACACAACACAGAAATTGGCTGGTAAGGGCAAATTGGTACAACTGGTACAAATCTGGTGTCAGGTCAGAGAGACTGGTGCGGGCCGTACCTACTTGGTACGGGTGTGCCGTACCAAGCTAGGGTTTGGACTGAAATGTGCAGAACCGAGAGAAGAAGAGAGGAAACGCGAAAAATGGTGAAAGAGACACTAACCTGGAGCAAGACGTGCGAGTCGGACCAGAATGGGCGTGCGGGTCGGACCAGAGAAATGGTGCGGGTCGCTGGTGCTCTTGGTGGTTCCGTGTGCTCGGGTGAAGAAGAGAGGAAGAGGAGAAGTGGTGGAGATGGAGAGAAAATGGAGAAGGAGAGAAGAGAGAGAATAGAGAGAGAGAGAAGAGAGAGATCGGTGTGGCTGGGAAGGAAGGGGAAAGGGAAGGGGTGCGGTTTTTGGGGGTTTAAAAAGAAAAAGGCGGCAGTTATGGCATCGGTTCGCGTCCCTGACCTAGGTACGGCCTGGCCGTACCAAATTGGTACGGGCCGTACCAACCTTTCAATTTTCAGGCCGTACCAATGTGGTATGGCCTAGCCGTACCAACCTCAGAAATTCTCGTTTCTCG
Organism: Carex littledalei; assembly: GCA_011114355.1. NCBI lineage: Eukaryota > Viridiplantae > Streptophyta > Magnoliopsida > Poales > Cyperaceae > Carex > Carex littledalei. The sequence continues at coordinate 6,389,016 of CM022097.1, forward strand.
TTCTCGTGACTTCTCAAGCCGCTCGTGATGCAATGAAGAAGAATGAATGCATGTCTAACTGTTCCTAAGATGCAAAACAGGTAAAAATGGCTTGGGCTGCCTCCCAAGGAGCGCTCGTTTTAGGTCTCGAGCTCGACCTTCTCTCTTCAGGCTTTGGTTGGAGATGGATCGGAGAGATCCAAGTTCACTCGCATTTCTTGGGGATGATCAGCAATGTAGTGCTTGAGACGCTGACCATTGACTTTGAAAGTCCGCCCCTCCTTGTTTTCCAACTCCACTGCGCCAAATGGGAACACTGCCCTCACTCGGAATGGACCGGACCACCTGGACTTCAGCTTCCCTGGAAAGAGCCTAAGTCGAGAATTGAACAAGAGGACCAGGTCTCCCTCATGGAACTCACGAGGCATGATGCGCTTGTCGTGAACCTGTTTGGTCCTTTCCTTGTAAATTCTCGCGTTCTCGTAGGCATTGAGACGCATCTCCTCTAACTCATGCAAGTCAAGGATGCGTTTCTCTCCAGCTGAGAGCAAGTCCATGTTGATGGCCCGTGTGGCCCAGTATGCCTTATGCTCAATTTCCACGGGCAAGTGGCAGGACTTTCCGTACACCAGTTTGAAAGGGCTCATCCCAATCGGAGTTTTGAAGGCTGTACGGTAGGCCCAAAGTGCGTCACTCAGCTTGAGCGACCAATCCTTTCTCGTTCGAGCCACGGTCTTTTCCAGGATAGACTTGATCTCCCTGTTGGAAATCTCGGCTTGACCGTTGGCTTGAGGATGGTAGGATGTGGTCACCTTGTGAGTGACTCCATGGCGACTCAGGAGATTGTCGAACTGGCGGTTGATGAAGTGCTTGCCACCATCACTGATGACGGCTCTTGGAACTCCAAAGCGAGGGAAGATGATGTCAGTGAACAGTCTTTTCACTGCATTGGAGTCCGCATTCTTGCACGCCACTGCCTCCACCCACTTGGAGACGTAGTCAACAGCCACCAGGATGTACTCGTTCCCACAAGAAGGTGGAAACGGTCCCATGAAGTCAATGCCCCAGACATCAAAGATGTCTACCTCTAGAATAGAGTGGAGAGGCATTTCATTCCTCTTGGAGATGTTCCCGGTGCGCTGACACCTGTCACAAGCTGCAACGAAGGTCCTAGCATCTCTGAAAAGTGAAGGCCAGAAGAAGCCAGATTGCAGGACCTTTGAAGCAGTCTTGGAGGATGAAGCGTGTCCTCCGTAGGCGGAGGAGTGGCAGTGCTCAAGAATGGAGCGCGTCTCATCGTATGGCACACATCGTCTGTAGATGCCATCAACGCCAATCTTGAAGAGGTAGGGGTCGTCCCAGAAGTAGAACTTGGCGTCCGATCGCAGCTTCTTCTTCTGCTGGTATGACATGGTAGGAGGAAGTACTCCTGAGGCGAGAAGGTTCGCAATGTCTGCATACCAGGGCGCTGACTCGGTGTTCACTCGGTCAGTTGCATGGAACGTCCGATCTTGCACCGCATGAGTCGCGTGCATCGGTGTACCAACCGAGGGGATCTCCTCCATGGCAGAAATCGAATGGAATTGGTCATCAGGGAACGAGTCATCAATTGGCAGGCTACCAGAGCCCTCATCTTCCCAGCGAAGCCGGGACAGATGGTCAGCCACGGTGTTTTCGACTCCTTTCTTGTCCCTGATTTCGATGTCAAACTCCTGCAGGAGGAGAATCCACCTAATCAAGCGAGGTTTGGCATCCTGCTTGCTCAACAGAAACTTGAGTGCGGCGTGGTCAGTGTAGATCACTATCTTGGAACCAACCAGATAGGATCTAAACTTGTCGAGAGCGAACACAACAGCCAAAAGCTCCTTTTCGGTCGTTGTGTAGTTCATCTGGGCAGGGTCTAGCACCTTGCTAGCGTAGTAGATAGCACATGGCTTGTTCTCCTTCCGCTGCCCAAGAACCGCTCCCACAGCGTAATCACTCGCATCGCACATCAACTCAAATGGCAAGATCCAGTCTGGAGGCTGCAGGATGGGTGCTGAGACAAGGGCTTCTTTCAATCGGCAAAACGAATCGACACACTCCTGCGTGAAGATGAAATCAGAGTCCTTGATGAGCAGGTTGGTCAATGGTTTTGCGATTTTCGAGAAGTCCTTGATGAATCGGCGGTAGAAGCCAGCGTGTCCCAGAAAGCTTCGCACAGCTTTGACATTTGTTGGGATCTCCAGCTTCTCGATCACCTCCACCTTGGCTTTGTCAACCTCAATTCCTTTGGAGGTCACCACATGTCCAAGGACAACTCCCTCTTGGACCATGAAGTGACATTTCTCCCAGTTCAGGATCAGGTTGACATCTTCACACTTCTCCAGGATTTTGATCATCTTCACACTCCCTCTTGGACCATGAAGTGCTCCACAGACGGCTTGTGATCATCCTCGAGAAGAATCCGGTGTGAGCAGATGGCTGGGTTGATCCCTTTCAAGTCCTTGATCGAGTACCCGATCGCACCCTTGTGAAATCTCAGCTTCTCCAGAAGTTTGGTGGTTTGATCGGGGTTCAGACTCGCATTGACGATCACAGGACATGACTTTTCTGGATCGAGGAACTCGTATCGGAGATTGGTCGGAAGAGGTTTGAGTTCAGGAGTCGGACGCTCAGGCTGATCATTGACACGAGTCGCATCTGGGTGAGCTGACTCGTGTGTCGTCGAGATGTCGGCCTTGGCAGGCTCCGCTCCACTCCTCGTCTCAGAGTGTGATGTACGGTCCTCCAGATCCTCAGGAATCGCATCCGCTGCACAGATTGACTCGCTCGCTTCGCTTGGAAATTGAGAGAGGAATTCAGCGTCTTGGCGCAGCGAGTTGTTGACTTGTTCAAGAAAGTAGTCCTTGGCCAGATCAGCCAAGTACTCCTCTGTCCTGTCAACCCAGAAACATGTCTCGGATCGTGACGGATATCTCATGGCGCGATCGATTTGGAACTTCACCTTCTCTCCTCCAAAGTTCAAAGTCAGGATGCCTTGCTTCACGTCAATTATCGCGCCAGCTGTACTCAGAAAAGGTCGCCCCAAGATGATTGGGACTTCCTTATCTTCTTCCATCTCCATGACGACGAAATCGACGGGCACGAAGAACTTCCCAACTCGAACTGGCAGATCCTCCACCACACCAAGTGGAAGTCGGACTGAAGAATCCGCCAACTGCAATGTCATCCTTGTGGGCTTGAGCTCCCCCACTCCTATGCGATCATAGATGGTGCGTGGCATGAGACTCACACTCGCTCCTAGATCACACAGGGCTTTCTTGATTGTCGCCTTCCCAATGGTGCATGGAATGGAAAACTTTCCAGGATCGTCCAATTTGGGGGGTAGCTCGCTTTTCAAAATTGCGCTGCACTGCTCCGTCAGCTTGACTGTCGCGTGCCCCTCTAAGCTTCTCTTGTTGGAAAGGATGTCCTTCAGAAACTTGGCATAGGTGGGCATTTGGGTCAAAGCGTCGGTGAAAGGGATGGTGATCTGCAGCTGCTTGATGACGTTTGCGAAGTTGGCGAATTGCTCGTTCAGTCTCGTCTCAGCTAATCTCTGGGGGAATGGAACAGGTGGCCGGTATGGAGGTGGTTTCTCGGCACCTTTCTTCTTCTGACTACCTGACGCTTCGGATGGAGGTTGTGCAGGTCTTGCCGAGCTGGTGCAGTCTGCACTCGCTTGAGGTCGGATGACCTCAGCTCGTTCTGGATTAACCTCCTTCAGTGGAATTGACTCAGGGGTCAGAGTCGCGTCAGGTGTCGCGTCGAGAATCGGATCAACTGTGCCCTCACTTGGCATTGGTGGCTCGTCGTATTGGGTCCCGCTTCTCAGAGTGATCGCCTTAGCCTCTTCTCTTGGATTTGGTTCGGGTTGAGCTGGAAGCTTCCCGGGTCGAGAGTGGCTCGAGGTGACTATCTGGCTCAGCTGCTCCAGCAACTTGTTTTGAGCAGCCATTTGATTTTGTTGAGCAGCCATCTGAGTGGACATGCTCTGCATATGTTCCCACATCATCTGATTCATCTTGCCCTGCTCGTGAGTGAAGTCGTCCACTCCGGTAGGCGCAATTGACTTTGAGGGGCCAGATGGGGCTGCTCGGTTGCCTTGATTGGGAAAGGAAGCGTTCTGGTAGAAGTTCCTGTTGCCATTGTTGTTGCTGTTGCTGCTGCTCGAAGCTTGGGCTCTCCAATCGTTGTTGTTCGGAGGGGGGTAATTTCCAGTGTTGTTCGCCCGATTGTTCCAGTTGTTGTTGTTGTACTGCGGCTTCTGGAAGCTGTTGTTGTTGAAGGGCGGTCTGAACGAAGAGTTGTTGAAAGGCGCAGGGTTGTTCTGGTTTGACCTCCAGTGCTGCTGCTCAACCGGGTCCTTGGAGTAGGACCGGCTGAAGGGAGGTCTCGGGAAGAAGGAAGGCTCGTTGTTGAGAGAGTTGACCTGCTCACTCTCCTCGTCTTGTTGCACCAGCGGGCATTGCTCGTATGCGTGCCTCTCGTCTCCGCACATGACGCATACTTGAGGTTGCTGTTCGACTGCCTTGACACTGAGCTTGTCCATCGCCCGCTGCATGGCGTCCATCTTGGCGGTGAGAGCCGTGATGTGATCGAGCTCGTACTTGCCACCTCCTTGGCTACCTCCTTGGCCTCCTCGCTGGCGTGACGTGTCGCGGCCGGACCACTGCTGGTTTTGCGCCATGCTGTCGATCAAGTTCATAGCCTCTAAAGGCTCCTTTGTCATCAGCGCGCCTCCCGCAACAGCGTCCACGTAAGCACGTGTGCTCTCGTTCAGGCCGTCGTAAAACGTTTGAATTAAAAGCCAGTCGGGTATACCGTGGTGTGGACAAGAGTACTGAATTTCTCTAAACCTTTCCCAAGCTTCGTTCAGGGGTTCATCAAAAATCTGCCTAAAACTGGTCAGGTCATGTCTTACCTTGGCTGTCCTCTTGTGAGGGAAAAATCTGGTCAGAAACATTTTGGACAATTCTTTCCAAGTTCTCACAGAGTCCCTAGGCAAAGATCCTAACCATTTCTTGGCCTTATCCCTAAGAGTGAATGGAAATAAAGCAAGCTTGGTGTAATCAGCATTCTCACCGTTGGTTTTGATGGTCGTGATGCACTCGAGGAAGGTCTGGAGGTGAGCGTGCGGGTCCTCGTGGTCGAGTCCGTGGAAGGTGTTCTGCTGCACCATGTTGACAACTCTCGGATTGAAGTTCGGTTGCTGTCCTGGAATGTGTGGCAGCCGGATTGCACCTCGCACGTCTCCAGCTCTCGGCACGTTGAACTCTCGCAGCGTTCGAGGCATGAAGACATCCTCATCATCGTCTGTCAGTCGGCCTTCTTCTTCTTGCCTTTCTCTTTCCCTGGCCTCTGCCTCCATTCTGAGTCGGGCTTCGTCTTCTGCCCCAGCCATCCCTTCAGGTTCAGGTTCCTTGGTACGGGTCGGACCAGATTGGTGCGGCCTGGCCGTGCCTGAATCGGTACGGGTCGGACCAGATTGGTGCGGGCTGGCCGTACCAGAGGGTGGCTGAGCAGTCTCGGCTGAGTCTGGAGGAGTTTGATCGAACAGTGGGCCCTTGCTTCTCAGATTATACTTCAACCTGTATTTTCCTGCAGGGGGGGGTTCAAAAGCCAGTTTTTAGTGTTTTTGAATAAGAAAAAGCAAGAAAGATACAAGATAAAATCTAGATCAACTAAGTAAGATAAAACCTAACTAAGCAATTGGTTACCGTCCCCGGCAACGGCGCCAAAAACTTGTTCGCTGGTTAGAGCAACGCAAGTTTCGGTACGCTTGAGGGCGTACCTTTTAAAACCGCGTTTACACTTCACGAGTAAGGGTTGCAAGTGCACAACCCCTATCGAGTAGTATAATCGGGTATCGATCCACAGGGACGGGCAATTACTAGGTTAGAATCTACCTAACTCGATTAAAAACTAGAAGTGTGAAAGGTTTGGTTTGGTATTTAAGTTCCTAAAGGGTCAAATCAAACAATTCAAACAATTCAAGAAGATGTAATAAAATGCTAGAAGAAATGTAAATTGTGTTTTGATTATGGATAAAAGGCGTTTCCAGGGTTTCAGACTTCATCTCTGATCTGCCTCTAGTGGTACGGCCCGTACCAAGTTGGTACGGCTAGGCCGTACTTCACTTGGTAAGGCAAGGCCGTACCACCCTGGTAAGACCCGTACTGGCTTCCCAGAACAGAACCTACCAGTTCGAGTGAATGCATTTCCTTGCTGGTACCTTGTGCTAAACTCTTTAGAAAGGTTCAATTGACCATACCTAAGGTTCCTAACCCTCAACCGTCGTTTGTTGGATCAAGATCTAGGTTGGAATGCAATTGATTGCCTTTTAGGGATTTCTACACCTCAACTCTCGTGTGTTGGTACAGATCTACCCTAGCTGGTTGATTGGAGGTCTAAGGCACCCTCTAATCTGTCGATTAGAGGAGAATTCAACCTCTCGGCTTCAATTCGAACTATTCTACCCTAAGCATTTGATTTGGATGAGAGATTGAGATGATCACATGACCTTGATAGGTTCGATCTAAACCTAGAGGCACATCATACAACAATCACAGCAAGCAAAGCAAAAGATATCAAAGTAAATCACAATCAATCAAACTAAAGAGTTCATACAAGATACAAGTCAAAGAAAGTCAAAACAAATCAAGAATCAATCTCTAACCCTAGAAACTAAAAGAACTACTCACAGCACATAATCAGATCTAAAAATACAATAAGAGGGATAGAGAAAGCCATGGATTGAAGGGATCAAGAGGAGGAAGCTAGATCCGTCGAGTTTCGCCTCTTCCTCTTCCTTCCTTCTTGCTCCTAGCTCCTTAGCTCTCTTTCTCTCTTTTACTGTGCTCTCAAATGGATCTGGAATGGAATGGATGTCGAAATTGGAGAGTTCCCCGCTTTAAATAGCCTCTGCCAAAATTTGAATCTGTCAGGCTGCCTTTATGTACGGCCCGTACCAAATTGGTACGGCCTGGCCGTACCAGGCGTGAAGAGCTGAAAATCGGCTAAGTCTGGTAAGACCCGTACCAAGCCTGGTAAGGGTCGTACCTCATCATCTGAATCGCCGTTTCCTCGTGTGTTTTGCTCCAAACCTGCAGAAAACAAACAAACACTCAGCAGTACCAAATTCTAAAGATATATCAATGAAATGCACATGATTCTGGTGAATTATGGCACGAATCTGGTACTAAAACAGGCCTAAAATAGACTAAATATGCGAGGTATCAAATTCCCCCAAGCTGAACCTTTGCTTGTCCTCAAGCAAAAAGTTTCAAACTCGGGTAAAAGTGCTGGACAACTAAATCTAAATGCAGATAAAAGTCTAAATGTGAAAACCTACGTGAATTTGCTATAGTCAAGAATTTCTAGAATCGATTTGGTTGTAATTCAAATATCCCTTTATAAACCTTGATTCACTCCACTAATTAGTGAATTGAACTTCTTATTTTGAGATGGTTCTAACAATGGAAAGACTAATTACTTAGGTTTGATCGAAACAATTTCATTCTTTTTCCGAGTCAGTGCTTTTATTCAAGGTGATTTTTCTTTTCATTTGCCCTCCCCCAAGCTTGAATCAAGCTTAAGGGTAAGAAAGTTGCGAACGAAGTGTGTTGGTATGAGCAAAATTTTCTTTCTTTATTTCTAATTGGGAGACGAGCTCAAAGGCGCCCATTCGAGGCTTATTGCCAGTACTCTTATGTTCTCCATCTTTTTCATTTCTCTTTTTTTTTTTTTTTTTTTTTTTTTATTCTTTTTCTTTTCTTTTTGGTTTGCTCATACCATGAATACACACATCTATTGGTATTCATTCATACCAATGGATATTCCAAACTTTCTTAATTTGAGAATCCCAATTCCTAAAGGCACAGTTCAGTTTTTTCGAATAATCTCGTTCGATTCAATTCTAAGTTTGTTTCATCGTTTCCATTATTAAAAACATCTCAACCTAAGTAGTTCAATAACCAATCATGGGTTAGTTCCAATTCACTCAGGTCTATCCTAATCACAACTAAATCGTTTCAAAGTTATTCTCAATTCTAGCAATTCACGCAAATCTTCACCTAACAATGCACGAAAATACGAAAAAATGCCAGAAAAATAACGATAAAGTAAATATGACCTAAATGCAAATGCAATCCCCCCAAGCTTAGCCTGAGCATTGTCCTCAATGCTTCAAGACTAGAAGATAAAAGAGATAAAAGAAGCTCGGGGAAAAGAGAGCGAACCTGATCAGTCCTCAGGGGGGTCATACCAGAGCCAGTCGCTAAACCGCTGCTCTATCCCAGTCACCCGCCGCGTGAGATCCTGGAGTACGGCGCCCTGCTGACGAATGGCAGCACCCTGCTCATAGAGGGCATCACCCTGCTCCTGACGCATGCCGTACATCAGGTGGTAAACATCCTGGACGGTGGGCTCATCGACTGGAGGGGGATACACGGGTCGACTGTAGGAGGTCGAGGGTCCGGCTGCGTAGGCAGAGGTGGATGGGCCAGCAGCGTAGGCGGAGGTGGATGGGCCAGTCTGGTACGTGGAAGGGCCAGCTCCATAGAATGAGGTACCTGCACCAAAGGGTGAAGGATGTACCTGCTCGAAGAAGGGGGGAGCCTGGCCGGGGCAAGGTGGCACATGAGGAGAGAGAGGATGCAGCGGCACAAACGGAGCCTGGACTGGAGAGGTGGTGGCATCAAGCATGTCCTCATCGCCATGCGGTGGTGGTGGAGGAGGTGGAGGTGGGGGTGGGACCTCAGGGGCAGGCTGCACGCGGGGCGGACGTCGGAAAAACCAAGTGCTCCGGTCAGTGAAGGAGAGAGTGACCGGGAATGGCATGATGTATCTGGTATGCTGGTCAGGCATGCGCCAAGCCCAAGCACCTCGCCCATCGCGTCCTGCTGCTGACTCGATGAACTTGTAGGTGGTGAACTGAGTGAGAGAGAGAGATCGGGAGCTCCGGCACTCCTCGTCGCCGATGATCTGGAGGTGTAAGCGCTCGGCGATCAGAGTGACGTAGGCTGAGATGTAAATAACGCCACCCGGCTTGGGCTGCCTCTGGATGCCGAGCCAGTGGTGGATCATGACGAGCATCAGATCGGGCCGCTCGAGAGTGCTGTCGGGACGCAGCATATGATCCACCAGCTGCATATCCTCAACATTGGCGCGGGCGAACGTCTCGCCACGCGCAAAGATGGTGCAACCGAGGATACGCAGCAGGACCCGGATGACAGGATGAGAGACATTGAGCTGCTTGTACTCCCTGTTGAAGGCTGACCCGGCTGGGGCGCCAGAGATCAGCGCCCAGAAGCTGTCGCGCTCCAAGCCCACAGAGAAGGTGAGGGAGTCAGTAGTCGGGTTCGGCTCAAAGCCAAACCACTCTCTCAAGTCAGACAGCCAGACGCGGTGGGTCTCACTCAGCATGCGGAACCGGATGAACGGGGTATGGTGCCGCGAGTACTTGAGCTCCAGAGAGGAAAGAAATCCATGGTGAGCTTCTTGTATCCCCTCTGGGCGATCTCCCAGAAGGCTGGAGTGATCCCGACCCGGGTGGTGATGCGGCGAAACTCATCCTCCAGTCCCAGCGTCTGAAGAGCAGAAAAGTCAACAATCCTCGTATTGTTGATCGATTTTGTCAGCAGAATATCGAAGTACTTGAACTGCCGACGGGTCGGCATGAAGAAGTACTCCTCGGTGTAAGCCTCGGCACGCTGGGTGGCATCAGAGAGGGCCGTATCAGTGCCGAAGGAGTCAGAGGCGTGGTCGGAGCCGTGGATGGAGGCCTGATCAGAGCCCTGGGCCTGGTCAGAGGCCTCGTCAGAGCCCTGGTCCTGGTCTCCAGATGGACGGTAAGAGGGGCTCTCCTGTGGGCTCCGATATACGGACTGATGGCCACTGGATGTGGTCTCTCCCTCATAGTAAGTGGGCGTGACGGCGTCCTGAAGGGAGGGACTATGGCGGGACCCAGTCCGGGCTGCGCTCTCCCGGGAGTGGCGAGATGCGCGGGAGTCACCCCGAGACGCACTCCGGTGGGAGTGATGAGATGACGTGGGGGCGTCAGCAGGAGGGACGTTGGCCATCGGGCCAGTGGCGGAAGGGATGGAGGCGTCAGAGGGTGTGGAAGAGCGAGAGGATTGCCGACGCATCTCTCAGACGTTTGTGGCGTTGGGTGGTAAGGGTATGACTGGGTAGGTACGGCCTGGTCGGACTTAGCTGGTACGGCCTGGTCGGACTTAGCTGGTACGGCCTGGCCTGACCTAGGTAGGTACGGCCTAGCCGCACAGGCTGGTACGGGCCGTACCTAACTTAGGGTTTTTGGTGTTGGCTGGTAAGGGCCGCACCAACTGGTACCAGTGACAGAAATGGAGATTTTTGCAACCAATTAACCCCTAAACCAGTTGAAGGATATGACACAACACAGAAATTGGCTGGTAAGGGCAAATTGGTACAACTGGTACAAATCTGGTGTCAGGTCAGAGAGACTGGTGCGGGCCGTACCTACTTGGTACGGGTGTGCCGTACCAAGCTAGGGTTTGGACTGAAATGTGCAGAACCGAGAGAAGAAGAGAGGAAACGCGAAAAATGGTGAAAGAGACACTAACCTGGAGCAAGACGTGCGAGTCGGACCAGAATGGGCGTGCGGGTCGGACCAGAGAAATGGTGCGGGTCGCTGGTGCTCTTGGTGGTTCCGTGTGCTCGGGTGAAGAAGAGAGGAAGAGGAGAAGTGGTGGAGATGGAGAGAAAATGGAGAAGGAGAGAAGAGAGAGAAGAGAGAGAGAGAGAAGAGAGAGATCGGTGTGGCTGGGAAGGAAGGGGAAAGGGAAGGGGTGCGGTTTTTGGGGGTTTAAAAAGAAAAAGGCGGCAGTTATGGCATCGGTTCGCGTCCCTGACCTAGGTACGGCCTGGCCGTACCAAATTGGTACGGGCCGTACCAACCTTTCAATTTTCAGGCCGTACCAATGTGGTATGGCCTAGCCGTACCAACCTCAGAAATTCTCGTTTCTCGTTCTCGTGACTTCTCAAGCCGCTCGTGATGCAATGAAGAAGAATGAATGCATGTCTAACTGTTCCTAAGATGCAAAACAGGTAAAAATGGCTTGGGCTGCCTCCCAAGGAGCGCTCGTTTTAGGTCTCGAGCTCGACCTTCTCTCTTCAGGCTTTGGTTGGAGATGGATCGGAGAGATCCAAGTTCACTCGCATTTCTTGGGGATGATCAGCAATGTAGTGCTTGAGACGCTGACCATTGACTTTGAAAGTCCGCCCCTCCTTGTTTTCCAACTCCACTGCGCCAAATGGGAACACTGCCCTCACTCGGAATGGACCGGACCACCTGGACTTCAGCTTCCCTGGAAAGAGCCTAAGTCGAGAATTGAACAAGAGGACCAGGTCTCCCTCATGGAACTCACGAGGCATGATGCGCTTGTCGTGAACCTGTTTGGTCCTTTCCTTGTAAATTCTCGCGTTCTCGTAGGCATTGAGACGCATCTCCTCTAACTCATGCAAGTCAAGGATGCGTTTCTCTCCAGCTGAGAGCAAGTCCATGTTGATGGCCCGTGTGGCCCAATATGCCTTATGCTCAATTTCCACGGGCAAGTGGCAGGACTTTCCGTACACCAGTTTGAAAGGGCTCATCCCAATCGGAGTTTTGAAGGCTGTACGGTAGGCCCAAAGTGCGTCACTCAGCTTGAGCGACCAATCCTTTCTCGTTCGAGCCACGGTCTTTTCCAGGATAGACTTGATCTCCCTGTTGGAAATCTCGGCTTGACCGTTGGCTTGAGGATGGTAGGATGTGGTCACCTTGTGAGTGACTCCATGGCGACTCAGGAGATTGTCGAACTGGCGGTTGATGAAGTGCTTGCCACCATCACTGATGACGGCTCTTGGAACTCCAAAGCGAGGGAAGATGATGTCAGTGAACAGTCTTTTCACTGCATTGGAGTCCGCATTCTTGCACGCCACTGCCTCCACCCACTTGGAGACGTAGTCAACAGCCACCAGGATGTACTCGTTCCCACAAGAAGGTGGAAACGGTCCCATGAAGTCAATGCCCCAGACATCAAAGATGTCTACCTCTAGAATAGAGTGGAGAGGCATTTCATTCCTCTTGGAGATGTTCCCGGTGCGCTGACACCTGTCACAAGCTGCAACGAAGGTCCTAGCATCTCTGAAAAGTGAAGGCCAGAAGAAGCCAGATTGCAGGACCTTTGAAGCAGTCTTGGAGGATGAAGCGTGTCCTCCGTAGGCTGAGGAGTGGCAGTGCTCAAGAATGGAGCGCGTCTCATCGTATGGCACACATCGTCTGTAGATGCCATCAACGCCAATCTTGAAGAGGTAGGGGTCGTCCCAGAAGTAGAACTTGGCGTCCGATCGCAGCTTCTTCTTCTGCTGGTATGACATGGTAGGAGGAAGTACTCCTGAGGCGAGAAGGTTCGCAATGTCTGCATACCAGGGCGCTGACTCGGTGGTCACTCGGTCAGTTGCATGGAACGTCCGATCTTGCACCGCATGAGTCGCGTGCATCGGTGTACCAACCGAGTGGATCTCCTCCATGGCAGAAATCGAATGGAATTGGTCATCAGGGAACGAGTCATCAATTGGCAGGCTACCAGAGCCCTCATCTCCCCAGCGAAGCCGGGACAGATGGTCAGCCACGGTGTTTTCGACTCCTTTCTTGTCCCTGATTTCGATGTCAAACTCCTGCAGGAGGAGAATCCACCTAATCAAGCGAGGTTTGGCATCCTGCTTGCTCAACAGAAACTTGAGTGCGGCGTGGTCAGTGTAGATCACTATCTTGGAACCAACCAGATAGGATCTAAACTTGTCGAGAGCGAACACAACAGCCAAAAGCTCCTTTTCGGTTGTTGTGTAGTTCAACTGGGCAGGGTCTAGCACCTTGCTAGCGTAGTAGATAGCACATGGCTTGTTCTCCTTCCGCTGCCCAAGAACCGCTCCCACAGCGTAATCACTCGCATCGCACATCAATTCGAATGGCAAGGTCCAGTCTGGAGGCTGCAGGATGGGTGCTGAGACAAGGGCTTCTTTCAATCGGCAAAACGAATCGACACACTCCTGCGTGAAGATGAAATCAGAGTCCTTGATGAGTAGGTTGGTCAATGGTTTCGCGATTTTCGAGAAGTCCTTGATGAATCGGCGGTAGAAGCCAGCGTGTCCCAGAAAGCTTCGCACAGCTTTGACATTTGTTGGGATCTCCAGCTTCTCGATCACCTCCACCTTGGCTTTGTCAACCTCAATTCCTTTGGAGGTCACCACATGTCCAAGGACAACTCCCTCTTGGACCATGAAGTGACATTTCTCCCAGTTCAGGATCAGGTTGACCTCTTCACACTTCTCCAGGATTTTGCAGAGGTTGGCTAGACATGAGTCAAAGCTGGTCCCATAGACAGAGAAGTCGTCCATGAAGACCTCAACCTCTTTCTCGATGAAATCGGAGAAGATAGCCATCATGGCTCTTTGGAAGGTGGCAGGTGCATTGCAGAGACCGAATGGCATCCTACGGTATGCGAATGTACCGTAGGGACATGTGAAGGTGGTCTTGTCTTGGTCGTTCGGGTGAATGGGGATCTGAAAGAATCCTGAATACCCGTCAAGGTAGCAAAAATGAGAATGAGTCGCAAGCCTTTCAAGGAGTTGGTCGACAAACGGCAGTGGGAAGTGATCCTTGCGAGTAGCAGCGTTGAGCTTCCTGTAGTCAATACACATGCGGTACCCAGATACCACACGAGTAGGGACTAGCTCATCCTTCTCATTTCTCACCACTGTCGTGCCTCCTTTCTTGGGCACCACGTGAACGGGACTCACCCACTTGCTGTCAGAGATGGGATAGATGATGCCTGCATCCAGGAGTTTGAGAATTTCCTTTTTCACCACCTCTTTCAGGTTGGGGTTGAGTCGCCGCTGGTGCTCCACAGACGGCTTGTGATCATCCTCGAGAAGAATCCGGTGTGAGCAGATGGCTGGGTTGATCCCTTTCAAGTCCTTGATCGAGTACCCGATCGCACCCTTGTGAAATCTCAGCTTCTCCAGAAGTTTGGTGGTTTGATCGGGGTTCAGACTCGCATTGACGATCACAGGACATGACTTTTCTGGATCGAGGAACTCGTATCGGAGATTGGTCGGAAGAGGTTTGAGTTCAGGAGTCGGACGCTCAGGCTGATCATTGACATGAGTCGCATCTGGGTGAGCTGACTCGTGTGTCGTCGAGATGTCGGCCTTGGCAGGCTCCGCTCCACTCCTCGTCTCAGAGTGTGATGTACGGTCCTCCAGATCCTCAGGAATCGCATCCGCTGCACAGATTGACTCGCTCGCTTCGCTTGGAAATTGAGAGAGGAATTCAGCGTCTTGGCGCAGCGAGTTGTTGACTTGTTCAAGAAAGTAGTCCTTGGCCAGATCAGCCAAGTACTCCTCTGTCCTGTCAACCCGGAAACATGTCTCGGATCGTGACGGATATCTCATGGCGCGATCGATTTGGAACTTCACCTTCTCTCCTCCAAAGTTCAAAGTCAGGATGCCTTGCTTCACGTCAATTATCGCGCCAGCTGTACTCAGAAAAGGTCGCCCCAAGATGATTGGGACTTCCTTATCTTCTTCCATCTCCATGACGACGAAATCGACGGGCACGAAGAACTTCCCAACTCGAACTGGCAGATCCTCCACCACACCAAGTGGAAGTCGGACTGAAGAATCCGCCAACTGCAATGTCATCCTTGTGGGCTTGAGCTCCCCCACTCCTATGCGATCATAGATGGTGCGTGGCATGAGACTCACACTCGCTCCTAGATCACACAGGGCTTTCTTGATTGTCGCCTTCCCAATGGTGCATGGAATGGAAAACTTTCCAGGATCGTCCAATTTGGGGGGTAGCTCGCTTTTCAAAATTGCGCTGCACTGCTCCGTCAGCTTGACTGTCGCGTGCCCCTCTAAGCTTCTCTTGTTGGAAAGGATGTCCTTCAGAAACTTGGCATAGGTGGGCATTTGGGTCAAAGCGTCGGTGAAAGGGATGGTGATCTGCAGCTGCTTGATGACGTTTGCGAAGTTGGCGAATTGCTCGTTCAGTCTCGTCTCAGCTAATCTCTGGGGGAATGGAACAGGTGGCCGGTATGGAGGTGGTTTCTCGGCACCTTTCTTCTTCTGACTACCTGACGCTTCGGATGGAGGTTGTGCAGGTCTTGCCGAGCTGGTGCAGTCTGCACTCGCTTGAGGTCGGATGACCTCAGCTCGTTCTGGATTAACCTCCTTCAGTGGAATTGACTCAGGGGTCGGAGTCGCGTCAGGTGTCGCGTCGAGAATCGGATCAACTGTGCCCTCACTTGGCATTGGTGGCTCGTCGTATTGGGTCCCGCTTCTCAGAGTGATCGCCTTAGCCTCTTCTCTTGGATTTGGTTCGGGTTGAGCTGGAAGCTTCCCGGGTCGAGAGTGGCTCGAGGTGACTATCTGGCTCAGCTGCTCCAGCAACTTGTTTTGAGCAGCCATTTGATTTTGTTGAGCAGCCATCTGAGTGGACATGCTCTGCATATGTTCCCACATCATCTGATTCATCTTGCCCTGCTCGTGAGTGAAGTCGTCCACTCCGGTAGGCGCAATTGACTTTGAGGGGCCAGATGGGGCTGCTCGGTTGCCTTGATTGGGAAAGGAAGCGTTCTGGTAGAAGTTCCTGTTGCCATTGTTGTTGCTGTTGCTGCTGCTCGAAGCTTGGGCTCTCCAATCGTTGTTGTTCGGAGGGGGGTAATTTCCAGTGTTGTTCGCCCGATTGTTCCAGTTGTTGTTGTTGTACTGCGGCTTCTGGAAGCTGTTGTTGTTGAAGGGCGGTCTGAACGAAGAGTTGTTGAAAGGCGCAGGGTTGTTCTGGTTTGACCTCCAGTGCTGCTGCTCAACCGGGTCCTTGGAGTAGGACCGGCTGAAGGGAGGTCTCGGGAAGAAGGAAGGCTCGTTGTTGAGAGAGTTGACCTGCTCACTCTCCTCGTCTTGTTGCACCAGCGGGCATTGCTCGTATGCGTGCCTCTCGTCTCCGCACATGACGCATACTTGAGGTTGCTGTTCGACTGCCTTGACACTGAGCTTGTCCATCGCCCGCTGCATGGCGTCCATCTTGGCGGTGAGAGCCGTGATGTGATCGAGCTCGTACTTGCCACCTCCTTGGCTACCTCCTTGGCCTCCTCGCTGGCGTGACGTGTCGCGGCCGGACCACTGCTGGTTTTGCGCCATGCTGTCGATCAAGTTCATAGCCTCTAAAGGCTCCTTTGTCATCAGCGCGCCTCCCGCAACAGCGTCCACGTAAGCACGTGTGCTCTCGTTCAGGCCGTCGTAAAACGTTTGAATTAAAAGCCAGTCGGGTATACCGTGGTGTGGACAAGAGTACTGAATTTCTCTAAACCTTTCCCAAGCTTCGTTCAGGGGTTCATCAAAAATCTGCCTAAAACTGGTCAGGTCATGTCTTACCTTGGCTGTCCTCTTGTGAGGGAAAAATCTGGTCAGAAACATTTTGGACAATTCTTTCCAAGTTCTCACAGAGTCCCTAGGCAAAGATCCTAACCATTTCTTGGCCTTATCCCTAAGAGTGAATGGAAATAAAGCAAGCTTGGTGTAATCAGCATTCTCACCGTTGGTTTTGATGGTCGTGATGCACTCGAGGAAGGTCTGGAGGTGAGCGTGCGGGTCCTCGTGGTCGAGTCCGTGGAAGGTGTTCTGCTGCACCATGTTGACAACTCCCGGATTGAAGTTCGGTTGCTGTCCTGGAATGTGTGGCAGCCGGATTGCACCTCGCACGTCTCCAGCTCTCGGCACGTTGAACTCTCGCAGCGTTCGAGGCATGAAGACATCCTCATCATCGTCTGTCAGTCGGCCTTCTTCTTCTTGCCTTTCTCTTTCCCTGGCCTCTGCCTCCATTCTGAGTCGGGCTTCGTCTTCTGCCCCAGCCATCCCTTCAGGTTCAGGTTCCTTGGTACGGGTCGGACCAGATTGGTGCGGCCTGGCCGTGCCTGAATCGGTACGGGTCGGACCAGATTGGTGCGGGCTGGCCGTACCAGAGGGTGGCTGAGCAGTCTCGGCTGAGTCTGGAGGAGTTTGATCGAACAGTGGGCCCTTGCTTCTCAGATTATACTTCAACCTGTATTTTCCTGCAGGGGGGGTTCAAAAGCCAGTTTTTAGTGTTTTTTGAATAAGAAAAAGCAAGAAAGATACAAGATAAAATCTAGATCAACTAAGTAAGATAAAACCTAACTAAGCAATTGGTTACCGTCCCCGGCAACGGCGCCAAAAACTTGTTCGCTGGTTAGCGCAACGCAAGTTTCGGTACGCTTGAGGGCGTACCTTTTAAAACCGCGTTTACACTTCACGAGTAAGGGTTGCAAGTGCACAACCCCTATCGAGTAGTATAATCGGGTATCGATCCACAGGGACGGGCAATTACTAGGTTAGAATCTACCTAACTCGATTAAAAACTAGAAGTGTGAAAGGTTTGGTTTGGTATTTAAGTTCCTAAAGGGTCAAATCAAACAATTCAAACAATTCAAGTAGATGTAATAAAATGCTAGAAGAAATGTAAATTGTGTTTTGATTATGGATAAAAGGCGTTTCCAGGGTTTCAGACTTCATCTCTGATCTGCCTCTAGTGGTACGGCCCGTACCACGTTGATACGGCTAGGCCGTACTTCACTTGGTAAGGCAAGGCCGTACCACCCTGGTAAGACCCGTACTGGCTTCCCAGAACAGAACCTACCAGTTCGAGTGAATGCATTTCCTTGCTGGTACCTTGTGCTAAACTCTTTAGAAAGGTTCAATTGACCATACCTAAGGTTCCTAACCCTCAACCGTCGTTTGTTGGATCAAGATCTAGGTTGGAATGCAATTGATTGCCTTTTAGGGATTTCTACACCTCAACTCTCGTGTGTTGGTACAGATCTACCCTAGCTGGTTGATTGGAGGTCTAAGGCACCCTCTAATCTGTCGATTAGAGGAGAATTCAACCTCTCGGCTTCAATTCGAACTATTCTACCCTAAGCATTTGATTTGGATGAGAGATTGAGATGATCACATGACCTTGATAGGTTCGATCTAAACCTAGAGGCACATCATACAACAATCACAGCAAGCAAAGCAAAAGATATCAAAGTAAATCACAATCAATCAAACTAAAGAGTTCATACAAGATACAAGTCAAAGAAAGTCAAAACAAATCAAGAATCAATCTCTAACCCTAGAAACTAAAAGAACTACTCACAGCACATAATCAGATCTAAAAATACAATAAGAGGGATAGAGAAAGCCATGGATTGAAGGGATCGAGAGGAGGAAGCTAGATCCGTCGAGTTTCGCCTCTTCCTCTTCCTTCCTTCTTGCTCCTAGCTCCTTAGCTCTCTTTCTCTCTCTTACTGTGCTCTCAAATAGATCTGGAATGGAATGGATGTCGAAATTGGAGAGTTCCCCGCTTTAAATAGCCTCTGCCAAAATTTGAATCTGTCAGGCCGCCTTTATGTACGGCCCGTACCAAATTGGTACGGCCTGGCCGTACCAGGCGTGAAGAGCTGAAAATCGGCTAAGTCTGGTAAGACCCGTACCAAGCCTGGTAAGGGTCGTACCTCATCATCTGAATCGCCGTTTCTTCGTGTGTTTTGCTCCAAACCTGCAGAAAACAAACAAACACTCAGCAGTACCAAATTCTAAAGATATATCAATGAAATGCACATGATTCTGGTGAATTATGGCACGAATCTGGTACTAAAACAGGCCTAAAATAGACTAAATATGCGAGGTATCAGTTTTGTACCTCCAAAAGGCAAGTCACGGACTAATAATTGAAAGGGGATCAATCATTCAACCACAGTAAAAACAAAAGGAGCTTCAATCATTTAACCAGCAACCACAGTAATTGAAAGGGGACTAATAATTGTAGTTTTCTAAATTTTTTTAATCAATTTTTTTCTATTTTTTTAGTGTAAAACAAACTTCTACCAAAAAAGTCCGATTTTCCGATCCAATTTGTCCGATTCCGACCGATTTTTCCGATCCGGATCGGGATCGCTCGGTGCCGATCCCGATCCCGATACCGATTTTTCCTTCTATGGATGAAACCTTCCGAAATTATTCGCCCTTTTACAAAACATGTCTGTGAGTGATGTAGTAATCCGTCTATTGCACCTTGCAATTTGTTGGCCAAAATTTTTGAAATTTTTTTTTTGGCATCCATGGATGAGACTTATTGGTCTGAAGTCCGTCGGTTTGGTAGAGTTCCCTTTTTTTGGAAGGAGTGTTATGTATGGAGAGTTAAGATAATTTAGGATTTGGTTCATAGAGGTCACTTTGTGAAGACGGACAATAGGTCTGGAACCAACAGAGACGAAAAGGTTTTATAAAATTCCCCGGTCAACCCGTCTGGACCCGGGGATTTATTGCTCTGCCACTCCCTGATTACCTTGAGAATCTCATCCTGAGTGATGGGATTTGCTAGAATTGTAAGGTCGTATCTATTTGGATATAAGACTTGCCAATCGATGTGTAGATGCCCTTCTTCTCACCTTCCCATCAGCTCTAAATGAAATTTGCGAAAAATGCGAGCTTTACTTTACTGATCTTTATATGTTCTTCCGTTGTGTTCTACTGCCCCTACAACATTATTCCTTTGTGTAGAGGTTGCATAGGTATGAAAATAGAGAACGGAGTAGGTCCGATGCCCATCGGACCTACTTTTAGGTTCAACGAGCATGATGACCGTCCGATCTAATTTAAGATTTGTGTGCACGAAAATTGAAATAGACACGCACGGAGTTTAAAGCGTTCCACACGAAATTTAAAGCAAATCAACAGTGATTAAACCCATCGAACCAAAGTAGGTCCGATGCCCATCGGACCTACTCTCGAGTGATGAAAATAACAGGTGTGATAATGACTCTTAGCTGTTCTCCCAGTGAGGTGTGTGCATTTAATGACCCGTACCAGAACCAAGGCGCATGCACTATTTGAATATTGGTAACGGTAATTTTGTCAACTTCAAATGTATTTCCAATTTTCCATGTACTTGAAATATGCCCTTGTCTCCATTTTCATATTGTTCTGTTGCCTCCAGTCGTACGGTCATCATCTGCTCTCCTTGCACCTGGACGTTCCTTCTATAGTAGGACCCACTGGAACCATGGTTGGCACGGGATGTCGATGGTCAGGCTCGTGGGTGCGGAACCCTGTTGTGTCACGCCGCTGTCATCCTTGGCTCCGCTCTTCATCATTAGCAATTTAATATAATAATGTGCGAGGATGAGAACTTCTGTTCAAGTTAGTTGCCAACCTGATGCACTGGCTTAGAATAGTCTTTTGGATTCACAAACTTTGTGCAACCAAAATTTCCAGCTAGAAATAAAACCAAAATAATCTGAACTCTGGTCTAGTATGACGTCTCACTTAATTTTTTTTTCATTTTTTTTTTCGATTTTGTTGTATGGTGTGGTGTCTCTAATATTTTCTTCTTCTTTTTTTTTGGCAGGACTGTGATACAATATGGCGTCTGGGGGGACGTATACCGTATACAGTCTTCTCATTTTTTAATTACTCCTGTCATTTTTTATTTTTTTTCCTATTTACTATGAATAAAAATTTTGGGAGCACGGCAAAGCTTGAAAAATTGAAAAAAAAAAAAAAAAAATCAAATCCTTTACTGATATTACAAAGTAATACAAATCCCACTATCTAAAGAAAGATATTTGCACAGTAATTTTCTATGATATTTTTATTAACACAGAATTATTTATTATTTATATTAGCATCTGCTGTACGAAAATGCAAATCAAGCAACATAATTGATAATTACGGTGAAAGAGCACCAACAAGTTCAACTAATATATTTAGAAAATGTTTTCTTATCGGAAAAAGTAAATTGCCGAGGAAAGTCTCAGTATGATACTGAGCTAAATCTTTTCGTATTTCAACAATCCACAATTCAACGAGAATATGCAATCTGATGTGTTTACTTTGCCATTTCGAGTTCGTATCTCCCAAGGTATCTGAGGTGCAACGTTTGTAATATACAAACAGACGGTTCAGATTAATTTGAGTCAGATTTAACTCAATTCGGTGTCTATAAAAATTATAAGGGATCCGTTTTTAAATTCGTGTCAGGTTAAAAGATCGGTCCAGATTTAATTATTGCACCTCATGTACCTAAGGGATCCGAATTCGGCCATTTCCCCCTAGATTATAAAATCCTGCACATGTTCCCTTTTTCTCCTTTGAATGAGAACATTTTCTCGTTTTCAAACCTATGCATCAAAAAGAAAAAGACATTCTTATTTTTAAATAACGATATGCACTTGTTGTTGGCATTATGTTCCCTTTTCTTTTGTTCTGATATCAGTTCGTTTACTAAATATTCATTCATTGTATTAGTCAAAGACCAAAATATTATGTTTTCAACGCACTTGACAGACAAGTAATGAGAACTCCCAGAAGCAAGATAGAAACACGTGCTTCTAGACTAGTTGTTCTCAAAGAAAAGAAAAACATAGTTCAATTTTACATTTCTAATACGATTCTCTAACTGGGACTAGTTTCTTCAAAAGAGAAATTTGATATACATCCTTCAAAAATTGTCGGACACCTGATCATATTGGCCATTCCACTCTTATTATACAATTATATTGGCCATTTAATTAAAATCAGAACAGAACCAAATAAGAACCCGAGTAATGTTTGCCGCCGTCTAATGCTGGAAATCACGACCCATACATGAGATGTGGACGGGAACATGTGTAGACCAATGTTATTAAAATCGCAAAAACTGCTTTGTATCATACAAATTGTATGGTCATATTGATTGGTTGAAAGATATGAAAAAAAAATGTTGTTCTCAAAATATGTCGATCAAGTATATAATAGTATATAATAGTAAATAACATTTTGGTTTTCGGATTATAAATCAATAAATTATAATTATTTTTTAAAAAATGTGGTTGAAACTATTGATCTACTGGTCCAATCAGTAAATCGATAACCTGAAGATTTAACGTGTCAATGTCTGTTCCAGTTTTGATATCACTGGTGTAGACTCTAAACAAAATCGTTGCAACTAAAAACAAAAAGAAAGTGTCCAAGGTGGAAAATTTTCATCGGGTGGGTCCGCGGTTCTTTGAAAGCAATCATAGAATCCTAATAGTCATTTGCAATGCTTATCACATGCAGTCAATGATTAATGAGCTAATACAGTAGGTAAGTAGGTCCAAAATTTATTTGAAGTCAAAAACCATGAGTTTCGTATTTACAAAACCATCACTCGAATCTAATGAATAAATATGAAACCCTACAAGGCTACAACACACTGGCGTTGCCAAATTGATACATCTCTTACTCTACTCTCTCCCACCATCCAATATAACTTATAGTTCTTACTATATTTTTATTTTATATATAGCCCACATAACAATTACTGAAGTTACAGCATATGAGTACTAACATCAGATAAAATTTACAAAGACCATGCAAAAAGCATCCTCGAATTTCTCCATCAGTGCATAGGATGATTCTAAAATAACAACTCACGTAGTGCGTACTTGGTATATGTCTTAGGATTAAAGGAAAGAAGCTTAAGATTCCTTTTAGATTAGTTGAAGAAATACTTGGCATCCAGTACTTCTCTGAGGTTAAAATCGCCCCTCTCTGGTAGAGGTGGGAAACCCAAGTTTGGAAACGTTTTCTCAAAGCTACTTAACAACTGCAAATAACCAACATTGCATAATAAACATGGAGAAATAATAAACAACAATAGGGGCAGTGATAATAGTACAATATTGGGTAGTAAAACTTACTAATTTTGTATCAATATAATATTGGTGTACTTCAAATTTAAGGCCTAAAAATAGTCTAACTCCCCTCAAGAACCGCATATACAGATAAAAAAAGAAGACGCTACCAAGTAAAATTAAAATAAGAACTTGAAAGAAAGTCAAGAAACTAGATGTCCATCTTGGTACAGACTTGGTATAATAGCAGTTGAGCTTTCTGAAATAGAATGAAAAATGTTGACTAGTCCAAACAAGGACTAATTGAGGATTAATTTGGGTTAAGGGGTTAAGGTTAAGCATTTGAGGTAATTGGTACCACAAAGATACCTATTACAAAACATAAGAAGTAGAAATGGAATGAAATTGTATTTCTCTTGATTGATTTTTTATTACAACTATGCTCTATATATAGAGTCTTGCCTAATTACAATTCTGCCACTAACAACTCACTAACTAACAACATGATTAGTAACTAACTCACACTAACTGAATCATAACCATATACATCTCTATAACAAAATCTTGTGTGTCATGTTGTCCAGTAGCATCACTATTGGAGATCTCCATTGGTTGTCTATTAGCCCCCCTCAAGCGAAACATGGTGCGTGGTAGCAATGTTGAGCTTGCTCTGAAAAGAAGAAGATGAGCTTGGAATGTCAATGCCAATATCTCAATGCCATTGTTCTTGCGATTTGAATCGTCATTCGGGTCTCCTTGAAGGTAGAAGAGAAGAAGGAAGAGAGAGATCGAGAAGGAGCTCTATTGGCTCAATAATACTTCCATGTACTCAAGAGGCTCGTTTGAGTCCTCTTTGAAAAATAAAAATAAAAGAAAGAAAAGAAAATTGAATAGCTCATGGCTTTGTAACAAGTACATGGGTTCAAGAGGCTTTTTAGCTCTCTTGTCTCATTTTTGTTTGAGAAGCATTTTGTAGATAGAGAAGAAGAGAAGAGAAAAAGGAGCCCGTACCGGTTTGGCTTGGTGATTTGATTTGAGGAATTAGAGGGGTTTAACAGAATTTGACCAAAGAAGGTAGGCATGAATGACAGAATATGTGGGGTTGAATTAATTTCTGTTCAATTCAATTTTTTTTGTTTTGGAAGAGATTTCGGATTTGGTTAAGAAACAACATGGCACCCTTAGCCCATTCACCCATGTGGTAATTCAAAGTGGTTTTATGGATCTCGGTAGAAAAGAAAAATAAGAAGGGGAATGAATGTTGTAGCGGGCTTTCGATCCCAGCCCAAAGAAAAATGAAGATTCAAGAAAGAGATCAGAGAAGTGTAACCGGAAACTCGTCTCTTGCAATTTGTTTAATCCAGTCATGGCGGCGGACCGGGAACCCGTCTCTTGCAATTTGTTTAATCCAGTCATGGCGGCGGTGGATCTGAACATCAGCTTCAGCACGCTCCGTTGCGACCAATCTGAGGTTCTTCTTCGTGGTTCCCATCGAAACAGTTTGAGTTCGAAAAACAGCTCTCTCCCAGTGCGCTGAACTGTTGCTCGCCTTCTCAGCAGCAGAGATGTGGCGAATCGAAGCACGAGGGTGATCAGATACGCTCGTCGAGAGAAGGGTGATCGTCTCAAGCTCACTGGCAACTGCTCAATTGCTGATTTTTAGAGAGCAATCTGGTCCGAGGATCAGGATCTGAGAAGCGTCGAGTTAGCTCGTGAAGGTTCGTCGCCGGCGATGAGGCACACCCTTGGGGGAGAGAGAAAGTGCTCCATTCGTCGATCTTTTTGTCACCACTCGATCTGGTCGGGTGCTTGGTGCGGCAGGCCGGTGCAAGGCCGAGACGAGTGATGCGGTGGATATGGCTGATATGTTGGCCAGCACGACAACAACAGCTTCTCTGCCGTGACAGAGGTGTTCTTCTTCTTTTTTCCTTTTTCTTTAGAAGAGAGTTATGTAGAATAGAGGGGAATAGGGAGGGATTAAGGATTGGGGGAATAGAGTAGATAAGAAGTATATCTGTGGAGAGAGATTTGGATAAGGAGAATAGGGAAGAATAGAGAGGTTTAGACTGGAATTGAAAGGTGTATTTTTTTTTGGATTTTTTTTATAAGCTGGAATAAGATGGGAATAGGGACATAATTTCTGGAATAAGCGTTAGCCTAATTCCAGCACTACCTAGAACTCTGACACCATATTACAAAACATAAGAAGTAGAAATTAAATGAAATTGTATTTCCCTTGATTGATTTTTTATTACAACTATGCTCTATATATAGAGTCTTGCCTAATTACAATTCTGCCGCTAACAACTCACTAACTAACAACATGATTAGTAACTAACACTAACTGAATCATAACCGTATACATCTCTATAACAAAACTTGTGTGTCATGTTGTCCAGTAGCATCACTATTGGAGATCTCCATTGGTTGTCTATTAATACCAAATAGGCCCGGCCCAATACCAGCATGCACCAGCTAGGAAAGATAAAGAGGTTCTTACATTTTCCAAAATAGGTCTCTCATAAAGCTCCACGAACTTTTCACGGAGTATTATGTTCATACGATCTACATCACAGGCGTGTGTCCAATAGGAATCATGAACTCCTGAAAGATAAGTGCAGGATAAATCAATCCATAAGTTCTTCAACAGAAAATAGTTCACACTGCCAAAAAAATCATTCCCAAATTTTGATCCCACAAATGGTCCCTGCTAGCCATACCTTCTATATTAATATATCAACACCACATAAATATAGATGCTAGCACACTTTTAGTTTCAGCCTTTTTTCCTTTTCTCTTTTGTTGCTGAATTCTCGACAGGTTTGCAAAACTCAGTTCTACCGAAATAAATTGAGCTCATAAATCATGTTTGACAAAACATTAAAGAAATGCAAGCAGTAATGTGTCACATATCAGGCACTACCCTACCGGATTAATGCACACACAAGTACCGCGCAGTCCATATGCTTTGAAGTTCATATTTAACATATTATACTATTACTTGCCTCGATAGCCACTTCATTGCCAAATCAAGGGTTAAAACATGATTCGAAATTGACAATTCTCAATAATTGGCTTAAATTTACTATTGGGGAAACCAAGAGCACCCATTCCAAAGTTTCACTTCACCGTCCACAATTTTCAAAGTGACACACAGCAACCTGCCAAAATGGTGATAGCATAGACGGGGGAGATAAATAAAAGCTGATAATATAAACCTGCAAAAGTAAGGCCTTCTTGATTGCATGCAATGGCTGTCAGCATCATATGAGAACTATCAAGAGAGTGTACAAAGGTCTTACATGACCAAGTACAAACCAATTGATCTATAAAACTGGCCTAAAAGTTTAATGCGGTGATGTTGCTGCAAAATAGTGTGGTCCTCGAAGTTTAGTATTACAGAAAAAGGTCTTACAGCAAGTTTGAGTTCGAGATCACATCTCAATGAATGCCTCTCACTGTTTATCTTCTTGACAGACCGTGTTTTCCACTTCCATTTCTTCAGCTCAGCTTCGTCCTCCGTGTCAGGTTTTTCAGGTAATGGAAGCTGGAGATGCATATATTAAATTAAATTTTATTAATTCAGACATCAGGGGAAAAATAACTCTCATTGTCTGTCCAAAAATAAAAAGCTGCAACCTATTTTCAAGCTTTCTAAAATTTAATGATATAAAAATCTCACTAATTAATCATGAGAATGGTAACAGTAAGGTGGTACGCGCCAGGTGAAACCAGCTTTTGTTTGTAACATGCTGTTTGATTTGCACTTATGCAAGATGCTATAGTTATGACAAGTCATGCATCCACAACTAAAAGAACTAACGCTACGAACAACAAGACATAAAGAATAACACGGTCAACATACGTCGCTTCTGTCAACCAGGTCTCCCAAGCAGCCCCCGCTGCACCAGATTCTGTCCACTACATTAAGCACCCTTTCATTTATTCTCCATTTTGTGCTTCCTAGGGTGTTCAGTGCCTGAGAGGGAGGGAGAGAGAGAGAGCGAAGAGTTAATAAAGAGATAAACAAGTCAAGCTGGTCAGTTCGCCTGCTTTATACACTGGTCAGCATGGGGCCAATACTACTTCAATATCCCCTTTCAGTTTTTCATTTTCAATTTTGGTTCCTTGCAATAGCAAACTGAGGCTTGGTTGTTGTTGTTGCAATCACAAGCTGAGGCTGGATTGTTTAACTGAGGATGAATTTTTACAATCAACCGATGAAACAATTATTCAACACCAAAATGCGCATATCATTTTAATAAGAATATTGCCAAAATAAACCAAAAGTAAAAGAGAAGTGGTATCCAATTATCCATACATAAAAAATTAGTTGCATTTGTTTCTTAGGAGCTCTTGTGATTGCTTCCCTCTGTTGCCAGGCTCCATGGGTATGCATTATTTTAGATGGTAAGAACAAGTGTGCGCCTTTATTGTACCTGCCAGTAATTTACAAGACCAACTATGATCAAGTTCCTTCTAATGAAACAAAAGGTTATTAACTCGATATTTCGTTGTAGTGCTGGTTGGGTCCAATAAGATTAAAACATACTATGTATTAGAGTTTTATGGTCTCAATGAATCAGAGAAATTTTAAAGACTATTGGAACCTATTAAAAACTAACCCTGTCCAGCAAACTGGAGGAATGAGCATCGGCATGTAAAGGATGACCGTGTGCCTTGCCTGTCAGAGAAAAAAGAAATTACAGTTCATATGCAAGTGCGTAAGAGAACATAGAAACTAGGAAATGAAAAGGCACTAAATATGAGAAAAATGACAGATTTGACAGAACAAGGTTTCGTAAAACGTCAATCACACCATACCGCCTGTTTATCTTTCTCTTCAATAACAAGGAGACATCAAATTAGTTGAAGAAAGCAATTGGCAATAATACCTGTCATGCCCATCTTAAATGGAAATAACTTTGTATTTTTATTCAAAAAGAACCATACAAATATAGTATCAGTACAGTAAACTGTTATCCAAAGGCGACTTATTTAAGGCTCAAGACATAATCTATACATTAAACCTCTATTAACCAAAAATATGCCACAATAAACAAATGTAAACAGTTGTAATGGAAAGTACAATTGATGGTAACAGGTACATTAGAGGACTAAATGTTGAGTGCAGAAATAAAAATATTACTGGTTATTTATAAGAACTATGGTTCTGAGAGAATGCTTGAAAGCTGGGCGGATATCTGGTGGGCTGTCAGCTGACTGGTCAGCTGGAGGTTGAATATAAGCCGTCTCCATTTGTATCTCAATTAACCGGCTTCCAACCTAAAATATTAAAATATAAATAAACAAATTAACCAAAATATAACTCTGACAAAAAATAAGTTACAGGAATGAAATCAAACAGCAAATCCCGTTTATTTTATAAAGGATAGGAAAGTATTTCCAAAACATAAAAGCCGACATTCAATTCATGCAGTTTCAACAAAAAATGTTCTTAGAAAACAGGCAGAGTATTTTCACATGATACAGGGTGAATTTCATAATATCAGAGTAGCAAGTAGATGCTCCATTGTCAAAATACAAGCTGCTATGAAGTATAACTTTAACCTCACATGAACTCATAACATCAGGATAAAACACTCAACAGATGGCCCTGTCATTTTTCTTAATTAAATGTAAAATTAAAATCTTATTCTTACCACCATTTTTCTGTGCCTCAGCAATCACATGAAGTGCAAGGGTGGTTTTGCCGGATGCTTCAGGACCATATATCTCCACAACCTTCCCTGACATAAGGTTCACACCGTTTGGATTGGATTCCTCCTCTTCCTCAAGACCTCTAGTCCATAAATCCCGTCTAGGTTTAGCAGAAAGCCCCTTCCCAACCATCTCCTTATCATACTTCCTTGCCTCATCCACCATCCCTTTCCGCAACAGTGCATCAATAAATGCATTATATGCAAATGCATCAGGACTACAACCATGTTTATCCATCGCCCTCCATATATCAAAAGTAGGCCTGAGAAATCCCCAGCGTCCAAATTTCTTGATCAACATGACATATGTATCCATCCTAGGCCGACAACCGGCCTGAACCATTTGCTCAAACAGACTGAGAATTTCCTGTGGCCGGGTCAGGTACTGAAAGAAGCAGTGGTATGTTAACACATTAGGCTCGCACTCGTGCTTCTTTCTCATCCGGCTGACAAAGCAATACGCTTCTTTGAATCTCCCATCCATGCAGAATAGTTTGACAATGGTATTTAATGTGGCAGAGTTGGGTTTCAAACCTGCATCAACCATGTCTTGGTATAACCGGATTGCAAAATCAACACCCTCACAGTGACCAATTGCATGGATGGCTGTATTGTATGCAACAACATCTGGTTGAATTTTCTTTTTTTGCATTTCCTTGAATAATTTCATTGCTTTCCAAGGTTTCCCCCCTTTGGAGATAGCATTCATATAGATAGAATAGGAGTGGAGGTCTTTGTTAATTCCAGCCTGATCCATCTCTTGCCAGAAGTCACGACACCGGCCGAAAGCTCTCAACTTTAGCCACCCACGAAGAAGCATGTTGTAGGTTTTGGTATCAGGCGGAAAGAGAGAAGGAAAAGGGGGTGACTCTGACCTGAGGCATAGGTTCTCAGCGTCTGACACGTGCCCGTGGTCACACAAAGCATCTATCATCAGGTGAAAAGTGGTGCGGTCTTTCAATCCAAGGTTTGACGCGAGGTTGAAAGCGTCGAGTAAATCTGTAATGAGATGCGCCGCCGCGAGGCGATTGAAGAGAGATCTGAAAGAAGGGAGGAGGGAAGGGGAAGAAAAGGAGGATGCATAGGAGGATATGAGAGAACGCGACTGGTCGAATTCGAGGTGTTTCCCGAGGATGTCGATCGTGCAAGAGAGGGTTGAAGGTGTATGGTGGAAATGCGACGGAGAGGAGGAAGCCCAGTGGAAGAACTCCAGCGCCCGCCGCCAATCGTTGGAGTAGAGAGAGAGAGTGCGGAAAACAGTATCGGGGTCGAGTGGGAGGGGAATGGAGGAGGCAGTGGCTGAGCTGGTGCCGCTAGAGGATAGATGACGGCGGAGTTGGGAAAAGAGACGGCGCTGGAGCATCACTGAAGACTGAAGGGTCTCACAGTTCTGATCTTTCCTTAGCTTGCCTGCCTTAGTTTCGTTTGTTATCTCTATGGTGGGCTTATGCGGCCATCCCTGATACGTCCTTCGTGTTACCAGAGTGTTGTATAATTGCAATGTGAAGGAGCATTCCTGAAACAAATGCTGCGATGTCTCTTCATTGGCTCTGCATAGGAGACATGTTTGAAATTTTTTTAGAAACCATAAATAAATAAAAAAATTTACCAAACCAACTTGATTGCTTTGGTTTTTACAAATTAGACTGAATGAAAAGTACAAGGTGTTGTTTTTTACTTATATTAAGTTTAGAACAAATTTCAGAAATGAACGTAGAATATCTTTATATTTCAACTATGAGAGACCAGGGGAAAATGCATGAAGGTAGTAGTTGTTCAAAAAATAGAAAACAGTGGAAAGTGCAATCCCTGATCTACTACTAGCATTTAGCTACAGCAAAGTTTATAATCCTACCTTAAGTAACTTAACAGACTATGGATAATCTAATAACTATATCCAGATGTCAGAAGTAGATCAAGCAATCCTAAAAAAATGACAGAAAGTTATCAGCCCTAAATAACTAAAGCTAAACAGCATCCCCATAGAAGAAAGCAAAAGGTACAAGCCACCTGGAATGGTACTAGTAAAGCAATTAGAAAATCTAATTTACTTAAATGATTAGGAGAGATCTGATTACGCTTAATTACATCAACAGCAACTACTGGAACCTAAAATGCTCTGCAAATCTAATCACAAGTAGAACCGATCTGAAGTTATAATACAAGTTCCACCACAAGTCTATCTCCATGAAATCGATAGAAAGTGAAGAACCAACAGACAAATTGTATGCGCAAATTCTAGGTTATTCTTCCAGAAAATCGAAACGTTAATTCAAGCAATCAAACCTTTCCAGAGCGCTTGAGATGAGCAGCGTATGCCTTGACAAACTCATGCGGAGAAACATCCTTCACCGCTCTTCCCGTCTCCATGGCCATGGCGAATGACGGATGCTGAGGAGAAACGGCGCGCACGGTGTTAGGGTTTATGAGGGTCCGGATGTAACTTCTTGAGGTGGGCCTTTATATTTTTATTTTATACTTTCAGAAGTCAGGCTCATGGGCCGCATTTTGTTTCATTATATCCTGGATCTGAAACGCATAGTTTCTTTAATTAGGAGTTAGCGGGCTTCCAACCTCCTTCTCTATGATTTCTTTAATGAGGATCGACACTCCTGGACACTATGAAGTGCGCAGCGCAACTCGGTTACTCGGTAGAGATCAGAGGTCAAGCTTCCAATTCCGGCCATGGCCTTGATCAGGTTTCTTAGAAGCACGTTTGTCCATAGGCCTCTCTTCTCCCGTCCTCTAGTTCTCTCTCTCTCTCTCTCGCGCGCACACGCTGACACACCCTGAGTGGCTAAGTAACTGCCGGTGTTTGGAATTTAGTGAATGAATTATTATTTGAAGAGTAGATAGGGGAACTGAAGAGAATTAGCAATGGGAAATGTTTGGAAAATTGTCACACTTGTTAAATTCACAAAATTGGATATTTACAATTTTACATGGTTTGTTAATTTCTTATCAGTTTTGTCCTCCATGGATCCAGCCATGTAATGAACTCCAATTTTACTTCTTCAGTACTAAAGGTATCTTCACTACATCGCTCTCTTTATTTTTTATGTATAAGAGTTGCACCAAGAGTGTAAGATTGATAAAAAATAAGAAGTATCCTTTACTTTTTTTTTGTTAGGAAGGGGAAAGAAGATGTCTGATGAGAGCGAATCTGAGTCTGATAAGGCCACACTTTCAAGGAAAGATGTGGCACTACAACAAGCGATGGATCAGATCCAAGCTGCTTTTGGGAAAGGGTCTATTATGTGGCTCAATCGAATCCATGACTTTAGAGAGGTGCCGGTAATATCCACTGGCTCTTTCACTCTTGATCTTGCTCTGGGTATTGGCGGCCTTCCAAAGGTTCTTTTAGTCATTTAAGCAAGTGTTACTAATTTACTATTGGCATTTGGGTTCTTTGTACCTTTTCTTGTCATGTATACCAGTTTGGCCAACTTATTTTTCTTTTTGTCCTGCCTACTGTTTAGAATATAACAAGATTCAATAAATGGTTAAATCTAATCAGCATGATTTCTGACAGCTAAGGTAGGATATACTGGATTATATCGAGACTTAGTTGCACAATTGAGGGTTCATTCAGACTTTGTTCTAAAGTTCTGTTTCTGTAAGCAAGCCAAGGGATTGGTCGGTCTTGTATCAAGTGGTACCCGTACCTGTTTAAGTTCCCGCTTGACCAAATTTACACCATTTTTGTTTCTCACTTTTGGTGCATTTGTTGGTGTTCTCTGCAATTCAGAATGACTTGAGCAATTTTGCATCGAAGTTGAGGCTTACTTGCAGGCCATAATCCCTCAGTTTAATTACGGGCCATAATTCCTCAATAAATTGAAGCAAAATATGGGTTAAAATGAGGATTACATGGGTTGAGTTTTTGCTAGGATATTTATATATTCCTCTCTGGCAGGGGCGGAACTAGAAAATTTTGATAGGAGTGGCTGAAAATTCAAATGCACAATTGTGGTGAGTGGAATTTGAACCCAAGACCTCTCAATCACAAAATAGAGCTTTAACCACTAGGCTACAACTAAACATTTGTTATTTATTAAGGGTGGCTAGGCTATATAAAAAGTTTTAAAAAGATAAAATTCAATTAAATTTCTATATGCATAATTAAAATTTTGAAATTATAGGGGTGGCTTAGCCACGTTTGGCTAAGCCTTAGATCTGCCCCTGCTCTCTGCTTATGGTTGTACCTTTTCTTTTGTTCTGATATCAGTTCGTTTACTAAATATTCATTCATTGTATTAGTCAAAGACCAAAATATTATGTTTTCAACGCACTTGACAGAAGTAATGAGAACTCCCAGAAAGCGAGATAGAAACACGTGCTTCTAGACTAGTTGTTCTCAAAGAAAAGAAAAACATAGTTCAATTTTACATTTCTAATACGATTCTCTAACTGGGACTAGTTTCTTCAAAAGAGAAATTTGATATACATCCTTCAAAAATCTCGAAATTACGTATGTCGCCGTCTAGAATTCAGTACGGTGTTTTTATGTCGGACACCTGATCATATAGGCCATTCCACTCTTATTATACAATTATATTGGCCATTTAATTAAAATCAGAACAGAACCAAATAAGAACCCGAGTAATGTTTGCCACCGTCTAATGCTGGAAATCACGACCCACGTACCATGGTACATGTGATGTGGACGGAAACATGTGAAGACCAATGTTATTAAAATCGCAAAAACTGCTTTGTATGGTCATATTGATTGGTTGAAAGATATGAAAAAAAAAATGTTGTTCTAAATATGTGGATCAAGTATATAATAGTAAATAACATTTCGGGTTTCGGATTATAAATCAATAAATTATAATTATTTTTTAAATATGTGGTTGAAACTATTGATCAACCGGTCCAATCAGGAAATCGTTGACCTGAACATTTAACGTGTCAATGTCTGGTCCAGTTTTGATATCACTGGTGTAGACTCTAAACAAAATCGTTGCAACTAAAAACAAAAAGAAAGTGTCCAAGGTTGAAAATTTTCATCGGGTGGGTCCGCGGTTCTTTGAAAGCAATCATAGAATCCTATTAGTCATTTGCACAGAATATTTAATGCTTATCACATGCAGTCAATGATTAATGAGCTAATACAGTAGGTAAGTAGGTCCAAAATTTATTTGAAGTCAAAAACCATGAGTTTCGTATTTACAAAAAACATCACTTGGATCTAATGAATAAATATGAAAACCCTACAAGGCTACAACACGTTGGCAATTGCCAAATTGATACATCTCTTACTCTACTCTCTCACCATCCAATATAACTTATAGTTATTACTATATTTTTATTTTATATAGCCCACAAAATAAAAACCGAAGTTACGGCATATGTGTACTACATCAGATAAAATTTACAAAGACCGTGCAAAAAAACATCCTGGAATTTCTTCATTTTCAAGACGATTTCTCTTTCTCCATCAATGCATAGGATGATTCTAAAATAACAACTTGCATAGTGCGTACTCAGTATACGACTTAGGATTAAAGGAAAGAACCTTAAGTTTCCTTTTAAATTAGTTGAAGAAATACTTAGCATCCAGTACTTCTCTGAGGTTAAAATCGCCCCTCTCTGGTAGAGGTGGAAAAGCCAAGTTTGGAAACGTTTTCTGAAAGCCACTTAACAACTGCAAATAACCAAACATTGCACAATAAATATGGAGAAATAACAAACGACAATAGGGGCAGTAATAATAATAATAATACAATGTTGGGTAGTATAATATCGGTGTACTTCAAATTTAAGGCCTAAAAATAGTCTAGCTCACCTCAAGGACCACATTCACAGATTTAAAAAAAAAAAAAAAAAGATGACGCCGAGTAAAATTAAAATAAGAACTTGAGAGGAAGTCAAGAAACTAAATGTTCATCTTGGTACAGACTTGGTATAATAGCAATTGAGATTTCTGAAATAGAATGTAAAAATGTTGAATAGTCCAGAGAAGGATTAATTGAGGCTTAATTTGGGTTACGGGGTTAAGGTTAAGCATTTGAGGTAATTGGTACCACAAAGATACCAAATAGGCCCGGCCCGATACCAGTATGCACCAGCTAGGAAAGATAAAAAGGTTCTTACATTTTCCAAAATAGGCCTTTCATAAAGGTCCACGAACTTTTCACGGAGTATTATGTTCATACGATCTACATCACAGGCATGCGTCCAATAGGAATCATGAACTCCTGAAGATCAGCACAGGATAAATCAATCCATAAGTTACTTCAACAGAAAATAGTCCACACTGCCAACAAAATCAATCCCAAATAATGGTGCCACAAATGGTCCCCTGCTAGCCATATCTTCTCGATTAATATATCAACACCACATAAATATAGATGCTAGCACACTTTTAGTTTTGGCTTTCTTTCCTTTTCTCTTTTGTTGCTGAATTCTCGACAGGTTTGCAAAACTCAGTTCTACCAAAATAAATTGAGCTCATAAATCATGTTTGACAACACATTAAAGAAATGCAAGCAGTAATGTGTCACATATCAGGCACTACCCTACCGGATTAATGCACACACAAGTACCGTGCAGTCCATCTGCTTTGAAGTTCATATTTAACATATTATACTATTACTTGCCTCGATAGCCACTTCATTGCCAAATCAAGGGTTAAAACATGATTTGAAATTGACAATTCTCAATAATTGGCTTAAATTTACTATTGGGGAAACCAAGAGCACCCATTCCAAAGTTTCACTTCACCGTCCACAATTTTCAAAGTGACATAACACAGCAACCTGTCAAAATGGTGATAGCATAGACGGGGGAGAAAAATAAAAGCTGATAATATAAACCTGCAAAAGTAAGGCCTTCTTGATTGCATGCAATGGCTGTCAGCATCATATGAGAACTATCAAGAGAGTGTACAAAGTTTGGAGGGAAAGCTGTTCTCTGCCTCTTCAACATCACCTGTAATTTCAGCCATAATAAGCATGATATATTAAGAAATGTTTTACAAATTTTATATTTTAATTTTATCTACATTACTATATTTTTTGGAGGCTTCACATGTCTACTCTTATGACTTGTTTGAACTTAGTTACTATTCAATACAAACCAGTGTATGGTACAATTTGTACCAGAGCTAATGACAAAAACCGTTCCATCAATCTAACATTTTGAGAACAGTTTACAATAGATGCACATTCCAAAGGGACACTAATTTCTGGTACCAAATTCTAACAGAATAAGATAAAATTAACAGATAGTAGAGAAACCTTGTCAGTTTCATGTTGCAAGGTCAGCACCTGCAATGAAGTCTTGACCTGTTCAACCAAAAGGCAAGTCCTTAATTAGACATGCAGGAACACAGTGCCTACACTAGTCCATGAGATCATAGACTTGATTTCAACAATCCCCAGGTAGTAATAGTACAGTTGATGGTTGGATCACATTTGAACACTACTTCTGTACAATTTTTTCGGTCGTAGTTTTTAGGGGTTGTCTTATTTCCTTTTTTTTATCTGGATTCAGTGTAAATAGTCTCAACAGAACAAGGATTAATTGAGGTTTAGTTAAGCAAGCATAAGGTTCAATTGAGCTGAACTGCATTCAATTTTTTTTAGCGTTAGTTGGCGAGAACTGCATTCGACTTACAGTAGTACTAGACAAATTGTAATTCCTGGCTAATTATTGTGTGCACACTTGCAAAGGTGAGAATCGTACACATGCAAGTATGCACCCTGCAACTCTGATAATGTACAAGTGCTTTATGACTGAAATGTACGCATATGTGATGAAAAGACTATTGATATGTACCAATTGCCTCCCCAATTTTCGGTATGGCTGGACGACGGGTAATCCAAGGGGAGTTATCCACCTAACCGGTTGATTTTCTAAAGCGATCACCTGTCAAACAAAATAAAAAAATAAATAAAACAAAACACAAGTAACAAATAGCATTACTATGATTGACATGTTATCTAACTTGAGCACTTTAATTTTTCTTGATTAGCTTGGTGTGTACACTTGTAAAAGAGAGGCTATATTAGGGTAGATTCAGGCTTAGTGGAAAGTTAGTTGCAAAAGCTCAAGTTTACTAAGGCAATTATTGCACGTCTGCAGAACCAATATGATACTCAATCAGGCCTGCAACCAGTATGCATTAATCAAAAAATGTTGGTGGTGGACCTTGGCACAATCTCCGAGCCAAGACATGATATCACGTGCCGCTTCAAACATCTCTCCTAGTGCCATCAGGGTCACCTATACAACATATAATTGATAAGGAGTCGGGAACAAAAAAAATAAAGAGAATAACATGTCTGGCACCAGAATTCATGCATGTGTTCTTGATGATCCAAGAAGGTAAGATCTTCATAAGTAAATGCTCTCATCTCAGTACAAGTAACGAATAGCCCATTGCTTTCATTTATTTTATTTTTCAAGTATAGGAATCTGGCATGGGCCGATCATAATGTAATACTGAATTACAGGGCTCCATGCTTATAACATTAAGCAGCAGGGACAGGTGAAAAAACAAAATATGATCGACTATTAGTAATTTACAATGACAACAACAATTGAATAACAAAGAATAA
Organism: Carex littledalei; assembly: GCA_011114355.1. Taxonomy (NCBI): domain Eukaryota; kingdom Viridiplantae; phylum Streptophyta; class Magnoliopsida; order Poales; family Cyperaceae; genus Carex; species Carex littledalei. Next base: position 6,426,039 of record CM022097.1, read on the forward strand.
GAATTGGATTTTTTTTTTTTTTTTACTTTTGCAGCATAGCAGGATGTTCTAAAGAGAAGATCCTCATCAGTAATGACACCTTTTTCTTTCAACCTCCTCCTTAGCTGCTCACGGGCCCCAACATAAGTGACACCATACACAGATGTCATAACCGTCTGTTTTACCAGCTTTCTGTCCACCTGACAGTTTTTAAGAAAAAAAAAAAAAGTTTCAGTTCACACTTTAATTTGAGTGGAATAAGAAGCCTAAAAGACATCTTATTGAGATCCCTCGAGTTCAACTGGGTTTTTCTATCCAAACCGGCCAAGTATAACCAAATTGTCAGATATACTAGTGCAGCTATTAGATGGCATAGGGGCTGAATGGTTTTTCCATTTACTAGGCTTTGAATAGAATCAAACTAAGCAAAGAAATGGGAACCTGATCAACTAAAATACGCGCATGTTCTGCATTAGGTTCTACTGCTGGATCCTTCTGCGCATCACACCTCATAATCTCTATGACTCTGTTAATCATGAATTGATTAGCATCTCACTACTACAATGAAATTTGGAACCAAATGAAAGTCAACATGACATTGAGATACCTTGTGGCTATTCCAGTGTATACATCTGCCGGCTTATCTGCATCCACCAAGTTCACTGCCATAGCTCCCAACTGATGCAAACAAAGCAAAATTCAATGACTAATGCAGAACGAAATTAGAAGTACGTCTTGTGCATTAAAATAGAAAAGATTAAATGAAGATTTGTACCCAAGTCTCCAAATGATGCAAACAGAAAGCTAATTATATTAGTAGAGAACAGTGGAAAATAAAAAAGGAAAAAAAAAAAACCTTAAGACGTACAACCAAGGTACTGTAAAGGGTAAACCACAATTGCTCAAGAAGCTCAACCCATAATATTCCTAAGACTACACCTAAAAAGCAGTCTGCAGTGAGATCTTTTATTCACTTAATTGTTTAGCAGTCCGTAGTGAGGTTTTATGTTCCCTCAAAACCTGAATATGAGAGGTGTTGCAAAGGGTAAAGTACAATTGCTCAAGAAGCTGAAGCTAGAATATTCCTATTTCAGATTAAATCTAAATCAGGAGACAAATGCAATGCACTTTGAACCGCCTAATTGAAAGAAAAACTGGAACCAACTGAATTTATTAATGGGTAAATTTCACTGGAGGTCACTAAACTTTGTCTTTTGTTACAAATTGGTCACTCATGTTTGATTTGTCCCAATCAAGACAATCAAGTAACTGGACTTTTCATTTGTCCCAATCAAGTCACTCTATAACTATTCCGTCCAAAATGCTAATGCAGTATTCTCTTTCCGTTATTATTTTGAACAGAATATGCTCATTCCGTTAGTATTTTGGCCAGAATGAACAAATTCTGTTAGCATTTTGGACGGAATATGCATATTTTGTTAGTATTTTGGATGGAAAAGTTATAGAGTGACTTCATTGGGACAAATCAAACTTGAGTGACCAATTCGTGACGAAGGACAAAGTTTAGTGACCTCCAGCAAAATTTACCCTTTATTAATTGTTAGTATTCAATTTTAACAGGCTAAACGAAAACAAAAGCAGGGCAACTTGCCACATGCAATAAACACTAATTTGATTACTACAGTATTCAAACTCTCTGAGGCATTAAGAGAGAGGACAATAGTATTGAATGTAACAATGGAAGCAAATCAATCACACAAGTCTAACCTTATCTCTACCAAGAGCTGCATAGTGCTGAAGTCCGTTACAGGAACCATCCTGAAAAGAACCCAAGAAAAATTTCTGAGAAAATAGAAGTGCAGAAATTATCATCAGTGAACAACCTCAGTGCTATTACCAAATAAACCAATTATGCATGCATGCATTGCAAATAAAGAAAGAAGGAAAAAATTGCAACAACCATTAAAAATGTATAGTAAATTAGGGCATTTACATGTATACATATAGTCATTTGCCCTCAAGCAACTCAGCCAAATTAAAAGTAAAAGAAGAAGAACACAACAACAATACAACCAAACCTGATGGACTGGTATATATGAGATAGTTGTCTCTGGGGAGGAGCTCCTCAAGGCCTCAGCCAAATTAATACAAACTGCAAGACACTGAAATGGGTCTTCAGCCCCTAGCCACCACCGCTTCCCCTCAAGTGGCCGGTCCGCTGAGTCAAAGATCTCGTCTAAATGGCTCTCAGTAAACTCAACCCTCCCATCAAATGAATATTTATCCACACCTCCTGCATAGAGATTTGCCAAGTGGATCTTGAGCCACCTGAGGCCTGACTGGCCAAGCGGTCGCCCTTCAGCAAATTGGAGGAGGCCACGGCAAACATCATTGCCAAGGTGGTTGAGGTACGGGTGCATCGGGTATGCACGCCCTCTAAAATCAAGGTTGTGCGGGTAGTAGAAACCCTCCTCATCCTTCATTTGTCTCGCAACCTTTTTTTAATTATGAAAGAAAAAGATAAATCTATACTTGCTCATTTCTTTTTTAAATTGCATTTCGTTGTTGTTCAAATATTAAACAGTCATATGTAAGCCTCTTTTCTATATCTTAGTCAGTGTGAAACTAGTAAGTAGTCCAAAAGCTCAAACAACCAGAGAATACGTTATTTACGATGTTATACTCTTAGGAACCCAACAATTCAGTCAGGGGCCACTACTGAGAGGAAAATGTACCCAACATGACCGAGTACAAACCAATTGATCTATAAAACTGGCCTAAAAGTTTAATGCGGTGATGTTGCTGCAAAATAGTGTGGTCCTCGAAGTTTCGTATTACAGAAAAAGGTCTTACAGCAAGTTTGAGTTCGAGATCACATCTCAATGAATGCCTCTCACTGTTTATCTTCTTGACAGACCGTGTTTTCCACCTCCAATTCTTCATCTCAGCTTCATCCTCAGTGTCAGGTTTCTCAGGTAAAGGAAGCTGGAGATGCATATATTAAATTAAATTTTATTAATTCAGACATCAGGGGAAAAATAACTCTCATTGTCCATCCAAAAATAAAAGGCTGCAACCTATTTTCAAGCTTTCTAAATTTGATGATATAAAAATCTCACTAATTAATCATGAGAATGGTAACAGCAAGGTGGTACGCGCCAGGTGAAACCAGCTTTTGTTTGTAACATGCTGTTTGATTTGCACTTATGCAAGATGCTATAGTTATGACAATTCATGCATCCACAACTAAAAGAACTAAAGCAAAGAACAAGAAGACATAAAGAATAACATGGTCAACATACATCGCTTCTGTCAACCAGGTCTCCCAAGCAGCCCCCGCTGCACCAGATTCTGTCCACTACATTAAGCACCCTTTCATTTATTCTCCATTTTGTGCTTCCTAGGGTGTTCAGTGCCTGAGAGGGAGTGAGAGAGAGAGAGCGAAGAGTTAATAAAGAGATAAACAACTCAAGCTGGTCAGTTCGCCTGCTTTATACACTGTCAGCATGGGGCCAATACTACTTCAATATCCCCTTTCAGTTTTTCATTTTCAATTTTGGTTCCTTGCAATCGCAAACTGAGGCTTGGTTGTTGTTGTTGTTGTTGCAATCACAAGCTGAGGATGAATTTTTACAATCAACCGATGAAACAATTATTCAACACCAAAATGCGCATATCATTTTAATAAGAATATTGCCAAAATAAAACCAAAAGTAAAAGAGAAGTGGTATCCATACATCAAAAATTAGTTGCATTTGTTTCTTAGGAGCTCTTGTGATTGCTTCCCTCTGTTGCCAGGCTCCATGGGTACGCATTATTTTAGATGGTAAGAACAAGTGTGCGCCTTTATTGTACCTGCCAGTAATTTACAAGACCAACTACGATCAAGTTCCTTCTAATGAAACAAAAGGTTATTAACTCGATATTTCGTTGTAGTGCTGGTTGGGTCCAATAAGATTAAAACATACTATGTATTAGGGTTTTATGGTCTCAATGAATCAGAGAAATTTTAAAGACTATTGGAACCTATTAAAAACTAACCCTGTCCAGCAAACTGGAGGAATGAGCATCGGCATGTAAGGGATGACTGTGTGCCTTGCCTGGCAGAGAAAAAAGAAATTACAGTTCATATGCAAGTGCATAAGAGAACATAGAAACTAGGAAATGAAAAGGCACTAAATATGAGGAAAATGACAGATTTGACAGAACAAGGTTTCGTAAAACGTCAGTCAACTTACAGTTTTGTCAAGACCTTGACGCACGAGGGGATCGCACTCAATCACACCATACCGCCTGTTTCTATTCAATAACAAGGAGACATCAAATTAGTTGAAGAAAGCAATTGGCAATAATACCTGTCATGCCCATCTTAAATGGAAATAACTTTGTATTTTCATTCAAAAAGAACCATACAAATATAGTATCAGTACAGTAAACTGTTATCCAAAGGCGACTTATTTAAGGCTCAAGACATAATCTATACATTAAACCTCTATTTAACCAAAAATATGCCACAATAAACAAATGTAAACAGTTGTAATGGAAAGTACAATTGATGGTAACAGGTACATTAGAGGATTAAATGTTGAGTGCAGAAATAAAAATATTACTGGTTATTTATAAGAACTATGGTTCTGAGAGAATGCTTGAAAGCTGGGCGGATATCTGGTGGGCTGTCAGCTGACTGGTCAGCTGGAGGTTGAATATAAGCTGTCTCCATTAGTATCTCAATTAACCGGCTTCCAACCTAAAATATTAAAATATAAATAAACAAATTAACAAAATATAACTCTGACAAAAAATAAGTTACAGGAATGAAATCAAACAGCAAATCCCATTTATTTTATGAAGGATAGGAAAGTATTTCCAAAACATAAAAGCAGACATTCAATTCATGCAGTTTCAACAAAAAATATTCTTAGAAAACAGGCAAGAGTATTTTCACATGATACAGGGCGAATTTTCATAATATCAGAGTAGCAAGTAGATGCTCCATTGTCAAAATACAAGCTGCTATCAAGTATAACTTTAACCTCACATGAACTCATAATATCAGGATAACAAATAATTGTTCCTTTGATGCATATTTCTTTCATATTCAACAACAAAGAATATTATTATTTTCTTTTTTCAATAATTTGAAGGTAATTTTACCATATGTGCAAGGCATAATGAAATTTATCAATAAGAAAGTTAATAATACACTCACTTTGACTTGGTTCTCTAGGCCCCAAGGCTTGGATTCATCCTGCTGCTTGACAATTTCCCTCACTTGCCGTATCTTCTGCTTCTTTATCAGCTGGTTCACTTTCTTTCTTAGCCTCTCCAGCTCTTTTCTAACCGCCAAATCTGTTGTCTTCACTTGCACCACTTCCTCATCTTCCTCATCTTCCTTATTCTTCGACTTTTGTCTTGTCTTCTCCAAAAATCTGTGAATTCTTACCTGTTGGGTTTTTGCATTTACAAAAAAAAAAAAAAAATTGTGAAACTGGTACACACAAGCATGTCAAAAAATTGGCATTGATACCGTACTGGAGAGAAGTCGTGAAATAAACATGAATACCAGGTTGTATGTTGCATTGTTGCCTGACTGGTTCAAGGATTGGCATGCATTACACTTGCCAGTTTCCCTTTCTAAAAAAATGCTCTCTTTCAAAAAATATTTAAATAAGTTAAAAATGAAATAACTGAATAATCCCTGAATCGGCTATTACACTCTAGATACTAGAAAGAACAATCCAAATCAAACCAAACTCTGGTAATAAATTGGTGAATTCCGTTTGTAGTTGTGTTGTTGGACCTTTATGTGTAAGATATAGAAACAGATACACAAACAAAACCATAAAGGGAAAATCTGATTTATGTAAAAGTGGCATGCACAGGTAACGCAGCTCATAATTCGTTACCATCACCTCTATCTCTTTGTTCAATAATTAAGTTCTTTTGGCACATACATCTCCTATACAAAGCTGCATGCAAAAACAAATTTTCCAACACACAAGCAGAAGTTCTCTACTATATAAACATGAACCTTATGTGACACATTAATCAATTTATGTTTAACCAAGCTGGTTGGCTCGGTTGGTGTATTGGAGCAACAAAGTAGGCATGAATAGTTTTCATCAACCCAAAAGTCAGTACCAACATGAACAAATCCTCACCTCATGCTCAATAGAGTCTCCGATAGCGAGCGCAGCTTGCACCACTCGCACGCTCCCATCCCCGTTCCCCACCATCATCAAGCTCATCATTTTATGCATGGTTATCACAGCCATCATGTCTGCCGGTAAACTATCAAAAAACTCCCCATAGTTAGATCTGCTTTTCGGATTTCTACACCACTCTTGTACCTCTAGTATTTTATCTCTCAATGGCTCAAACCACCCAAGGAACAGAGATTTCACATAAGGCAAATTCGGTGCAAGCTTATGCTGGCACATGTCATCCAGTAGCTCTCTGTACTCCTTAGCTGCCTGTTCCCATGCCTCGGTCTCTATCTTCATCTGTCTCTTCCGAAGTGCTGTGTACTTTCCCACACGGTACCCATGTAACCGGTTTGGCTCCAGCGAAGTGTCTGGAGCCTCTATTTCCCGGCCTGGCGCTGCTCCCTTTATTTTGTTGCCTGGCGCTGCTCCCTTTATTTTGTTACCTGGTGCTGCTTCTGATTTTCTCATCTGCTCTAGTAAGTCCTTCATTTCTTCAATTGAGGTCGACGTTTCTTCCTCGGCATCAGTAGAGGAAGCTGCTTCAGCTTCAGCTACACTCCCTAAGGCACGTATTTGGATAGAATTAGGAGAAAAATGGGTTACTTGGGTCTTTTCTCGGAAGCATGAATCGTGGAGTTGGGTCAATTGGTTATTTGTAGGGACCAAGGTTCGAGCTTGGGAGCTTAAGATGGGTTCATGAGGGGAGGTGAGGTACGAAATGACACGTGGAGCCCGCCTAGCAACGGATCGCCACATCTGTACGTGTTTCTTCGAGATCAAATTGACGCTGGAATTGAGAGGGGTGCGGGTGCCGAGAAAATGAGGCAAGAGTGGGAGGTTTGTGTTGCTTGCGTGCATTCAGGACGCCGAGATGGCGTGAGCGATGCTCATTGGTTTGCGCGCAAGGATGTGCTGGAAGGGAAGGGGTGTGGAGAGAAACGTAGAGGGCAATGGCAAACGAGAGAAAGACAGAGGGGAGCCGCCTTTCTAAGGGAAGGGTTTGGAGCTGTAGCGAAAGGGGGGCATAAACCCTTTTCCTTTTTGTTCACTGGGGTTTTTGTTGGACTTGGGGTCTTGGGGACGAGATATTTTTTCCTAATCTTTCGTTAACCTTAACCCATTTTCTCTGCACTTTTTACCCATAAATATATAAAATAATACGAGGGAATGGAGATGTCCACGATGACAAAGCACCGGACAGCAATGGACAAATTTTCTTGTACAAAGTCGGTAATTTATTTATTTTTTTAATTATGGGTATTATCTTGTATTGATTTTTTAATTAACTCGTTATTTTCTCTATTTTTCAGATAATGCTCGTGTTGCTATCTAAAATAATTATCATTTGTAAATACTTTGACACATCTTGTGTCATTATTAATGAAATCTGAGAGCTAAATCCTCACATTTCTTCTTAAAAAAAATTATCATTTTATTACTAAATGTTTATTTTTTTTTCACAGTTTTGTATCATGCACTTTGTTTTAAGTTGCAATATGAGAAAATATATTAAATTATCGGATATAAGGTATAGTGTTCTTTGTAGCAACACTAAAATAAAATAAAAAATAAAAACTAGACTTCCAAAATCTACTTTTTTTAGAAAAGTTAAAATTCGATTCTTCGTTTTTAAAATAAAGATATGTGCATCACAGTTTAACTTTTTATTAAATATAGACGAAAGTAAGTCTTTCACTTATAAATTATTCATAGAATGCTCCCATTCGAGTTTGAAATATGTCAAAATTTATTGTTGTAACGACGACACAGATTGACAGACAGCAGTTTTTGTACTCGTATGTAAAGGAAAAGAAATTTTTTAGACCGCAACAAGAAATTCAGCGATTCTCATGTTTTAAAATTGTGAACACAAATTTGGGCCTTGTAAACGTAGCAAATATTTACAGGAAAGGCATTATCTAAATCCTACACATATTGCCACTCTGCTTCGTCCTTCATATTGTGCGTGGTATTTAATGTGTGAATTTGTACAATATATATATAATGTGCTTCATATAGCGTGTGCTATGTTCATCAAACATCTTGGTGAGCATAACTAAAAATTTATCGGATTGGTTTCAAACGACGAATTCAAACCATTGAAACCGGCATACTTCACGAGTGATGCATGGAGATGCAAAATTTTGAAATTTTCGAACTTATTTAGTAAAAAGTCAAGCATCAAAAAAATAATATATAATGGAGTTTTATTAGTTATTTTCATGCATTCATTTTTTATCAATTTTGACTACTTGACTAGAGGTGCTATCGGATCGGGTATGGTCCGGATACTATTATGTTTGGACCCGTACCCTAAAAGTGTCCGGGTCCGAATTTCGATCCATATACTTATTTGTTTCAAATCGGGTCGGGTCCGGATCCGGATACCTATCTACCCGTAGATATTTCGAGTTCAATCTTTCAGTTCCGAGTAGATATACACTCATGACTTGTTTATGGATTATCGGGTCTGGTTCGGATCCGGGGCGGGCCCGAATCCGGAGCGGGTACATGTCGCAACTCACAAGCATTTGAGAAACACTTTACGTTTAAATATAATTATAATTTTTTAAACATCTCACATAATATATTATTATAATATAAATTAAAATCTGCTCCAAAATATTGAAGGTGAGATAATTTTAGAAAGTAAAATATTGGAGATGGTGATTTCATTATATGGTTACAAAAATCCAGAAATAGAATATTAATATCAATTTGTTTCAATCAGCGAAGAGAGCAATAAATTTCAATAATCTGTGTAGAAAGGTAGATACACGGTAGATAAAGAGATCAAGAAATGAATTAATTAGCTTCGAAAATTTATAGGCAAAAGGTGAACATGACATTTGATTTCAATAATCTGTGCGAAAAGAGCAATAAATTTCATTCAATAAATTAAAAAATACAACAAATGATTGTCTTTTTATAGTTATTAATATATGTGTTTGTAGGGTGCAAAAAGTTGCACTGAAGGGAAGGTGTGTGCATACGCGTATAATGTTTCAGGGTTCAGTGTTATCTGTTTTCAAGACATGAAAAGGGCATCGAACTTGAGACATTAATTTCTCTCTGTTATTCCTTCTGGTTCACCCTCGATGGGCCTACCGTTCATAATCAGTCCATCGAGAGAGTTTAATGATTGTGGGGACGTTTAACTCCCGGCAGGCGTAAGCCCCCGCCATTAATTACATCAGCAGACCCTTCCGAATCAAACTGAATACCTCGTTCATTCCAGGATTTGTGTTTATGTCTTTGTGAACTGAATAATGGGGCTAAAAGAGGGGCTCATGTACTGACTTTGGATTTAGTTGATTGGTTCTCACTATTTGGACATATGTGTATGTGTGTGTGTGATGCATATGCAATTAATGCAATTTTATATTAAAATAATGTTTATTATATTTATTTACATACTTAAAAGGGTATTTGATACTTGAGAAATATATGTATATGTTGTATTTATGCTTTATTCATGAAGACAATCATTTAAATTTGAGGAAAATGGGTGTTTTGGTAATTTCACTGGTTGGCTGATGATTGGTTAAGTTTGATTTTGATTTAGAAACATAGAAGATTTAATTTAAGTTCATTTGGAGGTGGTTTGAGTCAATTTGGAGTTGAAACGAGAAAGTTATGACTGAAAAGGACTTGAAAGGGCTTATTTGTGAAGTTTTATACTTTTCAAGGGCCTATTTATAAAGCTTGAGGGGCTGGGATTTGTAATTTGGGCTTTTGACAAGGTTTAGAGGGCAATTTGGGCTTCTAGGGACTTGTTTGAGAAGGTTTTAGGCAGCCAGGGACCTATTTGTAAATATCTGAGGACCTGGTTTGGTAATTTAAGAATTGAATAAGGTTTAAAATGGAAATTGGGCTTCCAGGGGGCCTATTTGAAGAGGTTTTAAGCAGACAGGGGCCTATTTGTAAATTTCTAGGGACTGCGATGGTGATTTTCTTTTGTTGGAGGGGTCTGTTTAAATAAAACCTTCATTTCTTTATTCTTTCGGCTCTGAGATTTGCATATTGGGCTTTAGGATGTGTGCTTTGGGCTTTAAGATTTGTGCAAAGCATTATAGGCTTTATGATTTGGTTATTGGGCTTCGGGATTGGTGCTGGACTCTGGATTATAAGCATCAGGCTTTGAGATTCGCTCAGAGGGATTTTGATTTATTCTGGGCCTGCTGACATATGGGCCCCATATAGCAGTAGTCCGTTGGACTTTGGTTTGAACTCAATTCGTCGGATCAGCCATCGCGCTAAGATCCGCACTCCTTATTTAACTTTTCATTTTGGCGCTTAAATCGGATGTCGGATATTGCATCAAGGTTCGTGCTGATCTAGATATGAACTAGGGTATGAAGCCCGAGTTTAGGGTTTTGACTCCGGTGCGATTCCGACGAGGCTCCGGTCACGGCAAGGCTGGGGGAGAACATCATTAGGATCGCCTTAAGGTCAGGAGTTTATTGAGCATGTTGTCGGCGGTGAGTGATCGTCGGAGATGGCAGCATACGGCCGAGCTCGGGTTTTCGGTACCGATTGAGATTTTACCCGATTTCATCAATTTCTTTGTTGTCTTCCTCAATTGGTTGTTCATTTAGCATCGTTTGGGAGCTGTAACATCAACTTCATATTTTATAGGGATTTGGGCATATTTCAGGTTTGTGTTTCTCGGTTTGGTACCGAATTGGTACCGACATATAGTATCTTGGTCAGAGAGTGTATTTAGAGGCTGAGATTACTTTGTTTAAACATATTGGAGCGTGTCAGAGGTTGTAAAGGCTTTGTTTTGGGTATAGTATTTGGATTCGGATTGAAAAGAACATGGAGTTCATATTACCTTGGTCTTAATCATACACATTTCTCATGAATTTTGCTACTAAGTATATATGACTTTTCACTATACTTGCAGTATGATATGTTAACAACAATTGTGTGAAGTTTCACAATTTTTATCCTTTTACTTCTATTTTTAAAGATGTCAAATATACAGAAGGGTATAATAGTCATATATACAATGCAGTTTTCTCATTTTAGAAGTCCAACTTTGAAATTAGCTAGAAAATAGCAGAAATATCAGAATAATGCAAACTTTGGCTCTAAAGTGGTTGCCTTTTTATCCTCTAGCTATCTGTTCAAGTGGATTTTTGATTTGGCTCTTGAATCAGCCTGCACTGGCTGATCAGTACCAGTAGGTCATTTGGGGTATTTTTAGTGCTTGTACTACACCAGTAAGGGCTTGGCTTGGTTCAACTTGTGTTTTATGCTGGGACTAACATGGTATGGGTCTGTTTGAACTATGTGCAGGTCTTATACCATACATTGGCTATGAAGGATCAATAGAGGTACCGGTACCATGCTCTCTCTTTACCAGTATTGATGGAATATGCATAAAGGACCTTGTTTATTTACATAATTATATCTCACATATTCTTTGACAGAATAGTGATGTATGAAAGGTCATAGAACATCGTTTCATAGGGTTGAAATGCTTGCCTCTTCTCATTTGCTCTCTCTATCATTAATTATGCATTTAAGTCCTCAAAAATAATATATTAAAGAGATAAATAAGGTTTGTAATCTGTATATGGAGATATAGTTAAACATCAATCCCTAGCACATTGCTTGCCTCATTTTCCTTTTAATACATTGCCATGGATCATGCAAGAAAATGATATATTAAAAGATGAATAAAGTTCATGATTTGTATAGAGAGATGTAGTTAAACATCAATCTCTAGCAAACCACTCATCTTATTTTTCTTTTTTAATATATTGTCACAATGTTCATACTTTTATTAATTTTATATTAAGAGAAGTATATAAAGATACTACCAAATGCGAGGATGTAGTTAAACATCAACTCTCAAGGGTATTTCCTTTTATACTTCTTGAAATATAAAACAGTCACCTTATTATTTATATATATTATTTTTTATTTATATTTTGATGTGCATTTGTGTGTTTTCGGTTCTTGTGACAGAAAAGAAAGGAAAAAGAAAGAAAATTAGAGAGAGGCAGAGGAGAAAGGAAAAGAAAAGAATCAATGAAAAATAACATTATATCACAAGCTTTTCATTTATCAGCTATAGCAGCTGTTTATTGCTTCATCTATTTTTTTTTATTCCTCCACTGTTGCATTAACTGCTACATGAAGGATTTTACTTAAACGGTTTCATGCCTTTGACTCACATATCATAGCCAAGGCATTAGCCTTCCTTGTTACAACAGAGAGAGAAAGAGAACTAAGAACAAGGAGAGATATCAAGCAAGAGGAACAAGCATCAAAAGAAAAAAAGAAAAGAGAAAAAAGGCAAACAATATTAAATGAATTTCAAGTAAAAGCTCCAAGGGAGCATGCCTTTATTGATCCATGGTGAATATACATGAAATTAAAACCCAATTGGACATCTACATTATGAAAAACTTGTAAATTTCTACCTATCTCTATTCGGTTTTGGTAGAAGAGGGATTTGGGAAGAAGCTTCAAAGAGCTTAGCTAAATTATGTGAGAAATGTGTGGGAGAGTATGATTTCTATCTGGTGTCTTGGCTCCCTCTATCTATATGATTTAGTGCTCCTTATATAGGCTTGGCACTGCTTAGGGCTTAGGGTTTTAGTTTGCTATGTTGGCATCAATATTCAACCTTTATTTTCTTCATTCTTCATTCAAAGGTGTAGATTGCTCCTCAAGGCATCAAGCCATGTTTGCAGGAGCATAGATCAATAATAGCCAGCCATGTTGGCAATCCAAGGCATGGGTTGATTTTGGCCCTTTGATTCAACATATTTGATGGCCGAGATTTGATGCATGGGGTTGTGCTTTTCCTCATGCATGGGATAATGAATTCTTCTCTTTTGGCAGCTAGTAAAGGCGCTAGGCCAGCTGCATATGAGGTTAATTTAGTGCAGGGTCGCAGTTGTCGGTATGGTGTGATGTTCTTTAGGCTAAACCGGCCTTATCATGGGCTATGGCCGTTTAATATTTTCTGACCATTGAGAGAGCAACACAAGGAAGACACAACATAGTATTAACATGCCCTGCATAGTATCAAACTCATCTTTTTGTCAATTTCTCTTTTTGGATTAAATACATATCTTCTTTTGATGCCCGTCGGATGTCACCTTCCAATTTGGTCATCTCTCTTAAATGCATATTAAACCAGAGACTTCAGTGGCCACATGTGATCCTGACAACACCATTCAGAGCCTTGGAAAGGCATAATTGCCCTTGGCCTGTTCTAATTTGGTCTAAACTTGGTTACAAGCGGGTTTTTGAGTAAACTTCACCCTTTCTTCTTTTCCTTCAATTGAACTACCAAAAGATATCGCAACTGAGTGGGGAGTGAGCTTTTCGTGCCAATTTCATCCTTTGCACAGTGGTCACTCGAGTCCCAAATCCAACGGCCATTTCCTTCTCCCTTAATTCTTTTTCAATTTCTAAGAGAAAGGTCAAATTGACCATGCCATTGTCGTCGTCTTGCAGAGTAGTACAAGAAACCTCACAGAATTGAGGTAGTTTGGTCCTTCTCCTATGAATTTCTCCTCTTCCTCTTCAATCCTCCGTCGCAGATAATGGAAAAGGGAAGAGAAGGGAGAGGAGTGGGGCCCGCTTACCAATCTCGCCAGGGGGCGAGTACTGTTGCGCGATTCAATTCTTATCTTGGGTGTACATGGTTTGGCATAGACCGTGAACAGGGTTTGAATTGGCTCAGCGTGCTCCAGGTTTACAGAGAGCGAAGGGGTCAATAGCGCTGAGGTTTTAATTGTTTTAGGTTTCGGCTAGGCATGGTGCACTGTGAACTGTTTAGCTGCCAATTTGGTTCACAAGTTTAATTTTAGTGAGCCGAGTCTACCTATTTTATTGAGCCAGTGAATTTTAGATTATTAGACTAACCAGTGGGCCTAGGTCATAGGGTTAAGTCTTGTGCACTCCAATTTGTACCCAGAATGCATAGGCTAATTGCTATAGGTACCCAGCAACACGTGGCACCAATCAGAACACTTGATTTTCTGAATTTGTGTAAATTTTCAATCATTTTGAGTTAGGAGATGTATTATATACCAAAATTCATGATTTTAAACATAGAATTCGATCATGAATTTTATTTTGTGGGTTTCTATCTCCTATTTTGTGGTATTGTGTCAAATTAAAGTATGGTTCACCCTTTAATTGACCAATTTCTGTAGTTAAGTGGCATCTTTGTCCAAATAACTAAGTCCTGACTTTTTAAGGTCAAACAGTGTTTATATTAAATAATTATAAAGAAATGGTATTATCATTTTATCGGGTATTTATACGGATATCGGGTCGAGTTCAGTTATGGGTCGGATTACTAAATCAAACTCATATCCTATCCATTACAATATCAGTTCCGGTTCAGATCCAGGTCGGATATTAAATTATTAATTTTGTAACTGTACCCATAATTTAACCGGTTATATTTTTTAAACCATATCCTATCCAAATTAATCGGATCCGGATCGGATCTGGGTAATCGGGTAAAAGTAGCACCTCTATGCTTGACTTTATATTAAGTGAATTCGAAAATGTTAAAATTGTGCATTTACACACATCACTCGTGAAGTAGATCGGTTTCAACGATTTGAATTCGTAGCAATCTGATATATTTTGAAGTTTATGCTCATCAAACTCTCTTGGTGAGCATAGCATACGCTAGCTTACTTATATATATATATAGAGAGAGAGAGAGAGAGAGAGAGAGAGAGATTGCCTAATATCAAAATGTTTGTTCCTAGACCGTGGAACAAACGCTTCGGTTTTTACATTTTCAAAGTTCAAACAGTTTATCCAAACCATTCAACATTCAATCTGTATTAAAATATGCTTGGAGACCAAACTTTACATTTTTTGGAATTTTTTTACTATTTATTAAGTCAGTTTTAAAAATTGCTCTTTTCAATGATTCAGAAAATTTTCACTGTTTATTAAAATCAGCGATTTTAAAAATGACTTAATAAATAGTAAAAAAGTTCCAAAAAATATAAAATTTGGTCTCCAAGCACATTTCAATATAAAGATCACATCTAACGGTTTGGATCGACCGTTTGGACTTTGAAAATTAGAAAACCAATTGGTTGCACCATAGCTCCGGAACAAACATTTTGATATTAGTCAACCTCTATATACATATATGAGGAGGGTTCAAATGCCTCCATTTTTCATGCCTCCATCATGCCTCCATTTTTGAAAACTTTAATAACTCAAAATTTAAAACTTAAAAATCAAAATAAAACCGTTGGATATGATCTACATCATTTTATCTATGTGCTCATAAAAAATTATCACATTTTGATTTTGTTTTTATGTGAATCAATAAGTTGAAAAATCAACGTCTAAAAATTATCCACATTA
Organism: Carex littledalei; assembly: GCA_011114355.1. Classification (NCBI taxonomy): domain Eukaryota; kingdom Viridiplantae; phylum Streptophyta; class Magnoliopsida; order Poales; family Cyperaceae; genus Carex; species Carex littledalei. The sequence goes on from CM022097.1 coordinate 6,441,557, forward strand.
GTACGTTTTTTACAAGCTCTTGATGACAACCAAAACAAAATTGAAATGTCATAATTTTTTACACGTGCATAGATAAAATGATTTAGATCATATCCAACGGTTTTATTTTGATTTTTAAGTTTTAAATTTTGAGTCATTAAAGTTTAAAAAATGGAGGAATGGTGGAGGCATGAAAAATGGAGGCATTTGAACCCTCCTCTACATATATATAGTTGGGCTACGGTACTTTGCGAAGTAAAGCGAGTGTTTTACTTCACGTTTATATCTTCAATTTCGAAGTTCAAAACATCGACCCGAACCGTTCAAGTTGATCTCCATATTAAATTGTGATTGGAGACCAAATTTTACAATTTTTAGAAACTTTTTACTATATATTTTGGAATTTTTTAAAATCACTGTTTTTCAGAAAATTATGGACCATAAAAATCAGTTATTTTTAAAAATTCGAAAAAACTAGTAATAAATTTGCAAGAATTATAAAATTTGGTCTCCAAGCACAATTTAATATGGAGATCAACTTGAACGTTCGGATCGACGTTTTGAACTTTAAAATTAAAAATACAGACGTGAAGTAAAACACTCACTTTACTTTGCAAAGTACTGTAGCCCAACTCATATATATATATATATATAGAGAGAGAGAGATTCCGGCTAATGTCATGACGTTATAATTTCAGTCTAAGTTATAACGAGTCAGTTTTGGCAATTTCAAAGTCTGAACAGTCGATCCAAATCGCTCAACGCGATCTCATATTAACATGTGCTTGCATACCAAATTTTATATTTTTTTTGAATTTTTTACTATTCTTTTAGGTAGGTACAAAATCACTGTTTTGGATGGTCCAGAATAATCTCAACACGGTGATTTTGTACCTATCTAAAAAATAGTAAAAAAATTCAAAAAAAATATAAAATTTGGTCTCCAACCACATTTTAATACGGAGATCATGTTGAGCGGTTTGGATCGACTGTTCGGACTTTAAAATTGCCAAAACTAACTCGTTATAACTTAAGTTGAAATTATAATGTTATGACATTAGCCGGACTCTCTCTCTCTCTATATATATATATAAAGCTATCGTATTAACTGATCGATTTAGAAGAAAAAAGTATACTTCTATGGAAAATTTTGCTAAGAACCGGAGAATTAACACAAAAGAATTATATCAATTTTGTCCTTTAAAAATAACAGCTGCAACTGGTTCCAACAGAACTTTTACTAAAAAAATTAGTCCATAGCATAACACCTCTACTCTTATTATGTAAACACCTCAAGAATAATTTGTAAATACCTCTACTAAAAATTTGTGAATACCTCAATAATAATGTTATACATTTTTAGTTCTCGTTTATCTTCTGCCTCCAAGTAGCCCCGCCCCAAGCAAGAAGCACTGATACCATAATAAAGAAGTGTGTCGTCCTTCGGACATGTAAGATCTCTTGATTTAAAAGTTTTAAAAATCCTTGACTTTTAACAAATAGTTTGTTGTTGTAAGCAATTTTCTAATTACGTTGTTTAATTAATTTTCAAAACACATAATTAATGAATTTAACGATTTTTTTGCATGAGTGAGTTTGCAGGTTCACGATGATTATAATTGCAAGATTAAATTGAAGAACCGAAGAAATCAATAAGACTTTACGAAGATATAAATTGTAATATCAAACAGAAAAGTAAAGTAAATTTGAGATTGTTAATTTCTAGAACTATCCGTTCGGAACGGAAGTAACCGTTCAGTACAAAATAATTCCAGATGGATAGAAAGTATTCAGTACAGAATAATTAATTCTGGTTAGCAATCGGTCGAACGAAACAATTATGTACCAGCTAGGGCGTTTCTGGTTGGAATGGTTGCCAACCATATGAACGTTAATCAAACAAACACATAATTGGAAGGAATTATACTATTCGTTCAGAAAGGGTCAGATTTGTTCTAAACAATTAGTTCATAATTCAAAAGGCGTAAACCCTAATTTCAATATTTTTGTACTATCTATTCGAACAGAACTTTACCGTCTGAATGGATCGGGCCAAAAACCTAAATATGAAGTTCTCCCTATAAATAGATTGAATACCCCTCTTCAGATTTTAAGCTAATCGCCTCCCAAATTCAAAATACATTATGTGTTCTTGAGAGCTTTCATTATTGAGATAGCTTAAACTTCAATACTCATTCGACTATCTCAAATCCACTTGACTAATCTAGTGCTCCCTTCGAATAGCCGCGTGACTTCCCGCTTGTAGGGCATTAAGGGCTCACCGGCTCGAGCGTTTGTGCTCACCATATAACCACAGTTGTGTGACGACCCTTTTTGTTAGAGCTTGTCAACTCGAGCTTTTAGGTTTACCTTATACACGAGTTAGGCTGTGACTTCTCGTGCGTGTTGGGCTCATGGACCATGATGGGTCAAAATCAGAGTTAATAATATTTATAACCCTAATTGTCTACTTTACGAATAATTCACAAGTGTATGAATCTATCGTGTAGTATAAATCAGAGTATCGGTCCACAAGGATAGTGTGTTAAAGATCTAACAATAATTAATTCTAGGTTTTGGTTGTTTGGTTGTTTAATTGGTTGTTTGGATAAGTTGAATTATCGAGACAATTAGCAGTAAAGTAAATGTTTTGTGTATAGAAGAAGACTTCTAGGGGTTAGGCTATCTATCATTCTTACTCGTTTAATCTAGTTTCTGGTTCAAAAAACAATTGTATGTGGTGTCGTCACCAACCGCATGCGAGTGCTAAACCTGTCAATTATAGTTTCTAACTCCAATCGGAATCGTATGCGGTTTGATCCAAACCTTGTGCGCCCTAAACTGGTATCAAATGTAAATTTGAGAGCTGTTAATCCTAACTAAGTGCTAATCACAGGTACGCTATAGCACCCTAATTGAAAATGACTGGTAAGGGGATGAGACCCAAACTTTACCCTAATCAATTGCATAAAGATCAATGATAAGTGTCCATTACCAAGACTACGTTCTTCATTTATACCTTTCGTAGTTGAAATAACCGAGATTACTCCACTAGTAATCTATAGAACGCGGTGTTCATCTGCAGATCTATAAACTAATAATAAACTAATAGATTTCTAACTGAGATCGAATCACAAAGAATCAACAGTTACGATAATCCAATTTTCCCATTTGATGTTAAGTTTTTAGAAAACAATGTGATTACCAATACTCCTGGTTTCGATATTGTGGGCATTTTCACATACACATTGCGTGTAAAAGCATGGTACATTGGTTCATAGATTAAATTAACAAAAGATTCTTTTTATAGGCATGGAAATTTTACGTAAAATCTTGATATAGGCCAAAATTATACTCCTATATAATATCTTAATGGAGGTCGAAAGAACAAAAATCAACAAGACCAGAAACTAAATCTAACTTTCCTTTTTTGAAGAAATGAAGTAAATCTAAATTCAATAACAATAACTGAACAAACAACAAACTATCAGCAAAATCGTTTGTGCGACTTACAATGCAACTACTTTCCCATCTGTAGAGCACTTGACTCTAGACCAAGAACAAGAATCTCTACTTGTCTCATCCCAATCAGACAGATCAAGTTCTATCATCTCCTTGAATCTTAGAAGCATACTCTCCACACGTGCCACACAGAAAAATAAATCTGAATTGTAAACAAATCACCTAGTAACTAAGCCTCAAGAACTACATATCAAATTCAAAATCGTACCTTTGCCATTAACGGATGCGCAAAACACCGCATATTACATGGACCAGAGATACTTCTTGAACTCTAAATTCTTCAGGAAAATCTGAACCCAGACTATCAATTCGATATAACTGTTACTCTTTTTCTTCGCATTATATTCAAGATCAACCCCCCCATTCCAAAGTATCTAACTATTACCTTGTTGTTGTTTGGGGGAAATATGTTGGCCAATCCATCCGACTGTCATGGAAGCTTAGATTTGTAAAGGGTGAGAACGCACAACCTATTAACGTCAAGCATAGTATATTGCCAAACTTGTAAGGTAGGGGGTCAAATATAAATGGGATCAATTATATAAAAAATTGATGCTGCCAATGAAGATCAATTTAACATTACCGGTAGCATTTTACTCTAAACTATATATATAGAAAAATCATATATAAACACAAAAAAAAGTTGAAAATGAAATTGACCCCATACCCTCTTATTGAATCCGCCCCTGAGTATATTTGGTTAGGTCGATGCCAAATTTGGTCTGAAGAAACATTACTTTTATTGATGGAAGTGGTGGAATGCCGTGTTAGTTGTATTTTGTCTTTCGGGTTTGTTGGTGTAATAGCTATTCTATTTTTTCCAGAAATTGAAACTTTGATACTATCTAATTGCACAATAGATGTTAGTTGATACAAATTTCTCTTGAAATAGGTATAATTGCAGGTTCATTTAGCTTTTTGATTGGTCAAAAGTTCTTAACATCTAGATACAAAAATGATATTTCTTACAGGCTGCTTCACTGCAAAAGCCAGTGTCGCCAGCACAGAGGTAGCCACTGAGCACGGGGTTGTGAAAGGGTACACCATGACCCAACTGTGACATGATGATATATTTCTTTATGAACAAAAAGCCCAAGACCAAAGATTGGAAAAAACTTCTGGTACGTAGAGATGACTGAAAGAAGAACAAAGATAACTTTTACAACAGGTGCCTGGTTCGAATAGATACTGACTACTGAGAATGATGTTTCATTCAAGCAAAAGCTGGTTTTGCTTGCACGAAAGTCAAGAAGGTATATGTAAAAAAAAAATCCATCTGGTATTTATTATTAATGCCTGACGGATATGTCAAGCTGGTTGGAGCTCAAGTGCACATGTAGTGTTTGTACCCAATTTGAGTTGTTCCTCAATCATGCAATTCTGTCTGAACTGATGCAATTTTGCCTTGGTAATATTTACCCTGGATTACACAATACGGCCCCATATTAAGCCAATTTTGCGTAACTTACCCTGGATTCTGCTATTGAGTTTCAAGATGTCCCAATTTGATATCTTTTAACACTGAAATACAATTCCTTTCGCTAATGCAAATGGGCATATAATGCCTCTTTGAAAAAAAAAACACTGAAATTGATTTATTTGACTCAAAGTTGGCCACAAGGAACACCTCAATAGCACATAAGACTATTTAACGCTCTTATAAGAATGTAGGATTATACAACAACACTTTCATTATGCAATTAAGTCTTAGTTTGCCTTCAGATTCTTCAATCAACACCGATTAACACACAAAGGGACAAAAGCTACGTATGAAAGGCCTTTAAATTTGTGAAACCAATACCATTACAATTATCTTCAGCACAGAACATTTGATATTGCCTAAAGCAGTATCAGATTTAGTTTTTAAGACCAAATTATTTGTTTAGATTGACGATGAGATAGAGCAACACATGGAATTATTAAAAGAGGTACAAGAAACCCCCTTGATGTAAATGTTGTTGTTGCAAGAGGACGATAGGATTTCACTGGTGAATTCTTCCAAAATTTGAATGTGCTTGCCAATACCTACAGCAGCTGGATGAGAAGGTGAATTTTTTTTATTGTAACTATTTGTTAAGTTAACAAACTCTTCTAGTTTCCATCAAACTTCTTAATTGCAATAGCAGAGAGATGTACTTGTGAGTTGCGATTATGTAGCTAAAAGTCAGGGCTTAATTGAGTCCTCTGTCATTGTCCAAATTGGCTTGTCAATGATCTTTAATATATTTTAATTGGGTACTGTGGTGATGCTGGGGGTATGCCTCTCATGGCGATCTTGTCCAAATTGGCCTGTCAATCACTTCTCAGTATTTTTAAAATGTGTCAATCTTCAATTTCAAATGTATTCTTAATGTTGTGATTCAATACCAAATTATATTCTTTCTACTGGTGAAAGAAATAATTGTACCAGATATAATGCGACACAGCAGAGCTCGAGGAGCATCTCACCACCTGGATATGGTTCCTCAAGCACTTGTTGAATATTGCGGAATCCAAGGACTCTTTACAGCTATAGCTAATTCTCTCTAGTTGATGACGCCGAGCCATGAAGTAATAGAACTAGTATGGATCACACATTAACCTGCCGGTACAGCGGTGAAATTCATTTATGTTAGCCCCCTGGCTATTATATACAAATCAAGTATAATTTTTACTGGTTTTTTTTTTTTTTTTCCAGAACACCACATATGGCTATCATATACAAATCCATTATGTTACCATCTTTATAAAGAGAAGACAGACCTAATCAAGGCCCAGCTATAAGGCAATCCGATAATTATTTAGGGACTGATTATTCTCAAACAAACCATAGAGGAAGGCTACTTGACCAACTACATACACCAGGAGGGAGAAGAAGCAACAGTGATGATTATCTGTTCAAAGTAACAAAAGGGTGCTTATGGGTTTATATGGTCATTGCAGCGGTACTATCATGGGACTAGCAGCGCATGTATGTATAATTAGAACTTATTCCTTTCATTTTTGCTATTGCGGAAATTTTTCATAATTGAAGTAAAATGTTTATTTGCTACTAGGCAGCTTAAAACTACACTGTTTTATACCATTAATATTAATATTAGGTATCCATATTAATGCAAGGAAGTATTATACTATAATAAATAGACAAGGAACGAAAAAAAATAAGGGAATTTCATACACATCCCTCAAAAACTTCAAAATTACGTATTTATCCCTCTAAAATTCATAAAATCATATTTACCCTCCTAAATTTCAAAGACTCACAAATTTACTCAATTTTTTTACTTTTTTTTATTAATACTCATTTTAAGTTTATAAGTACATATTTTACTCTTTATTAAAAAATATAAAAATATGTAAGCATGTTTAAGAGAAATATTTAGTCTTCTAATTGATCAGTTGTGAGAGCAAATAGTACATTTTCTTGTGACACACACACAAGCGTTTGTCTAACTGTCACTGTGTATGCAACACAAATAGATAAATAACCATTTATCCTCAGAAGCCGACCAGTTAGAAGGCATAAATATTTTTCTTACATAGACTAAGTATTTTAATTTTTTTAAAGGTAAAATGTACTTTATAAGAATTTTGATAGAAAGTTAATAAATTGAGTAATTTTGTGAGAGAAATACGAAATTTCAAATTTTTTGAGGGATATAAATGAAACTTTAAAAAAAAAAAAAAAAAAAACAGAAGGAAGAAGTCAAAAGTTGGATAATATGGATGCAAACAAATACAGAGGAGAACTCGGAAGTCGTCAGATGAGAAGAAATAAGCTGACATAAGGATCAGGAACAGCAGGGACAAAATTTTCCATGCACCAACACATCACACATGCCCTTCCATGTGGCACGCTGCATGCACACTTACACTTCAATACATAGAAAAGAGATAAACTAGCATTGCTATCTCCATCTCAGTGATCTCACCTCAAACCCTGAACCATCCTCCTCATCCCTTTCTCTCTCATGGCGCTTCTACTACAAACCCTACTCCTGATCATTCTCTCCGTACCAGTACTCTCTTCTCAGGAGCTACAAAATGAGAGGAACCTGATCACTAACTCCAGTAGCGAAGCTCTATGCCAAGGCAATTGCAACCTTAGTTATTCATCCCCGCCGCCCCCGTATCAATCACTTCCCATCTATGGACCGCCGCCACCTCCATCGTCAGGCCAGGGGTCCCAGCCACAGTGCCCTCCCTCTTCGGTACCATGTTGTCAGTATGCGCCACCGCAGCCCTACTACTATCCACCGCAACCTTCTGGTTATCAGCCATACTACAACTATTCAGGCACATCTCGTTCAGTGTTGTATGATGGGTTTGTGTTGGGTTTATGTTTTCTTTTCTCAAGGGCTAATTTTGTGTAAATTTCTCGAGTTATGAAAATGACAGACAAACTTGAAATTTGGTTAGCGAATTAAGTTCTTAAAGTTAAGGATATTAATTCCGATTAGATTGAAATGAGTACGTATATATATTGAAGTAATAACTTCATATATATTTGATTGTATCATCGTTTCTCTTGTTCTTTCATATTTATTCAAGCAAGAATAATATGTGGTCTAGAATATATGTTGTTCAATGTTTGTTAATTTTTGTAAATCAACAAATATGTGAGGACGGGGTAACAGGGCGAGGCCCAGAATTATTATTTTTATGATTATTATGTTAATTGAGATAGTAATAGCCATTAACTGTGGATTTACAATAACAAAGTAATCACACATTACAGAATTTAGATGATCATAAATCTTCTGAAAAACACTGATTTTCTATCTATCTAAAAGAAATAGTAAGAGGTCTCCAAAATATAAAATTTGATTTCCAAACACATTTTAATATAGAGATTTTGAATCAATTGTTTGAATTTAAAAAAAAATAAGAATATGAAACATAATCGAAGTATGAAAATAATAGAACATTTTAAGTCTACTCTTGCAGTTTTGTACCGCCTAGCAAATATCAGGAACGAAACTAGTAATTGGGCTTAAACCCAATGATGACCCCATAATTGGGCTAACCGAAGGCCTTAAAGCAAGTTCATGACCAAAACCCAAAGAACAAAAAAAATGAATGATACTATAACACTTTTAATCGGAATAACACTTTAAGGGTCTGTTCGGTGTTGCTGTGGGAATGGGTATGAGCGTGGGTTCAAAGAAAAGTTGAACTAAATTTTACTGTTGCTGTGGGAAAAAAAAATTCACTCAAGAGTGTTGCTGTGGGAATGGGTATGGGCGTGGGTTCAACAGTGTTGCTCCCGAACAGGCTCTAATTGGATTTAATAAAGTATAAGTTTAATGGAACATATTTGGAATTGAAATTTCTTGATGGGGTTATGCCACATCAAGAGAAAAGTTGAGTTGCAAAATATCTATGAAAAACCTCAGTGTTCCTCTAATTAGACGATTACTTTGCTACTCTGAGTGATAGATTATTAATCACCTATCTCTATGGTTATATCGCATAGTTAAAAAAAATCATCCTAACGTGATGGTAAAGAAAATATCGTCCAACTAAGTGTGTACAATTTAAAATTACATCGATCAATGATGCCCAATTTCTTTCCAGCATGAATTATGAAATATTAATTTTAGCGGCAAATTAACATATTACGATGACATGAAAAATTAAAAAGAACCCAAAATTATGCGCGCAACGACACTGGTGGCGATTTTGCTCATTTAAGCATAACAGGTGTCTTGGTTCGTATGGTTGGGCTAAAAGGCACCGAATAGTAAAATTGACGTTTGTCTTATTAGAATAGTTTGTTTCAATTTTTTGTGAGAATAGCCTGTTCTAATAAGACAAACAAGTTTAGTTTCTTATTCTAGCTATTCTAATCCAATCAAACACCGAATAGTTTGTTCTAAAAAATAGTCTATTCTCAATCCAATCAAACATACCCATAGTAATTAATGATTCTGGCTTTTTAATTTACAGGAGAGGAGGGTAGAAATTCACCTAAGGTAACTCAAATTTTGAGTTTAGACTCTGATTGACGTAAATATTAAATGGACTATGTATTTTACTTCAGATTATATTGATTCGGATTCTAATTGGATGGTCCACGTTCAAACTCAAAATTTGAGTTACCTCATAAGATCCGGACTAAAAGAGTATTTCTAAATTCCGATTTCCAATTCCAGCATTTTCTCATATGTGTCAGTATTTAGACTAGTAAGCAGTTTCAGAATTCTAGAGAATTCCAAAGCTCCAAGAATCAGCTAATTTCATGAATATATCTTGTGATTGGCAAGATGTAGTAACTGGCAACGACTTTAATTAATATAAACATGACAATTAATTAATTTTTTCAATAGAGAATAATTTCTAGCCATAACAAATCCCTGGCAACTATTACTTTAAGAAAAATATATTGGCTTAAGACTGAGTTAAAACTAGAGTGGGAAAAATGGCACGGCGGAGCCGGCTCCGTCACGGAACGGCACGGCACACGTGTCAGTTACGTGCCGTGACTCGCGTGTCCCGTGCCGTGACCATTCGCGTGCCGTGTTCATCTTTTGAAACTTTGGCACGGCACGACACGGCACGTGAAAGATTTAGTCACGGCACGGCACGTAATCACGCATGTCACGTGTAATTAAGACCATTAGATATTGATTTAATGGTGAATTTTGAATAAACTAACATAAATTATGATTAAATGGTCACGCGAGTCACGTATGGTCACGGCACGTTTAGGCACGGCGTGACCATTGTCGTGCCGTGACCACCCCTTGACATTTTGGTCACGGCACGGCATGGCACGTGAAAAATTAACTTGGTCACGGCACGACACGGCACGAGACCAAAATCACGGTGTGTTAGTCACGGCACGGCACGTTTTTTCCGCTCTAGTTAAAACTGTCTTCTTGCTTTCTATACAAGAAGTACGTGCCAATAGCAGACAATTTTGTGGATCTTTCGGTAAAATCATCCCTCCATTCTAGCTGTACCAGCGCATTCCTTGTAGTCGTACTAGCAGGGGCGGAACGTAAGTCTAGCCCAGAGGTGACTGTCATTTCTAACATTTCCAATTTCTTTTGAAAAAGTACATAGAATTTAACTAAAATTTGAATTTTATATATATTAGCCACTCCTATGTAAAATAAAAAAAATATAAAGGACTTCAATATAATATTCACATGCCACTTTTTCCAAGTGTCCAGAGTCCAGCTTTGACATGTGAAAGAAAATAAAAATATCTTTGACTATTTTGGAAAGATGTTGAAAAAGGAAAGTGAAAGATAATATAGGAAAAAAATAGCGGTGATTCTAACTTATTTTGGAAGACACGATTACTTAAAAATAGAAAGTTACTAAAAAAAGAAAGTTATTGAAATTTTAGAAGCACAGTTAGAGTAGAGAGGAAAAATTAAAATCAACAAGATAAAATTAGCGCAGGTGTCGACAGTGTTTCCCCTATTTTACAGCATATGACGTATCTCTATGCTCTTCACCAGAACTTAATTAATTCTCTCCTCAGAGTCAGAAGAGTCAAGCTCAAAACTTTCGTCCAACTAATTCAGGGAAAGCAATACTAATTCAGAACAAGGTGCATACTTCATTACTATTTCTTATGTATATCAAATTTATTTATTCTTTAATTACTTAATTTCTTATCCCTCTCTTTCCGTCTATTACGGAAAAAAATTATAATTATTGGATTAATTTTTTCAGTTTTCTGCAGTTCGATTTAATTACCTAGATCGCATTACTTAACTTGTTGTCACTACTTAATTGTTATTTATTATAACTTTTAGATAAAGGTTAATTTAGTATTTTATTTTATATTAAATTGTGAAGAATCATATTATTTTGTGTTATATATATTTTGATTTTTATTAAAATACTTTTTAAATATACGATATTTGGTCAGTTAGCCTTCTTATACTCAAAGTTGAGTTTCGCCTGTGCGTACTAGTGTCTTTTTTCATTTTGAAACTTCGTCAAAAACTTCACTCCCACTGAAAAATAAATATGTTGTTATTCCAATTCCAACCATTCAATTTTATCTATGCACGAATTTCAATTTTTTTTCACGCGCAAATTTCAACGAAAATCAATTATTGAAATCAAAATAACAAGTTCCTCTTATTTCCTCACACTGGTACAGAACCACATGAAATGCATCAGAATCACATGGATCAGAACCTAAATTAGTGTGGATCCAAATTTCTAAGGTCCATGAGAATCCAAGTAGATTGAAGCTGTGGTATTATGCATAGTGTGGATTGGTCCGTACTACGAATTAATATTTTTGTTTTCAAAATTTTAACGGTCGATCTGAACCACTTAACATGGTCTCCATATGAATATGTACTTGTAAACTAAATTTTACATTTTATAGATACTTTTTACTATTTTTTTAGATGGGTAGAAAATTATTATTTTTGGATGGTTCATAATTTTCAAATCAAGTGATTTTCTACCAATTTAAAAAAATAGTAAAATTTTTCTAAAAATATAAAATTTAGTTTACATATTCATATGGAGACCATATTGAACGGTTCAGATTGATTGTTAGGACTTTCAAACCGAAAATTTGAGACCATAGCGCGGGTCAATATGCGCTACGCATAGTATCACAACCTCACTCATCCGAAGAAATTCAAACTAATCTAGAAATTTACGACACTCTTTTAATACTCACTAGGGTGCCTCGCTTTGCTTCGGCAATAATAGTTGTGATAATGTTGTATGCCTTGTTGTGGTGGTTGTCCTCCAGATCTCAAACTACTCACTTATATGTAAAAAAAAAGTATTATAACGATAAATGTAAGCAATAAGACATAAACCTAAATGGTAAACTAATTCAACAAATAAGCCAGGCTTCGTTGAAAAATATCAGTGTGTTAAATAGAACACTCTTAAAATGCAAGGAGAGTTCTTCATTAACCTTCAATACATCAGCAAACAATAAGTAATAATAAGAAATATATATGCAGTATCAACACAATTATTGGGCCTTAGAATAACGCTGGTAATATTTAACCCACAACTTAATATTATTACCCGTATCACTGAATTTATGTCTTTTCTTTCGGTTTTCTTAATTTTACTGAATTTCACTCTTGCCATTTTAGTTTCATATTAGTCAAAACATCTGACAAAGTCATATAACAAAATAAATCAGATTTTGACTCATCAAGAGAGTTCTGAAGCAGATGTGTAAGCTTTGAATTTCTGCAAATTGGAAATCCAAGAAATCCATTAGAAAAGAGCATAGTAACACACACCAAGATGCAACAAAAAGATGTAAAAATAGATAGTTTAAGGTGAAGTATGTGAGAAAACATACCTGAATAGTAGATTACATGGGCACAAATTGGACATTGGTTACTGAATATGGATTGTATGTGTGCGGAAAAAATAAAAAATAAAAGTCGGAACTTGTAAGAAAAAAATAGTTACGAAAAAAAAAAAAAAAATTGGATCGGGATATTTCACTCAGGAGAAAGTGACAGGATAATTTCTGGGGCAGTCCGGCAGCTCTTCACAGACGAGGTAAAATCCAAGCCGTTAAATAAAATGGACGGCTCAAGATTGTGCCCATGTCAAGATTTATTAGGGTACTCAAGAGTCAGAGGATATGATCTCCCCGTCTCCCGACACACCCGTCTTCCTTTTCTCCTTAATTAACGAAACATACATACCTTCACGCTATCCCCCAAATCTCTTCCGATCACATCTTTTGTGGATTTGCATTCGAAGAATCGAATCGGTAAAAAAATCAAATCTGAAGAAACTGTCAGTCACAAACATAGAAGGAAGAATCGGCGTTACTCGGTCGGACGGTAAGTCTCTTCCGATTCAAGGGTTCTTCCGCTCAAAACGCTTTTGCCCAGTCGGGTCTGGAAAATCGCCCAATAATTGGATCGGATCGCGGGCTTCCGATAGGTACATTTTCCAAACCATGGTTGCAACGCAACAATGGACTGACTATTGCTTGCTATAGTAGAAGGTCCTAAGTTAGGTGGTGCTTCACAGAATAGAATTGAGGGGTGGGGGGGGGGGGTGGGGGTACAGTCAATCCCAACGCTCCGTAATAATGGTTACCATTTGAGGTTATCGAGCTCGAAGATTCAGATCTGCTCCTCAGTACTCTCTCAATAAAGAACATTAGGCACATACCGACAATTATCGATCTTTTTTTTCAGCTTAGGACATATAAAATAAGTTTTTTTGTCATAAACTCCCAAATTTATTTTCAATTTAGCTGATTTTATAATTATTTAGAGTCCTTTCTTCAAAATGATAGAGAATTTTGCACGTACTGATCTCAACTTTAAGTTTCTGCCAAAGGAACTTTCTAAAGATGAAGGTTATTTATACTGTAAATTACTCCAGAAACCAATGATTTTTTCATTCTGCTTTTATAATACTATTCATAGTTCTGGGGTTATATGAATATTCCTCACCATTATGTATTGATCTGGTTCTTTGGGTCTGCTTCCATGTTGGGAAAAAAAGAAAAGGGAAGGGAAGGGAAGTGAATGAGAGGATTAAGTCTGTTATCCTCCAAATTGGGAGGAAACAGACTTTTGAAGAATTGAATAGAGTGATTCTCCCCATTTCATAATTCAGCTCCAATTTGATTTGAAATTAAAACTCAGAAGCAAGATTAACATGCTTTATGTTCAGCAGATTGCTGTATTTGCCATACAGGGTTTCAAATTACTCATTGATTCTGTAGAAATTTTTATGTTTCACTTTGCTTTTGTTACAACCAGCCTCCAAAAAGAGCATAAAACAGATTCTATGAATGGCTTAATTGAGACTTAACTGCAACAGTTCGTGAAATAAAGATTAGTAATATTGTTTGCATGATTAAGGTCATTCAGTGCCACTTTAACTGTCTTAATGATATCTAAGCAAGTAGTTAACGTGGTTATGTTTTATAGCGAGTCAGTAATCTTCTATTTTAACCTCTCTCACTTTTATATATTATATCACAGCTGCTGCTGCTAACACCTGACAGAAACCCAATAAACAAAGATGGCGATGGCAGACGAACCGCTATATCCAATCGCAGTGCTAATAGACGAGCTGAAGAACGAGGATATCCAACTGCGCCTCAACTCGATCCGCCGCCTATCAACCATTGCACGTGCACTCGGTGAGGAGCGCACCCGCAAGGAGCTCATACCGTTCCTCAGTGAAAATAATGATGATGAGGATGAGGTGCTTCTCGCCATGGCCGAGGAGCTTGGGGTCTTCATCCCTTATGTCGGGGGTGTTGACCATGCTCACGTTTTGTTGCCCCCGCTCGAGACCCTGTGCACCGTTGAGGAGACGTGCGTGAGGGACAAGGCAGTAGAGTCACTTTGCCGGATAGGTGCACAGATGAAGGAGAGCGATGTTGTTGATTGGTTTGTGCCTGTTGTCAAGGTGAGATGTTTGTCATGATAACTCTTGATTTGGAATTGTTTGGTTATACGATGTTAGAAGTTTTGAGTGTGACATTTATATAGTCAACTTGATGTCTGTTGCTTAGCTATTTCATTAAAAGGCGCATAGAAAAATAAAACACATAAAGATACTTATCAGTTGCATGGATTTTTCTAGCATTTCTATCTACAATTGTGGTAAAGACCTGTTCTCGAGCATTTTTGTTTGCTCTTGTTTGTACGATCTATTAGCTGTTAATCTGCTATTATTCGGATAGATGAATTCGGAAACATTTTTCATTTATTGCCTAAGGTAAAAATTGGATTGTTTGCGTCGATTTTTTAAATTCTTCTATGGAACCCAGAGTATGTTTAGTAAAAATAAAAAAAAAATTAAAAAAAAAAAGTGTCAATGTTTTGGCAGAACTGAGGTGTGCGCAATGACCTGTCTCCCTTAAGAAGTTGTAATATTTCATTTTTAGCATGGTTTTAAAATTCCTTCTAAATCTATACGTCTTTGTTCTTTCAGAGGCTAGCAGCCGGGGAATGGTTTACAGCGAGGGTGTCATCATGCGGCCTTTTCCACATAGCTTATCCAAGTGCACCAGAGCAGTTGAAGGCTGAACTTAGAAGCATCTATGGCCAGCTTTGCCAAGATGACATGCCTATGGTCAGGAGGGCTGCAGCATCAAACCTTGGCAAATTTGCAGCCACAGTCGAACCAACTTTTCTTAAGACAGAAATTATGTCCATTTTTGATGATCTCACCCAGGATGGTACGTCTGTTCGAAATCACATTCCGTTGTTCTGTTCCTTATTTCTGTTAAAGCGGTGATGTGATGCCAACTCTTGACTTGTTGAATGTCAAATTTCTAGCATATGAGCAACTAGATCAGTCAAAGTTCCATTTCTTATGTAGATCAGTCAAAAATTTTGTTTCTTATATGAGAAGGTCAATAGAAAGCTATGCTGTGATCCTATTAGCCTACTAGTGAAGCCCTCAGATATCTTTCATAACCTCAATAGATCGATCATCTACCGTTTTTCAACAGGCAATACATGCCAATTGCAAACCTTTATTGCTTCATTCCTATTGAGTTTTTGTTGGCTTTGAATTTAGGTTTTAGTCTTTTAGATGAAAAAATAATTGAATAACACCAATGCTGCTGTTATACTATCTTTGTGTGTGTAGACCAAGATTCCGTGCGGTTGTTGGCTGTAGAGGGATGTGCGGCTCTTGGGAAGTTACTTGAGCCACAGGATTGTGTGGCCCACATTCTTCCTGTCATTGTCAGTTTTGCTCAGGTTAGGGACCGAATACTTTTCTCTTAATTTCTTTTTGTTAGTCTATATGTACCTTGTCAGAAATACCCTCCAGCTTTCAAAATCCAAGCTACGCAGTATAGTTTTGAAGTAACACGGTGCAGCATATTTTTATAATCATCTGAACATGTGGTGATGATTGGTTGACAGGATAAATCATGGCGTGTGCGATACATGGTTGCAAACCAACTCTATGAGCTTTGTGAGGCTGTGGGTCCTGAACCTACAAGGTAGTTTCTTATATTTATTTCAAGAAGTACTTATGATCAATGATTAGGCAACCATCTACCATTCTGAGTTCTGATTTAAACTTTATTTTGTAGAATTTGTCAAAAGCTAAACAGTTATCATTGATTTTTCTTGCTTGGAATGTTGAATCTTTTGTTTGATTTTGAAGGAATGAGCTCGTACCTGCTTATGTGCGCCTTCTTCGTGATAATGAGGCAGAGGTCCGCATTGCTGCTGCAGGAAAGGTTACAAAGTTCTGTCGGATTCTTAGTCCGCAACTTGCCATCCAACACATCCTTCCCTGCGTCAAGGTATCTTTCTGATCAATGGCTGCTTTGTGAATATTTTATTGTTCCAATCTAGATATTATGAATCTTGTATCTGATGATATCAGTATTTTCTGATCAACTGCTAATACCTGGCTAGCTGCCTGCTAATACCTGATTAGATACATTGCAGTACCTGCTAATAGATGAACAATCATACTTGCTTTATTAGAAAGATTTTGGCCATTTAACATCTTAAGCATTAAATTTCAAGTAGGACAAATTTGCTAACATTTTTCCGATTTGACGTGGTTTAATGGAAATCACAGGAGCTTTCTACTGATTCCTCTCAGCACGTTCGTTCAGCCTTGGCTTCTGTTATAATGGGAATGGCTCCTGTCTTAGGCAAGGTACAGGAAAATAAATCAAAAGTATATGTGTAAGTGTTGATGAATACTGAATCTTTCTGACATTTTTTAAATTATCATAACTATATCTTTTGTTGTAGGATGCTACTATTGAGCAACTTCTCCCTATATTCCTCTCATTGCTGAAGGATGAGTTCCCTGATGTTCGCCTCAATATTATAAGCAAGCTCGATCAAGTCAACCAGGTCTTTTTCATTTCATGAAATGCAGCAAGACTTCTTATACCAGAAAAAGTGTTTTTGCTGTTTTGTGTTAATGAAACTACTTCCATCTCACCTTTTGAACTATTGCTTCAGGTAATTGGGATAGATTTATTGTCTCAATCGCTTCTCCCGGCAATAGTGGAGCTGGCAGAGGACAGGCACTGGAGGGTGCGTCTGGCCATCATAGAGTATATACCACTCTTGGCTAGCCAGCTTGGCGTTGGCTTTTTTGATGACAAGTTGGGGGCTCTTTGCATGCAGTGGCTTGAAGATAAGGTTATCCAATTCTGTTTCCTTTTGACAACCTTTTTTAAACCATTTCAATTCCAAATTCCAAATTAAGTAGTAGCTCTGAAAATGATATGTTTTGAGGCCCTTCTGCAGTCTGCATTGGGGATTGCAATACAATATGTAAAAATTGCTCCTGTGGTACTTTATATAGGGGCTGGGGCTGGGTTGAGTACTTGTTTCTTATCTCTGTGTTTATTTTTCACATGCCCATGGCACAAGTAATTTTTTTCGTTCCTAGTTTGTGTTTGTTTGGCCTGTTTGTGTATGTAACTGGTCATCTTATGTTCTTGAACTGTATCATTGCTGAATATTCATTTTTCTTGATCAATAGAGAAATAGCATACAGTTTATTTAGCCTTGTTTCATTTTTTTACTATCAGGTGTACTCAATTAGAGATGCAGCGGCAAACAACTTGAAGCGCCTTGCGGAAGAGTTTGGTCCTGAGTGGGCAATGCAGCACATTGTTCCTCAGGTATTTGCTCTATTTCTTTTCATTTTTAGATCCAAAATTTTGGAATATTCATTGGTTATGCAAAACTGAACCTGCCTAATATAGAAGTATATATTTCCAAAGAAAGTAACCTGCCTTCTATTAGTTTCTTTAGAAGTAAAAACTGAGTGGGCCAGGAATAGGAAACCATATAGAAGTAAAACCTGAAGGTTGCTAGGTTAAAAATAAAGTTAAGCTGTCTCAATTCTATTTTACGTCGTAAACTTATTAAATTGTAGTAATTAAATGCAATAAGAAACAATGTGTTGTCCTTTCCTTTCTGAATTTGGTAAGCAATTTAAATTTTTACTTCTTGCAGGTGTTGGAGAAGATAAACAATCCACACTACTTGTACCGCATGACCATACTTCAAGCAATTTCCCTCCTTGCCCCTGTAATGGGTGCTGAAATTACCTCCCAAAAGCTACTCCCAGTTGTCATCACTTCCTCCAAAGACAGGTCAGATTTTGACTTCGCTTGTATGGTGCCAGATTTGGTACGGTTCACTGTTTCAAATGAGCAAACAATCCCCAATTTAGCCTGAAAAACCTGCAGTCGTGAAATGAGACCTCATAATGATTAGCCGGCCCCAACTAATGACAAATCCTTGGTCCATAATTTATCTGGATTCTGCATCCAAAAGTAAACAAGAGAAAGGCATAATGATATAAATTCAATAGCCCAACTACTTATGGTGCTCGATTGCTACATGCTGTTTAAGACCAGCAATGTAAAGCAGTTTTCTTACAAGGGGAAACAGTGGCTAAGATAAAATTTCTGCCATGGCAGCACATACAGGCCTTTAAGGATTGTTACTGTTGGTTATCTAATAACAAGTCTTGCAATGTTTTCCTTTTTTTATTTGATGAAAAAAATAATGTTTACTTATCTTACCGTGGCTATTAATATTATCAGGGTGCCAAACATAAAGTTCAACGTTGCAAAGGTTTTGCAAGCTCTGATTCCCATACTTGACAGCTCGGTAAGAAAAGAGGCCCCTTTTTACCGTCAGACCAAATTAACTCCATTGAATCATCATTGGTGACAGAGATAACATGTTTAATTTGATGATACAGGACGTAGAGAAAATAGTTAAGCCATGCCTAGTTGAGCTGAGCGAGGACCCGGATGTCGACGTACGGGACTATGCTAGCCAGGCCCTTCAGTCTTGTGATCAAGTCATGATGTCTAGCTAGACAATTTTCGAATTGAAATTTAACTTCGGGAGGTTGGATCTAGATTTCTTTGGTTTCTACATTTTTGCTTTGCTGACAGATGTGCTGTACTGTACCATGGTTTTCTTTATTCATAGTTTCATTGAACATCAGGGCAAACTCTTGTTATTCTAATATCTAGGGTTTTCTTTACTTTCCGTGTGCTGTTCCTGTTTTATATAGGTTTGTTCTTATGTTAATTAATGCTCATTTTACAGTTGGGGTTGTTTTGAACAGAAATCATGTATCTAGGATTTTTGTTCAGTGTGATAAACTTTTATTGTGTTTCTGATATGTATGGCATTAGTTTTACTAGAAATTATAGGATTGAACTCATCAGACCGGACAAACTTTGGTGAACTTTAATGCCGGACATAGGTTAAAATTTCATTGTTTTAGTGATTTGCCAGCGCAGTTTTGTTCTGACACATTCATTTGCATTAGTTTTAGTTATAAGCTTATGATTGGAATAATTGATGAGAGTAGCTTTATATACAAAAAAAGAGGAATCTCTAACCTGTTGATGAATTAATTTGCCCTACTCATTTTCATTTTGCTTATGCCACCATAACAAAAAAAAATCACCTGCCCATCTTCGAGAAATCAAACATGAGAAATAAACTTTCACTTTTTATGGAAATGACTAGGATTTTGCAATTATAGAAAAGAGGAAAGAAGAACATAAACAAAACATTGGCAATTTGGTGCACACATGGTTATAACCTCATATTGTTCTGGCTGAAATTTCTGGAATAATTATTCTATCACTTGGGAGATGGGGCAGTTGGCTAGTTGGCTAGAAGAAAAGGGTCTAAGACTGATGTTACTCGAAGATTCAGAGTTCAAGCTCATCTCACGATTTCGCAGCTTCTGTGCTTTAAAATATTATTCTACTACTTGTAGAATTGGCCTTTTTAGTGAGGATCAGATAATGAAGCAGATATGAGGGATCCAGATCCAGATAGAATCAGAGATGGAGCCTGAAAAATAGATAGAACAACATAATTTTTTTAAAAATAAAACATTATTATAAAATAATTTAAAAAATATGTATATTAAAAATGAGGAGGGTTGAAATGCCTCCCTTTTTTGTGCCTCCATCATGTCTCTATTTTTAAAAATTTTAATAGCTCAAAATTTAAAACATAAACGTCAAAATAAAACCGTTAGATGTGATCTATACGATTTTCACTACGTGCTCACTAAAAAGTTATCACATTTCGATTTTATTTTTATGAATCAATAAGTTGAAAAATGAACGTCTAGAAATTATCCACATAAGTACATTTTTACAAGCTCTTGATGACAAATATAACAAAGTTGAAATATCATATTTTTTTTACACATGCATAGATTAAATGATGTAGATCACATCTAACGGTTTTATTTTGACGTTTATTTTTAAATTTTGAGCTATTAAAGTTTTTAAAAATAAAAACATGATGGAGACACAAAAAATAAAGGCACTTGAACTCTCCTCATTAAAAATAAATAAATAAATAATAAAAGAAATATATTCTTTTAAAAAATTGGACTAGAGATACTGAGATACACATGCCTCCCCTGCACCCTACTGACTCCACCCCTGGATAGAGCCACTTGAGTAAGACTAAACACTAGCTTCCTCGGAATATCTAGTATTAAGAGTGGGGGCCAATCCGATAGTTGTAAATAGGGGTGAGTAAATTGTTCATAACTCATGACTCGCTCATAACTCGCTAGCTAAAAGCTCATTAACAACTCGCTTATTATCAACTTGCTATAACTCGCTCATTAACTTAATGAGCCGAGCATGAGCATACCCCAACTCGCTCATAACTCGCTCATTAAGAACTGAGTTACATAAATCCTGCCACATCTAATCCCTTGAATCAAATTTGCTTAATAGATGTTTGATTTTGTTAAATTTGCTTATGGACAATTTTTTATTAAATTATGTATTGTTTAATTAGGTTGGATTATAACAATTTGTTAAATTCTATAAATGAAAATTAGTTTTTGAATGATGTATCTTAAACAAAATTCAAATTGCTTACAAGCTTAATTTCTTAACGAGTCACTTAATGAGCACGAGCATACCCCAACTCGCTCATTATCAACTTGCTATAACTGGCTCATTAAGCTAATGAGCCGAGCATGAACATACCCCAACTCGCTCAAACTCGCTCATTAATCACCCTTAGTTGTAAACCAAATTTGGTCTGATGTCCGATCAGAGCCGTCTACACAAATTTTAATTTTTTTTGCACAAATCTTGATACAAACAGAATAACTAGCGCTGATTTGACATCGTATCGTTTTGATCTGATGCTCATCAGACAGCCCCCAATTCCCTGATATCAGCTGGAGCAGCTGGTATCTGCATATATGTGTCATACTTAGGGATGGCAAAGGGCTGAGCCCACAGGTATTTTGCTAAGCCCATACCTGGCCTGCCTGTTAAAAACTAACGGCCCACCTGCCTGGCCCAATTTGATGGGCTTAAAAATTTATGCCCGGCCAACCCATGGGCCTTTCCCCCAAGCCCATGTCTGTTTGTCCTTGCATGCTCTTGCCCATGGGCCTGCCTAGCCTGCCCATACCCATTAGCCCATCCATATTCAACCGTACAAGACAACAAAACAATTCATAATATGATTTTTCTAATGGAAGACAAAATAATTCATAGTTTAACAACAAACAACAGTGTCATTTTGCTACTAGAGCACAAAATTATTCATAGTTTAATAGCAAATAAAGGTTGTTGTTCTGC
The DNA here is from genome assembly GCA_011114355.1 of Carex littledalei. Lineage (NCBI taxonomy): Eukaryota > Viridiplantae > Streptophyta > Magnoliopsida > Poales > Cyperaceae > Carex > Carex littledalei. The sequence continues at coordinate 6,463,632 of CM022097.1, forward strand.
TTGTTCTTTTTAACATAAAGGCCCATGGGCTGCCTGTGGGCTTCGGCATAAGCCCAAGCCCAAGCCTGACCTGACCCATCTCTATGCCCGCCCTTACCTGGCCCATCACAGCGTCGGACCGACTGGATAAAGGACGGGTCAGACGGATAAGACCGGGCCGCCGGGCCAATTGGGCTTTTCTGCCATCCCTTCATACTCGTTACTCCACCTCACCCGCCTCCCCCAAATCTGCCTTTTTGCTAAGGGTGATTTCCAATTGGCCTATGGATTGCATAAATTAACCCACACAGTACATCTGTGAATCTCCGAGTATCAGTTACAATTACAACTACATAAAGGGATTTATTTCATTTGTATTTTAAAATTCAAGGTGCCGTTAGTTGCAAAACCACTATTGTACCATGGTGGTGAGAACATTGGATTGGGAGTATGCAAGTGGGATACTACAATTCATTTTGTATCATCATTGATCTTAATCTTAATTATATCATTTCTAGAAGGTTTGGACCAATTTGATTAATTAATTATTCCTGTACATTGCAGCTGTCACTAATATTTATCTTCTCCTTTTTATTTCTCATGTCCTATTCAGTGCAAGATCGGATAAGTCTCGTTTACATTAAACAACAAGGGGTAGATAAATTACTAGAGAAGAAAGCCTCCTCTAATCACAATCGCTTGTATTTAAAAGAGAAAATTTCTAGTGTACCTATGTAAACTTCTATAATAGTCAATATTCTCATAAAAATATTACAATATCCTATATTCCCATACCATATTTTTTTTTGTTCCATCCCTTTTTATTCATTTCATCTTTTATGTAGTTCTTTTAAAAGTTAAATTGACAAATATACCCTCATTTATCTCAAATAGCTTGTGTTATTCTAACAACCTCAAAGTTCTGATTTTGCTGAAAACTTTTATTCCATACGCAAGGTATTAGTAAAAACTAACTATCAATTAAATTTCATCGGAACCAAAAATAATTGATTGATTTTACTTTAACTTGATTGATTGGTATATCAGTAAAATGAATCTGTATTATTAAAAATTAAGCTTTGAGGTTCATTTACTAAAATCACTCTTTACAATTCGTAATAATAAATCATCTAATTTAATCGGAACCAAAAACATTTTTTTTTTTCTAATATTTGCCTCCGCTGATCAGAAGAGAAGAGAGACGCGAACGTTATTTTGAAGGGCTTTCATTACAAAACCAAAGGATTTGGAAAGGAACTGGTGAAGTCAGAAATAAAACAAAATTAATTTTGTTATGAAAAGGAGCCGGTAGAAATTGCAACTGTTAAATTAAATGAACAATTATATATATATATATAGAGAGAGAGAGAGATTGGCTAATGTAATAACGTTAGAACTTCGGCCGAAGTTATAACGAGTCGTTTATTAGTTTTTAAAATCCAAACAACCGATCCGAACCGTTCAACTTTTTCCAAATATTGAAATGTGCTTGGAGACCAAATTTTACATTTTTTGGAATTTTTTTACTATTTATTAAGCCACTTTGAAAATCGCAGATCTGCTGTGAATAGTAAAAAACAGCAAAATTTTCTGGACCACCGGATCAGTATTTTCAAAGTGGCTTCATAAATAGTAAAAAAATTCCAAAAAATGTAAAATTTGGTCTCCAAGCACATTTCAATATAGAGAACATGTTGAACGGTTCGGATCGGTTATTTGGATTTTAAAATTGCAAAAACGACTCGTTAGAACTTCGGCCGAAGTTCTAACGTTATTACATTAGCCAATCTCTCTATATATATATATATATATATATATATATATATATTTTTAGCAAAATAAGAACTTTGATTTAATTAGAACGACACAAGGTATATTTGTCGATTCAATTTTTAAAAGAACTAAATAAAAAGTTTTTTTTTTTTTGAAAGAATTGGTAGCGCTACCAAATTACAGAATGTGTTAAACTCCTCCGCACAACTTCAACACTTAATACCTTGTTTCTCGTACAACTGAGCCATAACTCTGTTTCTTCTTTGATCCTCACTGCTAGCAGATGCAGGGGCATCTTTTTACCTTAATTAAATAAAAACTTAAATGAATAAAATGAGATGGGAAAATAATTATTAAGTTTGTAAAGAGATATAAGACATTATGATGACTTTATGGAAAAATTTACTATTTTAGAAGTAGTTTTTATGGGTACACTAGGAATTTTTTCTATTTGAAATGTGTCCCTTTTTATTTAGTGCCACATCAAGTAGGGTTAAAATGTTCAATTATTTTCGTGCCCCATTCATGTCCCACATTATTATCTTTGTTTTTAAAGTTTATATAAGCGATCTAAACTGCTCAACATGATCTCCGTATTAAAATGTGCTTGGAGCTCAAATTTTATATTTTTTAGAATTTGTTTACTATTTTTTTTAAATATAAATAAAATCATGGTTTTTGGACCATCCAAAAAACGATGAATTTGTTCTTATATAAAAAATGGTAAACAATTTTAAAAAAATATTAAATTTGACCTCCAAGCACATTTAAATACAGAGATCATGTTAAACGGTTCATATCGTCTTTTTGAATTTTGAAAACGGATATAAAAATGCAGGGCACGAAAGAGACACAAAATCAATGGGGGCATTTTAACCTGCTCAAATGGAGATATATAAATTCATCAAAGGTGGTAGACGAGTCGGTAGCTGACTAACATAGCAGGCTTCGAATAATTTATCAATTTCTTCATCAGTCATTAGCAAATCCCCTTCTTAGTTACAACCCGTCGAGAAACGACAAACAATGACGCACGAGATCATCCCGCAATTTACAGACAAAAAGATCAATCGATTTGCTCTGACATTACATTATTTCCCCGGATAAAATGGAGTTTAGAATAAGATGCATGCATTAAATTGCACCGAAATTTTTATTAATAGAAAAAAAAATAAAAAAATATCGACATTGAAGAACGATTTGGTGGAAATTCGAGATCTAACAAAGACGTTATAGTCCATAACGTCCAGTTAATCTGATTACTAATGATCTCTAATTAACAAAAAAACACTGTAGCGGGGCGTTATGGACCATAACGGCCTGGTTTTTTTTTTTCAGCGCGTCCCTGGCCGTTATGGACCATAACGGCTCGTATTTTTATTATACTAACGCAGGTAGCTAGTTAGGTTCTAATCTGGTCGTGATGGACTGATGGTCCATAACATCTTTGTTAGATCTCGAATTTCCGTCAAATCGTTCTTCAATGTCGATATTTATTTATTTTATTTTCTATTAATAAAAATTTCGGTTAAATTGCAAGACTATTTAGTGATTTAGGATCTACCATACTTTTGATAGGCATCAAATTTTTTCCAGCTATTTTATAATTTATTTGATTGAAAATGATAAACTCCAACAATGCATTTATCATTACATTTTATATATTGCAAAGAATATAATTCATCCATTTTTGTCATTTTCTCTCACTCTATTCAAACAAGAGGAGTGATCACTTAATGATTATTTTGACAATTAAATTTAAAGATGAATTGATAGGTATGTTCTTAATCACATAGATAGCCAAACAATTAAATTTTATACAATTTAAGTATTATTTGATAATGTATTAATAATCATTACTTTTGAACTATTGACATAAGATGTACAGTGAATTGTACATCAAATCTCATAATATTTTATAGACATTATATGTGATTGATATTGATAATGTTTATAATGTTGAATTTTAAATATAAACTTTGTTTTTGAATATTATTAAGATTGTTAAAATAAAGAATTTTCAAGTGAACCCTAACAAACATTATGTGATCTTTCTAATTTGATACCTGTCTAAATAAAATGTTTTTAAACTTCATACAAATCTTTGTTGATGTTGGTTTTCATTCTCAAATCACATCATCTTTTTAATTTTTTTACAAGCCCTTCATTTTTCATCGTTTTATCTCGAATCGCATATCTAACTAAATGTATCATCCTTGTGCAATTTATGTTTAGAAATTTAAACCATACCCTAAACTTAACTATCAAGTTCCTACAAAAAAAAAAACTAATTCAGAGAAATACCCTGAATAAAAAAAGAAAAAGGAAGTCCATGCTGACTTAACATTATGGTATGATTCAGGCATTTAATAGAAGAACAGGATCAGGTACCAAACTAAACTGGGGGGCACTACGGACTATGGAGAAACCCGGGGTTTGATGGTAATTGATTGTACCTCTCTATTTATACAGAGTAAAGAGGTAGAGGCCTAGAGGGTGAGAGAGAGAAAGAGACTTGATCACAATGGCTGGCACCTGGACGAAGGTATGGTTCAGCCCTTCTCAAGTCTTATTAGTAGCACAAATTTCTACTAGAATTTAGTAAATATTGTTATCAGGAGGTAAGTATTCTGTTTACTAAAAAAGTTGTTGAAATTCTTGCAATTTTCTAGAATTCTACAGGCGTGTTTATCCAAAGAGTTTTGTTTTTCACTTTATATTTAGTAAACTGAAATTCACTATATTTGTCCAGTAATTGGTTATTCTCTGTAATCTATTAAACTAGATATATTATCAATTACCTTCATTTCCAAAATCCTAAGCAAAATAAACCAAAAGGGCCAAATTCAAACCAAAATCAGAAATCTCATAAATGGTGAAGCCCTTGTTGCTCCTCGCCACCTTGAGCCCGATGACCGTTGGTTGGTCTCCAATCAAGAACCCGACAGATCAGCATGTCAAGGACCTTGGAGCCTTCGCCGTGTCAGAACACAATAAGGTCGCCAAAGACAGCTTGGAGTTCATGCCAGTGGTGAAGGAAGAGCAACAGGTGGTGGCAGGGATGAACTCTTGGCTGGTGCTACATGCGAAAAAACCAATCTCGAGTTGATGTTTTAATTAGATGTTTCTGTTTCTTCTGTAGTTAAAAGTGGCAGGCGCTTGTTAAAATGACCGGCGGTAAGCACGTATGAGCGTGCTCGTGTTTAATAACTTCTGATTATTTTTTGGGGGGTTACAAGCCTGAAGGCTGCCAGTTCAAGTCATACATCCATTTCCTTACAAATTGGATAGGTGTACCCTTGCATATCCCATTGATGAACCCTTCCATGTTAGCTAGGATATGAGCAATCTGGATTCCTCTTTTTATTCATGGGTACAATAGCAAGTGATATGAGAATTGGCACAGATTGGCTTCCTATATTCTCAGTCTCCTTAATTACACACTCTTCGATCATGCTGTTTAGGGTACTCCTTTGTCTGTAGAAAAGTAACAAGCTTCTCTTTATAACTGGATGTCGTGCTTCGGTTAATGTTTTTATGTTTCTTTCATTTTGTTCAAAAAGTTAGATTACATCTTATCAATCTATTAAAATCTGAATTTCTGACCGCTCGAGCAATATATAAACATCATGTACAAGTAAACTAATTTTTATCTTTATAATCTCCCTCCCAATTCTGAATGCTTTACATATTTACTTCCCTCAGTTGGCAGACAATGGGTGTGGACCTGGTGCTAGAAGTTCCCATGCTGTCACCGTTGTTGGAACAAAAGCCTACGCCTTTGGTGGCGAGTTCACACCTCGTGTACCAGTGGACAACAAAATGTACTCCTTTGACCTGACCTCTGAAACATGGTCTGTTCTAGATTGCACTGGCGACATTCCACCGCCTCGTGTTGGTGTCACGATGGTGTCGGTTGCCAACACAATATACGTATTTGGTGGCCGCGATTATGAACATAAGGAATTGAATGAGTTTTACTCCTTTGACACCTTGACCAACGAATGGACCCTGCTTTCCTCTGGCGAGGCAAGCCCGCCACACCGGAGCTACCACTCGATGACTGCCGATGAAAAACAAATCTTTATCTTTGGTGGCTGCGGCAACTCCGGGCGGTTGAATGATCTTTGGGCTTACAACACAGTTACTAACCAGTGGGCTCAGCTGCCATACCCTGGTGACACCTGTCGCCCGAGGGGTGGCCCCGGGCTGACAGTCACTGGAGGCAAGATTTGGGTTGTTTATGGTTTCGCTGGAATGGAGGTAGATGATGTGCATTGCTTTGACCTGAAGACCGAAAAATGGTCCTTAGTTGAGACCACAGGGGAGAAACCAAGTGCGCGCAGTGTTTTTTCAGCAGTTGCGGTCGGAAAGTACGTGGTTATGTACGGTGGTGAAGTGGACCCAAGTGATTTGGGACATCTTGGGGCCGGGAAATTCTCGGCTGATGTTTATGTATTGGATACCGAAAGCCTTGTTTGGACCAAGTTGGATGATGCTTCAGAGCAGCACCCGGGGCCACGGGGTTGGTGTGCCTTCTCTGCGGGAGAGATAGATGGGAAAAGTGGTCTTTTGGTGTACGGTGGCAATTCCCCAACAAATGATCGCCTCGGTGATTTCCACTTCTTCTCTCCTAGTCTGTGACTTGTGGCTACTGCTCTAGAGGTATTTGTGAGTACTGTTGACTGTTGTATTAGTGCTTTGTATTGTGCCTCTGTGTTTGAGGCTTAGAAGTTTGTTATGTTTATAAGTTATGGTTGTGTGATTCTCTGTGATAAATAAGCTGGGAAAGTTAAATATATCTCAAGCCCGTGCACGTCACTAGTGTAAATCTCTTAAATTTGTACATCATGAAGTACTATAATTTCTTGTTTGTGATCTACATGGAGACATTTTATGATTTTAATCAGTTGGTTTGTTTAATTTGGTCTTCATCGAACATCGTTACAGTTTACATATAGCTTCTGTCCTATGGTACTAAGATAATCAATTTTATCAAAAAGAAAAAAAAAATGATAAATGTGATCGATTTTTTGTTGATGTTCGAATTAATTTCCAGAAGCCTTGTAATTTCAATAGCCTTTTTGTTTTTGTGAGCGTAGTCAGACATCATGTATTACTGCTTATGAGCTTCTTAATTTTAGTAGAAATCCTGCCGAGCTGACACTAACTGTCAAATAGTGAAGCTTTTAAATAGATTGCAAAATGACCAATATATATCAACACTTTTCCTGGCTGAAATGGTATGTTCAGTTCATCAGAAAATAGGTGCCAAACCTGAGAAATTTTGCACTAACCACAGTTCACCCTTTTCAGTACAAAGGCCGGTAGTACCTGTAGGCTGTAGCTGTGCCTCAATTAAAAGGGAAAATGCTCAGTTTAGCACCGAATGCCTTGTTTGAATAATTTTAGGCCTAATTAATACTGAATTGTTAAATCAAACTGCATCGGTCTGAAATAGGCCGACAGCCCAAGACAGGCCCGTTAATTTGTACTATGTGGACCTGACTGGTGCAGTTCTAATGAGAAAGGAGTAGGTTCCAATATCGGGCAAGAATGATTTTTTTTTTTCTTATTTCTTTTTACTCAGGTGAACAGTAATATTCCCACATCTGACAAAGGTCAAATGAGACTATATTTAATCGCCATTAAGTGCTGAACTTGCTCTCTACTTCATGTGCACAGAGCCATAGATTCTCTGAAATCTTGCTTTCCTTCTGATAAACCAATAAAAAAAAAAAAAACAGGCAATAGTACTGACGGCTTGCTGATCAGCAACCAATCTTAAAATTACTAAATCACTCCTATAATTTTAAAATTTTAATTATGTATATTAAAATTTAATTGAATGTAATTTTTTAAAAAGCTTTTATATGTTTCAGCTCTCTCGTAAAATATTAAATGTGTATTTGTAACTTAGTATTTATAATTTTACTTTGTGATTATGAAAACTTGAATTCAAATTTTACCTATCGCATGTTGGTGCATTTTATGTTTAACTGCACGCGTGACGTTAAGAAAAATATAAAACGGACGCAGGCCAAATCTGGCAAAATCCATATTTTAACTTTGTTTTGCTGTCTTTTAGGAACTAAGATAAAGAAAATATCCTGAAATATGAGCCTTTTCTCTTCTTTTAAATACCCATTTTAAGTAAATCATGTTCGTAAGCCTGTCATGAGTTTGGTGTCAAGTAACTTCAGTCCAAATAATCCACAAAGTTGAAACTATCAATGTTAGCTTTGGAGCCAATTATTGCTGTGCTTCAGTAAAAGGAAAAAAAAAAATGAAAATTGTTCAAATTCCTTAGAATTTATATGGAAAATTGGTATGTGATATTGTGATGTGATGTTATTCAATTTCTTTCTTTTTTTTATTACTTTCTTGAAGGACAAGAAATGTGCCTCATGAGACATATTCCTTCAATCATTTCAGATTAAAAGCTCTTTTATGCAAGATTCTCTTTTTTTTTTAAATATAGACCAAACTAAAAGACAAGGCGAAATAAATTTTACAATTTTATGCTGTCTTTATACTATAAACACTCTCAGATCCAACTCAGCACTATCATTACAAAACAAATTAATCACAACAAACCAACGAAAAATACTAAATACCACCCAAATTGAACCCCCAACCAACCCACCAGCCCATATCTGTCTTTTCCTTTTTGATATCACCATCTTATTTTCCCCATCAAATAAATTGCACAACTACTAAAATCTCCATAACAATGAAAAACCAACAAATCCATCTAGAATACAACCAATGCAACAAATGCAACCACAATTGCAGCAAAAGCACTCACCCAATTTTCGGCGATCCTTCCAGCAGCATTTTTGTCAGCTGCATCGTCATCAGATGATGACGAGTCCGGAGAATAGGCATCATCGTCCGACGAAGAGTCAGCTGTGGCCTTTCCCTTCTTCTTCTTCTTGTGAGGAGCTGGAGCTGGGGCAGGCGCCAACACAGCCTTAAACATCTCTTTGGGTTGCAAGAACTTGTCGATGGAAAAGATCGACAACGGATCCTCATCGTGAACCATAGCCTTGATCGTAGCCTCATCGACTTTTGTATTGAGGCTCACTGTCTCATCGGCATTCTTTACTGCATATGTATAGGTCGGCTTCACGCCACCACCGGTTGCGAGAGTGCTTACCACCCCGTTGTTCGACTTCAACTGTTGCATGGAGTAATACACCGGCACACCGTGGTACAGAAGTATTGCGGTCTGGCGTGCCGCTGTTAGGTTCTTGAATTTGGGCATGAAGGCCTTCACAGCAGAGTCAATTGGACAGAAGACGGTCAAACCTCCATCGATATTGTCATCGAAAGTAGTCTGTACATCAGCAGTTGCGAGTAGGAGGTCGGCAAAGGCTTTGCATCCCTTGGCATACATGAGCTCGGTTAGGTTAACCGGTGGAGGAGGTGGTACGGGTGCCTCAGCCTCAGGCGAAGTGAGGACTGAACTGACTTGGATAACGGAGAGATTGTATGGGAACTCCTTCAGGGATTTCACGTAGGTGGCCGGGGACGCTCCGTCAGGGAGATCTTCTGTGGAAAAGGTCACATGCCCCTTTTTGTGGTCTGTTATGTTCACATAACCAGTGGTGCCAGGTGCTGAACCAGTTGCCTGAAAAAGATCAAAAGGTCTTGTTGATTAGTTTGAAGTGTAACAGTTAATTGGCATTTTTATTGGCAACCGGAAATCTCAGGATGAAATACATTTAATTGGCAATTTTCTTGCAAAAGCTTAATAATCGAAGATGAAATACAAGTCCTTTTCAAAGGAAAATATTATCAATATTTCCACTGTTCATGATATCATGATCCCTAGTATTCATAGGAAGTATTATAATGCAGCTATTGTACTACATAACTATTTGGAAAAGGTGCTTCTTTGAAGGGAAACAACAGATACATGCTTTGAACCTTTATTTTCAATATACTTTTGCGAGATGTAAGCAATTGTAAAACAAGCAGATACTAAGAAAATCAAGCACTTAGAACGCATGAATAAGTTCAGAGCAGCTACAAAATTGGGGATCACAAGCTGGGGCTGGAAATCTTGAACTAACAAAAGTAGCCTAGCTAGTGGTATTTCTTCTCTGTTTTTTTTTGGGTAAATGGAAAGCGGAAGTGCTGTGAACCATAATTTCCTTTTTGTGTGACAAACGCCTGGTGGAATATATGCCCACAAGTGAGAGTGTGCTCTTTTATGATTTTTTTTAAAAAAAGAAGTAATAAATTCAAAAGGAATCTAACCAAGTTCAACGACTGGGTCCCACTTCTTTTCAACTCAGTGAAAACTGAAAACCCGGCAAAGCATGTGGCTTTATTTGTTCTGTTATAAATATTGACAGAGATAGATCTACCAACTACATAATTATTGGGTCCTTTAACTCCTTAACTTATCCTCTCGTTTCTTTAAAAAGAAAAAATTCAGTTGGAAACACATGCAATTAAATGTCGCTGCGTTTTAAAGGCCATGGTTAATGATTTCATGGGTAATAGATTCATAAATCATAATGGAACCCAAAAAAATTGCAGGTGTACCTTTGAGCCTTCTCCATTTAGAGGCAAAATAAAAAATAAAAAATAACCACGATTCGCAGTAAACTTTGCTTAAAAAATCTACATTGTGTTGCAAGTTTTGGGTAGTTAACTCCATGTAAACCACAAAAGCTACCGCCATTGTAAAAGTAAAGTAAAACAGTTAAAAACAGCAAGTGCACCTGAAACAGCGAAGAAGAGAGAGTAGAACTCCGAGACAGCTGGTGGAGCTTCTTAGATCCGTAATAATCCACCAGGATGTGAAGCGACAGCACGTGGCGCATCGTTTGGAGCGTGAAGTGGCGCGCGACAAGCGCTGACATGGCGGAGTTATCGACCGCAAGCACGGTGATCGTAAGCCGCCGGTTGATTTCGCTAGCAAGGCGGGTGGCCGTTAGGTAGTGGTTGAACTCTGAGAACTCCGGGTGCTCCGCTAGAATTTTGGTGATGTTGTGGGCCCTGCATGTCTGTGACAGAGAGAAGAGGAGGATGGGGAAGAAGAGCGTTAGCAAGATCTGTTTTTGTCTTGCCATGATGTGCATCGATGGCGCCGGCGACAGAGGAGTAGAGAGAGAAAAATGTGGTACTGCCGGCGCCGGGAATGAGAGAGAGAGAGAGATAGAAGGAAGAGAGGGAGCAAGGTAGCGATGAGAGAGCAGTGTGGATCTGAGAGAAGTGAGCTTTTTCCTTTTAGTGAGAGAGTCTGAATAATGGACCTGGCTTTTGGAAGATATTTACAGGAATGCCACTGTATGCTGTGTGGCTACAGTTGTAATGTAGCTTTAGGTGTGGTATTTTGTGATTTGTACCGTTGTACGTGACAAAGCTGTTTTCTTCTGGTCATAAATGCTTTATAGAGTGACTTAATTGTTTTTTTTTGTTTTCTTATCGTTGTCCGTTAAACATAACACTGTTGATTTTAATATATGCAATTCAGCTGTATAGATGCTAAAAAGGAGTAACATAGCAGAATTTTTCTTAATTGTAGAACTCTAGGATTAATAAAAAAAATACTAAAATCGTCTTTGCTTATTTGATTTAAAAAGGTTTTGCTTGAGTTTTATACTTGCAAAGTTGTTGCAGTTGACGATGCTATACTTCAATTTTTAAGCTATTATCAATTATACACAAGAATATAAAGTTGTGTTTCATATTCTAATTCATCACAATAAACTTAGATAGCATATAATACATAAATTGTCCATATTTAACACAATCAACTAAACTAGAATAATAGTGGTTGTATAACTACTCACTAATTACATTAAAATGTAGTAAAATGTAAATAGCATGTTATAAACTTATCATATTTGATGGATCATATATTCATATCAACAGTTATTTGCCTCATATCCCATACATGTTTTACAAATAATTCTTTAAATGATTATTTATCTATAAATTAGTAAGTAATTATGAGAATGTACTAGCTAGAGTGTAATGCAAGATGCACATGCAGTTTGGAGTCTTTGGACTGCTTACAAGTATTTTTCTTTTTCTTTTCCAATGTACTTAACTTAAAATTAAAGCAAAAAATGTATTTTACTCAGAATCAAATTACAAGCTATAATATATATACCACATGATTAGAATAAATAGTAGGTGTCATAGAATATCTATCGCCAATTTATAGCTCTATTGAGCCTTCTAAACACAGAAATCATGTGCCGAGTCACAGTGTCACACATTGCAGACAGCCACAGAAAATCCCGAATTCGTCTTTGGCGCTTGTTTGCTGATTCGATTGTTGACCGTTGTGGTCTATAGACTTGTGTCGGTGAAAATAAAAATATCATACAAAAAGAACCCCACTGGCCATTGCACATTAATCAGATGCGTGCTATTTTTGTTGATATTTTTATTTTATTTTTTAAGCAAAGATTGGAGATTAAGGTTACTTAACTGTTCGATTTTTACATGAAATTTTTTTATTTGAGTTTTGAAGCAAAAGTCTTTTATAGAAAAAAGTATTAATTTTGTCACTAGATCAAAGATAAATTTTCGGTATTTTTAATTTATTTATGTAATTATTTAAGAGAGATGACGATGGAAGAAAAATATGTTATTTATTTTGTCACTAGTTAAAAGTAACTTTTATTGAATGGTTATTGTATTGAGCAACAGATCTTTACTTTCTATTTGCAATGTCATCTTCCTGATAATTTTTCATTAAGATTTTTCTGTAAATTTTAATATAAATAGTTCTGTTCAAATCAAATGCGCTCTGTTTTTTTTTTTTTTTGGGAACATAATGTTAATGTGAGGACCATTCATATTTCTCATTGTCCTTTTCTGCTCTCTCACTTCTTATTTTTTGCAATATTATTATTAAATTCTTCAGTACAGTAAATCCATGATTTTTGTTTTTCAATTGTTGCATTTTCAAAAATAAAAATTTCAAATGATTTTTACAAATTTAATTACATTGACATTAGTATATCTCAAGATTCAAACAAGATGAAATGTTTTTTTTGTATTTTCAATTTTAGAAATTATATTTTCATAATTTTGGTACTTCAAATTTTCGTTTAAATTCCAAAGTTCCACTTCTATATATTTAATATTTTCAAGAAGAAATAAAAAGCCAACCGATAATATATTCTTAACTCAGGAAATGATTATTCAGATTTTTTTTTTAACTTCAAATGTTCAATTTAATAATTCCATTTTCTAATTTTTTTAAACTTTAAAGTTCAAAATCATAAAACGTGTACACTTCCATAAATACCTGATACTCATAATTTTTCTAAAATTAAAATTTTCCTTTTTTTATCTTGAGAATTTAACTTTATTTTCGTAATTTTCAATTTTCTAAATTCCTAATTTTAATTTTCGTTCTTCATAATTTGAAGTTTTAAAATTTTAATTTGTAACTTTACTATTTTATTTGAATTTTGAATATTATATGAGCTTTGACTTTTCAATTATTGGAATATGTCACTTAGAAAATTAGCTTCTGAAACTATGAAAACTTAGCTATTCCAATTGTGAAATTTGGTAATTCAAATTATAAAATTAGAAATTAAGAAGTGGAGAAGGAAAGAAGATTTTTTTTTTTAGAAAGAGAGAAAGAGGTGAAAGGGAAGTACGATGGAGCCCACAACAAGATTAATTTTTTTTTTTAAAGATGGCATTTCTGTTAAAAATTTCGGAAACTGAAACCAACCACGCCCCAAATTGATACTATTTAAAGTTACTCAAATTTTAAGTTTTGACCGACCTGTTCATTCGCACCTCCGGTCCGACTAATTTAAAATTTTGAGGTACTGCAGAGAATGCATTCTCCAATCACATTGGCACAGCTGTAATTCATTGGAAATATAAGACGGTTCACTCATAGGGCTGTAAACGGATGGATATCCGGCGGATATCTGCATATAATCCGAATCCGGATTTAAACGGATACGGATCCGGATAATTATCAATTACTCACATAAGATTCAAATTCGGATACGAATAGTAATACCTAAATGGAGTGGATATTCAGATTATCCGAAATCCAATAAATTTTTTCGGACTCGCTAATTAAAAAAAATTATTTTGCCTTCAATGAGATTCATGTGAGGTTAGAATCTAAACAACCAAACTACAAACCACTACACCACACTATCTTTTGTTACTACTTCTTTATTTTGTTTATATATTATACCAATGGAATGAATGTCTTATACCTCCCATCTTTCCAATATTAATATCTCTATCAACTTACAATTATTCATTTATTTTCATATTTAAATTTTATTAATTATTAATTAGATCTTAAAGTTCATATAACTCAATATCCGACAATTACCCGTTCTATATTCGTATTGAAATCCGTATCCGTAAATTATCCGCTCTATATCCGCATCCGTTTAAGACGGATATGATTTTAAATTTTAATATATGTTTACTATCCGTATATGTATCCGTATCCGCTAATTGAAAGATGGATACGGCGTTTACACCCCTATAATCCCGAAATTTTTATTAATAGAAATAATAATAAAAAAATGTCGATATAGAAGAACGAATTCGTCGGAATTTTAAATCTAACAAAGACGTTATTTTTGGTAACGTCCCAGGGACGTTACCAACGATAACGGCCCGATTAAAATCGCTAATCACAGCTCCTTAAAAAGCTGGCCGTCGCCAACGATAACGTCCAGAGGAAAAAAAAAAAAAAAAAAAAAAAAAATTTGGCCGTCGCCAACGATGACAGCCAGCCTTCTGTGAAAAAGTTTTTATTTTCTCCGATATTTGATTTTCTCCGATATCAACTCCAATATTTTCGTGTGAAAAAGTTTTTATTTAGACTATTAAATAATAATTAATTTTGAAAATCCAAACCGTTCAACATGTTCGAAATATTGAAATGTGATTGGAGACCAAATTTTACATTTTTTGGAATTTTTTTACTATTTATTAAGCCACTTTGAAAATTACTGATCCAACGGTAAACAGTAAAATTTTCTGGACCACCGGATCAGCGATTGAAAAAATGGCTTAATAAATAGTAAAAAAATTCCAAAAAATGTAAAATTTGGTCTCCAAGCACATTTCAATATTTCGAACATGTTGAACGGTTTGGATTTTCAAAATTAATTATTGTTTAACAGTCTAAATAAAACTTTTTCACAATTTAAGGAAAAATATTGGAGATCAGAAAAATTTCGGTGATAAAAATTTCGGTGATAAGTTATGTGCCTCTATCATATTTTTCCTTAAATTGTGAAAAAAAAATTATTTAGACTATTAAACAATAATTAATTTTGAAAATCCAAACCGTTCAACATGTTCGAAATATTGAAATGTGCTTGGAGACCAAATTTTACATTTTTCGGAATTTTTTTACTATTTATTAAGCCATTTTTTCAATCGCTGATCCGGTGGTCCAGAAAATTTTACTGTTTACCGTTGGATCAGTAATTTTCAAAGTGGCTTAATAAATAGTAAAAAATTCCAAAAAATGTAAAATTTGGTCTCCAATCACATTTCAATATTTCGAACATGTTGAACGGTTTGGATTTTCAAAATTAATTATTATTTAATAGTCTAAATAAAAACTTTTTCACACAAAAATATTGGAGTTGATATCGGAGAAAATCAAATATCGGAGAAAATAAAAACTTTTTCACAGAAGGCTGGCCGTCATCGTTGGCGACGGCCAAATTTTTTTTTTTTTTTTTTTTTTTTCCTCTGGACGTTATCGTTGGCGACGGCCAGCTTTTTAAGGAGCTGCGATTAGCGATTTTAATCGGCCCGTTATCGTTGGTAACGTCCCCTGGGACGTTACCAAAAATAACGTCTTTGTTAGATTTAAAATTCCGACGAATTCGTTCTTCTATATCGACATTCTTTTATTATTATTTCTATTAATAAAAATTTCGGCCTATAATCACTCAACTATCTCCTATGGATATATTTCTAGAGAGAGTGCCGCAGGGGCCCATCACCCTCTGTCCAATTGGAGGCGCCAGGCTGGTTGTCAGTGACCGAAATGGAAGTACACGTGTACGGTGCCAATTGACTTGATGACGTCAGCAGCGATTCCACCGACAGCCCCCGCATAGCAGTGGGGCCCGAATGTGATCTAGCACAGCCGATCGGGACGACATTATTCCTCGTTGGTGAGAAGAGGCTATCAATCAGTTCAATTTTAACTAATTAATACACCGAGAAAAAGAGCTACCCGGCTAATAATACAAGCATCTCCGGTTATTATTTATTTATATTTTCTTTTTTCATTTCTTGTGAATAGAGAAGGTATTGCCGTGTTATCAACTGGTTTCGTATTTGTGTAGCGTTGTTAGGGAAAATTAATTAGCATCTGCCAAACAAAGAAAAGGTACAGAAAAATTCGGAAGTATTCGGTGCGTCTCCTTTCTGTGAGAATATTTATGAATAATGAATTTCAATCCAATATAAATGAAAGTTTCAGAAATCATTCGGCAGACTTTTTTTTTTCCCTCGTGACATTTGAGATATATTTTGCAAATATTGTTTGACAGTTTTTTCTTCTAATGCCATTGGGAAAAAATATTCGTGTCAATTTTTTTGCAAAAAAACACTATTTTTATGAGAAAAAAATTTACTAGAACCTAAATTTTTTTTGTTCACAATCTTTCTTGTGCTCATGCGTTCTTCTATGTTTTTTTTTATTATGAATTTCGGACTTTATGAAAATATATTTGCAATTATTATTGTTACTGTAATTGTTCTTTCTTACATTGTTGTTTTGTTGTTGTTATTATTATTATTGTCATCAATATTTGTTCTATTTGGATAGAGTTATGATAGTTTTATTTATTAACTGTTATTTATGTTTCACCTTTCTAAATAGCAAATGAATAAAATATTACGATATCTATTCAAATAGCACCTTTTATTTTTACTTTTACTAAACAACGTCCAAAAAAATATTGACTTTCGGTTAATTTTTCATGTTAAATTTATTATTTTTGCCAGCATTATGAATTGCACAAAATGTACTATGGTTAAAATCAATTTCTACAGCATTTTTTAGTAAAGCTGTAGATTAAGTCACTCAACTATTTTTTTATTCACATGAAATTTTTCATTTAAATTTCAAACATGCAATTTATTATTCGAAAGGCATTACCGTTGCAATTTGGTCCTTTGCTACTACACCGAATTGATAAATGTCGGATAATCCCCAATTAGCCATCTACTATCCTCTCTTAATTGATAATTGTCGGTTGATTCCCAATTAATATATATATTTGATAGATAAGGTTTAGGGCTAATCATGATACCCTAATTCCCCTACTAAGCATAAAAACTTGAGTGAGGCTACGGTACTATGCATAGCACGGATTGGACCGTGCTACGGCTCAATATTTGAGTTTTCAAAATTCTAACGGTCGATCCAAACCGTTCAACATGATTATAAAATGAATATGTACTTGCAAACTAAATTTTATATTTTTTCAATTTTTTTTACTATTTTTTTAGATAGGTAGAAAATCACTGTTTTTGGATGGTCCAGAATTTTCAGATCAAGTGATTTTTTATCTATCTAAAAAAATAGTAAAATAATTCGAAAAAATGTAAAATTTGGTTTGCAAGTACATATTCATTTTATAATCATGTTGAACGGTTTGAATCGACCGTTAGAATTTTAAAAACTCAAATATTGAGCCGTAGCACGGACCAAACCGTGCTATGCATAGTACCGTAGCCTCACTCAACACTTTTAGAAGGGCAAATGTCACTTTCATTCTCCTCTATACGGAGCCTCCAACATGTCTCACGGGGAGCAGGGGCCGATGAACATCGGATCAAATGCAGATCGATAATCTGATCCGAGCGGATTGATTTGCATTCAGATTCGCACGCACATGATCAGCAAAAAATTAAATTGTTTGTGCAAATCTTAACGTGAATCAGATAGTTTGGACCGATCATCAGACTAAATTTAATCCTATACCCGCCAGACTGCTCCAATTACGTCCCACCATGCCTACTGATGTTTTTACCAAAAATAAAATAAAATACTACACACACTCACACACATAACACACATTACACTTACAGATTCACGCGATTTATGCAAATAAAGATAAAAAAAAAAAAAAAACTTCTGTGTTTTGTGTTTTTCTTTTCGAATGAAACATTTGGGCTGTCTGGATTTGGTAATTGGGGAATATAATATATTAATATCAAGGCGTTAGGTGGTAAGCATGCACATTTGCCATATGTCCAATTAGAAAGATTGCAACTGATATGGGCAACCTAATACGAGACATTTATTTTTTTTTTACCAGAGAGGTTGCTATGGTCATATTCAATGAGCAAGATGCATGAGGTGCTACAGAACAAATTATCATTTGAAGAAGGAAATCAATTTAAGTTGGGACAAAAGTCACAGCAAGTCATGACTATTAGATGGTGATTGCCTAACCATACATATAAATAAAAATTATCAATCATAAACCACCCTATCTGTATTATTCTTCTCTTACTAGAGCAAAATGAAATTTATTTAGTACTTTATTAATTTTATTTGATTTATCTAGCATTTGCCAAACTGTGTAGTTAATTACTTGTAAAATATGTTACATGACCCCAATAGCATGGGCGGATCTCAGTGTATTGGAAATGTGGTTAAGCCACCCCTATAATTTTAAATTTTATTTATGTATATTGAAATTTAATTAAATTTAATTTTTTCAGAACTTTCTATATAATTCAGCTCCCCTCAATAATAATCAAATGTTTACTTGTAGTCTAATAGTTAGAGTTCTATTTTGTAGTTGAGAAGTCTTGAGTTCAAATTTCATTCACCATATCATTTTAATTTTCAGTCCCCTTTATAAAAAATTTATAGTTCCGCCCCTGCCCAATAGCATGTTACATTATTATCAACACATAATAGACTTGTCACCACTGATATACTGACATTGAGGTTTGTCACCACTAATTATCAATGACTATTATTTACAAAGAGGAGGGTTCAAATGCCTCCATTTTGAAGAAAATATTAGTTTCATGCAAGAGCAAATTTCAAAAATTTAACTCAAAGAAACCAACATAGATCTACTTATTTGACTAACGATGAACCGTATTTAACATTTTAACTTGTTTAATCTTTATACCTCAAATCTTGGTCTCTAAACCAAGAAGTAGGGACTTGAGATGTAGGGTTGTTGCCTCCTTGTCGAGCCTTCACTTCTCCAAGTCGGCCTCGAAATGGCACCCGCTTCGAACGCACGAAGTCTCTACGAGTATCCACCCGAGATTAAACGAAACTCTTGTTTTTCCCTTGCTAGAGGTAATCAACCAAGAATCTAACTTAACCTTAGCTTCTACCTCTTCAATCAACTATTAATTTTAGTGTAGAAGTTGTGCTCAACACATGAGCAAAAAATGGTGGAGACAAAATTGCAAAAACTCTTCTCCTTTTCACCTTTTCTTGCAAAAACGTTTTTCTATTTTTCTTACAAGAGAAGGAAGAAGAGAGATATTAGAATGGTGGCTAGGGTTTGGAAAAAGATGGGGTATTTATAATATTAATTTAGGGTATGTTTTAATCATCTCAACCACAATGGATGGCTAGATTTAAACATGACATAAAATAACTTTTACTTTTGCCATCCAATGGACCTCTCCATTAGATGTACTTTTATCCCACTTTATTCCAAACCCACTTCATCAAATGGACTTCTCCATTTAATGTTAAATTGGGCTTGGGCCAATTTCTATTTATGTCATTTTTATTTTTGCCATTTATGCCAACTTTTGGCCCACCCGACAATTGTTACGGTTAATTGTATTTGCTCAATTTTGTTGAGAAATAAATTTGTATACCATGTCCAACATGTAATAAATTTATTCTAAGATCAAGTTAGTCATCTCCATGACACTTTTATTGTTTCGTTTTTCTCTCTTGGGTGTGACCTCGTAGGATCTATATCGTGTTGACAATAAAATCAAAACTTCTTTTAATTCTATAAATTATAAGAGGCATCTAGCAATATGCATTATAATTATTCAACAGATAAAAATAATATGAATCAATTAATATCACAATTCTAAAACAATATTTAATTGCTTGTGTCAATTCACGTGTCACATGATATTGGAATAAATCCAAGGCAGGAGAGTGTCATCCTTGCAAATTTATTCTTTTCTTGATTCCAAGTAATTCAGTAAATAATGATCAAACTCATTGATCATAATTGCATGCATACTTTATTACTCCATTAAGGGGCCCGAAGATATCATCACTCACATATGAAATATGAGGGACACTGATATTCTTGATAAATATATTTTCCTCCGGACAAGACACAAATATTGAGATATTATCTGTATAGCTGCCAGTTACGGTCAGCGTTGGATAACACCTACAGATATATGTATCTCATGTAGGAAAAATAATCATCTCATACCAAAGAATTCAAGACACAAATGAAACATTAATGACACTAACACAATCCATGTTATGTTTCATTCTTGGGTCATGTCCAATCCCCTGATCTCCATCAGGTATTTATGTGATTAAATTGGTAGCTCCTTACCATATGATCCGTAGAACATGATCATCATTTAATCCACATACTAATCTCGTACCGGTAAATAGTGTTCCCTTTTAATTACCAAGATTAGGGACATTTAGTGTATTTATTATATTATTATTATAGAGTTCTACATTTCAAGTCCTTAACTCGAAAAATCCATAATGTAATTAAATACTCAAGGAACAAAATGATTCTTTCATTTCATGAACAAAACATAGAATACATCTATAAATGGTTGGCTTCTAGATCATAACACTAACACATTTTTCATGCCTCCACCATACCTCCATTTTAAAAAACTTTAATAACTCAAAATTTAAAACTAAAAAGTCAAAATAAAACCGTTGGATATGATCTACATCATTTTATCTATGCACGTGTAAAAAATTATGACATTTCAATTTTGTTTTGGTTGTCATCAAGAGCTTGTAAAAAACGTACTAATGTGGATAATTTCTAGACGTTGATTTTTCAACTTATTGATTCACATAAAAACAAAATTAAAATGTGATAATTTTTTATGAGTACATAGATAAAATGATGTAAATCATATCCAACGGTTTTATTTTGACTTTTAAGTTTTAAATTTGAAATTATTAAAATTTTAAAAATGAAAGTATAGCGAAGGCACAAAAAATGAAGGCATTTGAACCCTCCTCATTTACAAAAATTGACAATGATTATCAACCGAAATTTTTATTTCTAACATTTTAAGAAAAAAAGATAAACCAAATAACCATCGTTTGGTGAAAATTCGAATTCTAGCAAGGCCGCACTGGCATTCTGCGGACCCATTTCAGCGGGGCCGCAGAATGCCGCTGCGGACCCCAAAATGGGTCCGCAGAACCATTCTGAGGACCCAGGGCCGCATTTTTTTTTCAAAACTTTGAGATATCTCAGATGCCTCGATATCTGTGCAAAGTTAATAAATATAGTATTAGAAAATTGAATAGATTCATCAAAGTTCAATATAGTATTAAAAAAGTTCGATATCTGTGCAAAGTTCAATATAGTATTAAAAAAGTGCAAAGTTCGATATCTGTGCAAAGTTAATAAAATAGATTCATAAAATGAGTCAAAGTTCAATAAAATGGGTCAAAGTTCATAAAAAATTAAATAGATTCAATATAGTATTAAAAAAAAAATGCGGCCCTGGGTCCGCAGCGGCATTCTGCGGCCTCGCTGAAATGGGTCCGCAGAATGCCGGTGCGGCCGTGCTAGAATTCGAATTTCCACCTTGGTTATTTGGTTTGTCTTTTTTTTTTTAATGTTAGAAATAAAAATTTCGGGATTATCAATGACTGTTATTTTTTGACATCAAAAGCAGCAGACTTAGACTCAAACTATATTAACCTCACACTACCGCGAATCAGGGGCGGGAGTGAGTGTTGAGCAAAGGGGGCTATTTTTTGTTTAGTATTTTACAAAAATTATTATCATTAGTCCCTCATAAAAAAAAATTACATAAAATTTATTCATCCAACGTCCAATCTCAATTTTTTTATTTCGCACCTTCCGCGAATTATCAATATAGCAGTGGCCCCGTATATTATTTCACTGGTCCGAGCTCTATTTAATTAACTTTTAAGCAGCATTTTCAATCAAGTGATTTTCCACCCATCTAAAAAAATAGTAAAAAAAATTCTAATAAATGCAGAATTTAGTTTATAAGTATATATTCATACGGAGGTCATGTTGAACGGTTCGGATCGACCGTTATGACTTTCAAATCGAAAATTTGAGACTATAGTGCAGGCCAATATGCGCTATGCATAGTACCATAATCTCACTCAAAAAAATAAAATAAGAACTTAATTAAAAAATTATACATAGTTCGCACTTAATAAAAATATCCATCCTATATAAATTCAAACCTGCAAAATAATATGACTTCAAAGTTCAAAATAATTTACACGGTGACCCCTCACCTTGTTTGGATGGAGAGTAAAGGAAGGAGAGGTGAAGAATAAAAGGGAATGAAATGGAATAAAAAAGAAGATTAACATATTTAATTTATTTGTGTTTGGATGAGTAATGAGGGAACATAAATTTAACTTTTTTTTCCATCTTAGTTCTTGTTTGCTTGATTAAAATTTAGAAAATTAATGAGAAATTCGATGATTGTTGTAGATTTGTGACAAAAAACTTGTATGAGAATTATATAGGTAAGATATAGGGTTGGACATTTGTGTTATTTTTTCGCAAATTTTTTTTCCATCCGTTACATCTCAAATCGGAAGGAAAATCGATTCTATTGATTATAATGATACAAGATTAAACTTTTCACCTCCTGTACCATTCACCTCCGACATAATTTTGTCAACCAAACACGATTCGACAAAAAAGTTTCTTTTCTTTCGATTCCCTCCCTTCCTCAACTCTCCATCCAAACAATGTGTAATTTGTTTCGGTGCATCAATGTGTGAATGCACAACAAAGTTCGGGGTGGCCACATATAAGAATTGAAAATGCTAGCAAAAATTAACAAACATGAACTGGAAACCCCGAAATTTTTAAAAATACCATTTTTTGAAAAAAATAAAAATAAATAAACCACGTTTTTGTGGGATTCCTGGATCTACCCAGGCCGCACCGGTGTTCTGCAGCCCCATTTAAGAGGGTCCGCAGATGCCGATGTGGCCCCAAGGTCCACAGAATGCCGGTGCGCCCCCCTTTTTTTTTCTAAATCTGAAAGTTGTAATTTTTTTGTTGGTTTTTGTTATTAATGTGGTTTTATTTGTTTAGGTTTTAGTTTTTAATATTGTTTTATTTGTTTTGGGTTTTGTTTGAAATGTTGTTTAAATTTAAAATTTGTTTTGCTAGTAGGAACAAATACTTTAGAAATGTCATTCGTTTGAAATACTTTTTGTGTACGACGAGATACTGATATAATGAACAAAATAAATAAATAACAAAAAACAAATAAAATAGATAACAAAGCAAAAAAAAAAAAAATAAGTGACAGTATCTGACAAAACATCTAACAAAGTACAAATCAAAGCCTACGGATCAGGACTAAATACCGTCATCGGCTTCTTCTTCCTGACCTTTGACCCCGCCTGGAGAGTGGCATCTCGTCAGTATCTGTTGAGTTTGTAGAGTCCTCCGCCTAGACATTCAAAGACTGAACCGGCTCATCATGAACCTTCTCAATCTCGGATGTCTGCTGGACTCCAGGACCAAAAACTGTAGTTTGTCCAGACTCAGCTTGCGTGAATAAATATGCCTGTCTGGCTATAAGGTCATAATGGAGCGAAGGGTACGATGCCTACTGTGAGGACTGTCCAGGAAACTGCGAGACGGGCTCTGTTTGAACATACCCTGGCTGATAGGTAGGAGGTGCCGTCTAAGTCAGACTGTAACCTGGAGAATACAATCAATCTCCCTATGTGCCAAAATCTGTGGAGATATTGAACCCCAGCGGCTCTTCCTCCTCACCCTGTAGTAACTTACAAATTAGATAATCAAAAATTTTGAAAAAAAATCACAGTTATGTATTTTAATTACAATTATACCTCGGCATCCTGAGTAGGCACGACTTGCTCTGCGGCTCGGCGCAATGCCTCAGCACCTCGGTCGAACGCCTGACCGACGGTCTCAGCGTCCTGGACGACTGCAAGGACGTAGACATCAGGCTCATTAGATATGTCGTCGACCGCATCAGGCGCATCTCAGTAGAGAGTCGAGGCGCGACCTGTACCCACATTGGCACACTGCAAGTACGTTGTGCTTGAGGATGACTTTCCCGAGCCTCTTTTAGCCCCTCATCATGGCCATCATAGTCGCTATGACACAACTCTTGACCAGATATAATGCCTGAAAAAACAAAATATGAAAATGTTGTACAAATGTAAATATTGTTAGTTTTTAATTTGAAATTCAAAATTAAATATATCGTGGCTGCGAACGGTGCGCCGGCGTGAATAATACCATGGATCCGTCCTTTCTGATCCCTTGGCTTCGGTACCCGCTCATGGGGGTTGTCGGCGATACACCCCTCCAGAAATATGGTGTACGCATCGTGATCGATACCAATCTCTATAAGATCTGTATGAATTCCAAAAATGTCAGATTTGACAATCAGAAAACTATAGCGAAGAAACAAATTATAAAAAAGATTCTTACACTGGCGCGACATTCATGTGACGGTGCTGCTCAGCTAATGGGGGATTTGCAGATCTTGCCTCGGCCACGTAATTAGCACGTACGAATCTCCAGTTCTTGCCCGCAGTGGTGTCCCTGGCATATTGAAGCTGTCGCCACACCCCCTCGCTGATCGGTGCCGGGGGCGAAGCTGTCTAACGCAACTCGAACTGTCTGATGACCCGACCGGGGTAATGGTGCTATATGATCTATATATTTAATTATGTTAGGTTGCTTCTACTAAATTAAGTTGTAGTGTTGAGAATTAATTAAATTAAATTACGGTACTTGAAAACATATGAGCGACACCTCTGCAGGCCAGAAACACTCCTGCTACCGTCATTGCTCAGGCAATACCTCGAGGAAAGTCTGATGTCCCCCATCTACATCGACCTGAAATCACAGATTTAATACCATATATCATTCAAACAACAAAATATGAAAAAAATTTAAATCAAATTTAAAATAAAATTAGACTTACATATTCTCTGTAGGGCTCCCAGGTCACAAACTCTGGATCATCTCTCAGATGCTCGATCTCCTGTCTCCAGAATGTGATACCGAGTGACGAGCCATGCCCTGCCCCGACCCAAATCTTCGGATAGCAGTACTTGGCGCCATATACAGGGCAGTTGTCTGGCTCGGGCTTGCCCCATTCCAGCACATCTGTCTTGTTAGCCAGGACTAGACGGCTAACGATCAGATGTGCGTCGGACCAATATTGTAGTAACATGCATAGTCCAATAAAGGTCATGTTCTTCTTCAGACAAATATTGTTAAGACCCCCGTAGAATTTACAATGTTAGTGTTACTTATACTGAAATATAGAACAATTAAAAATTTTAAAAATTATATAAGCATGCCAGCGTGGCACCACCCCAATTGTACCTGCCCGTGGTGGGCAAATCTTGCAGAAGCTCAAGGTAACACAGCCGCACCTGATCTCCGTGAGAATCCAGGAACAACCGACAAGTAATCATCTCCAGAATATATGCGCGTAGGTACCGGTCAATTTTGCTAAGCTGATGGTAGTGGGCGAGATCTGAATCTTCTCACATTTCTTCTTCTCTTTCTGGAGCTCCGCGTTCGAGTACCCCAGCAAGTCCATGCACAATGGCCAAAAGTCCCCGTACTCGGCGCCCGTCACAGGCTCCCTAATAATAGTCATACCCTACAAAAAGCTGATGTCCTGTAGGGTGACTGTCATCTCAGCATGGGGGAGATGAAAGGTGTGCGTCTCGGGACGTCATCGCTCAATGACCTCGGAAGATAAGACCTCGTCATGGTTCTCCTCATCCATCTGGGATAACTGAAACAATCACATCGCATGCAATGTCCCCCTGTACGCTGGCTGGTACGGTAGCCACATGCGGTTGTGACGAACCGTAATCGCATCCGAACCCTGCATTTAATTAAAAAAATTAGATCAAGTTCATTCATAGAAAAGAATTATGTTATTAGTATTTTTATAAATATGACTAATTTATAACTTACCCTAGTGGCAGCCTCTAGAATCTGGTGCTCCGCGTTAGGGTACCACAAGAAATCGATGACCCTATTAGTGCGACTCCGGATACCCTGAACATCTGCCAACGCACTGTCGATGTACTGGGACCACTCATACGAAGTGGCTATATGGCCATGCTGTGTACCTCTACTGGAAGATGATACACCCCTACTGGAAGACGGTATATCTCTACTAGATGCCATGCTGTATTTGATAATTTTTTGCTATTAGTGTTGGTACCAATTTTGGTCAAATATGAGGATTTTGGTAAAAAAAATCTAATTAAATTTTGGTACAAGTCTAATTTAATGTTGGTGCTCAAACAATTAATTTTGGTAAAATAAACCTAATTAAATTTTGGTACAAGTCTAGTTTAATTTTTGTAAAATAAACCTAATTAAATTTTGGTATAAGTCAAGTTTAATTTTGGTGCTCAAACAATTAATTTTGGTAAAATAAACCTAATTTAATTTTGGTAAAATAAACATATTTAATTTTTGGTACAAGTCTAGTTTAATTTTGGTGCTCAAACAATTAATTTTGGTCTTATTCTAATTAAAATTTGATACAATTTTATTTAAATTTTGGTTCTAACCCTTAAATTAAAATCAAATTCTAAATCCTAAATTAATATCTAATTACCCTAAACCTAAACCCTAAATCTAATTACTACCCTAAACTAAAAATTAAAATTAGAAAAGAAGAAGAAAACTTATCCGAGATCGAAAGGATTGAAAACTTTTTTGAATGGACACCAAAAATTAGACCAGCGGTCTCCTAATATTGTCTCGCAGGGGGCCGCACCGGTATTCTGCGGCCCCTGGGGCTACATCGGCATTTTGCAGACCCCTTTAAATGAGGCCACAGAACACCGGTGCGGCCCGGGTAGATCCAAAAATTCCACAAAACTATGATTTTTTTGTTTATTTTTTTTTTCGAAAAATGGTATTTTTAAAAATATCGGCTGGAAACCTCATCATAAAACACGGCTAGCATACATTTTTGGACAAATTAAAGAGAACAAAAAAGATAAAATTGTAAGAATTGAGGTGTCAGTAGTTTGCGGGTCGCTTTTGTTAAATGGCAGACATATCATATGTATATCGTTTGATTTGGATAAAAGCTGATACGAAAAAGATGTCCCAACGAGCATGCAAATTGAGCACTGTATGTGAAAATTGAGTTCGGTAGTGATGAAAAGTTTTTGCAAAAATAATGGAGTCTTAATTTAGCAAATAATTCCAAAAAAGAAAAAGGATTTTAATGTTTTGTGTGATTCTAATTTCTCCGGTAAAACATCGTCTTCACATTGAATTTTTAAGAAACTATATATGTATGTAAAATTTGTGACATCAAAATAACGCCTACAATATATGCAACTAATAGTCAATACTTGTAGACGTTTACAAATGGTAAACATTGGTGTATAAAAATATTTCTTGCGGAACTGACAAAATTCTTAGATTGTTTTGTGGAAGATATTTTATCGAATTAATCTGAAAACATTGCAGCTTGATTTGTTATATTTCGGTTCAAAAGTTTTTACTAGTTTTTTGTAACATATCAACATTTTAGATATTTTTTTAGATAGTGAAAAAAGCTTGAATCAAGCATGTTACAGTTCTGAGCAGGGATAACGGTCTAGGCTGTCGACTAACTGAAATTTCTAATGAAGTTTTTAACTTTTACCGAAATTGAAGATTATATCCAACTTCCAAGTTCCAACTGCATGTAATGAAAATTTCTTCTTTTTCCTTTTTATGTTATCCTGATGCTAAAAGCAATATTCAACCGTATAAAGTATTAATCAAAATCCAGGGTCACCAAATTGACAAAAAATTTCCAAGACTAAAAATTAAACAGGAAGAAGATGGTGTTCGTTCGAGGACCGTTGTGTAATGTACTGTACTCTAAATCTTTTCTTCACCTCTCAGGACAAATTGAGTCCATGCGAATTCGGACCATTAAATTGGGCCCAAAGAAGGGAATCCAACGAAATGAACCCAGTAAAGAAAAGTCTAGATGGCCTTGAGTAGGATTTGGAAAGCAGTGGGGGAGTCCATGGTTCCAAATTGTTAACTCTTTGACCGATTGGAAATTGAACGATCTGAAGCTCGACTCAATCTGAAGCTCGACTCAATCCGAAACAAAATGATCCTAACTGCTATGATATGAAGAAGAAAAACTCAATAGGCCACTTCTATTGTTCTACCGCTCGACTCAAAGAACTCGCTTGGACCAGAGTCGAATTAGACCCGACCTGAAACAATCCCAAATCTACGTGGACTGTGATAGAGCTATGTTCCACGTGCTCTTAAAACTATTTCATTATTGGTCATGAAAAAATTAGAATTCGGACATCCTTAAAAGACTAATTCGGAGTCAATACGAAAAGTCCAGATTCCATTCAACAAGGCCCAACAAAAAGCTTTGAAACAGCCTCACAAGGCTCAGCCCGAAATTGGCTTGCACCGCATCGGCGCGGGATAACCGCCGATACGGTTTGCATAACCGCCCATTTCTCCCATAACAGTGCGGGATACCTGTTATGGACAGACTATATAAGACAAGAAGACCCATTATACAGCAAAAAACTTTTGCTAAGAGAGATATCGCATAGGTCAGAGTCCGAATATCTCCAAGCCTCTTCGAGTTCCAAACTCGGTCCACACCTCGATCTGTCATTCCGCGACATGACGAACTCAATCCAATCC
The DNA here is from genome assembly GCA_011114355.1 of Carex littledalei. Lineage (NCBI taxonomy): Eukaryota > Viridiplantae > Streptophyta > Magnoliopsida > Poales > Cyperaceae > Carex > Carex littledalei. Next base: position 6,492,323 of record CM022097.1, read on the forward strand.
ATTTCCCATACGGTCTACTCTCTCCAAGATAAGACGTATCAGATTGGAAGCGATTATAAACCTGAATCAATTTGAACGACTCAAAAAACTATCCAAAACAGAATAATCCGATTAATTAAAATGACCATTACCGATTCGAAGCCCAACCTGTCCAGACCTGAGCTATACCTGATTTGCCAAATTATCACCTCAGTTTACCTATCCGCCCTTCCAGGTTTATTATTTATAAAAGTTCAGGACCCAATTAGCTAGAATGTAAGTTTAGAGGGTCCTTTTGAAAAAATTCAATAGGACCTCAAGCTTTCGCCGCGAAAACCAGGAATTCATATAACCTGAGGTAGCAGAAATTTTATGTTTAGATCCAGACCGTCTGATATGCTTTGGCACGAATATTGAAGGGTCCCGTGCATTCCACCTCGGCCGGATTGACCAGGATTGGGCGGTCCAGATCTAAACTCAAATATTCTATTACCTCAGAGGTTTTGGACTCGAAAACCCAGCATGTCGGTGTTGGGGTCCTTGGGGAAATTAACGCTCCCTAAGCCGCTCTGTTACTTTCGCTCCAGTCCAGTTAGAGAGAAAGGGAGAGAGAAGAGAAGAGAGAGATGGTGATACTTGTGGTGGCTACGACCGCAGATCCGGCATCGATCGGGCCCGCGTCGTCATTTCTCTCCATGCCCGGCTGGTCTCCTGGCCCCTCCCTCCAGGTTTCCTTTCTATCTGAAGCTCTTGAGTTTGTTTCACGAACTCACAGTGCAACAACCATAAATAAGCTGTTGGGAATAAGATTTTGCTATGTCCCAATTTGTCAAATAATTGACGATTGCTATGTAATCAATGCATAGGAAGGAATAGAAAGCTTTTCAAATGGAGAGGTGCGGTTGCTAAAGCAGGAGAAGAGCATAATTAGAGAGGACGATTTGGATCTCCGATGGGAGGCTGCAACAGGAGAACCTGTTTCTGAGGTTATTTTCCTCAGCCGCCACACTGCGGCCTCTTCCCGCCCTGCTCTCACTGTGCATCCCATTGGTATTAGCTTGACCTTCGTTGCTTTTGATCGGCATATTTAGGGTAAATAAGGTTGGAAGTTTTGTGCTACCAAGCCCAATTTAGCGTAATTACCCTCTGTAAGGTCTCAACAAGCTTATGATTGCATTGATCTAAATTAAATTCAGCCTCTCTTAAGCCTTACAAATTGCATCCAATGCTCAATTTATTGTAAAAATTTAACCCATGATACCTTCAATATTGCAATCAAGTATGCTGGTCCCACCTTCCGTGACAGGTGTACCGCACTTGAGGGATGATGAGACGCCCCCGCAAGGAGGCCGGCCTGGCTGGGTTGCTCAACCTAATCCTCGAATTGGACCTTGGTTGCGTCTTTTGAAACAAATCGCTACCAACCAAGGTCTTGTACCAGAGTTTGAGGTGTGTGCATTGCATTTCAGTTCATGATGAGCGGTGAACTTGCATTATTGATTTCTGTTTTGTACAATTACTGCTGATGACTGGTTAAAGACTAGTAACAGAATGGTAGACAAACTTGGTACCGAAGTCTTTAGTCTTGACCGTGTGTGCCTATACTGGCTCGTTATGTACCATCTATTTTATTCATTTATTTTGAGATATCAGTAGACAGATTAGCTTATGCTTTGGTCATGATTTGGACTTAAACCTCAGTTGAACAAATCCCAATCATAAGCCCCTACTGGAACTGAAAGAAGTGTTTGAAATTGCTGTAGTCAAATTTGGATAAAAGGAAAAGAGAATAAGAGATGCCACCTTTTCCTGTTTGACATACAGCCTGAACATATACTTTTCTAAGTATTGTCTTTTTTGTTTGGTTGAAGATTACATTGGAGGCTACTCACCATGGACCGGTCACGAATACACCAACCATGTTTTTGGAGATTGGTACGTCTTTATGTTTGTTATAGTTGTTTACCCATTCCTTGGTGTTGGTTTCTTTTGTCAATTATATATGCAGACCTGACACTTTACTGAGCTCTTCTATAACAATTGTTTATAGGAAGTACAGAAGAATACTGGGGGCATCAAGTTGCTGCTCAAACAATTGCTCTAGTTTCGTACTTACTGCAACTTGACCTGCATCTCTCTTTCTCCCTCCATCTCTTTCTTCCTCTCTTTCCAATGCTTATATTCTTAAATTAATTTTAGCTACTTTGGCAAGGACTTGGCCTTGGAGGAGGTACACCAGTAGGCACTTGGAACCGGTATGTAATCAAACAATATTAAGCAAATTATACTATCTGGTGTAAAGTAAATGGGTAACTAGCAGGGGAAAAGGACCTTGCAAACCTTTATTGTGGAACTAGTTAGTCGTCTGCTTATTCATGTTCTCATATTTCTCAAAGAAACAAAATCTGTAGGAGATATCTTTTAAGAAAGGAGAACAAAATTAATCTATACATGACTGGAGGAACAACTCTTCAATGTTAGATCAGTACACTACTTTTGCATCCTCTAGAAGTTTACAACAATCAACATTAATGTGTGGCTGGTATACATATTGTGAGATAATTAGGAGAGAGGAGAGGCGGGAATTATGCTATTCGAGGGTATTTCTGGTACAAAAGTCGACAGATTCCCAATTTGAAATCATTCTTTTATGAAGAAGGATTTACTGCATTAGATTCTTGCACATTGAATTATGGATAAAGTACTTTGCTATAGCTTTAGAAGTATGTATATCTATTTGAACATTAACCAATGAGTTTCTGATTAAGTTGACCTTTTCTGATATTAATATCGACGGTTATAGATGAGTATTCAGAGTTTACGTTCTTCATGCCTGGAAGCTGATGCAATTTTGGTTTCTAATTATAATGCAGGACAAATGAAAAGGTTCTTCTAGGCATAGGAGGTGGCCACTACACACCTCGACACATGGACATTGTCATGTAACTTTTTACATTTTTAGCTTGTGGGGGATACAGCCTGTCCCAAGCCAGGAAAAAGGAGGAGGGTTGTGATAGGCATGGCGAGCCAACGTAAAATACAGCCTTTTTATGGAAATGAAACCCTCACCGGTTGGGTTTCATTTCTAACCTACCCCAACTTGTTTGGGACTAAAGGCTTTGTAGTTGTTTTTTAGCTTGTGGGGGATATGTACATTCCTATATGTCCACAGGCCTGATTGAAATAAATCTTTTAGTGCATGATCACATTCTGTACAACAGTGCATTTAGTATGTAACTACATGTTTTGAACCACAAGTTCATTTCCGCTATGCTGCAACCAACAAGTTAATGTTGGCATTCAACTTTTTAATTGTACTACTTATATTTGGCAGTGCTATGTGATGTATCGTTCACACGATATCCAGCCTTTGTTAATAGTATAATTTTTATATATTGTGTGCAGTTCTTTTTTTTATTCAAAAATCTTATGATTGACGGGGCCTGTAACCATGGCTGTGGACGTAGGTGTTATTATGCATCTTGTAGATAATGCTTGACTTCATTCTTTCTTAACTGTTGATTTTACTTATTTAATTTAACAGAAAGGACGGTGTATGGGTGGGACACTTGTTATCAGGTTATTCTTTGCCGATGGAAGAACCGGCCAAGGGTAATTCAAAATCTAATAGTAACAATCCAGAAATAAATGGAATGTGGAAGCATGCAATTCAAGTTTCATACGAAGCTACCAAATCTGCTTTTCCTGGTGGAGAAATCGTAGCACATCTTGATCACAAGTAAGCATCAGTTGGATTCAACAAATGCAATGGGAACCCTTTTGACCTGTATGTTCTCGGTATGGTTATTTAAGCCCCATTCAAGTAAGCCTTAATTAACCCTGGAGCTTCAATTGCCTCTCCATTTGAGGATTACAACAGGGTATTTTTGGTACTGCATCTTTGGAATGCTCATTAGATTACGAGTCACCGGTACAACTTTGATCAGTTTTCTGAGTATAATCTCCGTTCTTCATGTTTCTATATAGTTAAAGACAGCAGTAAATTGAGACAAAGTTGCACAATTGGGTTCTCTTGTAGGACATATAGTAAGCTGAGACTTAATTGAACATTTATCGGTGTTAAATTTGGTTAATTTTTATATGGCTTGTTGCTTAATTTTTCATTTAGGATGAACCATCGGCATTGAATGCCTGGTACCACCATATATATGCTGAGCTCACTATCCTTTATTACATGATGTTTCTGGGGATGATTTTTTGAAGTGGTTTAAATATTTTCTCTTGTCATTAAAGAATCAAGAAATATACTTTATTTTGTGAAATGCAGGAGTTTTAAGGGATGGCAAAAGAATGCCATAGTGAATTTCTTGACAGAGCACAGCATCAGAGTTGGAAAACCTGGCGACTTCTTCTGAGCAACCTTTTTATTTTATTTTTTTTAGTGATGAGTATTGGATAATTGAATAAAACGCTTTTTGAGCACTCTTGAACGATTTTAACTTAGTTGTACTTGTATTGTTCTCAGTAAAATACAAATTGATATGTGACGATTACTCCTTGTATCATTACAATTGAGAAACTTCTTTTTCCAGTTCGTCCTGTTGCTCTGAAGTAAGAAACAAAAATGAGCATTTATTGAAACAAATGAGATCTCCTTGTACATATAACAAACGCTTGTATAGTTGTGGTTGGAGAATCTAGTGTCTCGTACGGTCATAGTGATTGTGCGTCTTGGTTGAATTTGACGGGCATCTTTTTCTTTTTCTTTTTTCTCTTTTGTTTTTTGTTCAAGCACAATCGAATATCAAACCACAAAAAGCAAAAAAGAAAAAGAGAACCACTTGAAGTGGCTGACACCTTTTAGACACTAGCCTTAAAGTAATGATTTAACGTCCCGAGCCAAAGTTGCTCAATAGTTTTTTTTGGCGTCGGTGACTCAGTGGTGAAGGAAAAGAGGTTCCTTCTCCAGGAAGGAAAAGGAAAAACGCGTTGCGTCGGGAAGGAGAAACGGATTTTTTTTTAAAAACGTAATTAAAATAATTAATTTTAAAAAAACAACTTGATTAGTTGCGTCGGGAAGGAGAAACGGATTTTTTTTTAAAAACGTAATTAAAATAATTAATTTTAAAAAAACAACTTGATTAGTGAGTTTTTTACAAAACCGTAAAAACTGAAATGCCGTTTCAGTTTAAGGTTTTTTTTTTTACTACACCGAATTGTCATTTCAGTTTAGCCTATTTTCACAAAACCCCACTTCCAACTCTGTAACCTTGCGTGTAAATTCCCCTAAACCGAAATGACAATTCGGTTTAGGGGCTTTTTTAGCCTAAACCGAATTGCCATTTCGGTTTAGGAGTTTTTTTAATTTTAAACCGAAATGGCAATTCGGTTTAGGCGGAATTCTATCAAAACACCTCCTTCTCCTCTCTGGATCATTTCTTTCCGAGACAGAGAACTTCATTTCTTCCTGAGACCTTTGTGCTTCTCCAGTGTGCACAGTTCCAGTTTTCCAAATTACAGATCGGCCCCTCCATTGTGCTTCTAGCGTTCGTCTGAAGATTGTAGTAAGTTTTTTTTTTCAATTATGATCATATTTTTGGTTGTAAAATTAAAAATTATCGAAGGTTGATTGTGAAAATTTTTGTTCAGGAAGTGTCTCAAGTATTAATAAATGTGTACCACAGACGCGAAATTACAGACGCACCGACCTGCACATTTTCTGTTACTAACTCAACTAGTCTTGATGAGCTAAGAAGACAGATATATGTTGGCATTCGTTTGCTCCCTAGCCAGTTCGATCTGACAATCAGCGCACGTTTGAACACGGCACCACCTGACTCAGCAAAAAAATACCAGAGTTTAACATAGACCACAAAATGATCTAGCATATGGTGCTCGAGAATGCCACTCCGGTACTGAATTTTAAACTTCTTGAATTAGTGGTTGAGTCAGTACCAGTTGTTAGTCAGACCAATTATGACCCATACCCGGGTAGTGTACCTGGAACTAGCAGAGACATACCGGTGACTGATTCACCCATATATTGTGATGAAAACCCCGAAATACCTCCGGTTGATTTGCATAATTATTTTGACCAGCTGAATAATGATACTGGCTCAAACACAAGCTCTGACCTTGGTGACCCGGTTGTCGGGGAAGATGATATGGCTGAAATTGAGGATCAGATTAGGATGCAAAATGTAAGGAAGGAGTGGCAATCGTCTATTCCTTTTATTAATCAGGGATTGCAGCATCCTTGTCTGGCATTTCATGACGATGTGCCGATGCCGTACAAGGATGAAGCATTTTTTGGTTATCCACTCAGAATCGACGGTCCATTTTCGGTGGGACAGATATTTGAATCCAAAGCTGATCTTAAATCGAAGTTGAGTGGATTTGCCATGGATAATAACTTAGAATTACAACAAACCCAGAGCAATCGTAAGGTCTATGTGGTTATATGTAGAGCGGAGGGGTGTCCTTGGAGGTTATATGCAAAAACCACTGAGACAGGCAATTGGACAATTGCAACAAACTCATACGCGCACAATTGTTACAGTACTGCTTGTACAGTAGACAGTCGTCAGATGACTGCCAGGATGATTGCAGATATAATCAAACCGGGTCTTATGGAGGACCTGGAGATGTCAATAAAAGCATGTCGAATTGCCGTTAGACAGGAGTACAAAATGGTTCAGCCTTCATACAACGAGATTTGGAGAGGGAGGGAGCTGGCTATTGCCGATTTATTTGGTTCTTGGGAAAAAGCATACGAACTGCTACCTTCTCTGCTCGGTGCAATCCAGAGGTCTAACCCAGGTACAAAATACAGAATTGAGCACGAACCATCTACACGTATGGGCATCCATATTTTCACCCGTGTGGCATGGGCTTTCGGTCCATGCATTCAATCCTGGCCATATCTCCGACCAGTTATAAGTGTAGATGCTGGACACCTATCCGGCAGGTATAAAGGAAAACTATTCATGGCATGCGCTTATGATGTAGAACAACAATTACTTCCAATAGCATTCGGAATTGCGGAAGAGGAGACGTCATCTAATTGGGGCTGGTTTATGCAATTTGTGCGCGAAGATGTTGTCGGGTATGTGTTATATCAGACCAGCATGCTGCAATCCGTTCAGTGTTTGATCGACCTGATTTAGGGTGGTGTGAGGAAAGGGATGAAGCAGTTCATCGATTATGTTCTCATCATATTGCGTCGAATGTGTTCAAGTTGTGCAAGGACAAAACAATCAAGGATATTTTCACTGTCTTTGTGGGTAAGATGAAACCTTGGAGGTTTAATGAGGGTATGGAATTGATAGAAGGTAGGAGTATTACTACTCATCAGTACATCATGTGGTGTGGTTGATACCTCGCATATTTAGTCTATTTTAGGCCTGTTTTAGTACCAGATTCGTGCCATAATTCACCAGAATCATGTGCATTTCATCGATATATCTTTAGAATTTGGTACTGCTGAGTGTTTGTTTGTTTTCTGCAGGTTTGGAGCAAAACACACGAAGAAATGGCGATTCACATGATGAGGTACGACCCTTACCAGGCTTGGTACGGGTCGGACCATACTTAGCCGTTTTCAGCTCTTCACGCCTGGTACGGCCAGGCCGTACCAAATTGGTACGGGCCGTACATGAAGGCGTCCTGACAGATTCAAATTTGGGCAGAGGCTATTTAAGGCGGGGAACTCTCCAGATTTCGTATCCAATTCATTCCAGAAAGATCTGAGAGCTCAGTAGGAGAGAGAAAGAAGGCTAAGGAGCTGAAAGCAAGAAGGAAAGAAGAGGAAGAGGCGAAACTCGACGGATCTAGCTTCCTCCTCCATCTCCCTTCAATCCATGGCTATCTCTCTTCCTCTTATTGTATTTTTAGACATTGCTATGTGCTGTGAGTAGATCATTTTAGTTTCTAGGGTTAGAGATCGAATCTTGATTTGTTTTGACTTTCTTTGACTTTTACTTTGTATGAACTCTTTAGTTTGATTGATTGTGATTTTCATTGTTATATCTTGCTTTGCTTGCTGTGATTGTTGTATGATGTCCCTTTAGGTTTAGATCGAACCTATCAAGGTCATGTGATCATCTCAATCTCTCATCCAATTCAAGTACATAGGGTAGAATAGTTCGAATTGAAGCCGAAAGGTTGAATTCTCCTCTAATCGACAGATTAGAGGGTGCCTTAGACATCTAATCAATCAGCTAGGGTAGATCTGTACCAACATACGATGGTTGAGGTGTAGAAACCCTAAAAGGCTCTCAATTGCATTCCAACCTAGATCTTGATCCAACAAACGATGGTTGAGGGTTAGGAACCTTAGGTATGGTCTATTGAACCTTTCTAAAGAGTTTAGCACAAAGTACCAGCAAGGAAATGCATTTACTCGAACTGGTAGGTTCTGTTCTGGGAAGCCGGTACGGGTCTTACCAGGGTGGTACGGCCTAGCCTTACCAAGTGAGGTGCGGCCTAGCCGTACCTACTTAGTACGGGCCGTACCACTAGAGGCAGATCAGAGATGAAGTCTTAAACCCTGGAAACACCTTTTATCCATAATCAAAACACAATTTACATTTGTTCTAAACATTTTGTTACATCTTCTTCAATTGTCTGAACAGTTTGATTTGATACCTTAGGAAATTAAATACCAAACAAAACCCTTTCAACTTCTAGTTTTCAATCAAGTTTAGATAGAACTTAACCGAGTGATTAGCCGTCTCTGAGGATCGATACCCGATTATACTACACGGCAGAGGTTGTGCACTTGCATCCTTTACTCGTGGAGTGTTAACGAGGTTTAAAAGGTACGCTTTCAAGCGTACCGAAACTTGCGTTGCGCTAACCAGCGAACAGTGGTAAAATGTTGCAAAATCTCGAAGAAGAGCCTTTGCAACTCCATAAATGGGCACAATGTCATGACGGAGGCCTAAATAGGTGGGGTATTATGACTACGAACGGATAAGAATTCTTGAACAATGTTTTTCGAGTGGCTTGCCAACTACCTGTAACAGCAGTAGTTGAGCGCACATTCTACAAAGTTGTGGATTGGTATGTCAAAAGAGGTGCGGTTGCTCGAAATTGGCTTCGAAATGGAATGAGATTATCAGGAAACATCATGTCAGTTTTAGAACACCGGATTGCCAAAGCAAAGGAGCACCGAGTTATACCAATGGGGTCCGAATTTCCCGTCGATGAGGTCGTCGATCATGATGGAGTCGTCAGAACGGTATGTCAGATATTACTTAAATTTCGTAGAACATTTCTAAATTGTGACATTTAAATAACTTGATTTGTTGATTGTAGGAAGTGAAGGGAGACATGAAGTAATATAAAATTCGAATTTACTCTACATAAAAACTAAACTAAATAATTCTACAAAAATAATATAAAATTCGGATTTTTTTTTTCAAATTAAAAATTTACACTACAATACACTAAAAAAAACTAATTTACTCTACATACAAACTAAACTAAATAATTCTAGAAAAAAATTATAAAATTCGGATTTTTTTTTCAAATAAAAAATTTAACCACATACCTAACGAAACTTGTAGATCTGAAGTTCTTCTTGTTCCCCTCTCAAAATTATACTAAAATATGTGATTAGAATAAAAAATGATGAAGATTTGAGGGGGTTAAAATTCGAATTTTTTTTGTTCTCTCGGGTAGGGGAAAGAAGGAAGAAGAGAAGGCCCCGAGGCGGTTTTGGAATTTTTTTTTAGCTAAACCGAAATGCCATTTCGGTTTAGCCAAAAAAAAAGCTACACCGAAATGCCTATTCGGTTTGGCCTAAAAAAAGCACCACACCGAAATGCCTATTCGGTTTAGCCTATAAAATAGATTTTCTGTGGCATTGTTCCTACAACCCCACGAAAATCCTGTAAACCGAATTGCCAATTCGGTGCAGTAAAAAAAAAAAAACTTCAAACCGAAATGCCATTTCGGTTTTTACGGTTTTTGTAAAAAATTCGGTAATCAAGTTGTTTATTTAAAATTAATTATTTTAATTACGTTTTTTAAAAAAAATCCAGGAGAAACTCGTGAGAAAAAAAACGCGTCCTTCTGTTTGTTTAAATGAAACAATTTCAATGTGGCGTTCCATGTGGCGAGTATGTGCGTAACTAAATTTAGATTTCTACACTTTTGACAACATGAAACAGATACATAAAATCAGAATTAATGATTAATGGCTGAGATTGAAAAATAATTTTGATCAGTGGCTGAGATCTTTTGAATGGATGGCTGAGATTTCTTTGGACAAATAGTTGTTTTAATGCTAAAAAATCATGGGTGCTATTAGTAGTGAGGATTTTACGTAAATCGGATAGTATTTTTTTTTTTCCGAATTCGAATGTAAACTTGTGCAGCGAGTGAAAATATTAGCAATTGAGGGGAGGCATAATTTTTTATCGACAGTCCATTACCGAAATTGAGAATATCTTTCTTTTTTGTGAGAATTGTCAATGTACTTATTGAAATATCCACAATTGTTTATTTTTCATTTTAAATAAGATTAATTGTTGTCATATTCATAATTTTTTTTTCTAAATATTCAATTTTTCCATCAAAACTTAAAAGTTGCTTATTTCACCACTAAAAACAAATAACCAATCTTTAATCTAATTTTTAAATTTATTTGAGCTTATTATTAATCTTTTATTTTAAGTGAAATAACTAATTTATCTTTTTCTTCAAACAAACATATTCTGCTATCCAGCCACGATAAATATTATTTTGCATTTAATCAATTAAATGTTGAATGCTAATATACAAGTTTAGCTATCTGATTTGTATCGATAACAAATTAAGTTATTTTTAAAAGCACTAAATTAAATTAAAGTTTTAAAACTTTAAAAGCTTAAAGATTGAGTTATCTAATCAATGCAATATTTTTTTTAAAATTAGATTAAAGAAATGGGAAAATGATAATAGATATTTGTTTCGACTTTCTAGTGAGAAAATAAGAAAACTGAATATTTAAAACTTTTGATGAATATGATAACAATAGCGTCTATTTTTTCAGCAAGTTGTCTGTCTCTGAATTTTATCCATACGTTTCATCGAACGATCTGAATATTCTCGTGTGATCGTTTTCGATCATATAATAACCTTAGAGTATCTACAACGGTGATTTTTTTTAAATTGCTAATCTGATGTGTTAATTAATAATATAATTGCTGGGATGCACCACAGTTTTTAAATTAGCAAGTTTGCTTTAAAACAACTCTTTAAAGCATTTACAATGGTGATTTCTTTTAAATTGCTAATATGATGTGTTAATTGTTAATATAATTGCTGGGATGTACCACAGTTTTTAAATTAGCAAGTTTGCTTTAAAAGCAATTCTAATTAAATTTCTGGGATGGAGTCATTTAGAAATTATGAATCACTTTAATTGCTAAACTCAGTAACGTGACCCAAATTAATTACTAAACGTTTGCTGAAATGGTTTGAGATGCTCTTAAATGGACTATTTTAATCCGCTCTGCAAGCGACTTATAAGTTAATTAAGAAAAAGAACAAGACAAAAGTCCTCTTAAGAAAAGGTCCGACTTTACCGCGTGCGCTGTGCTAGGACCAGGAGTGATTATTCTGCGGTACCGCAAAGAGTACAACATTTCCAGCGGAGTATCTGAGAACTTGGAGTACACGAAGGTTTGTTTGATTCGTGTCAGATAAAAGATAAAATAGATGCCTCAAATCTCATTTCACACGGTCGGCCACTGTACTAGATCTGAATTCTGTTCGAATAATTGAGTATACTTCTGCTGCGGCTGCAGTATCGCAAGAAATAAAGTAATTCTTGTCAAGTCAAAATTATATGTGGAGTCTTTTTAAAATACAGATGTCCGTTTTGAGATTTATGTCAGATTAAACAGACGATTTAGATCTTATTCTACATTATCAGTATCCTACTGGACTTGAAATTCTGAATTCTTGTCGAAGTGGGTATTTTACTGAGACAATTTGGTTATGTAATCTGTGGATCGTTACAGAGACCATGAGCGGATGCACTCATATCGTATTTTATTTATTTTCAAAATTTCTGTACTTATACATGATTTTCTACTATATAGTTTAAAGTAAAATATAAGAGAGAATATGTGATATTCTATGACACTAAAGTCGTCCTTAAAAATCAATGACATCTATCTTTTTTATATTTTTTCTAACATCTAATCATTCATTCTCTGGTTATTATTTTCTTATTTTAAATTTTTGACATTTCAGGAAAAAGAAAGATTTTTTTTTGAAATGGTTGTCTTTTCATTCTATTATGATTCCTTATTTAAGTAGTGGCAAATAAAAAATAAAATAAAGTTTAGTTTAAGCTAGTTAAGAAGGTTTGCGAACTTAATTTATAAAGTTGTCAGCCTGATCTTGATCTACTTAAGAAATCAAGCATTATGCTCTCCATTTTTTTAATCTTAAACTTATTTCGTATAGGATCACGAAGTTAAAAACAAACTATTTTTAGAACATTTTTTTTTCTCAACAAATTTCAACATTTTGATTTCATACAAAATAAGTATGAAAATAAAGTTTTCAAGTACACGATTGATTGATCAAGAAAATTTAATTAATAGTTTAAAAGTAATGTAATAATCGCAAGAAAATCCTATGAGTGAGGCTACGGTACTATGCATAGCACGGATTGGGTCCGTGCTACGGCTCAATATTTGAGTTTTCAAAATTCTAACGGTCGATCCAAACCGTTCAACATGATTATAAAATGAATATGTACTTGCAAATCAAATTTTACATTTTTTCGATTTTTTTACTGTTTTTTTAGATAGGTAGAAAATCACTGTTTTTGGATGGTCCAGAATTTTCAGATCAAGTGATTTTCTACTTATCTAAAAAAATAGTAAAAAAATTCGTAAAAATGTAAAATTTGGTTTGCAAGTACATATTCATTTTATAATCATGTTGAATGGTTCAGATCGACCGTTAAGATTTTGAAAACTCAAATATTGAGCCGTAGCACAGACCCAACCGTGCTATGCATAGTACCGTAGCCTCACTCAAATCCTATTACTATAATTAAACTTCTTCACGAAATTTAGCTCATACTCTTAGTGTGTGTTTGGTTGGATTGAGAATAGGCTATTTGGAATAGCCTATTCGGTGTTTGGTTGGATTAAAATAGCTAGAATAATGAATCCAAACATTTTGTCTTATTATAATAGACTATTCCTAAGAGTTTTAAGATTTGACTATTATAATAAAACAAACAATAGCTATTTTTAATTTGGTTATTCTAACTTATTCTTATTTTACAACCAAACGTACCCTTACAAGTAATGTAATAATCGCACAAAGTTCAATCGAGCCCGGATTGTCCAAGGGAGCTCAAATTTCAATTTTGAATCCGAACCGTCCGATTAGAATCGTATCAAAGCAGATCGAATGGTCCGGATCTAACTAAAGTTTCGAGTAACTAAGTGATATGAGTTCGGCATCAAGCCATCAACCAGGTCAGTAAAACGATTGCTCTCGGTTATATTCTAAACAACCGACATACGAGTGCTTTTTATCACCCCCCCGTACAGGTAAATTATCTCCGATTTCTTCTTTCCTCTCTCTCTCCCTCCCTCCCTCGTCTCTCTGTGTATCTCCTAAACCCTCACTTCTCGTATCTTCCTCTGTATAGAGTTCAGGCGTTCTTATTCGCCGGGGTCCATGGCGGAAATCGCCAGACTCTTTGAGATCCTACTAGACGAGAGGCGGATCCGCGCCGACGATCTGAGGTCCGCGTCAGCTCGCCTCGGTCTGGAGCGACTTCTCGTCATACTACAATCTGGAATCTCCACAGAAGATGGTAGAGCAGGCTTCGAGAGTTGGACTGGAGATCAGGTCGATTCTCTTGTCATAGCTGTACGAGCTGTTGTCTTGGCTGCACTCTCCAGTCCAGGTTTGTTACTATTCCGATCTTAATATTCATTTTTATGACGTTAGAACCAAATATCGCGGCTCAGATCAGCTTTGTTGATTATGATTTCTAGCAGCAGAGAAGTATCTGGAATCTGGATTTGTTTCTTGCTGTCTTATTTAACAAAGTAAATCCGTATGGAGGTCTTAATTAATCTTTATTGATCACAGGACATGCTTCATGCATATTCTAGTTTCCACGAAGTTTTGCTAAATGTTGATCATTTCCGCAATCGACTTTATATAAGATACCATAGTTCCATGCACACTCTATATATTTAGTTATCCAGATTCTAGTTCATTATTGAGGGAAAACCACACAAGTCCTTACTCTATATTATGTTTTTTAAACTCCATCACATCCTCATTACTATTGTAATATTATTGTTTATTATTTTTCTTTTCCCTTTCAGTGGAGCTGGTCGAACCATTGGTTATAGCAATAATAGGGAAGGCATTGGAGTTCTGTATGCAACTTCTTGAGAAATCTTCCTACAATGGAGATGACTTCAGTTTGCAGGTACACTTCATAATGGTTATTAACTGCTGTCAAATCTGCTAGTTCACACTGTCGAATGAATTTTATTGAGTTCAATGCATATCATCCACCACCATGGTTATATGTAGGGGTGGAGCTAGTTTTTGTCCCTTGAAAATAAATAATACTGAACTGACCTATCATCCGACAATTCAAAAGCATATCATTAGTAGTCTCGGACTTCCAGATGAGTATCATAATACTTGAGAAAGTATATTAAATGAAATCATAGTCAAAACCATGAATACTTAAAAAAAAAGAAAATTTGCTATATTATGGAAGAAGTAATGCTATTAGCCAAAATTGAGATCCTCAATAACAGAGATCAGTGAAATGGATATCTAGGATTTATTATGTGTAATGATCTTAGTAGCTTATGGTCAGAGAAGAAATACATTTTAGCACTTCACAGCTTAGAAAAGCGAAAGAGATCAGGAAAAGAGATATTATATAAACATTTACTATTTTACTTCTATTCTTCAAATATTCTGTTTGTTTTGGGATACATAAAAAAGAGTTGTTGGAGGTCCCATGGGAGAAGGGATGGAGGGGCTGAGCTAGGTCCTTTGGGAATATTTACATACTGTCCATCTCTAGCTGTTATGCATGAACATAGACTTGATAGGAAGACTGTGTATCATGTAATACATGTATAGTTACATGAACATAAATTCAATGTTCATATATATCTTCTCTTACCGATGTTTTCATGTTAGGACCGTGCGGTACAATTCTTGGATATCTCTCTTGGTAATGGAAGTTTGGAGTTGCTTGATATTCATGATATGAAACCGATAAGCCTAGTGGTTGAGAGGCTCTCATCCATTCCTATCACATCGTCCGCCTCAGACTTGGCCAATATTTGCTATCTATCAGGTGATGCTCGCCATCTTATCTTTTGAGAGAAGTACTTTCAGCAGTACATAATACACCAAAATATATTCTTTCTCAAATTTGGTCTCCCCCTCCGCACACACGCACACACACAAGAAACATAAACACAACCACAACCGTGCAACAAGAAAGAGGAAAAAAAAGAAGCAAGTCCATATAAACTCAATTCAGTTAGGTTGAACCATAGATTGTTATGTTACCACTACTGGACCAATGTTGATAATTTTCTTCCCATTCTTTTTTTTTTTTGGGTTGATGGTAAGCAATTTCCCTGAACAGAGTCAAGGATTAATTAGGCCGCTGTGTCTTAAGTAACACTTAATGCAAAATTGGAGTATTATTAAGGCAAGTTTGTCAGAAACTGTACCAGCCAACTCTGAGAGTGCAGCCCTTGCTTACATGTTATTCTTTTTGCAACAGAATTAAACTGCTTGAAGGAAAACAAAACCTCCTCCACAAGCCTCCTGAGTACCCTCTCATCTGAATTCTCACAACCAATCTTCACCTCCAATCAACCAACACTCAATGCATCCTCAAACCTGATAACGTCAGCAGCACGCCACCTGGCACTCATCCACCTCATGTATGCAGCACGCCTCCTTTCACTGTGTAAATATCTCCTCCAACCACCAGTCTTTTCCGAAAAGCCAGAAGAGACCAACATCGTGCCTAGACTCTCTCATTGCCTTAAGCTTCTAAAATTACTAAAAGCCCTAGCTGTAGAGTTCCCACCTGAGAGTGGTGACACTGAATTGCTGCATTTGGTTGCAAGTTTTGTCGATTCGGTACCAGCTGTGCTCAAGCTGATTATCGATTTCGGTACTGTTGACTCTGCATTATATGGGGATGTCCTCAGTTCTGTCTTGCTTAAGACAGTAGACGAGTTCTTTCAGTTTGTGCGGGTTGCATTTCAGGCTGGTGACGTGTACTGTACAATCGAGGCGTGCTTGGTCGCATCGATGCTTGAAATTCTGAGTGTAAAATCTTTGCAGCATGAGAGGTTGAGCCCATCATTGCGAGCCCCACTTGTTTGCTCTCCTCGGATTGTGCAGTATCTGTTAAAATTTATATCAGCTGGCTGGTGGGTGTCTCGGTCTGAGGGAGCTGAGACTATATGTGATTTGGGCACTGTTTCTGATGCCCCATCATGCCTTGTACGATCTGAAAAGGTCTCTCTCCTAGGAAAGCGAACTTATGAGGAGTGTCGAAGGCTGGTTTTCCCCCCCTCTGAGCAATGGCTGGATGATTTAATACATCTGGTGTTATTCCTTCACTCACTTGCAGTAAAATCAGTTGCACTGACTGACAAACCACGCATTGCTTGCTCCAAAACTTCTGCAGTTTCAGATACCGAAAGTGTGGTCAGCCATGATGATGAGGCCATTTTTGGGGATCTTTTTGCAGAGGCAAGTCGGCCTGCTGGCGCATCTGATGCCTCAGAAAAGCCTGTTCCGGGGACTGGTACGGGCGACAACACTATTGTTTCTTGTTCGCCCGTCCAAGTTGTGGCTGAGTTAGTAAGCTTTCTCAAAACATATATCTTCTTGCCTGGGTGGGACCGCAAGGTTCACGAGGATGCATGTCTAAAGGTTAGTTCGGAGCATATAAACCAACTTCTTTCCTTGCTAAGCTGTCAGAATTCTTCTTGTGCTGAGAGAATCTTGGAACCTTCACAAAGTTCTCTCAACGAGCTCTGCTTTGACCTCTTGCATGCTCTGATGGTTTGTCGCGAAATTCCTCTTTCCCTAAAGGAACACTTGGTTCACCAAGTCTTGCTGGTAGAAAATGGTGCTTTTGTGTACAATCATTACACATTAGCCCTGGTTGCACATTGTTTAGTTTCTGGTGATGATCTGGGGGCTAGTACCAATTTCCGATTTGGCCTCTTTGCAGGATATTTGGACTTCCTACTTGGCAAGGTTAATAATGCCATTCTAACCGAGTCAAATGACTTGGCTGTTGCGCTACCTTGTGCATTTCATCTGGAGATGCTTCTCATGGCATTCCACCTTTCAAGTCAGGCTGATAAAGAAGCTCTAGTGGGTCAGGTCTTTTCTACACTGAAAAGGATGGCTGCAACACCACCTCCTGCAATCGGGCTATCTGTTTGGGGCTTGTTGGTTTCACGGGTCTTCCTCCTCCTCCGACACATGCTTTTATACCCATCCAGCTGCCCCATATGGTTGTTCACTCGATTCAGATCAAAGGTGAGGGAGATTCCCATCAGACCTGAAGGTAGTTCCAGTTACATGCATGACCACCTACCATCACTTGTGGCATCAGTTTTGGTGGCCATGTTTGGAGACACTATCAGGGAGTCCCCTGTTACTAGCAGCTTGCTTCCACGGCTAATTGATGTGGCCCCACTTCATGCAGCCTTCTGTCCAGATGGTTTGCAATTGCAAAATTTGGGTCTCGACTTACCGGACATGATTGGTACTGTTTCAACTATTCTGGGTTTTTGGAAAGGGCAAAGAGCCGAGTCGCCTGACCTTTTCATAGTGGAGAGGTACCTGTTTATGCTATTTTGGAACACTCTGTTGGCCATTGAACCCGGTACAAAGCACGCATTTGAGGGCCTTGATGCAGATAAGCTCAATTTCTCAGATATTAGTGTTTTTCTCTCATTCTCACTAAGTTTGGCCAGAGATAGTGGTGCCTCTTCTGGGGAACAAATTCCTCCTTTGGCCATAGTCAGTGCTCTCAATCATATGCACGCTGAGATACTGCTCAATTCGGCTCAAGTAGACAATTGGGACTTTCTGAGGAGAAGCTCTGGTCTCTCTCTCCTTCTCTCTGTCGTTAACGCGGGTCTTGATAGCTTCTCTCGGCCGGACCTGCTTGCGGCCGGGTCTTTCTATGATTTTGGAGAGAGCATGGTAAAGTACCTCGATGAAAAGCAGGCAGGTGACTTTGTACATGATCTAGCATGTATTCTTGAGACCTATCTTCGTATCACGCAACATGCTTTTCTTTCTTTCTTGGATCAAGCTAGTTCCCCATCTGGGGATCAGTTCTGTCCTGTTCTTCTGCTCAAGCATACATCATTCGACAAGCTGAAGCAAGATCTCCTTCTTGGCATGGTTGGTTTTGACCTCTCGAGGCTTGAGACCATATATGGTTTGCTACACAAGCTGGATGGAATAAGCACCAAGTTGGGTCCAGGTAAAATTGGTGCTTATTCTCTATCTGGATGTTTGTTTCACGGCTTCCCAGTTTATCCTGACTCTTGCAATGGCACTCTTGTCTCATGCATTCTTGTCATAAAAGAGGTGATTGGTGCAATCGATGGTATTCTGAAGGTCATGGGAGAGAAAAAGGAGTTCGAACTGGAGGCCAGTGTCACTTGCCGGGTTCTGCGGTTGGTGATGGCCGTGAAAAGTGACCGAATTTTTGGCTCTCTCTCACAGAAATGCGATGCGGTGTTTAACAGTTTAATTAGTGATAGAAAACATCTCGAGGGGTACATGAGTCTCTTTGTCCTGAAGCAATTAGAGGAGTTTTTGACACGCGTCACTTCTGAAAAGGGGCTTGGCTGTGAAATAAGAGAGATGCTTATCAGCAAAGTGGCCGACTCCATAGAGGTACTCAGAAAGGACAGTTCAAAAATCCAGGTCTTCAAGTTCTATCTTGGTTGCGATGACAGCAGATTGCAGGAGGCAGACTCATTGTTCGGTTATTGTCGTGCCGACTTATTGGCCTTGTTCATTGCTCTTGACGAATGCGAGTCCGAAGCAGTCAACCTGAAGGTCATTGGCTTGCTTGTTGATGTATTAGCCGGGGGTGTGTGTTCAACTCTGAAAGAGAAACTACGGAAGAGATTCCTTGACATGGATACTGGTTTATTATCACATTGGTTGAAAGCCCGGCTACTTGGTACCGGCACTGTTGCTGTATCTGTCAGAGATTTGACAGTAGACTTTCTGATGCACCTCATATCACCTCTGACTGAGACGGGGGCCCCTGAGTTACAGACTCATCTAGGTGAATCCATGCTGGTTCTGCTTGATACGGCTTTCTTGCAACGGGACCTCCAAACCGCTGAGCCATACTTCAGCTTCCTGGTCAAGCTTTTGAGTTGTGAATCAGGCTCGATGAAGTTATTATTAGAAAGCACACTGAAATTAATGGTGAAAATGGTTGAGAAAGAGGGCCTTCTTGCTGGTTTGAAGTTTCTCTTCATGTTTTTTGAGGCGGTGATTGGTCAGAGTGCTGGGCCAAACAAGGCCATCCTGAGGAAGGTCTCCTCCAAGATCTCTTCCACGAGCAGTGTTGCATCTGGATGCATGCTATCAACCAAGCAGCTCAGCAGTTCCAGCAAGAACACAGACAACCTGCCGCTTGCCTCAGGTTCTGTGCTGCTGAAACAGGTGGACATCACGTCATCTGGCGAGGAGGACGAAGATGATGGCACGACTGACGGTGAACTGGCAAGCGTTGACCGAGACCATGAGGAGGAAGACATGAATAGCGAGCGTGTCTTAGCTTCTAAAGTTTGCACCTTCACCTCTAGTGGCAGCAACTTTATGGAACAGCACTGGTACTTCTGTTACACATGTGACCTCACTGTCTCCAAAGGATGCTGCTCTGTGTGTGCCCGAGTTTGCCACAGGGGCCATCGTGTGGTGTATTCTCGATCAAGCCGGTTTTTCTGTGATTGTGGAGCCGGTGGGGTCCGTGGGAGCAGCTGTCAATGCCTGAAGCCTCGCAAATTTACTGGCCATGGCGGATCCACTGCGTTGGCAGCAGGTAATGCAACTGGGTTTCAGACCTTTGTTCCCTACCAGGATGAGGTCGATCCAGTGGCAGACAGCTGCTCTGATTTGGATGATGAGGTGACCTGTGATGCAGCTGACTGTTCGTTCAAGCTATCGGTCCCAAAGGAATTGCAAGATGAGTTACCGGGAATTCTACATGAACTGGGAGTAGAGAGTCAGATTGTGAAGATTTGCAATAAGTTGCTTCCTGGTGTGACCTCCCGGAGAGAAGACAACCATTTAAAGGACAAAAGAGTAATTTTGGGAGCTGAAAAGAGGGTTAATTACACAACTGATTTGTTCCAGCTCAAGAAGGCTTTCAAAAGCGGGTCATTGGATCTTAAAATAAAGGCTGACTATCCTAACTCTCGGGAACTGAAGTTGCACCTGTCTAGTGGGTCCCTTGCAAAGTCCTTACTGAGCATCAGTGTCAGAGGAAAGTTAGCTGTTGGAGAAGGGGACAAGGTTGCAATATTTGATATAGGCCAGCTCATTGGTCAACCAACAGTAACACCAGTGACAGCAGATAAAACCAACGTAAAACCTCTTTCGAAAAACATGGTTCGGTTTGAGATAGTGCACTTGATGTTCAACCCCTTGGTGGAGAGTTATCTAGCTGTTGCCGGTTTTGAAGAGTGTCAGGTTCTGACAGTCAATAGCCGGGGAGAGGTGACAGACAGGCTGGCGATTGAGTTGGCTCTGATGGATGGGGCCTATGTGCGCAAAGTTGAATGGGTTCCAGGCTCACAGGTACAGCTCATGGTTGCTTCCAACAAGTTTGTGAAAATTTATGACCTATCTCAGGATAACATTAGCCCTGTGCACTATTTCACTCTGGAAAACGATCTCATAGTCGATGCTGCCCTTCTACCAGCCTCCATGGGTAAGATTGTCCTTCTTGTTCTATCTGAGGCTGGGGTTCTGTACAAGTTCGAGGTATCCATGGAAGGGGATGTCGGTGCAAGGACATTGACAGATGTGATTCCAGTGGAAGGTAAAGGAATTCAGAGCCGAGGGGTATCTCTCTATTTTTCATCTACTTACCGGCTTCTCTTGCTGGCATATCAGGATGGCACAACTCTGCTGGGTCGTTTAGACCCTGACTCGAAAATCCTTTCCGAGGTTTCATACGTTAATGAAGAACTCGATGGAAAGGTTAAACCAGTTGAGTTGCATCACTGGAGAGAGCTGATAGCTGGTACTGGTATTTTTTCTTGCCAGTTGGGTTTCAAGTCGAACGTGATTCTCACTGTTGTGTTGGGTCCTCATGAACTGACTGCGCAGAACATGAAGCATAGTATGGGGTCAAACTCTGCAACTATGGTTGGTGTGGCAGCGTATAAGCCCTTGTCGAAGGATAAGACTAATTGTCTCATTTTGTATGATGATGGGAGTTTGCATATCTTCTCTTATAATGACACTTCAGGTAGGTATTTAAAAATATTCTGAAAGATTTGTGTTGAAGTCTCATCCTAAGCATCTTACTGGTGTTCTTTTTTACATGCGTGATATATACCTTCTGATTTATCAGCCAGTTCACCTCATGATATAACATATACACTTTTTCTATGGACACAACTTTTCCTGTCATCAAGTATTACACCTTTAGGGTTTGTCAACATGGTATATTCTCTTGAAGATTCTCGAGAGCTTGCTGAAGGACATAAGAAATTGGAACAAAAACTTTAAAAATCTAAAGCATATTTTTATGTTAGTTTTTGTTCATGTAAATTGTTAAGTTAATGAATTCAAAATTTGTTAACTGACACAGTTGACAATACTGGGAGGGGCGGAACAACTGTAGAGCAGAAGAAGAAGCTGGGACCAAGCATTCTAAGCAACAAGGCATACGCAGGTGCCAACCCGGAGTTCCCTCTCGATTTCTTTGAGAAAACAGTCTGCATCACAGGAGACGTGAAGCTGAGCAGTGATGCCTACAAGGGAGGAGACTCTGAGAGCATCAAGCAGAGGCTGGCATCAGAAGATGGATATTTAGAGGGCCCGACATCTTCTGGATTTAAGGTGATATATACAATGGCTGATTGATTTTTCATTTTGAGCTGCATTTTCTCCAACACAAGTGAGATATGTCATTTCCAGTTAAAATACACCTAACAGGAACAAAGAAACTGCATAAACAGAATTCAAGAGTATGAGAAATCATCATACAATCAGTATTTGGCAAAGTACCAGTGCTGTTTGGCACTTCATATTCTGTTATTTAATTTCTTAACATCAAAAGTCTTTGATAACACTTGAATCTCATAATTATCTGTATTGTGGTATGTAGGTGACTGTTTCTAACCCTAACCCAGACATTGTGATGGTGGGTTGCCGTATCCATGTGGGTAACACATCGGTGAGCCACATCCCATCTGAGGTCTCTCTTTTCCATCGCACTATCAAGTTTGACGAGGGCATCAGGTCATGGTATGATATCCCCTTCACAGCAGCTGAGTCCCTCTTGGCTGATGAAGAGTTCACCATTGCTGTGGGTCCCACACATGACAGGCTCTCGACCTCCCGCCTCGACTGCTTAGAAATATATGGGCGCGCAAAGGATGATTTTGGGTGGAAGGAGAAGATGGATGAGGTTCTTAACTTAGAGGCCTGTGCGCGAACGGGGGCACAGAGTGGGAAAAGGCATCTGACGACCGGAGCTTCCTCAACTCAGGAGCAGGTGTTGGCGGATGCATTGAAGATGCTGGCGAGGGTATACTTTCTGTGTGGACCCCATCTGAATGATGTAGATTTGATGGAGGTAAGAAAGTTGAGGTGTGGTGGTTTACTGGAGATTGTGTTTCAGAGTGACCATGAGCCACTTCTCCAGTTTTCTGCTTGTCGTGTTCTTCAGGCTATTTTTCCTAAGAGGGAGACATATTATCAGGTATGTTTATGTTAAATGCTTTTTGAATTTTTTAAATAGCTTTTGTTGGCATCTTTTACCTGTATTTTCTGTCCAAAATATAAACGTGTCATATATGTCTCAGCTGTGGAGCATGTTTCTGTTGTTATATCCGGTCATGTCTCTTGATCTGTTCACTTGCCTTACCCTTACTCTTCTTGGTCTGTACCCAGTATTTCTGTGTGCATCAATCACTCTCACAGGAACCGGTTTAATGCCTATTTTCACTGATTAGAGAGTCTGGCTGACATGGCATATGAACACAAAATATAATATTCCTTGTCTTATTATTATTATCTTTGTGCATATGAAATTTTATTATTTTATTCAGGTGAAAGACAGCTTAAGGCTATTAGGGGTGATAAAGTCATTTCCCTTGATCAGTTCAAGAATAGGTGTTGGGGGTGCTGCATCTTCATGGGTTATAAAGGAGTTCATTGCACAGATTCAGGCTGTTTCCAAAATTGCCTTGAGTAGGAAATCTAATATGGCTGCTTTTCTCCAAACTAATGGTAGCCTCTTTTGTTAAGGAGTAAAATTAACTATATGCTTTTCCGAAATTGACATAAAATTGAAATATGGTTTGTGTTTTGTATGCATATAAAATGTATATAATGATATCAAATATCTTCTCCCTATGCTTTAAATTAATGTATTATCATGTTTTTGTTTTGTTTCAAGTTTATATGTTTAACCAGATTGTATCAATGCTGGTAAATAAACATTTTAGCTCACAAAAACAAAGTTTCTAGTACAATCTCGTAAACATTTTTTTTTTTTTTTTTTTTTTTTTTTTTGAAAGATTTGACAGTGGCTGTCAAATTGGTACAGCTGCTAAAACTACATACAAGAAACACACTCAACACACTCAGCCAAATCTCGTAAACATTAATGTTGAATATATACTATGCGGACGAACTCTGTACTGTCTGTTTGTTTTGAATTTGGCCAGTCTAATATTATAATGGCATATCAAATTGCAGAAAAATGCAGATCAATAATTATCATTTTGTACAATGTTGTGATGATATATAGGTTCAGAAGTGGTCGACGGGCTGATGGAGATATTTTGGGGTATCTTGAACCTGGAAAGGCCAGACACACAGACCATAAACAGCCTTGTGGTACCTTGTGTGGATCTGATATACAGCTATGCTGAATGTCTTGCCTCAATTGCAGAGGATGAATCAACTATACTTGCCGTTGCCCCGGCTGTTGCTCTTCTCAAGAAGCTACTTTTTGCACCTTATGAAGCTGTTCAGACCTCTAGCAGGTAAACTGTCATATGCTGAAACTCACGCCTATCTAGAGGCATTTTGTAGTAACATGTTTGACATAATAATTTTGTATTTAAAAGGTAGTTATAGCCTTGGCAATTATTTAATATGAAACAGCACCAGGTCACTTCACCAAACCAAAGCAGAATGGTCCTGGTTCCCGTAATTTCTGAATTGCACCAACTTGACCTATTAAAGCCACTTTGCCTTCACATATGAAATTGGTCTTCCATTTGTCCTGTCTTAGCTTCAAAATGGTCCTACAATCAACTTGCCGAAGGATTGTCCTCGACTACATTTGCAATTTCAGTAGTACACTGGCTTGTTCATATGACTAGGGCTCATATAGTTTGATACTGGCATAGCTGATGCAACATTCAGCTTGTGCTTTCTAAGAGTCTCATCATACAGGCTAGTGTAGTATGACCCCTATTTCCATATCCCTAATTGACTTCATCTATACCATCATTGTAAAGTTTTCCTGCATTAATATAATTTGTTAGTGGGCATTTTACCAACCGACCTTAAATTTTTTTTATTTATAATAGTATTATTTTGCTTTCAGCTTGGCTATATCCTCAAGGCTTCTTCAAGTCCCATTCCCAAAGCAGACCATGATCACTCCCACTGATGATATGTCTGAGAGCCGAGTGCAGCCTGCACCATCTGATGCTGCAGGCTCAACAGCAAACACCAACATCCTGATTGAAGAAGACCCCTCTACCTCGTCAGTGCAGTACTGCTGTGATGGCTGCTCAACTGTACCAATTGTTCGCCGCAGGTGGCACTGTACTGTTTGTCCTGACTTTGACTTATGCGAGACATGCTATGAGGTGCTTGATACTGACCAGCTCCCGCCACCTCACTCACGGGAACATGCAATGACCGCAATACCCATTGAACTTGACTCAATGGGAGGCGACGGCACTGAGATCCACTTCGCCTTGGATGAGTTGACTGATCCAGGTTCAGTTCGGGGCCTGGCTACCACAGACCCCACCGAGAGGGGGGCACGTGATTCATCTCTCACCCCAGCAGCCCCCTCCTCGATACATCTCCTGGAGATGAATGATGCTGCTGAGCTGGCAAACCAGAGGGTAGTTTCTATATCTGCCTCAAAACGTGCGGTCAACTCTCTTTTGTTGCGTGGTTTGATAGAGGAGCTTAATGGGTGGATGGAGGTGACCTCAGGCTTGCGGGCTATACCCATCATGCAGCTATTTTACCGTCTGTCATCGGCTGTTGGTGGACCCTTCATGGATGGAGTTAAAACTGAATATCTAGATTTGGAGAAGTTTGTGAGGTGGTTGCTCAATGAGATTAACTTGAGTAGGCCATTTCCTGCTAGGGCTAGATCCCCTTTTGGGGAGGTGGCTATCCTAGTTTTCATGTTCTTCACCCTTATGTTCCGTAATTGGCACCAGCCTAGTGGTTCTGGGTCTGACAGTTCTGGCTCCCAGCCAAAACCCGATTCACAAGATAAAGGCTTCATCCAGGTTTCTGCCTTCTCTTCAGCCCCATCCAGCGATGAGCTAGAAAAAGAAGAGTTTACCTCTCAACTGGTGCGGGCTTGTTCCCACCTAAGAAATCAGGAGTTTTTGAACTATCTCTTGGACATATTGCAACAGCTTGTGCAAGTGTTCAAATCCTCGTCTGGTAGTGCTGAAAATGGGTCAGGACCCGGTCCTGGTTGTGGTTCCCTCTTAACTGTCAGACGGGAGTTGCCTGCTGGTAACTTTTCCCCCTTCTTCTCTGACTCGTATGCAAAATCCCACCCCAAGGATCTGTTTGCCGATTATCACAAGCTACTATTGGAGAACACATTTCGCCTTGTGTACAGCATGGTCCGACCTGAAAAACATGATAAATCTACTGAGAAGGATAACAAAGCAAATAGAGTATCCATATCAGCTGGTAGCAAGGATCTGAAACTTGAGGGGTACCAGGATGTGCTATGCAATTATATCAGCAATCCAAATACCACCTTTGTGCGCCGTTACGCTCGAAGGCTTTTTCTCCATATATGTGGATCCAAGACTCACTATTACAGCATAAGAGATGCATGGCAGTACTCGCAGGAGGTTAAAAAACTGTACAAGATTATCAATAAATCTGGAGGTTTTAAGAACCCAGTGCCATATGAACGAAGCGTCAAGCTCATTAAATGTCTTACCACACTGTGTGAGGTGGCTGCATCTCGGCCAAAAAATTGGCAAAAGTATTGCTTGAAGCATCCTGACATCCTACCTTTTTTGACAAACAGTGTATTCTATTTTGGAGAGGAGTCAATTGTTCAATCCCTTAAACTCTTGAACTTAGCCTTCTACACTGGTAAGGAACTGAATCACACCAATCAAAAACTAGATTGTGGTATGGTCGATGTTCCCTCTGCTGGCAAGTCGGATTCAAAGAAGAAAAAGAAGGGAGAGGAGGGTGGAGAGGGTAGTAGCACTGATAAATCGTGTGTGGACATGGAGCATGCGTTAGATATGTTCATTGTAAAGGATGGGGCTCTTCTAAGACAATTTGTGGATACCTTTTTACTGGAATGGAGCTCTGCAAGTGTGCGCAATGAGGCCAAGTGCGTGTTGTATGGTGTGTGGCACCATGCCAGAGGCCCGTTCAAGGAAACAATTCTGAAGGCACTTTTACATAAGGTGAGGTGTCTGCCGATGTATGGTCAAAATATTGTTGAGTATACAGATCTCATGGCATGGCTACTTGGCAAGGGTGCTGTTGCCAATACATGTACTGGTACAGGTGCCAGTAAAACACAGGAGAAAGAGAGGGAGATTGTGAGTAGGTGTCTATCGTCAGAGGTGGTAACCTCCATTTATGAAACCCTACATTCCCAAAATGAGCTCTTAGCAAACCATCCGAATTCACGCATATACAACACTTTAAGTACCCTGGTGGAGTTTGATGGGTACTACCTTGAGAGTGAGCCATGCGTTAGCTGTAGTTGCCCAGATATACCATACACCCGGATGAAGCTAGAAACCATAAAATCTGAGACTAAGTACACTGACAACCGGATCATAGTCAAATGCACTGGATGCTTCTTGATTCAGTCACTGACCATGAATGTGCATGATGCACGTAAGTCAAAATCAGTCAAAGTCCTGAACCTGTACTACAATAACCGTGCTGGTGCTGACTTGTCAGAGCTGAAAAACAACTGGTCACTCTGGAAACGAGCCAAAAGCTGCCACCTGGCGGCCAATCAGACCGAGCTGAAGGTTGAGTTCTCAATCCCTATCACTGCATGCAACCTCATGATTGAGCTTGATTCCTTCTATGAAAACCTCCAAGCATCTTCTCTTGAGTCACTGCAGTGCCCTAGGTGCAGCCGGGCAGTTACAGACAAGCATGGGATTTGTAGCAATTGCCATGAAAATGCATACCAATGTAGGCAGTGCCGCAACATAAACTATGAGAACTTGGACTCGTTCCTCTGCAATGAGTGCGGTTACAGCAAGTATGGCCGGTTTGAATTCCACTTCATGGCAAAACCGAGCTTCTCATTTGATAACATGGAGAATGATGATGATATGAGAAAAGGGCTTGCAGCAATTGAGACTGAGTCTGAGAATGCACACCGGCGTTACCAGCAACTACTCGGGTTTAAGAAGCCATTGGTTAAGCTTGTCTCCAGTATTGGTGAGCATGAGTTGGATTCACAACAGAAGGACACGGTGCAACAAATGATGGTATCTCTACCAGGCCCCTCATGCAAGGTCAACCGTAAAATAGCTTTATTAGGGGTGTTATATGGTGAGAAATGCAAAGCTGCATTTGATTCAGTTAGCAAGAGTGTGCAGACCCTTCAAGGTCTGAGGCGTGTGCTCATGACCTACCTACACCAAAAGAGCTCTGACGATGTGGGCCCTGCTGCTCAGTCTCTACATGTAAATGCGAGATCCACCAACAACTGCTATGGGTGCGCGACCACATTTATCACCCAGTGCCTTGAGCTCTTACAAGTTCTTACTAAGCATCCGACCTGTAAGAAGCAACTGATCTCTTCTGGTATTCTATCTGAGTTGTTTGAAAATAACATCCACCACGGGCCAAGGGCAACCCGTGTCCTTGCACGGGCTGTAATTTCAGCTTTCTCGGAGAGTGATGCTGAGGCGGTGAATGAGTTGAATGGGTTGATAAAGAAGAAGGTCATGTACTGTTTGGAACATCATCGGTCTATGGATGTGGCCTCTGCCACACGTGAGGAGCTGCTGTTACTCTCCGAAACATGTGCACTGGTAGACGAGTTCTGGGAGTCCCGGCTCCGTGTTGCCTTTCAGATTCTGTTTTCTTCGATTAAGGTTGGTGCAAAGCATCCAGCCATTTCTGAAAATATCATTCTTCCTTGTTTAAGGATTGTGTCTCAAGCATGCACACCGCCACGATCTGACTCTTCAGTTGCTGGTAAAGATCAAGACAAAGGGAAATCAAGGCCATCAGTTTTGCAACCAAGAAGCGACAAAGCTGTCTATGAAGGAAATGAGAAGAGTAGTTCTGACAGTGGGTCCCGCAAGGGTGGTCAGGATGACCCTCTTTTGAGCTACTCGGAATGGGAAAGGGGTGCTTCTTATCTTGACTTTGTCAGACGCCAGTACAAGGTCTCTCAGGTGGTCAAGGCAGGCCCCACAGTACAGAAGTCAACTCAAAAATCTGAATACCTGACTCTGAAATATGGTTTGAGGTGGAAGAGGCGTGCCTTAAGGCATGCCTCTAGGAGTGACTTCTCTAAATTCGCACTTGGCTCGTGGGTCTCGGAGCTGATTCTGAGTGCTTGCTCCCAGTCAATCCGGTCAGAAGTATCCACACTTATAAATCTATTGTTTCCAGTTGGTTCAGCCAGGCAGTTCCAGCTCCTGAACTTGCTTGTAAGCTTGCTTCCGGCAACTCTGGATGCGGGGGAGAGTGCAGCTGAGTACTTTGAGCTGCTCTTCAGTATGGTTGAGCCGGAGGTGGCTCGGCTTTTCCTGACTGTACGGGGATGTCTGCGTACAATCTGTGCATTGATAATGAAGGAGGTAGCTAATGTTGAGTCGCAAGAAAGGAGCCTAGCAGTTGATATCTCCCAGGGATTTATACTTCACAAGCTTATTGAGCTGCTTAACAAGTTTCTTGAGGTGCCCAACATTAGAGCCAGGTATTGAAATGTTTCTTTTACAGTTTCCATTCCAAATTTTTTTATTTTCACCTTTGTGATCTTTCTCCAATTAAGAGGGATATCTTACCACACTTTTGACTCTTTCATTGTTTTCTCACTTCTTAGGCTATCTTAACCTTAAAAGAAAGAGGAAATTGATTCACTTAAGCACTGAATCCAACTATAAGATTCAAAATGAACATGCAGAGCAAAAGCTAAGTAACAAAAAATATAAAACGACTACAAAAGGCCATTCCTGATGAATGTACAGTATAGTTTAAGAAAATTTTAAACACCATATATATAAAAATTGTCATGCAACAAATGTGCTATGGTTGAGCCAGGTTCATGCGCGATGAGCTACTCTCGGAGGTACTAGAGGCATACCTGATAATTCGAGGGCTGGTGGTACAGAAGACCAAGCTGATAAGCGATTGTAATCGCCTCTTGAAGGAGCTACTGGATGGTCTTGTACTGGAGAGTACCGACAACAAGCGGCAGTTCATACGTGCTTGTGTGGCTGGCCTTCAGAAGCATGCGACAGAGCATAAAAGACGAACCTCTCTGGTAAGGAAAATGAATATTATCTTGTTAGATTCTTTTGTGTAAATATGGAATTTAGCTGATGTCCTGATGTGAGGTGTTTATAACTGAATATCCTAGTGTGAATATTGGCTGATTGTGCACATGGCTCTTTATTTGTTGTTCCTGTAAAGGTAGTTTTTTTTTTCTTTTTCAATGTTTTGATGTGATTACTGTTGAGGCAATAATCTTCACATTAGATCTTCATTTCAAACAATACAGAAGCGAAAGAAGAAAGAAAGAACATAAAAAAAAAACACAACTAGTGCAATGAAATGTATCTTTAATGGTTTCTCTCATTGGCAGTTCATCCTGGAACAACTGTGCAACATGATATGTCCGACAAAACCAGAACCTGTGTACCTTCTTGTTCTAAACAAAGCGCATACGCAAGAGGAGTTCATTCGTGGGTCAATGACCAGGAATCCATACTCCAGCGCTGAGATAGGCCCACTGATGAGGGATGTGAAAAACAAGATCTGCCACCAGCTAGACCTGATGGGGTTGGTAGAGGATGATTATGGCATGGAGCTGCTTGTGGCAGGAAATATAATTTCCCTTGACCTCAGCATCTCTCAGGTGTATGAGCAGGTCTGGAAGAAGCACCAAAGTGGATCACATGGCACCTTGGCAGCTGCTATAGCTGGTGCAGCAACATCCTCTCAGAGGGATTCCCTGCCTATGACTGTGACCTATCGCCTTCAGGTTGGCTCTTTCAAATTTCCTGTTTACGCAATGAAGTGCACTTGTATATTCTGTTATGCTCAATAAGCCTAACACAGATTTCAACAAGACTATGGAAAATAGACTTGACTGACAATTTTGTGTTTTAATATTAATTAGGGTCTAGATGGTGAAGCAACAGAGCCGATGATTAAGGAGCTAGAAGAGGAAAAGGAGGAGTCACAAGATCCTGAGGTAGAGTTTGCTATAGCCGGTGCTGTAAGGGAATGTGGCGGCCTTGAGATTATTTTAAGCATGATTCAGGTACTCGTCTTTATGTTATTCCCTTTACAAAAAAAAAAAAATATTATTCCTAATGTTACTCTTCCTAAGGAAGGCTCATGATAACAAATTTACATATTGGCACTCAAAATGATACACAGTTTCTAGTGTAGAACTGAATTAAGATTAAAGATACTTCTAATGTGCTCTTTGAAATTAAGCCTGGCTTAATTCCATCTGTATTTTGATTTCTATTATCTTAATGTATTACAGCGGTTGCGTGATGAAGATCTGCGATCAAACCAGGAAGAGCTGGGCTCAGTGCTTAACCTACTACGCTACTGCTGTAAAATCCATGAAAACAGGTGTGCCCTTCTACGTTTGGGTGCCTTGGGCCTCTTACTGGAGACAGCTCGCCGTGCCTTCTCTGTAGATGCAATGGAATCTGCCGAGGGCATCCTACTTATTGTAGAGAGCCTAACCGTAGAAGCAAATGAAAGTGATATAAGCATCACCCAAAGTGTGAGCACCAGCAGCACTGAAGAAACTGCTGGCGTTGGTGAACAGAGCAGAAAGATTGTTTTGATGTTCTTGGAGAGGCTTTGTCACCCTGTGGGCATGAAGAGATCAAATAAACAACTGAGAAATGATGAGATGGTTGCAAGGATTCTACCTTACTTGACATATGGTGAGCCTTCAGCGATGGATGCCCTAATTCAGCACTTTGAACCATATTTGAATGATTGGTCAGGATTCGACCGGGTGCAGAATGAGTATGCTGATAACCCGAAGGACGGTCAACAAGCCTTATGTCAGAGGTCAGCTATTGAGAATTTTGTTAGGGTTTCTGAATCCCTGAATTCAAGCTCTTGTGGGGAAGGATTGAAAAATATGATATTGGCAAAGGGAATCACAGTGGCTGCTGTCCGGCACTTGAGGGATAGTTTCGGGGATACTGAATCGAAGCCTGAGTGCTTTAAGAACAATGCAGAGTGGGTCACTGGGCTGAGATTATCATCAGTGCCCTTGATTTTGTCCTTGCTGAGGGGTTTGTCCAAGGGGCATTTTGACACACAGAAATGTATAGATGAGGAGGGTTTGTTGCCGCTGTTGCATGCTCTAGAGGGGGTTGTTGGGGAAAAGGAGATAGGGGCCAAGGCGGAAAACCTGCTGGATACTCTGGCAAACAAAGAGGATAATGGAGATGGGTTCTTAGGGCAGAAGATAGGTGAGTTGAGGCATGCCACTAGGGAAGAGATGCGCCGGCGTGCCCTTAAGAAGAGAGAAGTGCTTCTCCAGGTTCGTGTGTGTGAGTGGGCATACATGTGTGTGTGCGTGTATTTTTCCGAATGGCAAATTGAAGTGTTTCCCAGAGAGTGCATGACACTCTTTTTTCTTTGGCTTGTGGCCTTAAACATTGAGGATGTCCTTTTCCTTTTCCTTTTTTTTTTTTTTTTTTTGAGATCAGAGTACCATAAAATTTGTACCTTTCAGTTAGTATCGTCCTGCAGGATTTCTACTGCATGGTACAAAGATGCATGTGGCATCTCTTATGCAAAGACACACATGAGCACTCTTACTGAATAATAATAAAAGAGGGTGAAAAAAAATTAAGTAATCTTTTTCAAGAAATTAAGCTAATATTTCCTTGATGCTTCCTACTCTTTATCTCAGGGGCTCGGGATGAGGGAAGAGTTTGGATCTGATGGCGGGAAACGAATTTTGGTATCACAACCTGTTATTGAGGGCCTTGATGATGTGGAAGAAGAAACCAATGGTCTTGCTTGCATGGTCTGCCGTGAAGGATACACTTTACGTCCCAATGATATACTTGGAGTCTACTCGTTTGCCAAAAGAGTAAATCTAGGTACAAGTGTGCATGCTACTGGAAGTGGTGGCGGCACTGGATCGACACGTGGTGACTGTGTTTACACGACCGTCAGCCACTTCAACATAATCCATTTCCAGTGCCATCAGGAGGCAAAGAGGGCTGATGCCGCACTCAAAAACCCTAAAAAGGAGTGGGAGGGGGCTGCACTTAGGAATAATGAAACATTGTGCAATTGTATTTTTCCCCTGAGAGGTCCAGCGGTACCACTGGTACAGTATGCACAGTGCGTGGATCAGTACTGGGATAACCTTAGTGCATTGGGTCGTGCTGATGGTAGCCGGCTTCGGCTTCTAACATATGATATTGTTCTGGTATGCAAAACTTATATCTTCTCTTGATTGTTTATTTGTTACAGTTCTTTTTGGGTATAATGATGTTATACCAGTGCTAACAGACATATTACAGCAATTGAGTAGGGCAACTTCTCCATATACATCTGCAAAACCTAATCTTGATGCCCCTTGGAAAGTGATTGGTGTTGCTGATATCCTCGTAAAATATTGAAAGGCTGTTTGTTTACCTCTCAGTTTTATTTTTCAAAACCCCCACAGTTCATCAAGTGACCTTTTAGGATACATTGATACAGAAGTGGGTCTATGGACGATTTTCCTTCATATGAAGGATCTTTTGGATTTTGCATTATGTACATAAACAATGGAAAGAAATATTTTATTAAAACATACTGGTTTTCTTATGAGTCAATTTTTAAAATGGGTGGTACTTTTGTCATTCTTTCTCAGATGCTGGCTCGGTTTGCAACCGGTGCATCCTTCAACAGCGACAGCAGAGGTGGTGGCCGAGAGAGCAACTCCCGTTACTTGCCCTTTATGGTCCAAATGGCCTCCTACCTTCTTGACCAAGGAAACCCGAGTCCTTGTCCACAGCGTCGCACCATGGCTAAAACAATATCCACCTACCTTTCCAACTCTACTTCATCTACCACCTCCTCCCCACCAATGGCGGGGTCCCGCCTCACCTCTCCAGCTGCTCCAACTGAAGAGACGGTCCAGTTTATGATGGTTAACTCCCTTCTATCAAACTCATACGAAGAGTGGGTGCAGTACCGACCAAGTTTCCTCCAGCGTGGTATATACCATGCGCACATGCAACAGAAGCACAGTTCATCAAGTGACCTTGCTGATAGTGACAAGCTCTTCACAGTCGTTCTGCCTATGCTGGTTTACACTGGGCTGATTGAGCAGCTACAGAGGTTTTTTAAGGTGAACAAGAGGTCACTGGCTAAGGAGGAAGCAGGGTTGGAGAAGTGGGAGGTGGTGATGAGAGAGAAAATGGTGAACATAAGAGAGATGGTGGGGTTCTCAGATGAGATGCTCGAATGGCTTGATGATATGACCACAGCCTCTGATTTGCAAGAGGCGTTTGATGTGATGGGGGCCTTGGAGGACGTGTTCTCTCACGGATTTACACAGTGCGAGGATTTTGTCCGGGCTGCAATTGCCTCAGGAAAGAGTTAGTTTGGTAGAAAATTTAACAATAGTTATGGATGGATATACAAGGCGTGATGTGTTCCTTTTCTTTTTTTTCCTCTCCTTCAACCCTTTTTCTTCCTTTAATGTTGTGGTTTTGTTCTTACGAAATCTAAACTGAAATAAACCATATTTCAATAAAGATGGTTTTGTTTCTCCTTGGCCCCTGAGCACTTTTATGATTTGTTTTTCAACTGTTGGTGTATGTACTAATCGCAGCTGCTAAGGGCTGGCCGTTGAGAACGGTGACGTCCAGAGAGAGAGAGAAAAAAAAAAAAGGTGTGGCCGTTGCGAACGATGACGGCCTGCGCAAAAAAAAAAAAAAATTCGAGGCCGTTGCGAACGATAACGTCCTGGGAGAGAAGAAAAAAAAGAAAATGTGTGGCCGTTCCGAAGAACAACGGCCAAATTCAGAAAAAAAAAAATATATATTTTGAGGCCGTTGTCAACGATGACGGACAGACCTCTTATTTTCAATCGCCCAAGTCCTTTTCCTCTCTGTCCGTAACTTTCGAAAAAAAAGAAAAAAAAGAGAGGCGTGGCGAGCAGCGAAAAAAAGGTGAAGACCCCTGGCCGTTCTTCTCCATAGCGTCCCGATCCTGCCCACCTCTGGTCCGATCCTGTCCGCCTCTTCCCCCGCTGAACTCACCACAGAACTCTAAATCTAGGTATTTTTTTTTTAATATTACAGAACTTTATAAATTAACAATAATTTAAGATTGAATTTGTTGTCAAAATTATTGTTAGGTTATAATTAATTGCATTCGATTAGATTTAATTTTGTTAATTAGGTTAATTAGGTGTAATTAGGTTATTGTTAGGTTTAATTTGGTAAATTAGCATTCGATTTGGTTTAATTTTGTTAAATAGCATCCAATTAGGTTTAATTTTGTTAATTAGGTTATTGTTATTGTTAATTAGGTTAGTTAGGTTATTGTTAGGTTATTAGGTTTAATTTTGTTAAATTGCATCCGATTAGGTTTAATTTTACGTGATAGGTATAATTTTATGCAATTGTACCCAATGTCAAACATGTTGGATGTAGGATGTCAATGTAAATGTAAATGCAAACGTAACTGTTATGAGATAGGTTTAAATGCAAATGTTTGAAAATTTAGATTGTTTTAATTTTAAGGTTAAAATGTTATCCTGCTTGTGGTCCGAGTAATCCTCCGGCAGAGAATTTTAGCAACTTATTATGGATGCCGCATGCACAGCATAAGGTCGCACTGTTATCTGACAATGTAAGTTACTCAATGAATCATCTCATATCCAAAATTCACATGTTTTTGAATAAAGAGATATAAATGTTTGAATTACGAGTTTTGATTTTAATCAAATTGTATAACAATGACAGGATTATACCGGGGTGGATGTCCGACACCACCGGTCTGCGATTCCACGCCACGCGCGCTGCGACCCATTCTTGTGTAGTCTCGGTTTGTATCAGATAGCTCGAATGGATGATATGAACATTGACAAAGGGCTCCTCGCTGGCCTCGTTGAGCGGTGGAGACCGGAGACGCACACTTTCCATCTTCCTGTAGGAGAGATGACGGTCACACTGCAAGATGTGTCATGTCTGTGGAGATTGCCAATAAAGGGGGCTCCGGTGATCGGGTTTGCAGACAAATGCGCGTGCATTAGTGGAGCAGTTTCTTGGAGCTGGAAGTGCGGATGCGGTGCTTAAAAAGAAGAAGAGATCGCAGTCGGCCGATGGAAGTGCTGTTCGCACGACGTCTGGATATTCTATATGTTTGAAGGAACTGTGCATTCGATTTGCTGCCATGCCAGCTGAAAATCCGGATGAGCCTACAGATGAGCAGGTACGCCAGTACACTCGAGCTTACATACTGGACTTGTTCGGGATACTTTTTGCTGATTCTTCGGGAGATTCGGTTCCGGTGATGTATCTGTAATTTCTTGGAAACCTTGACGAACCGGTGCAATACAACTGGGGTGGTGTTGTTCTAGCACTACTCTATAGGAACTTGTGCGTTGCCGTTGAGTGTCGCACGCAGACTATGTGGGGACCAACTCTTCTTCTACAGCATTGGTGTTGGTCCAGATTACCGGCCGGCCGTCCTTACAGCAAAGGTGATTCCACTCCACATTGGGGCTACCCGAATCCAGAAAGGTAACTACAAAAAACTTTACAATACTTTAATTTGATGTGTTTTATGTTTATTAAGAATCTTAAATTTTTTATTACAGGTGTCCTGCAATCGGGGAGATATGGTGCTGTCGCCATGTATATAATCAAGCTCACAATCGGGCTGGACCTGGCTACTTCCGAAGCCAATTGCAGGATCTTGAAAATTATATGGTAAGATGGGAACCTTACAAAGCGCTGTTGGACCAGGAGCCATCTCCGTTGCCAGCACGAGTTCAGGATGACAGAGATGTGTGGCTAGCCGTTGTGCCACTGATACACTTTTGGATAGTGGAACACCATTATCCTAATCGGGTGATGCGTCAGTTTGGCTTTTCATAGCCCATCCCAGTAGCACCGCCGTTAGGCGAGGACGAGGTACGCCGGTTACATAACATTATTCATTCTGTGCATGTGACAAGAAAAGATTGGGCATACAAGGTGCATACAAGGTCTTGATCATCCAATTCCAGAGTACAGGGATGAGCATAACGAAGTAGGGTACATTCCCAGTGCCCCGAAGGACACACGTGATGTAAGTTTCAATTCAATCATCAAAATATTTATTTTATGATATTAATCTTTCATACATGTTACTAACTTTTTTTTATTTTGTAGGCACTACGAGGAGTGAAGATGGTGGAGAAGTTTTTTCTCAGATTAAGTTGTGGCCTTCTCAGAGACAATGGTATGGAGCCTAAATACCATGACATGATGAGAGCGGTCGATCTTCCGGCCAACTACGAGGACATTCCAGATGGTGATATTCCTCCCGGTCAAGAACCCATCCCCGACTTGCCCGCAGATGATGATCCCCACTATAGAGAGAATTGGCTAAACTCGAATGACGGATTGATGGACTACCTCGCACGAGTCGTACCTCCTCAGGTCGATCCGGTAAGTGTACAAAACTTTACAAAATCTTAAGTAATTATTGATTGTATTTATTGAAATACTGATATATTTATTGTAGGAACCGGAGGGCAATGTTGGAGCCACACATGACGGTGTTGCACAGGGCAACACAGGACCTAGTCTGCTCGACCAGGTAAGGACTGCATCTGGACTTTTCTTCCGCAATAGTTCGAAGAACTCTTCGAACCTCCGTGGCTTCTTTTTGTTCACAAGTATTTTAAATAGTTCGCAGATTTTTTTATTGTGTACCTTTTTCATCAAATTCTCGGCGACGTGCTGCGAACACAATATGTGACCGCACTCGCCGCCATCCTCGTACCAACCACCGTATCTATCGGTGAATACTTTCTTGATCCCCATGTGTGATAAGCCTAAATTTCATATATCTTTTTGGTAGGATTTGGTCTCTAAATATATCCCCTTTTTATTGGTTTAAAGCCATTTAGTTTAGATATTGCACCAAGTTCGAGATACTGCTATGCTTTCATGTATTTTCAGGTTCTAGAAGTAAATGGGAAGAATTTGGAGCAAGTCCGGACACGATCGGAACCTAGACAACTCACTGCCACGATTCTGCACCATTATTGCGACCCGCAAATTCT
Source organism: Carex littledalei (assembly GCA_011114355.1). Classification (NCBI taxonomy): domain Eukaryota; kingdom Viridiplantae; phylum Streptophyta; class Magnoliopsida; order Poales; family Cyperaceae; genus Carex; species Carex littledalei. Next base: position 6,530,310 of record CM022097.1, read on the forward strand.
TCACAGTTTCCGAATTTTGGGCTGCTACAGGTCCAGACCCATTCTAAAAGCCCGAACCTCCTTCCCCAAAGGGGGCAGTTCACTTTTCTCACTTCCTTTTCAGCTGGGAACGACCTCAAGAGCTAGGAATTCAGATCTAGGGCGATTTGGAGAAGGAGAAACTCTAGGGAGAAGAGATTTGTGTTTGGATTTGCATTCTCTACTCTATTTTCCTTTCTCTAGACTTTGGTAACAAACTATTTCTCCCATTTGTGACTATTCTCGCCCTTATGAGAGGCTAATCTCCTCTCTAGGGGCGATGGCATGTAAAACTCAAAACTAAGTGCTCTCTATCTTACTCGATTTGTAGTTTTTATTGACTATTAGTGATTTACTCTTTTAATACTTGATTTATACATGGATTGTGTGGTTTAACCTTACTCCTCCAATACATGGATTTAGGGATTTATTCAATGACTAAAAATCACTTGTGTTAACTCCCCGAACAAAAAGAGTAAAGAATAGGTTATTAGGACGAAGTACTTAACCGAGAAGTCCGAGGTAACCTAAAAGTATGATATTAGCCCACGAGGTACTTAACCGTGAAGTGCACGCTATTATCACTTTAGAAACACACGCGTATGCTTTAGGAACACGAATCGAGTAGATTGAGACCCTAGTGGATAGGAATGCCGAAGCCCCTGGAACTCCAACTCTTGAATCAGACCCAAGACTTTTATTATTTGCTTCCTTTGATTTAATTAGATTTAGAAACCAACTCAAACTTTGTCTGTCTAGCTTAATGAATTGGTGAGAACCAGTACTTTACGAGTTGTCCCTGTGGATTCGACACCCGAAATACTACTTGGCAAGATTGTATGCTTGCAATCAAATTAGGTGTATTAGGGTTCCTAATTAAGCTATAGAAAAACACGAACAATGTGCCGGTCAGAAACAACACACATGAACCTATTACCAATTACCTCCCAACGCAACCACCTCATGAACCATCCCCATGTCTCGAATCTCTCTTCCTCGACTAATGCGAAAGCCAGAGGAAGCAACTGGTTCTCTGCATCATAACCGCACGCCATCAGCAGTCTCCCTTGGTACCGGCCAGACAGGAAACATGCATCAATACTAATGATTGGCCTGACATGAGGCACTGCAGCAATGCACGGACCGTAAGCCCACACAGCTGCCTTGAACAACCTTTTTTGCGGATCATCCATGGGTTCGTGCGCAACTCTATATTTTGTTCCAGGAGTTGATCTTTTAATTGCTTCCAACAATGGGGTGAGAAGGTTGTATGAGCCTTCCCAACTACCGAATATTTGTGCGATTGCCAGCTCTCGGCCACGCCACAGCTTGTTATATTTGGGAATAACTCCCCCGTATTTCTGACGGACTAGCCCTTTAATGCTTTTAATGTTTTTTGTAACATCTTCCCTAATATCTTGTCTTATAACATCGGCAATCACTTCTGCAGTTAATTGTGAGTGATCGGTACGAGAAGCATCGGCCTGGCACGTATGTGGTGCTCTAATTGTTTTAATTTTCCACTTAGATGAAAATATGCCGGACTTGGCATACAAACGTCAATACACCTGTTGCTCTTGCATTCTATTATCAGTTGAGTTCTATTGCTACTAGTAGTTTTTACTTCAATATTATTTCTGATGTGATAATCATTTATAGCTAACCGTAGAGCCTCTTTTGAAGAGTACTCCTTACCTACACCAAGTGGATCATGGATGTGTTGGGTCCTGCTGAAGTAGGATACATCTACTTTCTGGAATCCCGAGGTGTCATTGAAACTTCCCACCGGGTGACTCGTACCGCGATTAGATATGGGAAAACGTCGAGCCTGAACACGTGGTGTTTGCGATTGTCTCTGAGTATCAGGCGGGACATCCCCTTCTGAATCAGGTTCGGTATCCCAGTCGGCATCATCCTCACATGAGTCAGCGTCATCTTCGTCGTCACTTTGCGGTACGTCGTCAGCATCATTACAAGGATCACCAGCCCTCGGCGGATCAACCCATGGACTGTCCTGATTATTGTGCCCTGACCAACCCATATCTGCCTGAACAGGCGGTGACAAGTCGTTCACATCGGGATAAGGACTCAGATAAAGGTCACGCCTCGGTGTTTGTTGTGTCTGATAGGGTTCGAATAGACTGGGACCCGCTTGTGAAACACTGTATTGGGTATGTCCAGGGTCTGGTTGTGTCTCTGGTACCACACTATCAATGAATAATTGCAATTGCATCGAACCGACAATTGGAACTAACTCAATGTACAAATCGACATAAGAATACTGGGTCCTGGCAAGCATACTTTGGTCATAAATGCCTCGCCACGTCTGATCGCACACGATTTCTAATATCTCATAATAACGCTGAGTTGTTGTACCAACATTAACCCGTGCAAGTGTTTTTAGGTTGTACTCACTCTCAGAATATCCAAGCTGGCGATAAATTTCACCTTTCACATCATGCCAACCTTGCTCACTAGTTGTCATCAATGTGAATCGAGGAGATTCGGTGTACTCCGCTCCTTTACGACCTTGCCGTATTTCACCACCGAAATGAACTCTCACCATAAGCATGATTAATTATTTTGATGATTTAGCCTGCACAATAATGAATAAATTAGATATAATTTATTATTACAACAAACATTACTAATAAGTACTACAACAAACGTTACTAATAAGTAATACTACTTCTTACAACAAACATTGATAATAAGTACTACTACTTCTTAGAACGAGCCTTGAAAGTACATGGAACAAAGTCATCATCGGAATTTGTCGGATCTGAATCAGTCACAGCAGACGAAGTGGTGGCCTTACCAGTATAAGTACACGGAACAAACTCATTATCCGATGCTGGAGGCTCTGGATCAACCTTCTTCTTTTTCAAACCAGAGCCGTAGGGGTTTTCTAGTCGTCGTCTGAAATTTCATACCGACCATGCCGTCTATTCCATTCCCCCATCTTACATGTCACACAATTCCGGGGATCACGGCATACGGGCCAGTTGTTCTTTTCTCCCTCATTTTTACCTCGATCACTAATTGATCCTCCTCTCGCTACGCCACGATCTCGGTTGCTCTCTTTCTTACCTCGATTGTTACTGTCCATCCTTCTCGTCCAAAAAAATGAATTTAAAAAATATTGCCACTAATGAACAATAAATATTAATTAATTGCCCTACACAATAGTTAATTAATTGACATTAAAATTAACATTACTAATATTTTTTACACATTAACATTACAAATTTACAATATTTTTACAAATTAACATTAACATTACTAATACATGACATATAATTGAAAACATTATTAATATTACAACATTACATTAACATTAACATTAACAATAACATTACTAACATTACAAATTAACATTAACATTACTAATATTATTTTAACTAATGTAAAAAACAATTTTGATATTCATCTAATTAAATCATAAACGTAAATATATGACATATAATTGAAGATTTACCTTTTATAGGGAAGAGGTGTAGGCCAAGGCGTAATTTTTTTTTTTTTTTTTTTAGAGGAGAGAGTTGCAGAGACTCTCAATCTGAGAGAGTTGTACAGATTTCAGCGAGAGAGGCGCGTAACTTATAGACTGTCTGGACGTTAAGGAATACAACGTCCAGATTTTTAATTTTTTTCCGCTGGGACCCGGGAACTGCCTTCATCATTCTGCCCGTTACGAAGAATAACGTCCAAGGCGCTTTTCCTGTACTGCCGACAGTCCGTCATCGTTCCGAACGGCCCACATTTTTTTTTCTACCGCAGGCCGTCATCGTTCGCAACGGCCTCGAATTTTTTTTTTTTTTGCGCAGGCCGTCATCGTTCGCAACGGCCACACCTTTTTTTTTTTTTTTTTCTTTTCTCCCTGGACGTTACCGTTCTCAACATTAATTTAATATTTTTTCTATTAATAAAAATTTCGGCATCCAATGCGTACAAATGAACTTTTAAACAGAAGCTTCACTTTATTATTGGACTAGAAACTATTAAGCAGTCACTTAAATTACAGAAACATTATTTGTATATTGTTAGTATTTTTGTTTGGAATTTTACCGTTTGATGATTTTTCTTTTTTAATATATAACGCCGGAGAGTGCAATTGAAGTAAAACTCGAAGAAAATTGCACGCGACATAATGTATGGCATAGGTTTGTGAAGTCATCGTTATTGGGACACAATTAGCATACGAGTTTAAATAAAGAAGTTATCATTTTCTTCTTCATTGACTGCATTTTATACGAATCAGTAAGATAGGAGCCTAATCATATGAGACTGTGTTTTGGTTAGATTGAAAACTTGAGATTGTGTGATTTTAGTTCAAATTTTAAAACATCGAGCATGACTACATATTTTGAGCTAAGTATACATCGATATTTTGCGAGATATTTCAACAACCATGCTATTTCGTAGTTCCAAGCATGTGGTAGGTCAGTTGAACAGAACGACTGAACTATTTAAGTTCTTCCATGAGTCAGGTCCACCAGAAAATCACGATACAAGTCATACAACCGAACAACATTGCAATTTGCTAACCTTAATTAACTATCCGTGGTAGGGTCCAGGTCCATACAGGATTTTGAGACTCAACTCTTCTTTGTCGCTTGTTGACGAAGCTAGCTTTTAAACCCCACACTCTTTTTCTTCTCTGACCTCTCTTTTTTTATTTTTTTTCTGGTTTTTCTCCTTCGTGTTTGTCTTATTATTATGAATTACTGTTTTCTCTATTCACTCGTTTTCTTCGTGTTATTTCAATAACTTCATTGGCTGTCTCACTAGTCACTTCTGTTGCTTGTACTTGGCACTTGTATTTGCTGTGCACCTGATCTTTTCCCGTCTAGTAAAGAAGAATTCGGGAAGGTATTTGCTCTTGTGATTATTTTCTTTTATCCTTCGATAATATTCGCGGTCTTATTGTCGAATCTTTTGGGGACTTATAAACTGTTTTCATTTGCTCTCTACATTTATGCGTCTGGATCCCTAGTCAACTGCTCATTTTTTTGTGTTAATTAACGGTACTAATTGGATTTGTGATTGCATTTTTCTTTTTCCCTCCTTTGAGTTTAGATCAACCAATTTCTAGTTTCTGTAATAATGTAATAATGTAGTCTTGAATTTTTAAAATTGACTGCTTATTTTCAGGTTTCCCAAACCAAGGGTTTCTTAGGTTTTAATGGCAGCTATACTGGCTTCTACCAACTCTACCAGTTCTATATCCAATTTAAGATTAGCAAATCCAAAAGTTGCCAAAAGACATTCAAAAATTAAGGTACGGGCCACCAAGACGGAGACTGAAAAATATGGAAGCACCAATGGGCGTGCAAACAGGATGGTGCCCACCAAGGAGCTTGCCAGAACAAGCGCGGGCTTCAATGGGTCCAGAGTGGCTGTTAATGGGTCGGGGTTGGTCAAATCTGACAAGGGGCCATCCAGTCTTGTGAAGACCCGGAAAGGAAAAGGAACTGATAAGGATACATCATTTGAAGAGGAGTTGACAATTTTGCCCTCGGATGAAGGATTCAGTTGGGCTAAGGACAACTATAATGCATGGCAGAGAACAATTGATATATGGTCATTTGTGCTCTCTTTGCGGATCAGAGTTCTGTTTGACAACGCAAAATGGGCTTATATTGGTGGATTTTCTGAAGAAGAGCAGGTGACTTCTTTTACTCTAGTTTATTTGATTTTTGGGGCTATATTCCCTTTGTTGTGGATTCTAGCATAACTTCAAAATTCCAGAAATACTTGAAGAGTTTTCACAATCTTACTTAAATAATATTGAAAAACTACCCCCTCCCTCTCATCCCTTTTTTTTGAAAAAAATGGATTACGCATGAAAGATGGATTGGATATGTTTTCAAGAAATGCAGAGATCGAACATGAGGAATTGTTTAAATATATTTATTGGTTATGGATACACATGAAGCATTTGGGATTTATTCTTTTTTTTTTTACCAAAAAAGTTTTAACGACAAATGTGATAATAAAAATTAAGCCTCAATGTGTTTGCTTATTCTAATATTTTAAATACAATAGAAAAATAGGAGGAAGAGTACAGCATCATGGCTGAGAGAGCAAGTGCTACAGCTGGGGCCTACGTTTATAAAACTGGGGCAATTGTCGTCTACCAGATCTGATTTATTTCCAAAGGAGTTTGTAGATGAACTTGCCAAATTGCAGGTAATGATATGCACTTTCTCTAGCTTTTTTTTTTTTTTTTGCCAGGCCATTTCTTGTGGATTAAATAAAATATACTGGGGGCATTTTGGATTATGTCAATGTTGTTCCGGAATTTTATGACTAATATTGCAATTAATGTTTTTAATATGTAGGATAGAGTACCGGCATTTTCACCAGAGAAGGCGAGAACTTTCATACAAAATGAATTGGGTAGCTCCATTGAAGTTTTGTTCAAGGAATTTGAAGACCGGCCTATCGCTGCTGCCAGTCTTGGTCAGGTAGCACCTTTGTAATTTTTCCTTCTTATTAATGCAATAAAATTTTATTTGTAATGTAGTATTATATGCTACTTTGACATCATTTTAAACTCGAAATAGGTGCATAGAGCAGTGCTTCACAATGGAGAAAAAGTAGCTGTAAAGGTTCAGCGGCCGGGTCTGAAAAAACTATTTGACATTGATTTGAGTAAGAGACTTCTTTTCCTGCTCCCTGTCAATTGGTTCTTTTTTTTTTCTACATGTAAAACACAGCATAATAAAAACAAAAAGACTTCATCTTTTTATAGAGTTGGTTACAATAATTTGACCTATTCGTAGGAAACCTGAAGTTGGTGGCAGAGTACTTTCAGAGAAGTGAAACACTCGGTGGTCCCACAAGGGACTGGATTGGGATTTATGATGAATGCTCAAAGTAAGAATTTCTAGCAATATTGCACAATAAACTTAGTAAATGTTTTTCATCAGATCTCTTTTAATTTTCCTGATAAATGTTCTTGAAATAATTTTCATCTTTTCTATTCGAAGTCTACATTATTTTGTAAAATTCTGTATGAAATTCTTTTCCTCAGATTGCTTTTGTTGTTTACATTTGATTTGAGTATTAAATTGAAAATATCTGTGGTTTCAGGATTCTATATCAGGAAATTGATTACATCAATGAAGGAAAGAATGCAGACAAATTTAGAAGAGATTTTAGAAACGTAAAGTGGGTTCGAGTGCCTGTAAGTTTTGTCCAACAGTTGATTTATATTTTCTTCTTCTGCATTGAAGAGGGAATTTGTTTACTTACCAAATTATCGTGCGAATTATTTTTCATATATATATTATTTGCAATGTGATATCTTTCTTTGGCAGCTTATTATATGGGATTATACCACCACTAAGGTTCTGACCTTGGAGTATGCTCCTGGTGAGCCTCTCTATTCATACAACAATTATGATATTCAACTTGATGTCTTTTCTTGTTAGTGATTTAGTGCTCTTTTATTTTGGTATTATTAGCTTGCCTGAATTGTTCTTTTAACGTAGGTATAAAAATAAATAACTTGAGGCAGATAGATGCACAGGGCTATAGTCGCTCTCGTATTGCGGCGCGCTCAATTGAGTCTTACTTAATTCAGGTTTTGAATTCTGTTTCGTTAGCACACTATTTTCTATTTTAATTGAACATTCCATAATTTGATTGCCTATTTTAAATCAATAAATGCTAATTTATTAAAATGTCCGATTAGCTCTAATAAACCTACTGTGTTATTGAGCTCAATTTTATTCACGAATCACTCTCAATTGTTCAGTTACTCCAAAATTTAACTCAATTAGATAATTTCTGTATCATCTCAATAGTATATGTAAATAAACATCATTAATCCATCGTTGTGCTAAGATACATATTACCCAACTCATAGTCAACCAACCCTCAATTGTGCAGCAAAATATACTCACTTATCCTAAATGATTGAAATATTAAAAATACAGATATTGAAAACTGGGTTCTTCCATGCGGACCCTCACCCAGGAAATCTGGCAATAGACAAAGACGGGTCGTTGATTTACTATGATTTTGGCATGATGGGAGAGATCAAATCTTTCACCCGTGAGAGATTACTTGATTTGTTCTACTCTGTCTACGAGAAGGATGCTAATAAAGTACGCTCTCTCTCTCTCTCTCTCTTCTCTCTATCAATGAAGAATAGCAAATAGAGGTAGAGAAATAGGTGATTTCTATGTTTAAGAGGGCATTATTTTTTTTAATAAATACAGCAATGAATGATTTGTTCCATTCATCCAGGTTATGAAGAGTCTCATTGAACTGGAAGCTCTCCAACCAACTGGTGACCTTTCTCCTGTAAGTATTAAACTGTATCTCTTTTCATACGGACCCTTTAAACATATTTTATTGTACCTTGGTCATGTTTTCTTAAGTTTCCGAAAGAAACTGTGGGAATGCGATACTAAGAGGGTTGCATAAGTTAGAACATTATGTTATCCATAGTTATTAGATAACTAAGGGATTTATTTGCAAACTATAGAGGTCACTTTTAGGTAATGATGATTTTATTGGTAACTAACTTGTTGGTTATCTTCTAAACTAGGTAAGGAGGTCTATTCAATATTTCTTAGACAATCTCCTAAACCAGACGCCAGATCAACAACAAACTCTAGCTGCAATTGGAGAGGTGACATCTAGAGCTAACAATTTTGGTATAAGATTAAGTTATATTGTCCAACCTAACTTGAGTTAATTTGGCTATTGACTTTTTTCAGGACTTGTTTTCAATAGCACAAGATCAGCCTTTTCGGTTTCCATCCACATTTACCTTTGTTATTAGGGCTTTCTCTACTCTTGAAGGTTAACACCTTTGCCCATCTGAAATCTTGTTAATTTCTTCTGGTTAAAATATTCTATTCAATTTTGAGTTTTATGTTTTTCTGTTTAGTGTCTATTACGGACATTATTAGAAGTTAACTGCTGAAGCCATTAAAACTCAACCCTTAAAAAGTTTAGGTTATTTGATGAAAGACTAAACAACTTCCGAATAGGTCCAAGTTTGATACATGCCCTAAAATACATCTACAATTCTAATAATTTGGTTTTAATAGTATTTTGGAAGGTACTTCAATGAATGTACTGTAAAAGTTGGATTTTATGCAAAATTACCCTTTTTATTTGAAAGCCGATGCATTTCTTGCTTCCTATAAAAAGTTGAAAGAATCACATTGAAACTGAAAATCTTAAATTGATATTCAAAATACGGTTGACTTGTAGGTATTGGATACACACTAGATCCAGACTTTTCCTTCGTAAAAGTAGCTGCACCTTATGCACAGGTTTGCTCTGAATCCCTGTAGTTCTTTCTTTGTGAGATTTGCTAAGCACATGATTTGGCTTGCCGCAAGGTTGCATAGGATCTTCAGTGGCTATTTTTATCCTAATCGCTTACTATTTGTTGATACATAGTCCAACCTTAACCCATGATAAGTTGGCATTTGTTGATATATGGTTGACACTTTATAAGTTCAGAACTGTTATTTGTTTGCACAAATTTGTTTATAGATCTATAGTTAAAACAACTTAAGAGTTGAGTCTTTCTTGGTTTTTTTTTTTTTGTTAAAAGCTTCGCAGAAGCTGTTGAGTCTTTCTTGTTAATGGTTGATAGACAATGGCTGATACTTATATTTTTTTCTCTCCAGCAATTTTTGTATTTAATGGGTGAGCAAAAATATTTCCCTTTCTCTCGATAAAAACAAGGCAAAAAACCAGTTCATAATATTTGACAAACATAGTTTATCTATACATCAGGAACTACTAGACTTGAAGCAGAAACGACCTGGGGGGGTGCAAATTGTAGAGGAAATCCGAAAACAAGCCAATGATGTTAGTTTTTCTTACTCATTATTTTCCTCTGGAACTTTGACTTATCTTAGACTTGATCACTTGACTTCATCAAACTACAAGTGGGAAAATTTTCTCTGATTCCACAATTTTTTTTTATATAAAATTAGGCTAGAAATTCCACGATTTCCATGCCATACCGGGTTCAGAAAATAGAGGATTTTGTGCAGCAGCTAGAGTCGGGAGATCTAAAGTTACGTGTCAGAGTGCTTGAGGTATTGAAGGCAGCTATTTTATTTTATTTTTTTGATGTAGGAGTTCTTTCAACCTGTATCCAAATGAACTGGGTGTGTTTTGAATGCTGACCAAACCTAAAATTGCACCTCTCCTTTCATATATTTGTGATGTTTAGTTGTTCAATGACAGTATGTACTATCTATAGTTGTACCCAGTCAGGACTGAAGTGCATCATTGAGGCGCTTAATTGGTCATTTGGTCCATGTGTCCGGCTGCAGATACATCATTTATATTCTTACTCTGATACTCTCTCCCTCTCCCTCTCTCTCTCTCCCCCTCCCTCTCTCAAAAGTCTGAGCGAGCAGCAAGGAAGGCAACAATACTACAAATGGCAACTTTGTATACAGCATTAGGTGGGACCCTCCTAAATGTTGGGGTCGCATTGAACGGTCAAGGCAACCAACTGATTGCTAACGGCTCATTTGTTAGTGCTGGTATAGAACCTCTCTCATCCCTTTTCCTCCCAATTTCTTATATATAAATATACATAATCTGATTGATGAACTATTTATAAAATAACAGGTGTCATGTTGGCGCTAGTGGTACGATCGATGCAAAGAGTGAAAAAACTAGACAAATTTGAGACGATGATTTAACTTGTAGAGTTGTGTAAATGAGCAGCATGATGTTGTTTATAGTATCCATTAGTCTGAATTATTTTTTTTTCAAGTTATATCATCTGCTAAAGGCGGTGGCAAGCATACCATCCCTTGTGTCAAATTTGTAACCTGATTCTATGTAAACAAGTACATTTGTTTATTCGAGTCTTCAATCATTAGCAATGACAAAAACCAGCTTTTCGATATAAATTGTTCAAAAAAAAAATTTGCTTCTCTACAATCATAAATACAAAAACAGGCAAGTACCTAAGCTATCACAGTAGCAAATACAAACAGGCAAAGCAAACGAAAAAATTCTCATGCAAATTATGGTACAGCATAAAATTGAGATTAATATATTTTAGCATGTGTGGAAAATAAAAAAAATAAAATATTCTGTTGATTAATATCAGAACAACTAATTTTCAAGAGCCAGCACTGTAATCCTGTCAGTTTCATCATGCCTTTATGCGTACCACAAATGAACCTGGGCACAATTCAGAAATTGAAATGACAAAAGTCATTAAAGTAAATAATAGAAAGGATGAGAGCAAGTATGCGTGCGTGTGTGTTGTAAAAGGTAGTGAGCAATGATAACAATTTGGCTGACAGATACCAGTGCAGTACCAGGCCCAAAAGCTACAGGCACCATTAAACTCTCAATTTTGAAACCATGCCTCAACTTACCTGACTTACCTTTGATTAACAACAAATCTGGAATAAAAGACTCAACTAGGTATCAAGTATACGCATTTAACCCAAATTTGCCTAACATGAACTCCGTGATTTATAAGAAAAGGAGAATAATAACTAGCAAGTCCTTTGTTGGATCAGCATACCAAGTGGATACCACCAGTACATGCCACTAACAAAACCTAGCTGAGAATGGATGGTGATTCTTCCTGTAATTTCCTATTAAGCATCTACTAGCTTAATTAAATCTCAATTAATCCTCAAATCTATAATTACGTCACATTTAAGTTTGAATTGCTATCAATTGCCCAAATATTTGTAATATTGCTCAACAGAGCTTGCGTGCTCAATCAAACACAAGTAGCCTCAATAACCCTGAATTGTGCAATTAAGAAAATAGGTACAAGTTTTTCCTAATTCATAATCTCCAGAATTCCTCTGCATTACTACCACTCATCAAACCACGAGATGACTTCACAATACCCAGGAAGAAACACTAAAACACTAAAACTACAAGCTGACGTGTATCACAAGGGAACTTACAAGCTGGGAGGTTTGACATGTCGGCAGAGACAGCACAGGGGATGCCAAGGTTAGTGAGGGCCCCACGAATAATACCACAAGGGAAGTATAGCAGCATGCTTGTCATCTGCGCCCCGCTGTCAGCACCTGATTCGCCCTCCGACGCTGCCTCAGTGTTTGCCACAACTGCTGGATCCAGTGAGATTCGAGTCAGCCACCTGAAATGGTTGTCTTGCAGCACAAATGTCCCCTACAAATTAATGAATCAAAAGGAAGATTTTTTTTCAGGTTGGCTCCTGGAAAATCTCAACGCTGCAACTTCTGCAATCTCATCAAGAGGAGTACCAAAAACCTAATCCTTTTAGCCTTTATTCAGACAACCACGAGAGAAAACTAGTTACAAAAAGAGCATATGCTGTGGTTTTTTAGATAAAGAATTTCCATGTCCGCCACAACAAAAACTCAAAATATCATTCTTTTCCTCAATTTTACACCATGGAAGCCAGTCATCTAGAAAGGAAAAAAGAATATTGATTTTTGTCTTACTATCTGATTTGTTCCCAGCATACCATTTAGAACTTTGAGACCAGTAAGTAAAATTTTGATAAGAGAGTAGATGTGTTATTTGTTTCTCACTCAAAAATACAAGAGGCCTTTTAGAAATATCTCAGCCTTTGCCACACCAAGAAATTTGTTCCAGTGTACTATTAATTCTTTTTGTAGGGATGCGTAATGCGTAAATATTACCAAAATTTTACTAGGATAGAATAATTCAGCTTTTTCCTAAAAAATCTAACAAGGACGCTAAGAAAATAATGAAGCTTTTGCCATTTTACCTTACAAGTAGCATTTAAACATAAAATGACTTGCTTGAAATTTTCAAATTTGGAGGGGTATATTGCAGTTATCCTAACTGAAATTCAGCGATAAAATGGAAAGATAGCTCATTGCCTAACTATATGGTTAATTTTCACAGAAGCAACATGCAATTTTAGCAAGAGATGTGAACTTTCAAATTTTTGTCAAAAAAAAAAAAAAAGATTTCCTAAACAATCTGTGATGGCCTCTTGGAAAAGATAAAGATAGTGAATAGGACCATGTAAGATGTTTAATATTTTGGAGGGGCAAAAAGTGCAATCTGTTGCTAAACTGCACATATACTTTCCTCTTCAAAAAGAAAAGAACATTAACATTTTGTTAATCTGCTATTTGTCTTCAAGTCTAGCAACCTAGCATTCAGTACTAGGCACTTCAAAAAGTTTCAAAGTTTCAAATGGGAAGCAACTGTGATTTGTGCGCAAAGTAAACAGTAGAAGTACAAAGGTTTTGCAAAAGGAAACTATGCCCAACTTAGCTATCTTACTCCAAGCTATTAACTTAGCTTGAGCTCAGAGGAGTGCGTGAGAAGCTTCTAAATTTGAGAGGGAATCAAATACATTTTGCTACAAATTGGCCTTTCACTTACTCTGTGATTAGTCTTCAAGTTATCAATTTGCTTCTTGAAGACCTCAGTCCAGAAATCCTTACATATGAACTTTATAGCCTCCAAGTGATCAGCAAACCTTGGTCTCTCCATTGTGTATCTTTATTAAATTTAAGGGAAAAAAACAACAATAAGAGACAAAAATAGTAGTAAAAATAATTTATAATAAAAATGTGCTTCCGAAGCAGCAAGCCCTATAAGTTCAATTAAACCTCACCAACCCCAACACATTACACTTCAATTGAGCTAAATTTAATCTCAGATGTGTTTGTAAAACCAACAATACCCCAACAACCATTAAGCTTCAATTGAACAGAACCTAATCTCAGATGTGTTTTAAAAACATCTGATAAGCCAAGGGGAAAAAAGAGAAGTTTCGAAACTTGGTTTGTTCGCTATATATTTTTCTAGAGCATGAGGTGAGGGTCAAAGCCCCCAAATCACTCCCAGTGGCTCAAACCCGCATCACCCTCACAGAGAGCAATGCCTAAGACCAACTTTGCTAAGTGTGGTTCTCGGCTTAAACATTATATATTTTATATCTACAACTTAAATAATGAAAATATTGATTGAAAACGGTAATGCCTTTCAAAAGCAATAGTTGCTATACCAAACTGCAGTGCCGTACCTGTCAGTATCCTGCATAATGACCTTTCTTTCTAGCCCCATTTTTTCTAATTTCTATTTGAATATATGATGCTTAATGGCACATGTTTTACAAATTCCTGATTGCACAATTAACAAAGAATTGAGTTGATCAGGTTTCAGATTAAGCTTTATTGCACATTAAGGTTCAATTGAGGCAAACATGAAGCTTAAATGCATTCAAGAAGTTCCTTATAATTATATACAATATAATTTTCCTATGACAAAAACCTTCAAAAAATAAATGAACTGCCACCACTGAATTAATATTCTGGGTCCGCCACTGTAATATGGTATTATTCCAAGCAACAATTTCATTCCTTCCTAAACCCCAAACGCTACAACAAAGACCTGGACATTGAAAACATGAGAGGAGGTGAAGTTACCGCTCGGACAACTGATGGCCTACTTGATAACCGATGGCTTCGATCCGACGAGCTGCCACATCAGGTTTGGAAGAATAGAATCTAGTGGAATACGCCGATACCATCTCTATTATCACGCCGTCTATACAGCTCTCCGCCACTTCCCTCCCCATCTCTCTCTCCAGATCCAGACGTAGAGAAAATACTGGAGAGGTCAAGTGTCGTTTTAGTCGAAGAATCCTTTCCAGGCTTTTAACGGAGATGTCCAGTTTGAACCACTTCGTCGGGAGTCGTGACACTTCAAATTGGGCTTTAACTGTTATATTTATAGGGCCTAATGGGCCACAATTGACATTGCAGGCAAAAGACCTGATTTGCTTGCAGGCCTGTAGCTATGAAAATACACGAGTCTAGCTTCCAATGGTTTGTTAATGCTAAATCCAAAGATTTAGTAGATAAACCATGTTAGGTATGTATACCTTTTTTGGAGCACTTCAGAGTAGGTCTGATGGGCATCGGACCTACTCTGGTTCGATGGGTTTAATCACCGTCGATTTGCTTTAAGATTCATGCAGGTCGCTTTAAATTCGTGCGTATCTGTTTCAATTTTCGTGCGTACAAATCTTAAATTAGATCGGACGGTCATCATGGTCGTTGAACCTAAAAGTAGGTCCGATGGGCATCGGACCTACTCCGTTCTCTTTTTGGAGTACTTATCTTCTACTATTACTGTTTCACACCACAGTATTTATTTTTTGAAAAAGAATAGGAGTCAAAGCTCCTATTTTATATTAACCGCAATTAGTTACATTTTTTTTTTTTTTTTTTTTTTTGGATTTTGAGTTGCAAGTTGTTACCCAAAGTTGTATTTACATAAACTGAAAATAAAAAGAAAAAAGAAAAAAGAAAAATATAAAGCTTGAAATGTAGATCAGTTTTCAAATGCCAAGTCTGTTCAAACCAATACCCATGCTTATCGATTGTAGTCTCCACTGACCACTGGTACTATATTTCAAACCAATCAACTTGCATATCACATCTTATAGTGTAGCTGCTCACAAATTTTGAGATTTATCTTTTGCTCGAATTTTTTTTTTTTTAAAAGAAGAATTTGAGTCTTGTCTTTTATGCAAGTAAAAATAAAAAAAAATTATCGATATAGAACAGAGAAAAAGAAAATGAAAGTTTGGTTTAAGAAAAAAAATAAGAAAGACAAGAGGATAACGAAATCAAATCTCTTATTACACGTGGGTAGGAATTTCCGGCTACAAGGTCCATTCGTCTATTTATTTATGATTTGAACAGTTAAAATTAAAATATAACTTTGTGTCTACGTATGAACAAGAGATTCGGTTCCAAAGATAACGTGTTTGAACCGAGAATGGCATCGGTCATTGTGATTCGTGAAATACAACTGTTATGTCATTTTTAGTCATGAAAACTGAAAAGCTGTGAATTTAAATCAGTAAGGTTTTTCGATAACACAAGTTGTGCACATGATATCAATAGAACATTAGAACGTCAAGGTTTTATCTTTATTTATAGCTGAAAGTAATAACAACAGAAATTATGCGTGTTCCAGTGACATAATGAAAATGATAAAAGATAAAAAAAAATTGCAGTATTCTATTATAAATTTATAAGAGTAAAGCTAAGTTAGTGTGCACTATGTTCACTAAGAAGGTTTGCTGAATATAACTTCAAAATTTATTGGATTGACTTCAAATAACGAATCTAAACTGTTGAAACCGATCTACTTCATGAGTGATGCGTGTACATGCAATTTTTTTAAATTTTCAAATTCATTTAGTACAGAAGTCAAGCAGTAAAAAAATTAAGGTTTATGAGTTATTTTATTGCATTCATTTTCAATTATTTTTCACCGCTTGACTTTGCATTAGATGAATTTGAAAACTTGAAATTTTGCATGTACACACATCACTCGTGAAATATATTGGTTTCAAGTTTCAACGGTTTGAATTCGTGTTTGAAACTAATCTGATAGATTTTGGAATTATGCTCACCAAAACTTCTTGGTGAGCATAGATCAAGTTAGCTTTACTCCTATTATAATATAATATATTATAGACCTTCAAAAAATATAAAATATTATAGAATATTAACGTTACAATTCCTCTTATTAATGACGTTAACTCCTACCAATTAATGAGACGTTATAAATTCTCTCAAATTTTAAGCTTTGTCATACTTATCTAGTTATCTAAGAATTTAAAAATAAGTATTGCATTAAATAATTGTAAATCATCGTATCGTGAAAATTAGACAGGATAACCGCACGATTGATATAATTTCTTTACAATTTAATTCTGTAAAATTCATTAATCACAGAAAAATCTCAGTATATCATGACTATAATTTTCTGGATGTATGCAGAATTTTAAATTTATTTTCAAAGTGTCTGTCTTGTCTTTGCGAGGAAAACAAATGCAGTATTTAATATATTTTATAACCATGTCAATAATTTGTTGATGCATTTTAAAATTGAGTCCAAAAATACAAGAAAAAAAAGATAAGAAGATTGTATAATCAACAAAGATTAATCAAACTTTCTTGTAACACCTATTTCTGTTATTGTGATAAAGTTTTAAGAATTAATTATAATTGCTACAAGAGCAAGGTTCAAATGTCTCATATCTTTCGTATTTAATTTGTGTCTCGCATACTTAGAGCATCTTCATTCCAGAAATTCATTAGAAATAAAAAAAACAGTAGAAAGATAAAAAGAAAGGACAATTCTGACAACGAATGAGATTAATTCTTTTGTCTAGTGTGGCTTTAGAAATCAGTTTCTTAGTGAGAAACTTTTCAAAATAATTGCTAAATAAGCAATTCGCTCACATATCTGAAATTGAATTAGAATTGTCATGTCATATTAGAAACTGGGATAATTTATGGAATGGAGATGCTCTTATATATGTTTTAGAGTTCAAACAGTCGATCCGAACTTTAGATAGTTACAAAGCTATTGTTTTTAAAAGATTCCAGACCATCCAAAAATAATGATTTTGTATCGATATAAAATTTGGTCTCCAAGCACATTTCTATACAGAAATCATATTGTGTGATTCAGATGGACTGTTTGAACTTTAAAAATATAAATAAAGACGTGAGGCATAAATAAAACATTTGAAGTTTGAACCCTTCTACTGTTGAAATATATGAGTAAATTTGGTCTGAGTTTGAACTCACAAAATTTGTAAGTTTAACTTATATATTATTTGTTGCCGATAATTATTGACAACCTTACAAAAAAAACTTATATATTATCTTATTATTTTCAAACAACTAAATTGAATTGTTTATCTTAATTTACTTAATTAGACAGACCACGCGACGGTAAAAGGGGTCGAAAATGAGACGGACATCCCTTCTCGTGTGCTCAATTTTTTTGTGGAGTTCAAGAGATAGCGGGTTATTATTCAAATTTCAAAAAGAGAACAGAAATTTTAAATTTAAATTCGTTTGTCTAGAATAAAAATTTTGCGAGAATTTTCTAATTTATGGCGTTAGGATCTGGAGATACTATTTCAGGATAATAATATCATTCTTAGAAGAATGGGGCATTAATACAATTGGTTAAAAAAAAGTTCTATGATTGTTAGATATTCAAAGGTCGAGAGTTCGAGCTTCTCTCATCACTTTGCAATCTCTGTGAAGATTTCAAACAATAACAACTAAGCCTTTAACCTCAAACAAGTCGGGTAGGCTGGATTTTAATTTTTATTTTCGATCCAATACTAATTGTTCAGTGTGCCTACTCCTGATCCGATGTAGTGCCTACCCCTTGCCCTGAGCTAGTTTGATTCTTGAACCGATTTCTTTCGAGCTTTGGTCGATTTTGTGTATTACGTTTTTTTCGGATCTGCAATGCTCTATTTTGTAAATAGAATGAAGGAGAAAAAGAGAACAACAATGGTCTACGGTGGGACCTATCATTACAATTCTAAGGAAATGGGCCGACCGAACTTTTTGGGCCTTTTATTATTTAATACATATATTTCGGTTAAATTTTTATCTAAATTTTGGCTTCAATTTGCTAATTTGCCAAGAGCAGTCCCACTTTGAACTGTGCCAAATGAACTTTGAATTAGCTTAGGAAAAATATTTTAATACTGTGTCAATCGATTTTATGATTATAACAGATTTTTTATTAAACATAGTTATAGAGACTGAGTTGCAATTGTGTACCCAATAAGGTAATGGATTTGAACCTGATTAGTTATTTATATCCGATTAGTGCCCTACCTTGATAGAAACCATGGATCCGCTCCTGACTAGAAATGAAACACAACCGGAATTACAAAGTACGGTAGGGTTTCATTTCCATAAAGAATGTAGTTTTTTAAATTGGCTCGCCACGCCTTATCACAATCCTATTTTTTTTGTCTGATCTGGAACAAGCTGCGTAGAAACTACACAGACGGAATTTATTTGAAGATTTCAAAAAACAAAAGAAAATTATTTATCCTTAGAAAATATATACGAGGATTTGAATTGTCGGTTAATAAATTGAATGGAAAGCAGATAAGCGAAAGCTCTGATAATTAGTAATTGAGCTCCTGCCAAGATTTCTCAAAAAAATAAAAAGATAATTGAGTAATGGACCGAATGCTGATTGGTAGAATGCTGTGTCACAACTGACCTGGAATTGGTAGCTCATTTTCACACACTAATTAATATTTCTTCGTGCCAAATGCTGTGTCACTACTGACCGAATGCTGATTGGTAGAATGCTGTGTCACTACTGACCTGGAATTGGTAGCTCATTTTCACACACTAATTAATATTTCTGCCTTGGCCTTGGGTGCAAGTAGAGTGGGAAAAACGTGCCGTGCCGTGACTAAGTTAATTTTTCACGTGCCGTGCCGTGACCAAAATGTCAATGGGTGGTCACGGCACGCGAATGGTCATGCCACGTGAGTCACGCCGTGCCTAAACGTGCCGTGACTCACGTGACCTAATTACACGTGACTCGCATGACTACGTACCGTGCCGTGCCGTGACTAAATTTTTCACGTGCCGTGCCAAAGTTTCAAAAGATGAACACGGCACGGGACACGCGAGTCACGGCACGTAACTGACACGCGTGCCGTGCCGTTCCGTGACGGAACCGGCTCCGGCGTGCCATTTTTCCCACTCTAGGTGCAAGCAATTGAGCAAAGGATAGAGAAAGTATATTATAATTATTTATGTCCCCGGGACTCGGCTTTCACATTTTTTCTAACTAATTTTATTATTTTTAAAAAACAAATAGCTAAATTTACAAACTAATCGAGATAATTAATATGAAGTTGAAAGTAATTAGAATAACTTTGCAATAATTTAATATACTAATAACTGTCAAAATGTATTTTAATTAAAAGAATATTATAGCTGTCAGCAATTATTAACTGAATTAGTCAGATATATATATATATTTTTTTTTGGTACAAATATATTGTGTTAAAACAGATTATAGCTGTCAGCAATTAACTGAATTAGTCAAATATATAATGTTGGGATCGACTAACAGTCCCCCCATTCAGTCCCCTAAACGTCCCCCTAACTGTCAAAGTACAACTGTCAGTCCCCCATTCAACATACATTAATTCAGTCCCAAAATGGAAAGTATGAATACCTAAAATATGAAGTATGCATATCTAATTCATCAAGTATTCATACCTAACATATCAAGTATTAATTCATATACGGACTGGGGACCATTACTTTCGGGAACAGTAACTGTCAGACTGCCTCGGGGACCACAACCAAAAAGTCACGTGGATCACACCACCAGTCCCTCATTCATTGATTAAATTAATTCACATACAAAATGAAAAGTATGAATACCTAAGATATGAAGTATGCATATCTAATTCATCAATTATTCATACCTAAGATATCAAGTTCATACTCTAAAAACTGGACACAATACTACTCATCTTTTACACGTTTTTCAAGGCAGTTTTTTTTTTCTCCATTCATTCTAACCAATTTTTGGGACGATTTATGAGGAATTTTGCAAATCTAAAAACACGAATGTTTTCTATTTTTTTTTTCTTTTTCAAATGAGATCCATGATGACATACTTTTACACATTTTTCAAGGTATCAAATATTCAAATATGGAAAGTATTCATACAAAATGGAAAGTATTCATACCTAACATATCAAATATTTATATATAATTCATCAAGTATTCATACTTAAGATATCAAGTATTTAAATCCAAAAAACTGGACTCAAATATGGAAAGTATTCACCCAAAATGGAAAGTATGAATACCTAAGATATGAAGTATTCATACTTATGATAAGTATTTAAAGAAAAAAACTGGACTATTCAAATATGGAAAGTATTCATACCTAACATATCAAATATTTATATATAATTCATCAAGTATTCATACTTAAGATATCAAGTATTTAAATCCAAAAAACTGGATTCAAATATGAAAAGTATTCACCTAAAATGGAAAGTATGAATACCTAAGATATGAAGTATTCATACTTATGATAAGTATTTAAAGAAAAAAACTGGACTCAACTTTTACACGTTTTACACGTTTTTCAAGGTGGTTCAATGATTGAAAAAGTTAGTTATAATGGGGGGACGTTTAGGGGACTGAAGTGGGGGACTACATCTTTACTCTATAATGTTATATATGCGTTAGAGGTCATTTGAGAGAAAATTTATTAACTGAATTAGTCAAATAATATTATGTTCTTATTAGCAGCTAGTCACATCAACACGTATTCCAAGACTAGTGCGATCCACGTCAAACATTTTTTAGTTCAACACATTTCCACCGGCAAAGTCCTGTTAACAAACTCAATCCAATTGAGACCCAAAACTAGAGGTGTTAATGGGTACGATTTGGGTAAGAATGAAAGCATTTTTATATTCATACTCACTAAAAATTATAATCCGGATAGGATGAAAGCATTTTTATATCCATATTCATTGAGAATTAATCTTATTAATATTTTATCTTTATTTATTAAGAATTAACTTTACTCTACCCTACTTTTACCTGTTAAAATTATTGGGTAACGAAACGGTAACAGAAGAATAATGAATAATACTAATATAATAATTAATTTTATTATATTTTACCAATAGAATATCAAAACTCATTCATTTCACACATATATAATTACATTACTAATAATAAAATAAAAAAATAAAAACAAATATGCAATTAATTCCAACTAAATTATTTTTTATAAAGTAAGAGAATCTAAAAACACAAATATTTTTTTGGAAAAATTCAATTACTTAACTAAATAACAAAACATGTAAATAAAAATCATATACTAAATAATAAAAATACATAAAAATTATTGCTCAAACATTATTATATGAAATATCATGCAAATAAATATTAACATCACTAATTATTACTCAAACATTATAATATAATTTTATTTTATATAATTATTCTATAAGGTAACGGATATGAAATAACTTTTACCTGTACCCTTACCCGTTTAGCTAACGAAAAAAAATTCTTACTCATATTCAATTAGCTACGAAAAAAAATCTTACCCATATCCATCTCATCGAATATAGTACGAATAAAGTAAACGAGTAAAAGGATATCATTGACACCCCACCCAATTGACTACTGTAAGAAAGAAATTTTGATAAAAGAAAAGGAATTTCAAAAAGAGGTAGGAAATTTGGGCTAATTAGTGTGGATATGCATTCTCAATTTCTTTTTTTTTTATCTCAGCATGTAGGCACACACCTCATGCAACTCACTTTCTAAAGTTCTGCGCAGAGGCAGAATCGAAGAATTTTTTTTATAAACTATAAATTAAAAAAAATATTTTTATGAAATCAACATAATTATTTTTTTTACAAAAGTCATAAGAACCGAAATGACATTTCGGTACGTACTGGTTTCATAAGTTTTCAGAAAAATACATGTGTAGTCGTTGGTGTAACACCCATGGACTAGATGCCATTTCGGTCCAGAGTTTTTTTAGCCGGGACCGAAATGGCATTTTGGTCCGAACTTTTTTTTTTTTGGGGTTTGCTGTCAAGATGGAAAAAAAATAAATTGAGCGGGACCAAAATAATATTTCGGTCCGGTACCCTTTTTAGATTTTCTGTGGCGGCTAATATGAAAACTTATGAAACCAGTACGGACCGAAATGTCATTTCGGTTCTTATAATTTTTATAAAAAAAAATAATAATTACGTTAGTTTTCAAAAATATTTTTTTTATTTATAGTTTATAAAAAAAAGGTTTAGAATCGAACTTACTATGCCATAACCACTGTGCTAGCACAGCGTTGGCGCATTCTCAATTTCGATCTTATCCAACGCAGCGTTACATTGTATAGAAAAACGGGCCTGACAAGCCGCAGACGTAAGCTGTTGCTTTATTTTCCTAGAAGTTGAAGTTCTTCTGTGGCACATGCTTATGTGGGAAAACTGCAATTCTAGAGACTAGAAGGTACAAGTGTTAAACATCCATCTTATCTATATAGTATGATTTCAATCTTTTTTATTATGTGATAGTCTGTTATTTATAATTTAAAATGTTTATGAAATTTTAGCTTTATATTATCGAGATTTTAAAAACCCTCATAAGGAAAAATCATAACACAAATATATGACAGTAACTACTAATTTTTAAATATTTTTATTTTATTTCTCCTTTTGCTTTTCCTTTACTTTCTGAACAAGATATCTATAGTTATCCACATTATATATAGCTTATTGATAATGCTAAAATGATCAAATTTATAATGCACGATATCCATAAGTTAATCCAAACTAACATATGCTAATCATAGTAAACACATGAATTTCGCTCATGTTGACTTAACTCACAAATAAAGAAAAGAAGAATAACAATAATCAATAAAAATGCCTCATATTGAATTAACTCACACCTGCAAAGATAAAATCTGATTACTGCCGTGTTCCATTACCACAGAGAATCAGCCTTAGAAAATCCAAATACTGTGGGGAGCAGTGTCCACGTCAGATCATCCTCTTGGTCTCTTCACTCTCTTGGCTTGGATTGAGTAAAAGATAGGCATTCAAAATCAAACCAGTTCTTATCCAAGCTGCCACATCAGCTCAATTCAATTTCCAATCCAGCTCCATATATAGAACTCCTAGTCTCCTCTTATCAAATCTCTCCATTTCCTACTTCTGCTAGCACTGATATACATAAATTACACAAAGCAATAAAGCATCGATCTCCAATGGCTTCTAACTATACATATGGCATAGATGAAGAATCCGACAGGATCACCGCACGCTTAATGCTCCTCTCAGCACTTGGCCGGAACCCTTATGCGGCGATTAACTATGAAGATGAAGAAGTGTTTGACATACCCGACTGGGCCCCGTCTCGTTCGGCTCCGGCACCTGTCTTTTCAGAGGACAGTTGCCGTACCAGGCCAGCGGCCAGATCAGCAGTCGCCGGTCTGCACTCGACAATTCGGTCCGAAGGGGATCCGCGCAGGAACCAGGCTCCCTGTGCAGTGTGCAAGGAGGAAATTAAGATCGGCGAGAGGCTCACTGTATTGCCATGTACACATTGTTATCATGAGGATTGTATCATACCGTGGTTGAAGGTGCGCAACACGTGCCCCTTGTGTCGGTACGAGCTGCCGTCGGATGATGATCCCGGCTGTGAGAAATGCCGGGATTGAAGACAGATTTCCTCACAGGAGAATTATTAGTCAAATTATGCTGTAAGCCAAAGAACGGATAGCTTTTAGAGCCCTGAGCAATGGTGGCAAGATCGTTTACACTTTTGGATGGGGCTAAGACCAAACAAGCTCTCGCTACGAGTGTTGACAGATAATTTCTCTACAAAGACGGAGGAACTTGAAGTTTGGAATCAAGTACGCCCCGCGATTCAATTGAAGCTTGAGGGAATAAAATCGGTTGAATTGACACATTTTCTTTTTAGGCTATGAGAAGGAAGTTCAAAATGTACATGGTCTGTGTTGGAACTTCATATAGTTTCTGTGTACTAGGTGGAACAGATTTATATCTGACGATAGTTACCGAATCATTTAAAATTCGTTTCATATATTGATTTATAGTACAGTTCCAACTTGAATCTAAACCAAGCATCAATCGATTGCTCTCTGGATTAACGCAGCCCAATTTTGCCAGTAAGGCAAATAATTTTTGTTCCTTTTATCAGTATTTTTTGTTCCGACTGATATCATTTCTTTAGTAAAAAAATACTTATTTGATGGTAGAAATAATGTCGTTTTTAATTGCAACCCAACTTCACCAAAAAATTAATAATAACAACAGCGCCTGTTGCAAATCGTACACGTTGAAGGCAGGGGTGGAAACGGAGCGAATATGGAGCGGATAGTGGTTTTTACCATATCCATATCTTTTTAATTTTCCGAATACAAGATACGGATATCAGCCGAATAGACATTCGAATACAGATACCGATTGGATATTTATTAAAAAATATTAAAATTTATAATATTTATCTAATTTTAATTTTAATAGTGAATAACAATATTTTTTTCATAACATATATTAAAATCATATTAGTATTCATATCCACACGGATATTCAAATATGGGATATCCATATTTAATTTTTCAAATACAGATTGAATACAAATTGGATATTATCCATACCATTTTCATCTCTAGAAGCAAATAAAAAAAATTAAGAATGGCATATCCAAAACTATTTTCACGAGAATTGAGAAGTCTCGTAAAAAAGTAATTACAATAGGAATTAATAAAAAAGATTAGCACCTAAATTTTCCCCAATTTATTACACTTTCTTAACCCTAGCAAAAGGATTTATGGGCACTTTTAACTCGGCCTGCTGTTTCACATTTCCCGTTGAACTAGAACTGCCCTCCTTTCCAGGAATTTCACTTGAAGAATTGCCTTTTGTCTTGACAAACGTTGCCAGTTTCTCCAATTTGCTCCCGACTTTCCTCTCTTTTGAAATATCTTCTCCTTCCACGAGGTTATCTCGGGGCGAAGAGTGAGTTTTGACCAATTTCAGGGTTTCTGTTGCTGGTGATGACTTGATTTTTAATTTAATGGTGTTTTGTGTTCCGTTGTAGAAATCTGGAGTACTCTCCATCATGGGAGACAAACTGTTTCGCGGTTGAATGCTGTTTGTTGTTCTACTGTTGGATCTGACAGTTGGGATTGGTTCGGGCATCTTTAAGTCCTCTAACATCCTTTCCTGAGAAAAAGAATCCAAAGCTTCAGTAAAAGATACCAAAACTATATATATTTTTTCATAACCAGTTGTACATCACATATCCAGCAACAGCAAGCACAGCAATTAGTAGGTACAGCCATAGAGGTCGTGAAAGACAGGGAAATTCAGATGATTGTACAGTAATGTGCCAAGGACTACAGCATCAGGCATCTACCACGTCTGTAGTAACATTACTGAAACATGCCAATACCATATCAGATCACTCCACAATTGTTTTACTGTTTTCTGGCTGTTGTAATGTGGTTGACTTCCCTTGCTTCAAGTGAAGGCTTTTCTGGTCTTTATGAATGTCAATGTGTTGTAACAACAGGATTTGAGCTCTAGGGGGACAACAAAGAAGAAATAAAAAGAAAACTATTTGCGAACACATAAAATGTCAAAATATCATATATAATCCTGAAGGGAGATGCAATATGTATGCTACCTTCTAGGATTTCCAATGTACCCTATTCCGCTTCATATCCACAAATGCAGAACAATTTTAGCAGAGAGGGTTTCATGTGAATTTCCCTTTGGGTTTATAGTTTGATACTTTCTTTTGCATGATATGCATGACTTTCTGATGCTCATTAAGGGCTTTTAAAAGATGATTAACTAACCTCAAGAATGGCACTGAACTTCTCTTGCAATATGGGCAGCTTAGATGCCGTTACAATTGTTATTGCACCTTTTAATGATTTCTGGGTGCTAAGCAACCTAGCTAGCTCTGTAGCCCGCACCAGCCTATCACCTTCAAACAAACAATTTAATCAATGAAATGTAAAATATATAAAAAAGAAAACAAAATAATTCATTGCCTTCACAGCCCTTTTTGTTTCTTTAACAAAATTTTCTTCGTCAGTCTGGTGCTTGATTGTGCATCTGAGGGTAATCCAAGACTGAATAATTATTAATTATTGTTGTGCAAAAGAAGTGTTGGTTAATTTTTCTTTAGGTGGACTTTGTTGCGTTGCTTTCTATTCGATGAACCACGAATATGTACTTCACTCTTTCCAGGAGTTTGCTCAATTTTCTACCCCTAAGCTTTTTGTTGAACTGGCAAATTAACAAAGAAGATATGTTGGTTATTCACAGAATCACAGGAAATGGCAAAGGTTAAATGCAATTCGCAAGCACAAAAAAGAAAGAAAGAATGTGCCATTTGCAATAATACACTTAATTGATACTTACTGTGACAACAGCTAGCAATTAATTTCAAGATGCATCGATCGAGTTTTACTTCTAGGCTGAATGCCTCATCATCCAAGGCTGTCACATCTAGGCCGCATGCTTCCATATCTTTTATTTTCTTTCTTATCTGAGATTCATGCATTTTAAATATCAACATTCTATTTATTCAAATAATCTCATTATGCCCCAACAATATATCTAAATATCATGCATTTCAAACAAGAAATCACATAGGGCCCACCAAAATATGAACTATCACGGACACTTAATATCCTAAATTCTTAAAAGTTAACCAAATGACTTCTCTAGCTCAGTTTTGTTTAAAAAAAAAGGACACTCGGTCCAGAGGCACATGCATGGACCTGCAAAAAGATTGTTTTTACCTCAGAAAGTTGGAGATTGTTGATCATAAACTCATTTTCAAGCTCATCGGCCCCCAAATCAGAAGATGCTATTGGGGATGAAAAATCAAGTATGGTCAGCACTGGCTTAGGCATCACCTGAAAAAAGCAAACCATGCCTATTTAACCATTCAATTTTCTAGTTGATCCATTATGACCAAGTTTGGCTGCATTGATCATAATGTACCCCAGATTTTGCAGTTACAGACCAGCACTAATAATACACTCACTTCCGTTACCTTAAGATCAGATTGGTATGGTCCCAAAGTTTCTTCCAATAGGAGTTCCCCCAACAGTATACAAGTTCA
Organism: Carex littledalei; assembly: GCA_011114355.1. Taxonomy (NCBI): domain Eukaryota; kingdom Viridiplantae; phylum Streptophyta; class Magnoliopsida; order Poales; family Cyperaceae; genus Carex; species Carex littledalei. Next base: position 6,557,861 of record CM022097.1, read on the forward strand.
ATTTTTTTTTTTCATTGAAAGGTTCACTAGCCATCACCAGTCTAAACAAAGCTTAAGTAATCCAAAATTATTCATTTCAGACACCAAGTGACAAGCAGACAAAAAGAGAGAAGCTTTAAATTGATCAACCAGTACTGACACCATCACAGGTGGGACCATATTATATTAACCTACTCAATGGCTTTTACCAGTAAGTAAACTTACAGAAGGATAGGATTCAGGTGATTTGCAGACTACGCAAAATAGTTTTGTTGCATTCAACCCAACAATCCAGTAATTCTCATCTTCCGATTTCCTAGCTTTGTCAACACTGCACAAGTAGCATACAAATCCTTATTACTTCTATCATTATGCCCCTGCTTTTTTTTTTTAAATGAAACAATATAAACAAGGACCCAAAACAGAAACAACCCTAAAAAAAAACCCAGATGAGCAATGCCTTCAGCTAAATGAAACTATCATGAACATCTCACCCCCTTTCACCCTCACCTACTGGCAACACCATATCTGTACCACTATTAAGCTGCATGCCCCTATATTCTATATTCTATGAATATATACAACCCTTCAATTGGTAAACATAAAGTAGATCAAATGTATGCTTCCATGTCAAAAAGTTAAGCTTCCTTTTCACTAAGGTAAAATGTCATCTCTTGGCAGAGTAGAATGGTTTATGTTTAAAGCTGTGGTTACCTGAACACTGGAAGCCAAGAACCACCAAACTGGTCACTATATACTCGCAATATTCCCTGAAAGCCATAAGTATTAAAATAAATCACAACCCCAACACAGGAAAAACAACAATGGCAATAGCAATGATAAAGTTTATTGACCTTGGAGTCGAAAGAACAAATTCGGCCATCTTCACTAAATCCAAGCCATGACAGATGGGAAGATAGAGTCAAGGGAAGACGACAGCTTATAGTTTGTGTTGCGTACCTTATGTTAAAAACTTTCATCTCAAGTACCTGAACAAAAATATTTCAACTCAAAATTCCAAATGTACGAGAATATATTTAAAACAACTAGCATGAGTAAACAACTAGACCTGTTCTCCAGAGGAAAGGCAATCAGAAGCATGAGTCACAACTGCCAAGAGATCTTCAAATCCTGCAAGCGTGACTACTGGGCCATTTACAGAAAGGATATGCATCTACAAGAAAGATAAATAATACATACAATTTCATTCAATTACTCGCAAAGACGTACGTTGTATAAATTACAAGGAAAAATGTTGAGGGTTAAAAATTAATGTGAACGGGCACATCTTACAGCAGAACAACAGATCAATCAAGAGTGTCCCTGCGAGTAATTTTTTTTGGGGGTTGGGGGGTTTAAGGCAAGTACTTGTTGCAAATTGTGCACATTGTTTTCCGGTTCATGAAAAACAACCGATGTACTCCAAATTTGCAACCAATGTCCAATATCTTTTAGGTTATTAGGAAATAACAGAGGTAAAAAAATCTGGTTCAGCCAAAGAAAAGTCCCTGACTTCCAAATAACTCTAATCAAAATTGCTCAATATACGAGTCCCTGGGAGCTCATGCCTAGTAAGCCTTCTTAATATACTTCCAGTTTGAACTTTGAAAGAGAGTAAACTCATTAGGAGTTTAGGGGTAGAGTGACTTTTTCAACAACAGTTTGTTCTTGATTGCAAAGATTAGAATATTTTTTCTGTCACGGATGCAAATACATTAAGATTTTCAATATAACGTGCATAAAAAGAAGTGAAGAGAAACCTGTAAGCCGCCTTCAGTGAAAATGCGAAGAAAATTGAAGCTAGTAACAGCAGCTACCCAATTTTTACCTAGCGTGACAGCCTTTACCTCTTCTAACTCAAATCTCATTGACCACTGGAAAAGGAAATTCGGTATATTATTCAATTATCAGAAACAATTAAACCAATTAATATTTTACATCAGAAGCAAACCAGCTTCAAGGCCCTTTTTGGCATCCTCTTTTCTTAATTTGTTGGTTCAAGTTGCATAAGATAGGATAAACTGAGAACTCATTAAGGCTTACTTGTACAAACAAGGGTTAGCTACATAAATGTAATAAGGCCTAACTCTAACTTAAGCCCAGTACAAGAATAACAGAAAATATCAGTTTCTTATAGCGTGCCATATGAAATTTGCACTACTTGGGTTATACATAAAGGACAGTTTTGCACACATACCAACAACTGAAGGAGACAAGTTGTGCCAAACTAGCCCTTTGTTCTTGTTTGTTAGGTTAGGGAAGGAGGAATGGTACTTTGGTCATTTTCTAAGTAAATAGGGAAGGAAGGCACATGGGGTAGTTTTTTCACATCTTATTGTGGCACAATTCACACCCCCTATTTTTGTTAGAAATTACAAGGTACTTCCAGAAATAGGTGAAATGACCTATAGTATATAGGTAGCTCCTGAACCAGAGAGAGAGACCTCACTATTGTTAGCCCAGCTACCAAAAGGCCGATACATGAGAGTGCTCATATTCTTTTCTCCCTTGAATGGACTTGCGAGCACACAACCGCTTTCATTTAATGCAGCCATGGTGAAGCCAAAATAATCGGTCATGGATGGGACCCTTGGGCCTCTTCCTGTGTCATGAAAGTCGACCTACAAGCAGTTTGGCCCGAATTAGTTTTGAGCTGCATAATTTCTGCATTGAGTGTCTTTCTCTTTCTTTATTTCATTTTATGTGTATTTGCAGGGGCGCAGGGATGATTTTATCAATTAGGAGCTCAAATATAAAGAAAAATCTGCAAGCAACAAAAGGGTGATTGACACCTACTTGGTTGGGTACCTCCTTTTGAACCAAGGTTTATGAATTTGGGGGCAAAACATAAAATTAGCACGCAGGCAATAACAGTGTGATTCGATAACATACTGGCTCGGTGTTGTTTTATCCTTCTTCAATCACTTTTGCCCCAATAGCAAATAAGCATTCTAGGAGACAAATCTGAAGCTCCACTAGATAAAATGTTCGAATAAAAGGTAACCATTCATAACTATCAACATAACCTAAGAACAATCAAATATACCCTGCAAAGTTAAGAAAGGTTTTCCATCGTGTTCTTATTTTGATAGGTTCACCCACACATGAAATATTTCCAAAAGATTAGCAAATAAGATCTATCTTCTCACCTCTACATGGGAAAACCCATCATTTTCCAGGGAAGTGACACAACCTAGCAAATTATAGCACAAAAACCGCCTTTTCCCTTGTTCAGTTGGTGTAGACCCCGCCTGAAATGCCTCTTGCATCATCACCCCTCCTCTTTCTCTAACATCACCATCTCCTCTCTTGCACACATTCTCCCTTCTTCTCTTTCTAGACTCGGTCTCTTGCAGGACCTCTTCCCCTTCATCAAACAAAGGTCCCCTCTTTTTCACCTTTTTACTGCTGATTGGAGTGAAATCACCAGCACTTTTCTCGGTGCTATCATCCAAACTTCCTGAATAACAACTAATACCCTTTCCCAGTACTTCATCTTCATCTTCATCTTCAAATAAAGCATTTGATTCATTCAAGACCACACCCTCAGTAGGAGACTTCATGCTAATTGGTACCGGGTTCTCCCAAATACCAAACCGACCCATTACATCAATTACTGCCAAGGCATTTCCAACTGGCTTCCAACTCAGCCCACAGACTCTCTCCTCAAACTTTTGCCTCTCTATATCTTGCTTCAAGTCAACGTCCCAAATTAGAACCTGCTTATCTAACCCTGAAGTTGCTAAGTATTTCCCATTTGGAGACCAACAAAATGAGCAAACCGATTTCTCATGGTCGCCCTTCAAATTAAACAATTTCTCGCTAGTATCCCTGTCATACATGACTACATCATTTCTCAATCCTGGTACAGCTAGCATCTCACCATCAGGTCGCCAGCTTATAGTATTTAAAACTGATGAATCAGAGTTATGATTTGGGGCTATGGATTTGAGAGTGTGTACCGGTTTACCAGTACTGAGTTCCCAGTAAATGACAGTACCAAAGGAATCAATTGAGGCAAGGTAATCATTTTTGGGGTCAAAGGAGAGCCCAGTAACCGGACCCTTGTGGCCCTTGAGAACTCTTGAGATAGTCAAATCGATAGTTGAGATTAATTTGATGCCATCATCATCTCCAGCCGCAGCAAGGAGAGTCCCAGATTTGTTGAAGGCTAGGGATTTTATTGGAAGCGTGAAGCGAGTCACGTTGCCCTGAAATGCTCCTCCTAGAGGGTTACAAAATCTAAAGAAGTTAGAGAGTGAAATAGTGCAAATCAAGGATAATGTATCATCACAGACAAGTATGTTCCAAAGTTTGGTCAGCACAGAAGAGCTGACTGGGTCGGCATTGTATTGGCATTTTACCATTTTTGTTGGTCATATATGTATTAATGTGTGCTTAAGCTTCGGTAAGTACCTGCCCCTACAGAAAATCTCAATTGGACAGAAAAAAGGTAAAAAAGATCCTATATGAAAGCAAAACAAGATGATAAGATTGAAGAACTGACTACACACAGGGCGGATCTACATTCATTATAGGGGTGCTAAGCCACCCCTATGATTTTAAAATTTTAATTATGTGTATTGAAATTTAATTGAATTTTAATTTTTTTAGAACTTTTTATATAGTCTAGCCCCCCTCATAAAATATAAAATGTTTACTTGTAGCCTAGTGATTAGAACTCTAGTTTGTGGTTGTGGGCATTGGGTTCAAATTCCAGCCACCACATATTGTGCTTTATTATTTTCCGCCCCGTTCAAGATTTTCTAGTTTCACCCTGACTACACGTACTTGCAAAGAGTGCTATACAATATAGAGAGGAACAAAAGACAGACAATCAGTAAAAAGAAACCTAAAAAACATGGGGACCGTCCGAGTACCGGTGGTACTCTGCTAAATTCGTGTGGAGTCGCCAATACACGTCTCACGCAGCAAGAAAAATAATAAATTAATCAAGCAGATAAGAATTAGAGGCGAAGAAAAAGAAAAAATAAAAAGCAAGTTCACCTGGGAAACTACATAGTTTGACTGAGTGGTCAATGGAGCCTGACGCAAGTGGACTCGACGTTGGCCCTAGAGCAATTGCGGTGACTCCTTCCTTGTGGTGTCGGAGAACCACCGGTGAAGTTACCACCCCGGCGCCGGACCGACCCGGTGGAGGCGCTGACATATCATGAATCAGCACCTCCGTGTCGGAAGCACAGCTCGTTGCCAGGTGGCACCCGTCGTGGGCCCACACGACGGAACATGTCACTGGTGTGTCCGACTTGTGCGCTTCTTTCAGCTTCAGCAATCTACCCATGGGGTTGATTTTCTTTTTTCTTTGGTGACCGTAATATTCACCTCTTTAGCCTTGCTTTGAGCCTTTTCTTTTGAAGGTCTGAGATTGGGATTCGGTACTTTTGCTAGGGTTTGGGGCGCTTAGAAAAATTGGCGGGAAAATAATTAGGCCGATGTTTAGGGGAAACCGGGAAAGGAATGGGAGTCCATATCCTCTAAGGTAACATAGTATTTCTGTTTAGATCCGGACTATCAGAAATTCAGAATCCGAGTAAATCTGTCCCGAGGCAGAATGCACGGCCCTTTAATATTCGTATGGATTCTGATCGGACGGTCTGGATCTGAACAATAATACTCTGTAATTTCTGTTTCCTTCGGTGATATGAATTCAAGGGATGGATGGGAGGCTTCGGCGCTTTGATCCGACCGTTAGATCTCCCCAAGATGCTCGTACGTTTATAATCAGACGGTTCCACGACCAACTTGTATATTTTTTTTTCTTCTTGTAACGCTCGCGTGATCTATTGTCATTTGTCAGGTAGTGTAACCATAGTAACATACCTCGCGAATAACGTATATGATTTGTGTATAATTAGTTTTTTTTATGTTTTCGAATCGAACACTGAATAAAACGGAGAGTAGATTGAGCAGGTTAAACGGACTCTCTTTAATATATGCAAATGAATTCTTGCAATAGAAAATTTGTTTGCAGTCATCAGATTTTTTTCTGATTAATTGAAATGAAAATTTTCTCCGTTTCATTCCAATAGGTAATTTTGATATATTTTAACAAGTTAATAATTCACATTTTACGTGTTTAATATTTAAAATTTATTTTGTGTAAGATCAGTACATTGAATAATTATCTAATTATTTATATTTGTTTCAACAACTTTTAATTAATTCTATGCAAAAATGAAATCAAAATATTATATACTTTGAATATAGACACTTGATTCATTAAGCAGATCAAAATACTTTAAGCTCATCATTGGAAGCCAATCTAGTTGATACCGATTAAGTTTGAGATCATACTTGCTTTACTCTTAGCACTTTGTCTGTTCTGTTGGTCAAACCATATCAATGTTTCCATTATTTGTCATTATTTTGGGATAAAAGCAGGCTCTAACTCTTTTAGCTCAATTAATCATCCTTTAATCAGAATCAATACTTATTGAAGTATAATACAATTGAATTCAAATGAATTTCTGGGCTGTTATCAGCCTTTCATTAAGAAAAAAAAAATTCATTTTTTTATCGGAAATCAAGACTTACTGAAGTACAAGTTTTTTCTCGTTCGGAAAATCAATGCTCGTTGAAGTTTAATTCATTTATCTTAAGCAGAGTTCTAAATAGCTAATAGTTTTTTTTGGACCTTAAAAACTATAACGCTATCAACTGCTTTTCTTTTATCAGGATTCTAAATAGCTACGCTATAGATTTTTTGGACCTTAAAAGCAATGACGCAATAATCGCTATTTAAAAAGATCAAGTATGTCAAATACCTGCGCTGGGCTTCACGTAAAATTCCGCCATGTATTTGTTCTGGGGTTGGAAAATGAAAATAAAATACGCTGTTAATTTTTTTGGCTCAATCATATTAAAAAAAAAAAAAAAATTGGCTCAAATACAGACAGCAACAATACAGCTACAATAAAAAGCTTAAAAATGACAGAGAGGGTTATCACTAACAAAATGACAAAAAATCAACGTCCTGGCTCCTAAAATACCAAAGTAAAAGCAAACAAGGAAACACTGATAAGCAGTAATAAAAAAACTATATAAGCCAAAACTATATTGTAAATTTACTATGTTACAAAAAGGCTAACACAAAACTAGAAACAAAAAGATACACACTTATTGATACATTATGTAGATAATAAAGGAGACTAGAACCACAAGTAAAGCCAACGAAAGGTACTTCCAGCTGGGAATTGCCGGCGTAATATCTCTAACGGATTCAAACCTGAAATCAGTATGAGATTTTTCATCGGCTGGCATACTTCTCTCCGTTTCAACCTCAGTGACCTCACTAACCATCTCTGCTGCAGCTGAATTTACCTAATAAAAGGCAGAAGGCTGTAAAAAAAGGGTTATGGCAAGCATCATAATTTCAGATAATACATGCAATCTTTCTCTAGTAACCCTCAATTGTCAAATTATGTTCCAACTTAATTTAATTGTTACTACAACCCACAATCTTGTCTCTAGTAACCCTCAATAGTCAAATTAAGTTCCAACTTAAATTTAATTGTTACTCCCAACTTTTGAGTTTAAGCACAAACATGATGAGGAAATTCAAACAAAAAATAAAAGCACTTTCCCCCAGTCGGCCAGATAAATACCATAATAGCAGGTGAATTAGCTTGTGCTAGAACCTGACTGAAAGTGTTCGAAACTCTGGGAGTGATGAGTAAAGACGCATAAACAATAAAGGAAAGTATTAAATCCTGGATATATATAAAGCTGGCATTTAAAGGACAACATTTGCAGTATTTCTTCACCAGGGCTGGTGCACGTACCGGTTTTCCCCAACACCGGCATTAGCTTTGAGTACTCAATTATCAAACAGCCTCACCATTTTGCTCTTATTCTATTTTTGCCTCACCACCAGACCTCCTTTGGTGTATAGACCGTGACTGCACCATCGAGGGTTTTTTTGGAGCACCATTTCACAATTAAACACAATTGGCTTAACTCAGGTCTTAATGCTTAGACTTAGGAAAGCAACTAAACAGATACCACCGGTCAGGCCCAGAACCAAGATTCAAACCCAAAAAACAAATAATAAACTAATAAATATATAGAGAAATCAAATAACTTTAAAAAAGAAAGAAAAACTCGCCTCAGTAGGGGTGGCAGATTCATTTAATGATTCCACATTGGGACTCTCGAATGCATTTTTGTTGTGAGCTCCATTCTTTTTCTTAAATTTCTGTGCCATAACTTTATTTTTCTTCGAAAGTGTTGTTAACTACAAAAAAAAAAAAAATTATAGGAAAGGTCCTTCGAATGCAATTTTCCGGCATTAATTTAAAAACAACAATTAATTTCATGTTTTTCTGTTTGAGTGGTACCTTCCCACATCCTACCTGCTGGTATTAGACATTTAGACTCTGTACCACACCAGATGGGAATCACCAACTCGGCAGGTATAAACAACACCGTGCTGGTTTAGTATATATATTACCCAGAACCACACAGGTCTGGTACTGCTATGTACATGCTGTATAACAGGCCTTGTGCAGGAATGCATTATAAATTGAATCACAAAGTTTTGGAAAGAAATCCAAAAACCTAACCTGCAAATGCAGCCGCTCCCTCTCCAAAGCAAGCTTTGTGACAAGGTCTGCTATAACCTTGGCTTTGCTACCAATATCCTTTGCAGTCGTAGCTTTTACACTATTCATCTCCTCCAGAGATCTCTCTAACATCCCAACCTTAGACCTCAAAAACCCTACTTCTTCATTAAGTTCAGCATTCGTCTCAGTCAACCCATTACACCTGGCCTCTGCCTTGTCAGCCCTCGTTTCTGCCTTTGCAATCTTCCCCTTCAAATCCCTGATCAAAGTATCCATGTCTGACACTGTGCAATTTAGCATACTTTCATTCTCCTTTATAGCCTCAAGTGCTGCATTCGAATGCTCCAGCTGGTTCTCCAAATCCTTCACCTTCCTCTCTAAATTTATATTATTTTCCGTCTGCTCGCCAAGCTTTCCACTCAGATCACCAATTTTGTTTTCCCTTTCACGCAGCCCATTCTCTAGTAACTGAACTTTGAGTAGGTTCACTTGTTCCGCAGAATTCAACTTGCCCGCTATATCCTTAGAAGTACCAAATAGCAAATCAGAAGTGGTTTCAGCCACAAAAGCTCTAGCGAGAAGTGATTCTACCGACTTCTCAAGAAAGTGTGATTCCCTTTCAACTTTTCTAAGTTTAAATTTAAGGTCATCCTCTATGGATTTGGCTTCACTGAGCTTTTCCTCAAGGTCGAGCTCTCTTGCAATTGATTTCTCCAGCATCTGTAACACTTTCCTTTGTTTTCGAGGAGAGAGAATTTTGCCCTCAAGTGAGAGGTGGCCCGAGTCAGGTGAGCTAACCTCGCTAGAGCCTGCATTTAGTTACACTGAATTAGGACATACTATCTCTTTTTCAGAAGCAAATGAGGATTGGATCCGGAAATAGCATTCTCTGACAGGTGCTTACACTTTTAGCAATAGTCAGGTATAATCGATCCATATGCAATTTTCCCAAACTTATCCTGATAAAACCACAATGAAAAACAACTAAGCTTCAATGCGACCCATTAGATTAAGTGCCAATGATGCAATCCACTTTGGCTTAATTTATTACAGGCCCTCTTTATAAAAAAAATAACTTCACAATCATCTCTCAATTTAACAAATCTTCTTAATTAACACCAGATTGAGTAACTGGGACTCAAAATTAGCACTAATTTGTGCCTCGCCTATGCCCACATTGTGATTGCAATGAGCATCAATTTATTAGGAGTTCAGTTAACCTATTAATCTTGCATTAAAAATGGGAAAGACAGCAAATAATAGCTTCAAACTGGTCAAAGTGATAGCAAAACCCATAGTAGTACCATTGTGAAATAGTCCCTATCAGTATAAATCATTACTAAAGTAATACGTAATCCATAATCATAATACTTGTATCAAGCATTATACTAGTTGCAAACTTACGAGATGGATCACCTAGCAAATCTAGGGTTCCCTTGAACTTGGCAGACCCTGCACTGAGATCAGAAAGAAGCTGTTGTAAATCCTCCATGGCAGTCTCCGCTTGCACCATCTTCTCCCCCATTGCGTTAGCAGGTTCTTCACCAACAAGGTGATTCTTCACCTCAACTATATCATCCTTAAGAAATCCTACGAATTCCTCCAACTGCTTCACCTCAGAGTTCAAGTACGCAGATAGTATATCAAATTCAAAAGCCTTTTGCACTGACTCGTTGTCTGGTAAGGAGTCGGTGTCGAGAGTAAGAGAGTCGATCGGGCCCGATCGTGATGCTACCTCCATTTGAAGTATCTGAAGGTTCATGACCTTGTCCGAGGAGTAGGCAAGGTCATGCTGTATCCTTGTTATAGTCTCCATGGTTTGTTACAGAGAGGGAGGGAGGGAGGGAGGGAGAGAGATTGGCCGAGTTGATCTGATGAAGGAGAGGGAACAGAGGTCAGAGGTTGGGTGGGGTAGAGATCGCGAATTCTCTATCGTGATACAAGGTAAAGGATTATTTATGGCTGGTACAAGACCTGTGGGGTGTTGCAAATTCCCGACACTCGGGGACCACATAAAAGCAGCTCTGTGGCGGATTGGACGGGTCTGATCTCGTTAAATGCCCGCAAACTTTCATCTCGAGAGTAAATTCCATTATCCATGGACCCTAATTCCATATAAATCCCAGGGTGCCGACATTATAAAACCCTCAATCGGCAATGGGGTTGTACTGTAGAAACAACAGTGACACCCCCTCTCTTTGCCATCGGATCAGAGATGAAGGGCCTCAAATTAGTTTATCTGACATCAGCTGACGTCATCTCCAATTTGACACCATTCGCCTCTTCAATTCGCCCCAAATTGAAAACAATGCTGGGAGAGCGCCACCTGCCCTCTCCAATCTCGCTCCCCAAAACCTTACCGGGGCTTCATTCTTACCGACGGGACCTATGCAAATTGACCTCTATTGCATAGTTCTTCTCATTTTGCTCTGGCCTTTCCACGGCGTAGTCTTTTTTCAAGTAAGGCTTACTGCCTGAACACTATTGTACCTGAGAATCTCCTCTATTAAGGCACTTGCTCTTTCGCTCAGCCAACTAAACTCCTCTCCTCGTCTTCTCGTCGCGCGCTCATCTCCATCCTCCCCTGTACCTTTGGCGTAAGAACACTCTCCAGTTAGAAGGGGGTTTCCGCTGTGTGCGATTGGAAATCGTAAGTTGTGTTGACATTTACGCTATTCCATTCCCTAGGGACCTCCGCAGAGAGAGAGAGAAAAATAAGGAACCCTCTTCCTCTTCAGGTACTAATTAAACCAATATCTTCTCATTAAATGTCTCCTCTTCGATCGATTTACATACCTAAGCACCGTCTCCTGATGCCCAAATATTTGATCTAAGAATTTTTCTTTTCTGTGCTTGTAATTTTTGCTAATTACGTTCATAGATCCAAGAGATTTTGTCTTATACTTACTTCTTACATAATCGTCTTTTGTGAATTTTGATTATTTCTACTCTTTTGCTTATTTTGTAGGAGCAAGTTTAGAACGATTTGTTTGTGGAAGCAACTCAGGTTTTGACAAGGCATTCAGCGACACTGCTCTACAACTCGGCCAAGAAATGGTGTGTTCTTAACCCCATCTCTTCTGTGGGTTTTATAAAATCCATTCAAGAATTTAATTTTGTTGAAGATTTCATTCGGTCCGATTGGAATGGATCCATGTAGGTGAAGACATTAATTTTTAAGTTTTTTAGTAAAGCAATATCAAAGTCTCTTAACCTCTTAGAACTGCATAAACGGTGAAAACAATGTATATTGTAATATATAATGAGAGTATGGTTGGTATACTAAAATAACAGGGTATAAGAGTACGCTGGTAGGGAGGTTTGTGCCTTCTCAAAGAATGTCATGATGTCAATGAAAGGGCTTCTAAATTGTTAAAACAAAAATTAAGAATTACCGTTGACCGTTTACTTGGTTCGATCAATCTGAATTTGAATCAAAACATTTATGTCTTCAAGGGAATAGGGGCAAAACTGGAAAAGTAATACCATGCATTTCCCATCAGCATTAGAAACCGGTGTCTTGAAATTAATGTCTTAAACAGGTGTAAGAGCAGTCACTTTATTGCAAATTGGTTTTAGTGTGCTCACATATTGTGAGAGCTGCAGCCTTGCTGCCAGGACAGTGATTGTAATGGTAGATTGTGTGACAATTAATTTGTTATTTCTACATGGTTTCAGTGTAGCTTATCGCATCCTGCACCTCACTGTCGTCCCAAGCGTTGAGGTATTTCTTTACTTTATTTCTGCAACATGTATAGTTCTCAAGAGATAATGCTGATAAGTGATGCATTACATCTAAAATTTATTTCCCCGGAGCTATTGCCAATGATTAATTCATCACATTAAAAATTTAAGACATAATTCCACCTCTGTAATAATGGTAGTATGGGGTAACTGCTCGGTAAATTCAGTTCACTAGAGAGTTTTCAGTACGATTCGACAGTTCTTACCAACAACAAATTGGTGAATTTCTTAAGTTGTACCTACTGGTCCCCAAGAACCTCTCCCTGTAATTGTCCATCTTCACTCTTAGGGAAAAAAAAATTCAAAGAGTGAAAAGGAAGCTTAGACAAACTTCCTTTGTTGTCATATCTCCTGGCAACAAAAGAGCAATACAGGAAGCTCTTCTACCATGTTTTAACGAAACTAAGAGGAGTGCAGACAAAGCAGTAGTCAAAAGAGGAGTGTCTGTTCAACCATTCTTCGTTCTTATTTAATAATTTTACTTCTATGATGTATGGCTAAATTTCACCTTTATCCTTCCAAAAGCTCAAAATGCCATGTATATCCTACGAATTGATACGTACATGCTAGAAATCCCTTTTTAAGCATGTGGAAACATCTCCCTTTACTTGTCCATCTTGACTCTTAGGGAAAAAAAAAGGGCAAAGAGCAAAAAGGAGGTTTAGACAAACCTTCCTTTTTTGTCATTTTTCCTGGCAACAAAAGAGCAATACAGGGAGCTCTTTCAGCATGTTTTGAAGAAACTAAGTTCAAGATGCATGGATGAAGATAGTGGTAATGCCTTATTAGGGATTAATTACTCAACTATAGAAGTCAAACTAAGATCTAATTATTTTCCAAATGCTTGCCTTTATGAACTGTTTAACTTAATAGTAATGTTGATAATGCACATTTTTTCCTTGCATATTTTTGTTGCTTGCCGACACTTTTCATGTATAATTATAATTATTTAAATAATAGAGATACTTTCTTCTTCCTTTCTGTTTCATTGTTTTACAGTTTAAATATCTATCTTATTCGATAAATATATCTTATTCGATAAATAATAGAATAAACATAGCTTTTCAAGGAATAAACATAGATGGACACAGCTTCATGTACCAATTGAAGATACACAGCTTCGTTTATGATTCTGTTCCCACTTTCTATGCCTACGATTTCAGGTTTGTATTTTACACTTCTTCCCATACTTAATTTCTTCGGTCAATGTTTCGACTGATCTACTCATCTTGGAAATTATTAATGGCTTGAGAAAAAAAACTGAATGACCTAAGTTACATAAGCCATTAGCCTAACTGATATATCTGATGACTGGGTTGTTCAAGTGAAGTTAAAATTGAGAAGACAATTCCTTGCGTTTATATTCAGATGTCTTAATTTATTTAACAGGCTTCAACAAGAAATTGACCTGTTCTGATAAACCAGTCAGTGCAGACTGGTGCAAGTACCAAAATGTAAAAAAAACTACACTGACATGTAAAGGACTTCAAAACACACACTTTAGACTTAAATTTCATATTTATAGCATTTTCTATGATTTACTAGCTATTTTTAAAGTTCCCTTTCTGAAAATATAAAAACATTCTAAAAAACTGTTTCATTTACCAGTCTGCCCTTACATTCAAACACCCATTAAAAATAGATAGAAAACTACAAAAATCTCAAAAATTGGCATGCATGTAGATTAGACTTTCCTTTACATTCTCATAAAAAGAAATCAAAATTTGGTGTAGTAGTTTGTCCAGAATGAAAATAACAAATCAGACTTTCAGAACAGCAAAACTGCAGTTTACCAGCTAACCCCTCCATAGAAAACCCTTTACCAGTTTAGCATATTGGTCAATTTGGTTTAGCATATTGCTCAATTTGGTTTTCGAAATGAATATTTCAAAATTTGAACATTTTCAAAATGCATCCTATAAATATAGAGAAAAATCTCTATCACGAATTTATAGAACACATAGAAAAAAATGTACAATTCGAAATTGTTCGTGAAACAATCAAATTCCACGATATAAAATCGTGGCTCAAACCAAAATGAGCAAAACATAATTCAATCTTAAAACTATAAATGCTTTAATTATTTTTTTTTATTACAGTAGGTCCTCATTTCGGCATTGGATAAAAAACAAGGTGTTGACCTCTTTTCTTTCCAGTAAATGGTTCAAATTTTTTTATCGATATGAGTGTTCTATATCAAAAAAATTCTCAACTATACATTTTTCAACCATTTGGATACTTTTTTAAAATGGAGATAAAGTTTGGAAGTTATTTTTGTTTTAAGAATTCAGTTCAATTATTCACAAAATTCTAATCTACTTCTTTCCAGTAGAAGAAATAGAAATATAAGAATTTTAATAAATTAAAAGGCACTTACAATTTGGCTTTAAAGATTTTGGCAAGAATTCCAGTGATTTACCAAATTTGGTGTTGTTCTCCTTCACTTGGTATGAATCGTACGATACTGATTGTTGGCCACTTTTACTTCTTCTTTTCAGATTTTCTGTGGGAAAATTGGCTGATTCGTTGCATTTGAGTTAGTTCCTAATCATCGATCTGGAAAGATTGCTCCTGAAAAATCAAGATCTTCATTGTTAGTATCAATGTAAGTGTATTTTCTTTAATGCTTACTGCAAGTGTGCTCCTAATCTGACAATGCTTATTGCAATCCAAAATTAATCAGATATCATTGGCCAAAGTTATCTGGATATGGTCCATCAGACAAGTTGAAGAAAGCAACATACCGGTCAGTACAAGGACATCGAGATAGAAGAGGAAATGAAAACCACGAACAAGGTAACGAACTCCTAACAGGTAATTTATGATTTCTTATGAAGAATTTATTAATAATGACTTCTTTTATTGAAGTAATTCTGACTCCCAAAGAAGTGAAGGACCCTAGAAGGCAATTATTTGTGGAGCATTCCACTTCATCGAAAACAACCAACAAGGTAATCAACTCACCTCCAACAATATATAACACACAGTAAAGCAGGAAAAAGTAGTTGTACTATTTGCTATAAAAGATTTCTCACTTGAGGATTACCCCCTTACAATTGGTCTACTATTAAAACACATCTGTTTTTCCATTGTATAGAACAAAAAAAAACATGAAAATGAATTGGTTTCCCAAACAAATGACCTCCTGCAAAATTTCCGTACAAATATATTGATTTAATTGCATAACAGAAATTTATGGTTTCATACATAGCGGATATTGGTCCATACTATGAATTAATATTATCATCTCCAAAGTTCAAACAATTGAACTAAACCATTCAACATGATCTCAATATAAGAATGCACCTGTAGATGAAAGTTTACATTTTGTAGAGCCTTTTTACTATTTTTTTATATAGGTTGAAAATTACTTTATCTAATTATATGTTAAACTATTTGAAAGGAGTGATTTTCCCTACCTATCTGAAGTTAGTAAAAAGGTTCTAAAAAAATTTAGAGTTCTTCTGTTATGCAATTAAATTCTACATCCTAAATTCATGTGTCACCTTTCTGATTGTTTACTCTAAAATTTATAAATACTATTTCACATATCTTTTCTTATTTTCAGTTTGTCATAGGTTTCTTATCGGTGAAGAAGATATTGTTGTTTGGACTAGATTCTTTTACAAGGTGAGCTACTTTCCCTAACTTTCATTTTCACTCTTTTTTTTCGACCTCCTTGTCCTATGTTCCCCCCTGATGATGTTTGTTGCATTTATCGTTTACTTATCATTTGTCCTCCATATATTTTTATTTTATGTCTATTTATATTCCCCTACTTTGTATATACTTCTATACAAGCAAGAGCTCCTTTAACCTTTATATATGCTCCTTTCTTACAAACCACTGGAGCTACCTTTGGATACGGTACTGCCTGGTACATACAAATTCAACAAGTATTTACCTGTCTAGCATAATTTGTAACATATACCTTTGGATACAAATTCAACAAATATTTAATGCTTCTGCACAATTTGTAACATATACAAACATTTTCAGCATAAAATATGTACTTCAGCATACACAAAGGAAACGGTTGCGGCGTAGCCGCAACAAGGCATCTAGTTATAACTAACTCATAAAAGGAGAATGGGGTGTCACTGTAGCTAGGAACAGTGACACCCCCGTTAGTTACCGTCTGATGATGGATGAGGCGCCCCCATTTTTTACTCTGACGTACGCTGTCGTCATCAACTCAAATTTCATCCTCCCTCGAATCTTAATGTCCATCTGTCTCTCGAACTTTTCCCTTCACTTCCTCCGCAAATTCTACAGGTGTTCCTTGCTCTCCTCCCTTCGAGTCCGGCCGCGTGCCCCCCTCATCCCACACGTGTTACTCGATCCGTCGACTGTGACCTCCTTCTGTTCTCCCCCGCATTCTCTCCCCTCATCTTATTCTTTATTCGGTCAGCTCTTTTGCAGTCTACTCGCGTTGGTAAGATTTTCCTAATTCAATCACCGCTTTTAATTCCTTCCCCTCCGCAGCAATTCCTTACCAAATCTTCCCCATTGCCTAATTTGTGCTAAACTTTCAACTCTTGCACTTCCCTCAACTGGAGGTTAAAAAAAAAGGCAATTACACAGCAGCGTGAGGAAAATTAGAAGTGCTGCCTCCGTTGCTATTGGGTAGAAACCTCCGTTGGGATTGGGCGGCCCTCCTTACCGACTTCTACCAAGGTAAATTTCTCACCTTCTCAGAGGTTCGTACATGAGAGGAGAAGGGTAGGGAGCTAGGCAGAGAGTTCAATTTCTCTTTTTCTGGTATTGAACTGTCCACCTCTTTCCCTTGAATTTCAACCATTAGTGGCTAATCTTAATCTTGCCGTCAGTTTGATCTGTCATATGGTTAAAGCGAACATTGTTTGGAAAAATTGTCTCAAGGTTATTGATCCATTCAATACTTGCATTAATCTAAACTTCCCTGGTTCCTTTTCTCCTTGATACTTTTAATTTCATAATTCTCTCTCCCTTTCTTTGACTGTAGATTTCATTTACAATATTTAACATCTGCTTTGTCTATTTATCAGTGCTTTCCACAGATATATGCTTCAACAAATTCTTGTAGGTTGGCTGATCACTTGATATAGTGTCAGGTACAAAATCTGATATATGTGTTATTTAAAGGTTGTCAAATTTATGGGTGTTCAAATGGTTTCGCCAATTTAGTTTCAACTTAACAAAATGTTTTTAGTTATATTGATTCGGCTGTTTGATTTTCTTTAAAGTTATTAGTTTGGTTTATAATTCGGTTGATTGGTTTACATTATTCAAACTGGAAGAAAAGTTTCCCCCCTTAGTAATTTGAGTTTGGTCCGAAATGCACTGACCAAACAATACATCTAATGAACCATATCAATCCAATTAGCTACATGCCATGGCTACTATGCAATTTTTTTTCTTTTTGTTTTCAATTCTTTCCTTCTCCTCCTTACAAACGATGACATGGCCACTGTAACAAATTATTAGTCTCACATTTCTTCCTTCAACTTATAATATTCACTCCTCTCTTGCTCCAGTAGCTGAGTTAGTCAGCCAATGTTTCCATATGCATTTTGTTAAATCATTACTTCCCCACATATTTCGTCACTTATTATTCTCACTTGAATATGTGCAGTAAACATGCAACTTAGTTAAAGTCAATTTACATGCGCTTAATCCTAACTAAAAATGTGTCGATTTTCAGACCTCGTATGTCGACCTAGAAACCCACCAACTCTAGCCACCTCAATCTAGTCAATCCCCATACTTTACTGTTTGTGTAGTTGCTCGGGAATTTTATACATTTGGTAGTGCTAGCTTCTCTTGCAAAACCTAAATTCATTTTTGTTTTGCATTTTTTTTTTCAGCTACAGCTGAGAGAACAGAAGGTGAACAAGTTAAGAATAACCTCTCTAACAAGAGGAATAGCATTAAATTTCACTGCCCTTTACTTTTACATATTTCCATCACTAATCTTTTTACAATTTCTTTACCCAAGCCAACTCCTTCTCATTTTCCCTGTTTCAGCATTTTCGTAACTGCAACGGTACACCTGCTGGGAATCAATCACACTTTCATCGTGTTGTCCGTAGTCTCCATGGCCTTTGAGGTATTTTCCTTTACCTCACTATTTACACTATAGTTGCAAGTAAAAATTCCAACAAAGGCCTAAGGATTAGGGGTAGATATCTTCAGATTTGGCTGTCAGACAGGTACAATGAAGTTACCCTAGCAGATCTGTCTTATCGTACTAAAATTGTTATCTACAAATTGAAAATAAAAATTAAACAAACCCTAGGATGTAGCACATTTAGCACATAACTATGTATAGTAGTTTTAAATTTTTTGGAAATGCCTATGATTTGTACCAAAAAATTTAGAAGTTATCTTAATGTATATTTTTTTTTATCAGTAGTAATGCGCTAGAAGTTCTCCTCTTCTCCGGCTTCAGGTTAGGGTTTCGGCTAAATCACATTTTACTGTTTTGGAATTTGACAAGTGAAGGAGGGCGGGTTTGGAAGAAGAATTTGTGGGTGTCTCCCCCTTCTTTTTGGTTGCTTTCTGGTACTGATTTTTCGCTCTAAATCTCCTTCTCGGTCTGAGGTGCAGATACGACTGATTTTTTGGCTCTAATTTCTGGTACTAATTTTTTTGCTAGTTCTTGCTGATTTATAAGAACAGATATGATCCATAACAGAAAATACCAGAAAAGCCAACAGAATCAGTATGAATTGATCCCATACCAGCAAATATAAAAAGGGTAATATTGAGGTAATATTTCCCGTGCACTTTTCTGGGATTTCAAAATATATAAAATAGCTACCTAAAATGAGTCTGTCCGCATATTCTAATGTTTCAGAAAGAGATCTGAGCCTACCTTCACCAGCTGTTGAAATTCTTCCTCTACAAGTACATTTTGTTGGGCATGAAAAAATTGAATTTTTTTATTTCCCTATTAATAATTTCTTTTTATTTCCTCCTATTCATCTTCATTTAATGTACCACCTTTATTGAAGAAGAAAGTGTACTAGCAATTTTTTAAACAAAATAGGTTCCTTTTCCAATATTGATAGGGTTATTTAGCAAATTTCTCTTTTACAGAATGCTCATCGTTACAAGTATGCTGGAAAGACGGTTGATGTGCAAGGTCTCAGTATTTTCAAGGTATTCGTTAATAAGAACATGTAGTTTCGCCTCATCAAAATGGTAGTGTGACAAACTTCATTGGTTTTGCAAATTCGGACATTTTACGTTCAAAGACAGAAGGTACTTTCAATTGTTCCCTCCTTTTTTTCCCCAAAAATGTGCAACACTGCAAATAGATGACGTAAATATCTGTTTAAATTTTCAAATTATTCCATGGAATCTGAGATACTGGGAAAAAAGTTCCATTTCCACATAATTTGTATGGTTTCTTTTCTCTCTCTTTTTTTTGTGTGGATTGGTGTTGGCATATACTTTTCTTACCATTACCTATTTCTTACTGTTGTATTGAAAATTGATGAAGAACTTGAGAAGTACTCTTCTTCCATTTCAGGAATACCCCGTTTAACCATATGATATTCTCCATGGAGCCTACCTTAGTTGATACATTAGTCTACCATTTAGGTTTATATTTTATTGCTTGCATTTATCATTATAAAATCTTGTATGGGTTCTTCTTCTTTCCACAATATTTGATTTAACATACGCCTTTCGACAAGGTACAGTCGAACAATATCTTCCATATACAGTTTCCTTTCTTTTTAATGATTTGTTGTTGTTTCCTTTCTTTCACTGGTTAAAATTTCCTCTTAATTATTTCCATGTAGTCAGTGCAAACTTTGAAGAGATGAAGAAGAAAACTACGATAATGCTATTTATCTTATCTTTCTCACTTTTTCCCCTTTCACCAAAGATAAATATTACTGCTTATATCAAATTGATAGTGACTAAAATATGTACCACGATCAAGTGAAAAATCAAATATTTAATATGCTGTGCATCTAATTTTATGCATTTCAAAACCATTTCCTCAATTATTAGATATAAATAAAACTAGGGAATATATAATAAGATCACTTAATAAATTATCAACCATTTTGTCAAATACAACAAATCTGATGTCCTTAATTGTTTCCACTGATTCTTCCTCGTCTCCCCTCATCTGACACCATCAACTTTATAAATTGTCCAGGCATTACAAATTTCAGAATGGTATCAATATAAAACATAGTTTCTGACATAGGATTATTCTTCGATTGTGTGATTCTTAACAAAACAATACAACGAATATTGTCCAATGTTTCATTGGTTGAGACATTCCCTTCTCAACTAACGGAGGAAATATCTTCCTATCTTACATATATTGTAAATTTTGTTAGCATTGCTTCCTTCCAGCTCTTATCGTTCGAGGGTTGACAGAAGTATCCACAAATAAATGCCAACAACTGTGGGAAGAAAGAATCAACTGCGCCGATACATATTACGTATTCCTTCATACCGCCATCTTACAAATGATGGTAATGACCACCTAACTGGTCGTAATTGCTTCTTTTGCGATTGTAGCAAATAATATTGCTGATAGTGATCATGATCGTGACGATAACAAAAATAATAAAGTGAGACTATGGTACTATGAATAGCGCAGATTAGTTACTAATTCTGTGCCAGACAACCAATGGAAATCTATTAAGGCCAAAACAGTTGCGGCGTACTGCAACAAAGGAATAGCACCAAAACAAACACCAACAAACCAATTGCGGCGGAGCCGCAACAAGGTCACTAGTTTTTATTAATATTCAAATTAAAAAACAAAGTATCAAATGTATCCATAACGAACGGACATTTTTATTAATGCCTTCGGCCGGTTGGATTAAAAATTCTGATCGGCCATTTTTCAGTCAGAATCTTTTTCTTTTTTTTTGAAATATTTGTTAGATTACTTCTTTTGATGTATAATTAACATAATTATACTAAAATACGCTAAATTACGGTAATTATGTTAAATTATGCTAATTACTCTAATTACGCTAAATTATCTTTAATAACGCTAAATTACACTAATTACGCTAATTACGCTTAATACGCTAAATTATACTAAAAATTTCGAGAGTTTCATCGTCGTTTTTCTAAGAATGTCGGGTAATTTAGCGTAATTAGCGTAATTAAACATTTTGCATAATTAGCGTCGTAGTTAAACATTTTGCATAATTAGCGTCGTCGTAATTTAGTGTCGTCGTAATTTAGGGTAATTATCGTAATTTAACGTAATTTAGCGTAATTTAACATAATTTAGCGTAATTTTAGCATAATTAGCGTAATTTAACATAATTTAGCTTAATTTAACTCAATTTAGCTTAATTTTAGCGTAATTTATCATAATTTAACATAATTAGCATAATTTAGCGTAATTTAACATAATTAGCGTAATTATGCTAATTATACATCAAAAAAAGTAATATAATAAATATTAAAAAAAAAAAGATCCTGACTGGCTATTTTAATCCAACTGACTAAAAAATGACTGATTTGGGCATTAATAAAAATGTCCGCTTGTTACTGGATACTTTGTTTTTTAATTTGGATATTAATAAAAATGTCGGCCCAAGGTCGCTGTAAGAAAATTAGCACTTGAGAGGCTACTCGCTTCGTGGAGCTTAACGGGCTGGGCCAGAACTATGGTAATTAGGCGGGATGAAAATATGGGCCGGAAACGGAATTAGGACGACGGCAGATAAGTATAACACGGTGTTGAAATTTAATGCCGACATTTTTATTAATATCCAAAGTTTAATAGAAATTAATATTTATGCTCATAATTCTGGGGTTTCGCCAAAAATGTCCAAACCTGCTATAAAATGGCCGGTTTACTCTCCCCATAAGCCGGCCATTTTATAGCCGGCTTACTCTTTTTTTTTTTAGAAATACTACGAAGAGCAAGATAATGAAATCTAACACTGAAAATTTGAATTTTTTGTTTAAATTATTTGTTAGATTACTTCTTTTGATTTATAATTAGCATATTTATACTAAAATACACTAGATTACTTGAAATTATGTTGAATTACACTATATTACATTCAATTACGCTAAATTATGTTGAATTATGCTAAATTACACTAATTTTGCTAATTATAATGAAATACGGTAAATTCATATAAGATGCAATAATTTTTTTTAACGAAAATGATTTTCAGTGATTTGTATTAAGCCATACAGATTCAACTTATTTTTATGTATAAATACTTTCTTATAATTTTGGACGAATTTTTTTTTAAGAAAAATTTATATTTCCTGATTATGTATGCACAAAGATGTTGTTCATTGTATTATTATTGGAGATGCAATGTTGGATGCCTTTAGTAGCCAAAAGACATCATGTCATGAATCACATGTGCTCTCCTTTTTGCATATATTGGATCATATACAACTTAGTTTGGATGAATTTTTTGTCCAAGTTGCATCATGACCAAGACTTTTGGCAACATAAGCCCAAAAATGAAAATCTGCCAAAACTTGATCACATGATTATTAAGTGGTAAGGACATAATTTTTATGCAAACATTGTATTAGATCTTATTGAATACTATATGTTATATTGAGCACATGGGTTGCATATTTCATTTTTGGAAAATACTAAGTAGAAGTCCAAGGTCTATATATATTATATTTGTAATTTGTTAGCTTTTAGTTATTTATGTATGGTTTTATATAAATAATTTAAATCATATAATGTTATTTTTAATAATTGGTTGTTATCAATTTTTTCCAATTGTAACTGCCACTTTATTAAAAAAAATTTCTATGAAAATAAAAGAGAAACAAAAAATAGTTTCTATTTATAAATCACTATGAAGACACACAGTAATTTACCAAAATTTAGCGTAATTGAATGTAATATAGTGTAATTCAACATAATTTCAAGTAATCTAATGTATTTTAGTATAAATATGCTAATTATAAATCAAAAGAAGTAATCTAACAAATAATTTAAACAAAAAATTCGAATTTTCAGTGTTAGATTTCATTATCTTGCTCTTCGTAGTCTTTCTAAAAAAAAAAAAAGAGTAAGCCGGCCATAAAATGGCCGGCTTATGGGGAGAGTAAACCGGCCATTTTATGGCCGGTTTGGGCATTTTTGACTAAACTCCAGAATTCTGGGCATAAATATTAATTTCTATTAAACTTTGGATATTAATAAAAATGTCGGAATTTAATGCCTCAATTGTTATATACATGCCCAATAATGTCCCTTCTAGGAGATTTTTTTTACTATATAAAATATTAAAAATAGAGAGAAAAATATAAATATCATCAATAAATATTTATAAATAGTAGGACCGGTAGGAATTTTAGTAATACCAATCCAAATTAGTTTTTATTTTTTATTTTCTCTATTAAAATATAACTTTCTTTTACAAAAATAGATGAAATATCTTAAAATTTAAATGCACTAGAAGGACTCTATCTATTTTTTTATATTTTAATAGAGAAAATTCTACCGATCTTTCTACTCAAAAAAGTTCGTTGATACTCTTTATGTTTATCTCGTCTTCTTTTATAATATTTTCTATAAACGCTTTGGCAGAGCAAGAGTTAGGAGTGTCAATGATACCCTTTTAATCGTTTACCCTACCCATATCGTATTCGATAAGGTGGGTATGGGTAACGTTTTTTTCGTAACTTATCAGGTATGGTCGTATGGGTATGGGTAAGGAATTTTATCGTTAGCTAAACGGTTAAGGGTATGGGTAAAGGCTGTTTCGTATCTGTTACCCTATAGGGGTAATTATATAAAATAAAATCATATGATAATATTTGAGCAATATATAATTAGTGATGGTAAAATTTATTTGTGGTTCATATAATAATGTTTGAATAATAATTAGTGATGTACTTTTGTTTTTTAGTGTGTGTTTTTTGTTATAAGAAAAATATTAAACATATTACTTTTATTTGCATGTTTTATTAGTTAGTTAAATAATTTAATTTGTTTGAAGAAATATTCGTGTTTTTAAATTCTCTTGTTTTATAAAAACAATTTAGTTGGAATTGATTGCACATTTGTTTTTTGTTTTTTTATTAATAATGTGAATGCATAAGTGTGAAATGAATGAGTTTTGATATTCTATTTATTTATTTTTTGAATGGATTTTGATATTCTATTTGTAAGATATAATAAAATTATTTTTTATATCAGTATTATAATACTCGTTATTCATCCGCTTCCATTTTGATAACTGATAATTTTAACGGATAAAGATAGAATAGAGGATAAAAATAGAATAGAGTAAAATCAATTTTTAATAAGTAAAGATATAATACATATAAAGTTAATTCTTAATAAGTATTAACGTAAAAATACTTTTTACCCTACTTGTATCATACCCATTGATAATTTGACACCTCTAACAAGAGTCAGAGAATGGGCTCTTCGGTTTCTCCCACTTTCTTCGATATATATATATTTTTTGTAGACAACAAATTCTCCTCTTCGGACGAAATTTTTATTTATACTATAATAAAAAAAATAAACTAAAACACTCATGTTTTCGAAAAATTTGACATTTACCGAGGCTGCACAATGCCTCTGCGGCCCCATTGTTTTGTTTTTTTGTAAGTGCACATAAAACAAGAAATACAAAGAGCTTTGGAATTTGAGCATTTGCTGGGCTGCTAATTTCTGTTAAAAAAAAAAATTAAAAGAATGGGGCCACAGAGGCATTGTGCGGCCTCGAAATTGAACCGCATAATCATTGTGCAGCCCCTAGTTTTTGGGACCGCACAATGCCCCTTTGGCTTGATAGTTTTCGAATTCCTCTTTTTGAAGTGTTTTGATTTATTTTTTATTTTTTATTATGGTAGAAATAAAAATTTCGGCCCCTCCGGCTATACAATTTAACTGGCAACCGCAACTTTTTATTTACGTAAATTTTAAAACATAATAAAAGATCAATTGTATAAAACGAATTTTACATGGAACGAAAACTTTAGATGAAACTAAACTTCAGCTCACAATTAAAAGAAGTCAAATGGGTCGGGTTTATGGGATTGCCCCGCTGCTAAAGAACTCCATGAAAGGTATCCGGATAATCCTCTCATTCTCTACCAACCAACCAAAGAGCTTTCCAAATGCACTCCCACACCTTCATCCGTTCACCTCCGCTCCGCTCCTCCATCCTGCCCCTCCCCCTTCGCCGTTACATTACCCCAAAATGCACCCCAACTGCTTTCGCTTCATCTTTGTCCCTGCCTGACTCGGAGCTCTCTTCTCGCGGCTTCTCCATCAACTACTCTCAAACCAACCTCGATCCCACTGCCTTGAATGACATCTTTGCACGAGTCGGCTTCCCCCGCCGCGACACGGCCCGGCTCAGTCTGGCGTTGTCGCACCCATCAGGTCTGAAAATAGAATATCTCATGTTAACAATCTCTGCATGTCAGTAATGGTATACCTAATTACTACTTAATTAGTAACGAACATGACTGATATTGTAATTGCTATCTGTGGGCATTTGTGATTTTAAAAAGCAAATTAGATTGACCTGATAACTTCAGGAAATAAAAATAAAGGAATATAGTGATGCCCCACCAACCATACCCTGATTTTAACTTGATCATTTCAAGAAATTAACTTAGAAAAAGAAACAAGCAGCGCCGTAAAATATGCTATGTAATAAAATTTAGTTATGCATTTCTTTCTTTATGTTGGAATCAGTATCAAGCTAATCAAAATAACCATCTAAACTATTATCAGGTTCTCTTGTCTGGCTGTCAAGAACCAAAGAACCAACCAAACCGGTAGCATTTGCACGTGCAACCGGTGACGGTGTGTTTAATGCCGTCGTGTGGGATGTGGTGGTGGACCCCTCATACCAGGGCATTGGGCTTGGCAAGGCTGTGATGGAACGGGTCATTGCAGAGTTAAGAGAGAAGGGGATAATGAACATAGCTTTGTATGCAGAACCCAGGGTCATCAGTTTTTACCGCCCATTAGGGTTCATACCCGACCCGGATGGAATCAGGGGGATGGTGTACTCACGAAAAAACCTACAGAAGAAGAAGAGATGACAATGGAAGAGGAAAATAGGATCCATCTTTTGAGATCCTCTGCAATTCCATAGAAAATGGATAATGTCATGCATGCACAGAATTTTTTTCAAAAAGGATCAAAGGTAGAGTCATGCGCTTCTATCTATTGAGAGTGGAAATCTTCTCTTTTGTTGATTTATATTGCTTTGCCTTGCTTCACCACAATCTTCTCATGTAATCTTGTGTATATATACGCATTGCACTAGTTTTTAACTTTTATTTTTATATTTTACAAATATTAATTTCTTGCCAATTTGTAACAGAACATAACAACAGTACAAGTGCAATAATACAATTAGTAAAATAAATCTTAAACTTTTACTTTTGTCCATAGCAAATAAATTTTGAACACCATTTAATTTATTCAAGGACAACATTGGAATTAGAAACTAGGATCAAATTTTATATATTTTGTCTGGAACGTACATTTGGATTATTCCTTCAAAAAACAAAAAACAAAAAAAAATTCACAATGAATTAAGTCGGAGCTAAAGGTTATATATTTTTGCTGATATGATGATCTGAAATTTATAGCTAGATAAAATAAGCCGGCCTATATACACGTCTACCTAGTGCTTTTCTCATAAAGGTAAGAGCAACGAATTAGTCACACATATTTTGAACCTCCATTACACTAGAAAAATAATTCTCGTCAGGAAATTTGATCATAAAAGCGAGAGAAGATATATTTCAAATCAGACGCTAATTCAAAGCTACACTAATTTCATCACATGTCTAGTCATAGTTAACAGCCATGCATCAACCTATAACAAAGAACATTAATTAAGTGTACAGTGCAGAAATTAATTAGAAGATCAAAATTGGCAAAATGCTGTTCCCAAAATCTGACAAATTGGTGGCGCATAGTAGGAATCCACTTCTGATGGGGTAGAAATGAATGTTTCCAATATATATAGGAGGAGGTTAATGGAAACACTGAGATGAGCTGGGGATTTACTTTGTTCCCTATTTTAGACAGGAGAAAAATTCAAGAAAAGCAACAGTAATTAATTTCATTTCATGTACTGCTCTTGAGCAAAGAACAACATAGTAAGCATCCAAGTTATCTATTGAAAACTAAAAATACATAAACAACTATGTGACGGCAAATGTATTAGAAGGTCGGTACAACACCATAGGCAGAATCTGACAATGCGGCAGCTGAGAAGTACTGATCCACCTCCAGGTCGACATCCGACCTTTTCGCAAACCGTCCCTTGATCCTTGGCCTGGTTTCTGCATATGCTTTTCTTGATGCATACCTGCAGTATAATAGTGATGATATTAGTAATGAAATCAACCTTTTCACACACCTCAGAAAAATTCTCCAATTGTGGCAGATGCGCATGCAATATGAAGAATGTGTGTCGAAAATCCTTTTCTTTTAAAAATTTCCTCTCATCTGTCTTTCCATGTTTGAATGGAGGATTTGTTGAAATGTTAAAAGATCACAAGCTCAAACCGTTATTGTTAAATTTGCAGGATTTCAAGTCTACCCTTCTCATGTATTGCAAACAAGAATAAAAACAAAAGAAAAATTCTCATTGAGTTATAAAGTGGTCTTCTGAACCTAATGTTTATGTTTGTTATTAGATGATAAGCAACAAACCTAATAGTCTTCTCGAAGCGCCTGGTCTTTCGCTTCTCCCTGTAACGAAGAACTCTGGCCTCCCGGTCGAGGGCCATGAGCTGAGGTGGCAACTGAGCTGGTGGGGCAGAGAAAAGGTCTATGGTCCCCTTGCAGGCCCTTAAGCAGGAGCTGGTTATGTCTGCAGCTGCAGTGTCTGGAACTACACTTGCATCATGTGATGACATTGAGACCTACATGTGCAACACAATTAAATTGTTGATGGTTAATTCCACATTAACAGAAGTAATTTGTAACTAGTACTAAAGTGAATAGGGTGTTTTGAATTTCATTTAGTGGCTCATAATTGTGTGTTTCTTTTCCTAAATTGTTATTTGATATTTTCTAATTGAAGATAACGCATAAAAAATTATGCACGGAATAAAGTTTTTGAAAATATGCACATTAATTCATATTTTTTTTACTCCGAAGCTGAAACAATTCACTATGATACCGTAGGCCTTCTTATCTTTTTTATGCCTTTTTTTTTAGTACAATTACCTACCAATTCTGTTAATTCATATAGACTAACTCACGCTATGACTGAGTGAAGCACCATAACCAAACCCACACTTTGATCCATCATACATTATATCACCATGCAGCCTTTGCTGTTCTTTTTGTAGCTGGTCATTTGGAACCACCATAAAATCTTTCGGATTCTCGCCCGTTGAATCACCACTGCTCCCTCCAATATCCAAATACTCGTCCCCAAATCCAAAATCCAATTTCTCACTGTTCTTCATAGGCTCAAGCAGCAACCACGACGACGCCTCCTCCTCGTCCTCTTCTTTGATCTCATCATTGTTCTCGTCTTCGTATTCTGTTTCTTTGATTTTCATATCGTCATGCCTGTCTGTTCTGACAGGTCCTAAGGCATGGTGGCGGGCCAGGCCAAGCCCGGGTTGAACGACACATCCGCCGGCTCCAGCTGTCCCAGGCATCTGTGTGGACCCTGTCATTTGGACCCGGTGATGGCGTCGGGCAAGTGGGTTTGCGGAGTGCACCTCTGCGTCACATGCTGCACAGAGTGCCGCAGCATCGGCACGACAGTAGACTGTGCACGGCGCTGCCTTGCACGATTCACATGTTTGTGGCACTGCCGAGCCCCAACGACCCATGCCTCCCTCTTCTAACTTCAACATATCATTCATGTAATTAACTGACTCTGGTTCTCTCTCACTCTCTCTACTGTGTACTTTGGATTTGGAATCAACTGTGAAGTTTGAGAGATTGAGCAGTGGTTAAGAGAAGGCCAAGGAGGAAAGGAGGGGATAATCGAGTTGGTCACACGTGGCTGTAAATGAGAGGATGAGAACAGCCGGTCTCTTATCTTGCTGTTGCCAGGTGTTGTAGGTGGGGTCAACTGGGTTTTGTGGGGCCCAGAGCAACGAATCTGTAAGAAAAAATTTCTAGTTCATACCTCCTTAATTGTCCATCACTCCGGATGCGTTTACTATTTAATTTTTGTAGCGGATATGTGAGCTATATAAATACTTAATTGTAATTAGTTGTTTTTAACAATAATTCATTTAATTTTAATTTATCAATAATATAAAACTAATTGATTGTATGTTTTTTTTTAATTATGGGATTACAATATATACTATTCGCAGATCTATAACCGTTGGATCGTATCTTGTAGATATGAAACAACGGACCTAAGAGAATTGCAGCGGATCTAGGTTATTATCAGAAGAAAACGCATTGAAAAAGAATTCGCATCCTTGAGATATCTCAACTTTTGCGTGTTTTTGGAAAATCTCAACCGTTCAAATACGTTCTGCACGAATCCCAAAGCACAAATAATACTGGCCCCGGCGCTATTCGGAAATAGGTACACGTCGGTCACGCAAAAGTTGAGATATCGAGGATACGCACTCATTGAAAAAGGCGTGTATGCATTTAGCCCTGTTGATTTCTGCGCGTGATCCGTGTAGACTATCGTGTGTCGAGCAATTATGATATACTTCATTACACACGAAACAGGAAGAGACGCATAGACTCCGATTCACATCCGTGGCGCTTTGATGCGTTGGCGTTGCGCTGAATCCAGGTGGCACGGGGCCCACACCGCCGCATGTTACTTTCAGTCTTTCAGACCTTTTTTCTCTGATATACGTGAAATTTCTTACCGATCGAAGGTAAATGACATATTTAACCCTGAAGCGATTAGAAAATGACCCACAGTGTCTATCATATAAGAAACATCCATCATTAGCAGAATTTTTCCAAAACGAAAGGAAAAAAATATATATTAGAAAATAATCTAAGAATTATCGCCCGAGATTTTTATTAATACCCTCAAAAAAAAGAAAAAATTACAAATTTGTCCTCGGTATGAATTTTTTTTTAAAAAGGCTCTGATCGCTCCACGTTTGGACGGTCCACTCTCTCTACCAAACCGCCCCACAGTGGGGCGGTCTGCTGCCTGTACCAAGCCGCCCTATGCTGGGGTAGTCTGCTATTGCCTATATATTGGAGGGGAACTCTTCCTGTTTTTCGCCCCATTCATTTTAAGTTTTCACTCTCTCTCCTCTCTTTCTCTCTTTCTCCATTAGATCAGCGATTTGAGGTAATTTTTATTTTATTTATATTATTTTCAAATTTTTAACTTAATAAATTTGTAAATTTTTTAATTCATTTTTTTAAATTAATATATAACTGATAAATATTTATTGGCTAATGTAGTTCCTAAAAGAAAAAATGTTGATTGCATTATATGTGTGCGGGAAGCTTATCCGGGGTGCGGAGGGAGCACAATACACGAAAGATGCAGCCTATGGCTTCGAGGTTAATGAAAATACCACATTTCTGGAACTTAAGCAAATGGTATACGAAATGACTGGTGTAAACCCCAACCAGTATGACATAGACTTAGTTACTCGGATTGACACATTCAGGGGGTATCCAATAACAGATGAGGGGTTATGGAGGGATGTTTACAATCAATTTGAGTCAAGGAATATTCCGGCAATGGACTTATATTCCAAGAGAGTTTCGCGTCAACCCGGGATTGGACTTTCTAGGGAAAATACAGGTTATGACAACCCGGGGTACCACCACTCGGGTTATGACAACTCGGGATACCACAACTCGGGTCATGTACCGCCGTATGAACCGTACGTACCACCCGTTTACAATTATGTACATGATTATACCACTGATTGTAACATGGATGATTATGCCACCGAGCTACCACCACCACCACCTCTTCCTGAACCCGTAATCCAAGCCAGATTTCCATTTGTACCAGAGTTAATACCTAGACTGCTACCCGCTAGTACCCGGAATGATATTAACATTGATGGTGAAGGGATCGATGCCATACCAGAAAAGGAAATGGACACGAGTGATGATTGGGAAGGGGGTTGGGATTCTGATCAATTATCAGATTGTTAAGTAGATATCCCCCATAGGGAAGACAGATTTCCGATTAGAGGTCGGACAGATAGGCATCCGGTCGCCACATTCACCGATATCAGTTTTTTTGAAGAAGCAAACATTAGTTACTTTGGGAAGCGCGTCGTATACAATTCGGAGCTTGCCCCACAACAGGTTTATACCAACATAGATGAACTTGTGAAAAAAATCAATGAGGTTCATGTTCACGGCAACTGGGAGTGCAGAGTACAAAAAAGAAACTGAACACGGTTAGTTGTGGTTTGTAAAGACACACCGCGTTGCGAGTTTCGTCTTTTTACAACCCCTGTGGATAAGGGGGAGACATAGATGATTAATAAGTGTGAACCACCTCATACATGCAAGTCTGCGTCATCAAGGACAGACCATGCACAACTTACGGCATCACTTATTGTCGATGTAATTGAGACGGGCATTAAGGAGGACCCATCGATGAGCATTAAGGAGGTCGCTAGGAGTGTCAGACTCATTTACCAACATGCAACCCCAAAATACAACAGGTTGTGGAGAGGGCGTGAACTTGCGTTTGCAGAATGTTCGATAGGTGGCAGGGTTCATACAACTTGCTTGTACCATTGCTCCAGGCCATAACAAGTACAAATTTCGGCACAAAGTATGAATGTTGGAATGTCAACATACGACGCGTTGCAATTCAAGGCCATAACATGGGCTTTTGGTCTATGTATTCAAGTTGTACCATACATTAGACCGGTCATCAGTGTAGATGCATGCTTCATGTCTGGCCGTTACAATGGGAGGTTGATAGCATGTGCATATGATGCTGAAAACCAGTTGTTGCCTTTGGCCTTTGCAATGGTTGAGAAGGAGGATGGTGATAATTGGAGATTTTTCATGAGCTTTTTACGAAGAGAAGTGGTTGGGAACATGTTCTTTTGTGTCATATCAGACCAGCACAAAGGTATCAAATATGTTTTTGATCGTAGAGATTTCAGATGGTCGACAGCAGACAGCGAGTGTGTGCACAGGCTGTGTATGCAACACGTTGCAGACAACCTAAATAAGAATATCGATACGACAAATGAGTTGCAGATACATTCACAATTGGTTGCAGGAGGAAGAAGCCGAGAAGGGTAGAAGAGATGTTCAGAGATTTTGCCAAGGTATGTATATTTTATATTTGAAATTTAACATATTTTAGATGAAATTTTACTGAATTATTTACTTATATTTGTTCATCTCTTTCTTTGACATAAATGATTCTCTTTATTTTTATGTAGTACTGTCCAAAGGCAAATGCCTACTTACTTATGGTGGGCAAAAATAATTCCAGAGATCTGCAAGAGCCACCCGCATATGATAAAATATTTCAAGCCCGTGATAGATGTTACCGATGGGGAATTATGACCACAAATGGGTCCGAGTCGTTGAATAATGTTTTCAAGCAGAGCCGGATGTTGCCCGTGGCTGCAATTGTAGAGGACACCTTCTACAAGTTAAATGTATGGTTTGTTGAATGGCGTGCTAAAGCCGCAGAATTAATGGAAAGAAATCAAACGATTTCAACAAGAGTGGAGGGAAAACTAATAAAACATAGGGAGAAAGGTGCAGCTATGAACGTTGTCCCGTACGGTGATCAACTCATGGAATTCAAAGTGCAATGCATATGTGAGTACGTTCCAACCAGCCGTAGACCAGATGGAACTATGGAGTTTGTGAAAAATGATTTCAAGTATATTGTTATTTTCGGACCTAAAAATACTGTAACATGTATATGCCAAGGAATCCAATTAGCTCACCTACCTTGTTATCATGTAATGACGGTGTGCCAAGTGAGAAACTTCTGCGAGGATGATTTTATCACCCACATGTACCGTACTGTGTACCTTGCGAGTACTTGAGGTGCATCTTTTTATTCTTATCCCAACTAGCAAGCGTGACCGTCCTTTGTTAGGGATAAAATCCTTCCTTCAAAGGGGTGGATCAGGTTAGGGAGAAGAAAACACAAGCGTGCTGAAATGACCATGGACCATATGCAAGGTAGGCGAATAGGACATCAGCCTTGCCGTTCCACTTCTGACAGGCAGCGAGCTTGTATATTTCATATTTTATAACTGATTTTATATTTTACTATGTCAATATCATACCATGATTGGTGAATTAGAATGCAATGCAGATGCCATAAACAAAGCCAGTGAAAGAGAAAATGCTAGAGTTGTTGCTGAGGCAATCGGTAGTAGCCAGCCCACTCATGGGAGCCAAGCATCTAATAGCCAAGCTGAGACATCCGGTACTGTCGCACAACCATCTAGAAGCAGACCCAGAACTTGTCGACTTAGTTTGTTCGGACGTCGTCGCTGATTACCAAGTTACTTGAGATGCATGTTGTGAACTATTTTATTTGGAGTTTGTGAACTTAATTTATATGCTTGGGTTTCGTTTTTTCATAACTTAATTAAATATACACAAATTGACAACATAAAATATAAATAAACACTAAATTGATGAAATAAAGTCTACAAAATAAACATAATAAGTAGTACTACTTCTTACAATGAGCCTTGAAAGTACATGGAACAAACTCATCATCCGATGTTGGCGGATCTAGATCAGTCACAGCAGACAAAGTGCTAGCCTTACCAGTGTAAGTACAACGAACAAACTCATCGTCCGTGGCTAGCGGCTCCGGATCAACCTTTTTTTTTCAAACCATAACCATAGTGGTTTTTTTCACAAAATCATCGTCTCAAATTTCATACCGAATAGGTCGCCTAAGAAATTGCTCCATAACACAGACTTGACAGTTCATTTTATTCCTGAAGCATACTTGACAGTTCTTTTTTTCCTCATTCTTTCCTCGACCACTCATTGACCCTCCTCTGGACACCTGTCGATTAGAAAATCTACATCGATTGTTACTGTCCATCATTCTCGTCTAAAAAAATGAATTACAAATTTAAAAAAAAATGAATTATAAAAATGAATTAAAAATTGAATTAAGAAAATGAATTAAAATAATAAATTAAAAAGGCAAATGAAAAAAAATACTACAACAAAGCATAAATAAAATACTACAAGCCAGTCTACAACATAAAATACTAGTACTATATGTCCAGTTAGAGTGGGAAAAATGGCACGCCGGAGCCGGCTCCGTCACGGAACGGCACGGCACGCGTGTCATTCGCGTGCCGTGACTCGCGTGTCCCGTGCCGTGACCATTCGCGTGCCGTGCCCATCTTTTGAAACTTTGGCACGGCACGGCACGACACGTAGTCACGCGAGTCACGTGTAATTAGGACCATTAGATATTGATTTAATGGTGAATCTTGAATAAATTAACTTAAATTATGATTAAATGGTCACGCGAGTCACGCGGGTCACGGCACGTTTAGGCACGGCGTGACTCACGTGGCGTGACCATTCGCGTGCCGTGACCACTGTTCTTCGATTTGGTAGAACAAAGTTTCAGTACAGACGAGCTGTACCTTTTAAACCTTATTCAACTCTCGACTAAGACTGCAAGTGCACAATCTCGTCGTATAGTCTAGTCAGGTATCGATCCACAGGGACGACTCAATTTCCGAATTCCTACTTTACTTAGTTAGGTACTAGAAGTTTGAAATGGTTGTGTGTTTGTCTATGTTTCCTAAATTCTGTAACAAATGCGATGAAAGAAATGAAAGCAATTAAATGTTTTGTTTTGGACTATTGTATAAAAGGCGTTTCAAGGGTTTCAGATTTCATCTTCAACTTTGTTGCTCTGGACCTTATGATGCGACCCGCATGCTCTCACACGCGACCCGCATGCTCTCACACCCGACCCGCATGGCCCTTGAGCGACTCTAGACCTGCCACGCGACTCGCATACTCTCGTATGCGACCCTCGTGATGCGACCAGCGTGCTCTCACACGCGACCCGTATGGCCCCTTGAGCTGAGTCTGCACATGTCCGTTTCTGGTTGTTTTAAATCGTGTAAGGCTCGATTGACCGTACCTAATGTTAGTAAACCTCAACTCTCGTGTGTTGGCTTAACAGACCTGGTACGGAAATGCAATTTCACCTTCCTAGGTTTGATCAAACCTAAGTTCTCAGTTCTGTTTACTAAAGGTATCCACAAGTGGAAATTTCACCTCTCGGCTACTATTGACCTCACCTTTCGGATCTCAGACCTACCTCAAATACTTAACCTAATTTGCAAGAAACATCAAGGCCAAATTACAAGAAGAAATACCATAGGCATTCAACAGTAGACAATCAAGCAATTTAGATCAAGCAATCACAAATAATACAAGAATCAAAGAAACACGAAATAACATTCAGATTCAATCAATGTGCATTATCAAACAAAGTCTAAGACTACATCTAAACCCCTGAAACTACAAAACTACTCAGACATGATCAAAAACAAAGTAAAAGAGAGAAAGAGAGTGCAAATCATGATGAGAGATGAAGGATTGAAGAGGATCGAAGCTTCTGGCTGAATCTTCTTCTCCAAGTCGAATCCTTCTCGGCTCCAGATCGCCTCCAGATCGCCTCTCTCTGTTGCGCGCCAAGCTTCCTCTTCAAAATCCCGATCAGATCTGTTTTTTGGTGAAAAATCGTGGATTTATCAGATCCCTTTTCGGGAAAATGTCTCGGGGCCCCTTTCTTCATTTACGCCAGGCCTTTATATAGGCATCTTAACGGGTTTCAATTGGGCCCTGGCGCAATTAATTCGACGCGACCCGCATCATATGTGACGCGACCCGCGTTAGGTGGAACCTGGTGTCAGCAATGAGGGTCGCGTCTGAGGTCGCGCTGGACTGTGATGCGACCCGCGTTAGGTGGGACGCGACTCGCATGGAAGATGTCAGAATTCTGCTTGTTTTCGCCTATTTCCTGCAAAGTCAACCACAAAATGCAGCAGTACCATATTCTATTGATATTCAATGTAAACAATGCAATTTAGTGGTTAAAAACATGATGTCTGGTCTGAAAATAGGTCGAAACAATAGATCAAATAAGGAGACATCAACCACCCCTTGACATTTTAGTCACGGCACGGCACGGCACGTGAAAAATTAACTTGGTCACGTTACGACACGTTTTTCCCACTCTATGTCCAGTCTACAACATAAAATAATACAATCCAGTCTACAACATAAAAATCTAACAATCAAGTCTAACATAAAATAATACAATCCAGACTATGGCTTAGGAGTAGTGGAACTTTCTCCCATCTTCCCCGAAGGCATGCAGCAACACGCAACACACTCCCACGATTGGAAACGATAATCGTTTACCATATCAGCATTCTTGTCGATACATTTGGGATTAACTCTTACGCCACAGAGATGACAAAAGAACATCTCCGCAATATCTCCCTTAACAAGACATGCGGGTCACACTTCCCAATCAGGTGGTGGGTCGATATCGCCGAAGTTCTCGTAAAGAACGCTTTTAATAGTCAGATCATTCGTGATAGCATATTCTTCAACCTCGTTGGGTGGAAACCCATAACGAGCTAAACGTCTCCTCAAGCGGGCTTCACCGGTCCAAAAATTGTTAGCGAGGGCTATGCGAGCATTGCGTGCGGTTTCACTTCCTCCTTTTCGAAGTTCAGGTTTGGGTGCCATGGTAAGATCTAGGGTTTCATCAGACCATGATGGATTAAACAATTTATATTAATTCTAAACAATTTCTAACCAATTTTGGACATTTCTAACAATTTCTAACAATTTATATTAATTCCTAACAATTTCTAAAAAAATAAAAAAATACCTGAAATCGCTAAAAAAATCGCCTTTCTCCTCCTCCTCTACTTCCTCTTTCTCTTTCAGCTAAGTTAGAATGAATTGTGAGTGGGCAGGAGAGATAAAACCGACTTTATAGAGGTTTTCATAGCAGAACCGCCCAATCATGGGGCGGTCATGGTGTTTTTAAAATGTATTCAGCCTGGGGGACAAATTTGTTATTTTTTTTTTATGAGGGTACTAATAAAAATAGCGGAACTATCGCTGGGGAAAGATAGCTATGACGAAGTGTAGATTTCTATGTGCATCTCTAGTTTGTTTCTTGTAGCAATTTATCTTGATGGAGATTTATTCATATAATTTTGATAATAGTAAGAGATAACTAAAAAAAAAATTAAAATTGGTAAGTGAGAAATGTAATCTATAAAAATGACATAAAAAGATGCAAGTCCATATTTAACGATATTTGATAAAACATCAAATAATATCGATTGCATACAAATTTATACACAATCAATATAAAAAAAAAATCAACATATCTATAATTGTTTTTCATCTTATAATTTTTTTGACATAATTTGAGAAAGTGTTGGGAAAATTATCAAGATTGCCACAATAAGTGTGATTGTCAACAAACTCTTAACCAAATTTTATCATTGGCTTGTATGATAACTTCTTGTAAATAGACGTTTCATTGATGAACATATTTGTAGCATGCTATTTGAGTAACTTTAAAGTCTAATTAAATTTTTTGTTGCACAATTAATAAAGACAAAATAAAAAAGTATGTGACTGGTATGCGACATGAAATCAAACCAGCTCTGTTAGTATCTTTACCCCGAACCTTTTTCTTCTTCCACACATACATGCAACGAGAGCTTGTATACACGTTTGAATTAATTTGCACTTTTGCAGCAAGCTCTAGGCAAAAATGATTTCGGCATAAAGAAAATAATTTTTCGTTAAAATGCATGTGCTTCGCAAATACGTGGATTCCCTACAACAAATAATACAACTAATTTGGGGTTCCGGAGCTGAGAATTAGCTTTTAATCTAATAATTGATTTGGAAAATCTTTTATGAATATTTAAAAAATGATGAGTAACTTGACTCCTAATCACTAATTATAAAAATAAATAAATAAAACTTGGGTTCCAGAGCCGAAATACCGGGTAACATGCACAGGAAACAACCACCTTCGCGACACATAGGAACCGAACTAACTAATGATGTCACTTGACAGTTGTCACTCACTAATTAGCTGTTCCTTTTCAAATGCTGATTTGGAACATACTGCTATCAAGCCACGTGAAAGCCACGCAGGGGATACTCACTCAAGTTATGTGGGTTGCTGGCTTGCTGCAGCCTAAAGGCCAGATCACAAAGGACAACTCGGACAATAGTCGAGCTACCCACGTGGCCCAATACTTGGGCTACATTTAAAGAGAGATGCCGATTGCCAACCACTTGTCTTTGATTTATCTTTTGCCGTGCAAATTTTCGTATATACTAGGCCATTATTATCTTTTCTCTCACTTTCTTCGTTGCTGACTTGCTGTTGTCTGACTGCTACTTGGATTGGATAAGATATGTACTTGGTGCGCTACGACTTGTAGAACAAATAAATACTGATAAATCGAGACAAGACATAGAAAAAGAAAAATCGTCAAAAAATAATAATATTATTATTAATGTATAAATTCATATAAATAACAACAAAAGTGTACTCCTTTCCTCAACAAGATATAAGATAAATAGCAACAAACGAACATTTAATTGTCTGAACAAAAGTGAACAATGACCGAAACTATTATCAAGTGACATATTTTATGGTATTATAATTTCATTTCAAATGTGTATTCTTAAGAGGAATATTTCACAATGAGCTTATCCACGTGGATGATGATGTCATCAATTGTGGGCCGGATTGCAGGCTGAGGCTGAAGCATCCATATAATAAATTGACGAAGTGAGTCTGGGTATGCCGGGTTTGGACCATCAGCCCATTTTATTTGTGCATTTTTGACAGCTGATTTGAGCCCTCCTTCAGATTCATCAATTTCATAATCAAAAGGAGATTTTCCATACCTAAGTTTTCACAAAAGTTAGAAAAAGAAACTCAATTCTATTATGTAATTGGTAAAGGAATATCTTATTACTAAATCTTTCCAGAATGAATCAGATGCTAGCAAAAATTGAGAATTCAACTAAGTGCTATTGTACCTAAACAAAATCATGCAATGGACCTCAATTGAACCCAACTAATACTCAATTAGGCATCAATTAATTGCACAAGCTAAACATCTTTCCATGTAATCACAATTATAAGGAAGCCTCGATAAAGTCCACTCCGCCTCAATCTAACTTTCCTCAATTATATAATGGTTTCCAATAGTGCAAATTAAAACTCGATCTGATACAATTATAGCTCAAGTATATATGATTAAGCCTTCATTAACCTTTAAAGTAGGGGTGTCAATGAAACCGATTTACCAGATTACCTGAAGCGTACCATATTCAATTAAGACAGTTTTTTTTTTGTTAGCTTATTGGTAAGGATATGGATAAGATTTTTTTGTTTTTTTTTTGATAGCCTGACCAATAAGAAAAGATTGATTTATGCAATATTACATATAGTTTTCACAAATCGTTAGCCATAACGGGTAAGAATAGGATATGGGTAAGGCTAATGTTTAACAAACAAGGATAAGACATGGATAAGATTAATTCTTATTCATACGAGCATGAAAAAACCGGCACCTGACCCGCACCACAACCCATTGACACCCCTACTTCCAGAGATAAGCCTCCATTTACCCTCAAATGTGCAGCCCAACTCACCCATAATAAAACAAAGAAAATAATTGTAGTCAGAGGGAAGAAATAACAGGATAGAAGGGCTAGCACGTACATGATTGCATATAAAGTACAACCGAGAGACCAGATATCAGTTCTCTCGTCTATATCAGCATTGCTTGGCACATCCCATAGTTCAGGAGCCCGGTAAAGAGACGAACAATGCTCTGATGCCCATTCCTACAATTGATACCATTTCAAAGGCGTTCAGATTATTACTTATTCAAATCACCTTTAAGATCTTAAGCTTTAAGCAACTGGCCCATACTCAGCTTAGTCCCACCAGAACCTGGTACGGACAAATTATCCCCCACCGGAGAAGAGAAAGCGCATCAATTACAAGAGGGGGGGGGATGGTTGACTCTCTCTGTTCAATTTAAATTGTGACGCAGCACATGGAAAAAGAAGCAACTGTCTATTCTCTCACGCACACAAAAATAAATTTGCTGGAAACAATGAGGTTCACAAAGGAATACACACAAAACTTACAAAATGTTTAAAACCAATAACCAGGGCTCATTCACAATAGGAAAATTACAACACGCATACCTGCAATTGTGATGCTTCAGACTGGGACCGGATTGATCTCCTAGCAGGTCGGGCGCTCTCAAAATCCATCAACATGGCAAGTGGCTCTTGCCCTTTTCTTTGGGTTATCAACACGTTCTCTGGTCTCACATCGTTGTGTGCATGTGGCGGGTCAAAGCTGTGCATGTGCTTCAGCCCTGCACAGAGCTACATAGAAGCAAGGATATAAAATGTCAAACTGCATTTGAAAAGACTGATTTATGCAAGCAAAGCTATATGATAATCTCTCTAGTGCCAAGCCTATTGAATTCAATAGCTGAGTTAACCCCTCAAACAAAATAATCATAAAAGTACAAGGACAAGCTCTTCTTTTTGTGATTTTTTTCTTTTCTTTTTTACTCTCTAAAAAAAAGGTTTTTTGTGTCATTTCACAGCCTTTGAACATAGACGGCAGCCAAGAGCAAAAACAAAAGGGAAGAAAGGCCGGAAGATAACCATGCCATTCCTGATCCAATCAAGATAGATACAGCTAAATACTCATGTACTTTTTAGCATACTTTCTGACATTAAAGCCAAAATCAGCTATAAGACACTAAGAGGAATAATGTAAAATCAATTTAAGAAATCACCTGGCGAAATATCTGGAGGACAGTTACAGTTGGGAAGAACTCGTTCTTGGCTAGCATAATTTTGGTCAATTCAGACAGGGTACCATCTAAGTGTACTGGGAATAGCAAATAAGCTTCATAGTTTTGAAGTCCATCTTCTTTTCCCTATTGATAGACAATTATAGTTTATTAATATCAGCAAAGAAATGAAGAAAGAAATCATATCACATGCACTGCAAATTCTGGTCAAATTGATAAACAAGAGACTTAAGGGTTATAACGGCTAACTTGGATTAAAATGAGGATCAATTGCAGAATGAGATCAATTCATAATTAATTGACTTCAATTGAACAGTTCAACAAGCAAGCCTACAAGCCAGCATGTAGC
Organism: Carex littledalei; assembly: GCA_011114355.1. Classification (NCBI taxonomy): domain Eukaryota; kingdom Viridiplantae; phylum Streptophyta; class Magnoliopsida; order Poales; family Cyperaceae; genus Carex; species Carex littledalei. Next base: position 6,599,339 of record CM022097.1, read on the forward strand.
ATTTCAACTGGCACCATGCCCTGCAGAACAGGTACTATCTGGGTCTGCCAATCCTCCACAATTATCAAACTTTGCTGTTGTTTCTAATGCAATGAATTACCTTAATGGAAATGATGGCGTGATCAAGAAGGGGAAGCAAATTGGGATGGTTGAATTGAGAGGAAACACGTATCTCTTGTTTAACCAATTCCAACTGTTCTTTGCTATGTATCATAAATTTCTTCATTGCATATGTCCCATCAGCTGAAAAACATATAAACAGTAAAAAAACCATAAGTTCTGACCTGAATTCCAGAACTTGACTCTTGGTTTTTGTGGTTTTATTCTGCGTAGTGACATTGTTGTCAAAGATTTACCACTATACTCCTTATTTCTTTCTTATTTACTTCTTCTATATGTTTGGGCATTTAAAAATCAACATGTTGCTTACCTGAAAGTTAATGTTCAACTTTATCGGAAACGTATCCATAAAAAAACAGAAAAACTGAAGTAGTTTAGTGTTGACCTGAGATCTAAATCTTATGTCAAACAGTATAACAAAGAAAGCTTGAAAGTTCTTCCTTTTGGCGGTAACTAGTGGACAAACAAAATCTGCCCGGGAGAGAGTTTGTCAATATTGACAGTTATTTACAATTACGATTAAAAAATTGTGTTATATTCATCTATTGTCATTTTACCAGCACTAAAAAAGAGTCATTACTCTTTTCTGAAGTAGTAGGCCAAAGAAAATAATCAATTAGTCAATAAAGCTTCTTGTGCAAAACATATAAAAGGTATAATCAATAATTAGTGAATGTAATGCAAACAGACATTTTATCCACCTAAGAAAACCTTAAAAAGGTACCTGCATTCAAATACCATTCGTCAGACCTTACCTCGTCAATCAGATCCAACAAATTGAGATCTGAAATACAAGGCCTAAGCAACAAGGATCTATCTACAGAAACAGATCCACTCCCATTTCTCAGAAAAAAGTCAACTGATAATACAATAGCAAAAGGCCACTACATCACAGAGTCTAATACATACCAAAATTTAAAAGGAAAAAGAAGAAAAACAGCACGAGATTCAAAGAAGGGGTTGTCCTACCCGAGATGTGGGAGGGGTCGATTGATTTCTTCTTGGCGAGGCCGCTAGCACCGTCGGGAAGGTTCTCCTTGACGAGAACGACGGTGGAGGATGCATCCGTACCTCCGATCTGCTTCAAGATTCGGAAGCGGTTGTCGTTGACCCAGACCTCGCCAGTTCCTCCGGCCGCGCCGTAGATCGCGTTCAGCCCCGAAAAGGAACACCCCATTGAGAAGATATTGAAAATGATTCTTTACCTCTCTCTCTCTCTCCTGCTTGGTTTAATGGGAAGTAGACTTGTTCAGGAGAGGTGAGAGAATTGAGAGGTACGTTGGAAGAAATTTAATTGTCTCACTCTCAGGTCGTATATGTTTCTCTCCGTTGGATGCGGGGAGCTGGGAATCCTGTCAACGGGATGGTCCGAATTAATTCGGATCGGGTAAATCCAAATCCAATGAATACCGCTTATGGTAAACGATCCAATGAGCTTCATTATCCATATTGATTTACTTAGTAATTGCCAAATGCCAATCCAATTCGGATCTTGTTGCAGGATTTTAGAGCTCGATACCAGGTATTACAGTAAGGGCTACATTGTAAAAAGTAAAAGTGTTAAAAAAGTTGGATCTTGTTGTGAATTATTATAATATACATGATGAGTGAGGCTATGGTGTTATGCATAGCACCAATGGCTAGTGTACTACGGCTTAATGTGGTACTTTTTAAAATTCTAACGGTCGATCCGAACCGTTCAATGTGATATCCATATGAATATGTACTTGCAAACTAAATTTTATATTTTTTTGAATTTTTTTACTATTTTTTTAGATAGGTAGAAAAATCAGTGTTTTCTGAAAATTCTGGACCATCAAAATTCTACCTATCTAAAAAAATAGTAAAAAAATTCGAAAAAATATAAAATTTAGTTTGCAAGTACATATTCATATGGTTATCACATTGAACGGTTCGAATCGACCGTTAGAATTTTAAAAAGTACCATATTGAGCCGTAGTACACTAGCCATCCGTGCTATGCATAGCACCATAGCCTCACTCATACATGATTTGATACGAAATAGTGTTAAAAAATTAAAAGTTAGAAGAGTAGTGTAAAAGGATGATAATTGCGGATTCCTTTGGTAAATTAAAAAATAGGACCAGAATAGTAAAATTATTATGGAAAAGTTACAGTGTTATGGTAATAAATGAATATTGTTTTGAAAAATAATTAGCGCGTTTGACAACAAAATAATAAAAAATATCATTGAAAAGCGTATTTATATTTCCATCCATCTTCTCCTTTTTTTTTGTTCTGATTTTATTTAAAATAGAGAAATAATGTTAGTCAGGAGTATAACTCTGGCATTCTTAAGTTTATCAAGTCTCTTGGTTTCTGGTGAGCTCGAAATCTTGAATACAAATATATCATATTAACTTCAAATTATGAATTTAAATCGTTGAAACTGATTGATTTTACGAGTGATGTATTTACATGTCAAATTTATAATTTTTCAAATTAATTTAGTATATAGTCAAAATAAAAAAAACTTTATATATTAATTGCAATCATTCATTTTGTATTATTTTTTTATCGCTTGACTTTATACTAATTTAATTTATAAATTTTGCATGTAAATACATTACTCATGAAAAAGATCGATTTAACAGTTTAACTTTGTTGTCTGAAGTCAATTCGGTGGATTGTATAGTTAAAACTCACTAAATTTTTCAATAATATTTTTTTTATTAATAACGTTTGTATATTTTCTCGAGAGTAGTTGGATCTTCTATCATGCACATTGTCAACTTGCCGAATTAAAACCCGTCATCATTTATTTTGGCAATGCACTTTCACCGAAAACTTTGGTGTTGTACTTCACCGAGTTCAAAGTCAATCTCTTGCTATCTCATACAACAATTCAGGATGCTTCACTGTAATATCGTGCTAACCTGTTTATTAGACTTAATTTGAATAATGGATGTTGGGTGTTGATGAAAGTGAAAAAAAAGGGGTGACCAATCTTTTTCGGTTAAAAGTAGAATATGTTTTCACAGGTGCAGAATCAGATTTTCAAATTACGGAGATTAAATATAAATATCAATTATATAAATTTTTCATGCTCTGAGTAGGAATCAATTTTATAGTATCCATAGTATTTTTCTTTAAACTATATATAAAATTTTGTATGAATGCATAAATTTTGAAAATTGAAATCAATTAACCATCATTCAATTCAATGCTAGTGGATATATATGTCCCTGTGTTTTCATTTTTTTTTTTTATAAACCTTATGTTTTCAACTTTTCATTATTCACCGTTGTAAAGAATATGCAGATAGAGAATAAGGCATGAATCGTCTGTGTTAATGTGGCACGAATCTCAAAGCTAACCCTACGTTTCAAATAGGCTTTGAAACGATTTTGAATCGGCTAGGAGTATTCTATACCTGTAATACCGCAACGGATACTCAATCGATAGAGATAATGAGGTAGTTTTTTATGTTGTTCAGGATTTACCTCTTTAATAAATATTTTTTTTTCTGGGATTTCATATTTTGTCATCCTTGTAAAGTCTTTAATATTTGTCTAATAAAAATGGTCGGTTGATAATTTTTAATTAATTCTCAAGTGTATAGAATTGTGGATTGACAAATGATCTCTGAAAAAATAATAGCGAAATGTTATTTGCAATAGCACCGACAGCATTTGACAATTTGAACATTGAACAACGCTAGAAAGAGTGCTCTACTGCTCTTCCTCCCGATTCTTTTATTAATATCCTCAATTAAATAAAAATTAACAAAAATGCTCTCAATTTTTTATTTTATTTTGAAAACTACCCTAACCGCCCCCACGGTTATCTTCTAAAGTGGACCGCCCTACTGTGGGGCGGTTATCTTTTTTTTTGTGGAAAAATCTTAAAATGAAAATAGTAAACAAAATGACTGTAAATGACAAAAAAATCGAAAATTAGAAATGAAAAACTTAATCGGAAACTTCAATTCAAGTTTTGAGGCTCTTTTTTTTTTTTGCAATTCTAAATTTTGAAAAACGGCATAGCCCTTGCTTGATCCAAGTCAACTCGATATGTTTTGAGAGAAGAAGAACTAACTTTATTGTATATTGAATAATTAGGTCTTGATCTAGTGATTAAAGACAATGTTCTTTGTGTGAGGTTGCATATTCAAAATTTGAAGTATTTCACAGATATTATAGGTGGGGATTGATATCTAGCTTTATATTAAAAATCAATTGGATAATTATGCATGATTTATTTTATCTCAGCCATAAAAACTCGACCTTTATTTTTTTTTAAATTTTATTGTATCACGTAGAACAAATTTGCAGACTTAGAAAGAATTCACGGTAATTCTCCGTGAATCAAAAAGATGGTTCGTGATTCGCTGCCTTTATATATACATTTTTTATTATCAAATAAATATTCTAATAAAACGGATCGCCACAGGTCAAAGATCTCTTGTGTCGGTTAGGTCCTTGCATCTAGTTATTGCCTTATCGGGGTTGAATTGGTCGAGAACGCTAATCTCCAAGCACATCTTGCACGTTCTTGTATTATTCCCAAGATTCTAAATAGCGATTATAGCGGCATAGCGGGGAGCCAAAAAAAAAACTATCGCGAATAGCGTAGCTATAGCGAAAACTATCCTACATAGCATTTTTTTTTATTTTCAAAAATTTTATTTTATATTTCTACTAATAATAAACATATGTAAAGTCTCATAAGTAACAAAAACACCAAATTGATTAAGAAGTTCTAATATTCACATTGAACCAATACAAAGTTCAAATTGTCATTCAAAATATCCCTAATTCATAAACTATCGATATTATAGACCAACGCACATTGTTCAAGTTTATTGATATTATAGACTCATCTAATTTAATTTCGTTTTGGACCTTAAAGCCCATTTAAATTGCAAAACAAATAAATAATAATAAGCCCATGTAGCATAGCGGACCGCTATTCCGCTACGCGCTATTCCGCTACGCGCTATGCGCTATAGCGGACCGCTATTACCGCTATAGCGGCCGTAGCTCGATTAGCGTAGTTTTACCCCGTAGCTTAGCTTTTTAGGTCAAAAACCGCTATAGCTAGCTATTTAGAACCATGATTATTCCAAAGAATCGCATCTTTCCATGCCGATTTTTTTATTGATATCCTCAATTACATAAAAAATTACAAAAATATTCAATTTAAAAAAAATGCTCTCAAAATGATCTATTTTTTTTTATAGCATATTCTAATATTAAAAAAGCTAAACTAAATTTCAAAATGAAAATATTTGAACTAAAACATGAAAATATAACAAAAAAAAACTCTAAATATACGTGTTATAATCGGGGAAATTTAAAATTAATTAATTACAAATAACAATTAAAATTTACAACTAATTAAAGATTTTAGTTAATTAATTAATGAAGTTAAAGGTTATTTGATTACAAAGATAAATTAAATTATATAAAGTTGTTATTAAACTAATTTAAAACTTACCAATTAATAAAGTAATTTTTACAAATAAGATGTTCATGCTTGAAAATTTCAAAATTTGTGACGTATTAGAAATGAGCATTTCTATAAAAATGATAAGGTTATCAAAGACTAGATAAGATTAAAGTTATAAAATGCAGTTTTCATGCGGTATGCAGAAGACCACCGCATACCGCATATATGGTATACGGTCGCATATGCGGACTTATATATATGGATTTTTTCATTAAATATTTAATATTTTGATTTTATATGGACTTATATATGCACATAAGATAATTTTATCTTATGATTATAACAACGTGGCCCAAATCCTTGGCCTGCATGAAGAAAATAAAATGAAACCGCAACATGCATGGCCCAAAAATATTGAAATAAATTGAAACCCCGTGAAAGGAAATAAAATATTGAACCTGGGGCGCCTCAACACTTTTGAACCGGATATCTTTAGTCCCACATGTGTAAAATAACATTATGAAGACGCTGGAGTCTCTATGACGAATGCCCTCCCCGTTCCTTTCAAACCAACTTAACTAGACAATTTAGTCTGGATGAGGATTAAGAATTGGGTTCGGTTTTATACCCGATATCCTTTCTGAAATTAAATTTTTTGAATCCGAATCCAAACTTTTTTTAATAAATAAAATATTTTAAGTGGGCTGAATCTGCATATTAATCCGCATAGTCGGATTCTATGCGGCCGCATAGAACCACATTTTATTACACTGGTCCAAACAACTATCCTTTTCAAATGTTTAACACATGAATTCTCAAGTAAATTCGATCAAACAATAAAGTCTACAACAAGCAAGTTATTTCATAGTTCTATTCCGTTATATCGTTGTGGGGAGCGTTTGAGACCATTTTCTGGTATCTTCGTTGGAGTGAAGATGACCCAAGGACTGGTATTATTTGTGTTTAAATTTGTTTTCTCAAGGGACTCTTTTGCAATTATATACACAAGAAATTGGCTTTTCTCGAAGATTTTGGTTACACAAGCACTTTTTCTGCAACTTTATCAGTAGATCTGATTCTTAATGCTTTCACTTTAACAATTATATTATACACTAACACACCTTATCAAACAAAGCACATTATATGTACCTATACAAAATATTCATCTATAAACTCAAATGTGTAGTTTCAAATCACCTTGGTCCAGAGAGTTCCATGGCTTGAACCACTACTGAAGAATCATCAGTAACATCAGAGAAACCACCTAATGACACAGGTTCCTGCCATTTTGTGATAGGCTGAGACGCATCTGCCTCCCATTTCTCGGCAAGACCATCACCTTCCAGCATTCGTACCACCTCTGACATGAGAGGCCGACGTGCTGGTAGGTATTGAGTGCACAGGAGAGCGACTCGAACCATTTCTTCTAGCTCGACCCGGTCATATCCGTACCCACTCCCATTCCGTAAATCCTGGTCTACAATTGTATCTAGCCTCTTTTCTTGCTGGATCTTTTTAACCTGAATTTAAATTGCAATATCCTGAGGGCAAGATCAAATTTTGGAGAAAAGTTTCTGGTACTAAATTTGTAATTGAATAGTAATGTAGATGGTTGCCATACTTCCAATTTTCTAATTAACCTGTTTCCCTTAGCCCAAATTTGTAATTGAACCTCAAATGGTGCAATTGAGCTCACTTGGACAGATATACTCGATTAATCAAAGGAGTGTTCTCAAGCATCAATTACATTATTTGCCCTAGATTTACCCTCCATTTTCTGACCGTTCCAATATTCCTTTAGCACCAATCTACAGTCTGGTTCAATGAAACACTAAAAGAATGTACAAGGAACCAAACTGAATCAGTTCCTCTAACATTGCCAACCAAACCCTAACAAAATTCACAAAGTTTCAAATTTGGTATTTAATCATTGTTCCTCACCCATTCAAGCATTGCCCCTTTCTGATTGGCTGCCTTTCCAAATTCCATTGCGGTCAAACCTGTCACAAGTTCGAGCAACAAAATCCCAAATCCAAACACATCTGTTTTTTCTGATGACTGTCCTGTTGACAGGTATTCTGGCGCAATGTGGCCTACTGTACCACGTACTGCTGTTGTCACATGCGTATCTCGATGGTCAAGGAGTTTTGCAAGGCCGAAATCACCCACGACAGCCTCACAGTAGTCATCTAGTAAAACATTAGCGGCTTTTACATCTCGGTGAATAATCTTGGGATCACATTGCTCGTGTAGGTACTGGAGACCTCTAGCAGCTCCTAGAGCTATTCTTCTTCTTGTGCCCCAATCTAATGCTGGCTTTTCTAAAGGAAAAAAGAGACAGTGGTTTTGGTGCGGTTATAGGATATAACTAAATACAATATTCTTGAAAAAGGTAAACTAGTTTTTCTTCTGTTCAGAACAATGTAAGCTTTAGGTGGTCTAGACTGAAAATTTGTGACAAGCATATGTACAAAACCTTAAAATGGGCATTGCAATTCTTTCCCAAAGGTTACTGGAGATAATACACGTACCTTTCAGACGGGATGCTACACTTCCATTAGACATGTAAGGATAAACCAGAAGCCTCTCGGTTGCGGTCATGCAAAATCCATACAATCTAAGGAGGTGTCTGTGCACTGCTAGGCTTATCATTTCCAATTCTGTTTGGAACTGCTTTTCCCCACCAGCTGCATTTCCATCTTTCAGCCTTTTCACCTGTTTCACTTATTTTAGCTAATAAAAACGTTACAGCATAGACAGAGTTAAAAGCGGAAGCTCCGGCCAGTATCTACATCTGATTGGAGTTTAATATCACTAATAAACCAGTGTCCAAATGATATGGATGATAACAATTTACTGGTGCAGCCACAACTTTGTATATCCGCACTTGAATTTGAAAATTTAACTCGTGTTTTTTTATATCTTTCAGATTGATGCCTATGCCTAATGTTATATTCATGTCAGTGTATGCATACATCATAATTTAGTTTGGTACCATATTTGAAGCTTTTTACAATGTTAATACAGTTATTTAATATTTGACTGGTAGTGAAATTAAATGTTCATGACATTTCATTGGTTATATTTTTATTTTCGAATTCGGGGCTTCCTATAAACTCGAGCAACTGAAGGCAAAAAGACTTTAGCAGTGTAACTCTGGACTTGTCTTGGATCCAAGCCATACCTACACCAGGACACACTTATCTAATATATCTTTCAACAATCCTGATAAGTAAAGACAAAAACTTCCTAAAGAAGAACAAAAGGAGTAATTAATTTTAGGTACCGCAACAAGAGTTCCATCTCGCAACTCGCCCTTGTACACATTTCCAAAGCCTCCCTTCCCCAGTATGTTCTTGCTGCTAAAGTTATTTGTTGCTACCTGAAGCTCTTTGAATGAAAATCTTGTGAGGTTGCCTAGTGAGACTTCCTCCTCGTGTTTGTCTGTAATACGTTGAAGTTACAAATGATACAAAAAAATAATAATACACTTACCAATAGCATCTCATGTACCAAACATGAACCATATTGTATTCAATGATTACATTATCAAAATTATATTCAATTTATCTTGATAATGCACCAGTAAACTATGTGTAGTAACAAACTCCAATACACTTATCCCTGACATAACCTAACGTCTATTTCTTGTTGTGTTTATAAAAAAATACTTACAATTGGTATCAAATAAGATCTGCTGATTGTGTTTTCTCCGCCTCCAAATGTACAGACTGTAGCATATTCCGAGCAACATAGTGAACCCCAGGCTCAATCCAACTGCTACAGCTACTTTGCGGTTTCTAGTCTTTCCTCCAGCTACAAACACATTTCAGCTTAGGAAAGAAACAGCACCAACAATAAAACTGAAAGATTGCGAAGATAGCAGCAGCACCACACTGGCCAACAGCCAGCACATATGCCGGAAAGACATTTAATTCAGAACCAAGAGGTCGTTAATCTGAATCTCTTCTTGCCATAGTGTCAGGAGAATGGTGTGATGCAATGACAGTTCCTCCAAAGTAGCAATAAAGTTTTAATTAAGAATAATTAATGTTTATCAAATCTCAGTTGAGAATTAAAACCTAGTAGTCTAAATTTTGTCTTGCTAACCAATAAGGAAGCCAAAAATAAAACAGACACTAGAAACAGGGGAAAATGCAACTGAAAATATACCCTGAGAATTGTTTAAGTTGAAGGAGACCGGCACAGGCATCACTCTGTAGCATTCTTTCTCAGAGCCCTTGGGGCAGATCAAAGGGTTTCCAACAATACTATCATAAAGGCACAAAGAGAGAAAGAATCATATAAGAATTATTTTTTTTTGGGCTCCTTTGCTTTAATTTGAACATTATTACTATTAAAGAATCAAATCATCAGCAAAGCTAAATAGAAAAATAATAGATAATAATATTTTCATAGAATCATAGTTCAGCCACCAAGTTGTATCGATAATTGCATTCTCTATATTCTTGTGTTGAATAACATCAGAATTCTAACCAGATTATCAAGGAGACTTGTCACTCTAAAAAGCTTTTTATGTAATATATTCCTTAATTAGGGATCATACTACAAATAAACAATAGCTTTGCATCATTCGAAGGACTCCCATTAATCCTAATAAAAAGTTATTGGTAAAAAGAAGAACCTTGTTCAATTTAAGGTTGATTAAAGCCTTAAGTCCATCACTTCATTAGTTCTCATTCGAGCTTAGCAAATAATTGTTTTGCATGGAAAATCTAATACTCATGGTAATAGGAAAATAAATCTTCACAATTAAACAATCAGAGGCGTACTTGAAAGTTCTTGCCGGTGACTCGGGGACAGGTCCGCTCAAATTATTGAAGGACAAGTCCCTGCAACATAGCATGAAAAGTTTTCATTAATTTTAAAATGTGAAACTTCCACAAAATCATCTTTAGGAGCTAAGCACCTACTGTTAAAACTAAATGTTTTATAAGTTCTAAAAAATAATGACAATGAAATAACACTCACAAAAAAGCAAGCCCTGGAATATCTACCAATGTCTGAGGGAATGGTCCTGAGAGACTATTGTTGTTAAGCCTTCTGTTCAGGACAAGAACAAATCATAGCATAATGTACAATTCGCAGACATATGCATATAACACAATGTCATTCAAAATAGTGACAAACGTAAACACCACCAATCCAGCAAACAAAGATTGAGCTGATTAAATAAAGAATTATAATTTTGCAAACAACCATAATTTTTTTTTTATCAATACTCACTTACTGTGATGTTTTTTCATCAATGGTTAAAATATTTTTAGGCTTATCTTTTGTTCTGAACCATCATTATAACAGTTTGCAAAAAAAATTGAAGGATTTGGTTAGGTTTTTAGTATAATTTGAAACAGTCTAATATATGCATTATATATTACCTTGTATTGCCATGTAGTAGACTACTTTTACTAAAATTGTCGTTTTGAGTTTTTTTCCTTTTGAATTTAAAGAATTGTGCTTTAGTTTTCTGTTAATTCTTCCCAAAAATAATATATATCTCGGGAATGTTATGGTCATTATTTTTCAAAATAGTCAATAGATGGAAACTTGGAATAAATTAAAATTTATGTAAATATGGCCACTTACAAATACTTAAGTGTCTTAAGGTTGGCAATGCACTTGGGAATATCACCAAAGAAATGGTTATTTGAGAGGTCAAGCTGCTCTAATTTCAACAATTTCCCTATTTCTTGGGGTATTGGCCCTGTTATATTATTGCTCTGCAGTTGCCTGTCAAAAAGAAAAGAAGTAAATTACACAAATATCATGTTATATTATATATATTATGTATATGCTTTTATGGTCCGGAGGTTTCAGAGTTTTCAGTTTGGATAATAAAAGGCACAAAGTCGCAATTATGGTGTAATAAATTTTGAAGATGGGGATTTATTGACAATGAATTAATTTTATAATCTTAACAAAAAAACTTCTAAATTTGTTATCTGACATTGAGAATGTGATCTATATATACTGCACATATATCATGCACTGTAATTTTACAACTTTTAATAAGTTAAATTTATAACGGTTCATATTGATCTGCCTTTGATAAAATATGAAATGACACTCGAATAGTTAATTTGAGTCAAATTGTATGAAATTAGATACACAACCTAGAAGGTCAACAACACATCTGCATTTATTTTATTTATAAAAATTCTTTTGTCTTAAATTGAAAAATATTGTCAATAAGATTATCAAGTTAATTTATTGTCAATGAATCTCAATCCAATTCTAACAGACACAAAACACATTTACACGGATATAAAGATGAGAATTTCAGAGCACAGAGGAGCAAAATGGGAAATTACCCATACTAAAGTAGTGTGCATGATCTACTGTATTTAAAATTGAGTGTGTTAATTGCTTTCACATCTCTACATTTTTTGAAATACCAAACTTAACTTAATAAGACAAGTATAGAATGCTGATGCTCGTCTTAGTAATGAATGCATGCATGTGTGGATGGAGGAATCAATGTAGCTTACAAAATTTGAAGATTAGTCAGGTTGCCTATGCTTGGAGAAAGAGTCCCGGATAAGTTCTGGCTTGGAATTCCCCTACAATTTCACTAAAATCAACTTAAACTACAGAAAAAGATATAAATAGTTCCTTTTTTAATAAGAGGAAGTGCACTCACTGTTGATCTTATAAAATTAAAAGTTCAAGAACAAATTGACAAATTGATCAATCCACCATAGATCGAAAAAAATGTTGGTACTGTACACTTATGTAAGCCCTGTCAAAAAAAAAAAAAAAAAAAACTCTTGTATCTAGAACCAGAAGAGAGCACATGTTGGAGACATAATCCAAATAATTTTACATAGCACCAACTCACAAATAACACGCCGAGAGATTGTCTTCATTTAATGCAAAAAGCAATAGATATTCTCCTGCATTTTGTTCCTGATTATTCCTTATTTTTTATGAAGGGGCAAGTACTTTATTTGCAGCTGTGATGAGGATTTGAGTCCGAAATTTTAACGATAATTATACTTTCCAAACGATCTTAATGTCCGAACTATATTTGTTCGTCGGCATCCAATCCGTTTACACCATACGCTCAATCCACCAACCAATATACACAAAAAAAGAACAAAGTGATTGGGCTTCTCTCGGTCAGTACAGAATCCATGGGATAGCCGTAAACAAATCTAAGCTGCTCATTTAAAATTTAACGGTCCAAAGACTATTAATGAATAGATGCCCAGATCTCAATTTTACATTTTTACTGGGCACGAGTGATCTGAACCGTCTCATCTCTGATGGCCTAAGACCATCCAATGAATTATTTCGATTGGAGAGGAGCTGAATCAGAGGGAGACATTAAGGCTTTGGTGAGTGGCTTATTTCAACCAATAACATTCCTTATATAGAATTGATTGTGTGCAATATATGGACATGATAACTTACATGCTGACAACAACATTTTGAGGAGAGCAAGAGACCATGTTCCAAGCGCAAGGATCAACAGCATCCTTGTCCCAATTTACGAGCACTCCATGGGGATCCTTCAATGATTCCTTTATCCCCATTAATGCTTGAACTATACAAATTTTAGTAAATAAAAAAAAAATATATATATATTAGCATCCAATCTTACTCAGAAGTCAGAACAGAACATCAAATAGTCTAGTACTGAAGTTACGATTTTCTCCTAATGTCAACAATAGCAACAACAATTATTTACAAGAAATCAAGAACAATAATAATTGTCATGTTATTGCTGATTAATTTATGCTCAATTTCTATAATGACTTGTATGATTAATTGATTATGTACATGAGCCTTATGTGGAATTTTTTTTTTATTTCTTTGATAAATCTATCTTGTGTACCTTCAAAGTTGACACCGGTAGGAGAAAGAAGAGCCGAAGAAGAAAACCATGAGAGGGAGAATAGAACCCAAAACGCTTCAACTCTTCCTCTGTTCTCTCCCATTTTCATCTGATACTTTTTTTTTTCTTTCCTCAATTTTGTAAGTCTTTCTTTCTTTCCCAGTTGCCACACTTAAACAAGCCTTTTTGTTTTGTTTTGTCTCTTTTAATGTTTACTCCTGCTTCAGAGTTCTGACAGTGAGTTTCTCTTTCTTCTTGAAAAGCTCATGCTTCTCTCGTCTTTCTCTATGTCACGCTTCTGTCAGTCAGGGGGAGGGGAGAGGAGCATGGAGCAGCAAAAGACTAGCCTGCGTACCTACTTAATAGTAAGAGAGAGAGAGAGAGAGAGAGAGCGAAACAGCAACGGCAGGTTTGATCCTCTCCAATTAAACGGAACTATTCAATCGACGGTCCCCGTCAAATCTGAACAGCCATTTCGGATCGTACGGTTGATCAGATTGTAACTTAAAAGTGGTCCGATTTTTTAAGGTTAATCGGAATTCCGGAGCCATTCATCTGAATTTTACACGATTGAGGAGCGAACGCAACCCAGCAACCAATTTTATACGGGTTAGGTCTTTTTGAAGATAGATATCATATCAATCTATTTATTTAATTTTATTTATATTTTGAAAAATATTATTAATATATATGTTGAAAGGTGATTAATTGACAGTTATTTATTTCGACAATCATAATAATCTTTAAAAAAATTAAGATAGAAATCCAACATTAATTATGGCATGATCTATATTATAAATATATCATGTCTATAAAAATGATAAATTTCGTGTATACTTTACGGTAATTATTTGAAATTTCAACGATTCAATTTAAGGATTCTTGATGCGTCATCAAACCAGTCTAAAAAAAATATTAAATTTTATGGTTAGACTATCTATATGTTCAATAACAATACTTAATATTTACTTTTAATTTTAAATTTTTTTTTAAAAAATATTGTTAAGATTCTCAAAATAATTTTTGTCAAGTAATCACTCATCTATAAGTTGATCATTTATGAATCAATAAGTATTTATATTAGATGAGGAGGGATCAAGTTACAACAAATTTGAGTTACAACAAAGTTACAACAATCATTGTTTTCATTTTCAAAGTCCAAATCGTTGATCCAAACTGTTCAACATGATTATCTAAATAAAATGTGCTTGCAGATCAAATTTTACATTTTTTTGAATTTTTTTACTATTTATTAAGATGGGTACAAAATTCAATGGTCTAAGTATGACTATTTTTTGTAAAATACTTAATAAATAGTAAAAAAAATTCAAAAAAAATGTAAAATTTGATCTGCAAGCACATTTTATTGTGGAGATCATGTTGAACGGTTTGGATCGACGATTTGGACTTTGAAAATGAAAAAAATAGTTGTTGTAACTCAAATTTGTTGTAACTAGATCCCTCCTCATATTAGATATGCAAAATGTTCAATTTATGATACATCTATTGTACTTTTTAACACAAATAGTTACAATTCTGAATTCTCAACACATGTTTGGTAAGGGACGAAGTCTCATCGACAGTCGCCATTGTACTTTCGTACTATCATCAAATATGTCATGAGAATCGTAAATATATTATTAGTTTTAAACATAACAAAAAATTTTAAAAGAAAGGAACTAAATGTTTATAAAATAATATTTTTTTTTGTTGAATAAAGGTTAGAGGTTAAGCTATTTAACTATTTAATATCTACAAGGGATTCTTATATCCGGATTTCGAACCGGTGATCTCCTATACGGAGAACATTGTCTTTGTAGATAACAAATGATGGAAAATGAATGTATTAAAATAACTTATAAGTCTTTATTTTTTTAATCACTTGACTTTGTACTAATGAATTCAAAATTTTCAAAATTTTGCATATACATGCATCCAGGGGCAGATCTTAGTACATCCTAGAGGGTGCTAAGCCACCCTATGATTTTAAATTTTAATTATGTATATTGAAATTTAATTGAATTTTATTACTTTTAAACATTTTATACAGTCCAGCCTCCCTCAATAAATATCAAATGTTTGTTTGTAGCCTAGTGATTAAAATTCTATTTTGTAGTTGAGATGATATGTGTTCAAATCTCACTCACTACATTATGTATTTTAATTTTAGCCCTCATCAAAATTTCTAGTTCCACCTTTGCACATATCACTCATGAAGTAAATCGATTTTAACCGTTTGAATTAATCATTTGAATGTAATTAATCTGATAAATTTTAGAGTTAAGCTCGTGAAATCTTCGTAACGTACGACTAACACACTTTAGCCTCCCACTAAATGATTGTTAAATGATCGTCCTTTTAACTACTATATAAATGATTCATGATGGATGGTGCATTGGTGCCGCTGGGTATGATTCTTGCCAAGTGTACTTTTTCTTCTTTTAAGTTTTCACCAGGAAATATTTACCGGATTGGAGCTTTTAATTCAGCCAGTGTAATGCGTGCATGTTATGCACTTTGAGCACTGAAAATATATACTTTGGATTTGGTCTAACATTGACTGAATGGATAGATCCAAAAAATGATAAAGATGGCATATACATGTAGGGGTGTTCAAGTTCGGTTTGTTCGGTTTTTAACTGATCGAACCGGATAATTTCGATTTAAATGGATTGGTTTTTGAATGACACCGCAACTGAGCTGCGGTGGCTAGACAAATAATATTTTAGTCCGTTTGAAGATACTTTTAAACGTATCATATTATGCTTAGCTTAATTAGTTGGACTGTCAACATTAATTGTATCAACTAATTGCTAATATATTTGCTACCATTTTTTTTCGGAAAAAGAACAAATTTAAATTTAAGAGATATTATTCTTAATTACATTCTGCATCTCTTATATGAATCCGAAGTGTTTATGACTACTTTTTTGCATGAATAATCATAAGAAATTTCAAGTTAAAGACTTATTAATAATAAGTAAATATATTCTTCCGAAGTCTTTAATCTAGATAACGTCAGATATAATTTTTTTTATTTTAAAGTATAAACACTAAGTTTGTAATTATTAGAAACAATTTTGAGATGCAGATAATAAAAGAAGTGTCATTATGACTCCTCTAAATCTAACTCACCTAGAGTGTTGGTGAATTATATAGTATAGATTTTGTTATTGTCTAAAACTATTGTATTAAATCTTTTGGGATCTCTATTTTTTTTTAGTAAAGTTGGAAGTCAAATCATCCAACTGTTTTATATCCACAATGAATTTCTCATCTATGTTTCGAACGTGCGATCTCTCACACAAATAGCATTGTATTTGCCACTAGATCAAATGTTGATTCTCCCTTTGAGATCTATATTGATATACCAAAATTTAATTCCAAAAAAAGAGAATTTTAATTTTAGCTTTCATTGATCCTTTCGCAAACATAGATCTTTTCTTTTAGCAAAGCATTTTATTTTTTATTTTTAAGCAAAGCATTTTTCTTTTAGCAAACATGGATCTTTTCCTTCCAATTTGGTTCTTTTCTTTTTGATAAAATTCTTTTATTTATTTTTTTAGAAGATTTTTGAATTTGTTAACTATTTTCAACATATGCACTTGTTATATGAATTTATGCACAGAGCTGTTCATAATATAGTATAAAGTTATGATCATGAACACCTGAATTGGCAAGTCTTAACACCGGATGTTTAAAATATAAACACCAAACTATTCAAATGTTAATTGATCGTGCAGGAATATCATATAAAGACCTAGTATTACATTAACAATTAACAACTAATTAATAATGTACAATATAGCTACAATATATTACCAAAACATTTGAATATAACTTTAAACAACGAAATAAGTAGTTCTATAAGATAAAAAGATGTAAATACCTGATAGAGAAGATAGAAAATCTAGAAGTATAGATATAAACATCTAACAATAAAAGTATGGACATCCATGTACACATAATTACAGACAAGATCAGTACTCGCTATGGATCGACATGCATGAATTGGAATCCGCATCCTCTAAAGTAACATAATATTATAATTATATTATGTTACACTGCTACAAAAAGATCAATTACAAACTGCTCATTTCTGAGATGTTTCTATAAAAACATTGTGTAAAGTAAGATGACGCGCGTGTGAAAATGAGGTATAACATAGATTCGCAAATTTTCAAAAGAAAATTTATGTGAGAAAGCATAAAGCATTTCCACACGGTTGCTTATAAGTTGCACATGGTTTTGAAAACAAATCATGTATGATTGTTGAAAATATGTGTACACAGTTTTTATTATAAAAACCGTGTATGATTGTTGTCTAGTATTTTGCGAAAAAATATTTTGCACGATTGTTTTGATTGTACATGTTTTTTTTTTCTTTGAATTGATACAGGTGCTAAAAAGTACTATATTTGATAAAAGAAACCGTAAAGAATGATTAGTAAATGAAGTATTAGCTAGTACAAACTTTAGCTAAAATCAACACTATTTTTTTAGCCTATGGCAAAATCGAACAAATGCTAGGAAGAGTCTTCCTAACTGTATTGTTCTTTCTTGAATATTTCTTTTCACCATTCTTATTTGAATACAATGTCTTGTTGAGAGAACTTATGCTTGCAAAAAGATGACAAGATATATATTATAATATTTCTTTCTAATAAGTTTAGATTCGCTGGCATCCTAACTTTTCCAGTGAATTCTACCGAGTCCCAGAAATGATAATTTCCCACATTGAATTATGGTCCCCTAATTTTGAAACACAACAATGACTTGGAAGAATTTACAACAGAGAATTAAACCTATTTTTTTTTTTTTAAGTAAAAGTTGGAGACCAATTGGTCAAGTCATCTAACTATTAAATATCCACAAAAGATTTATATCTGAATTTTGAACACGCGACCTCTGTGTTTTTGAATTAAACCTACCTTTATCACTAAACCAAAGACTAGTTTTCTTAAACCCATTTTTTTCCAAAATAAATGTCTAATCTAAAAATCAAAATTATGTTTTTGAATTAGAATTGCCGTTCCTTCAATTTGAATTTAACAACTGAAATCATTCAATTTACAAGTATTTAGAAAATGGGCTTCTGAGCTTTATTTGAGACACTTATTACAGTACTTAGGTTTGGATCCTTAAATTGAAAATCAAGCGCTTCCATAGTTGCATGCACTTGCCCATTGTGAGCCATAGACGATCTGAATTTAATTGAATCACAAGTGATTATTTATCTTTAGCAGCGGCAAAGTAGCTGTGATGTCTCAAAGTGTCTGTTGAGGACTATTCAATTGATCTGTAGCTGCAGGTACAACATAATCCATCTCTTATAATCAATTAATCTTTAACATATGCAATGCGGCTGAGTGAGTGATAGAGTCATAGAGACGACAACCAGACACCGGTGGTGTTTTATTATGTATCGAATTGTTCTGGATCATTTGGATCAAGTTTGAGTCAGAATTAGTTGGTTTTGAGTTATCTTTGTTAGAATTATTTTTGAATCTCGTATTGTGTGAGTTCGAGTCGGGTTAGTTAAAACCGAGTTGCTTTTGAGCCGAATTATATTAGACCGCAATTTTCTTGAATGATCAGGTTGAGTTCAAATCGTCTTGGATTTTGGATCATGCGTTTTTAGTTTGTCTCGGATTTTAGATCGTTCATCTTTTAGAATGGGTACGAAAAAATCTGACTCTAATTGCTTGGTTTCGGATTATATATTTTTTTTAAATCATGAGTTGGGATCAAACCACCCGACATACTTTCAAACCCCTTTGTATATTACTGAGGATTTTTTCACTTTGTGAGTTTCAAACCCATAACGGATCATCTCATTTTTAGATTGTCTCGAATCGAGTTCGGGTCAGTTTCTTTTTGATTTCTCAAAAAGTTAGGTTGGATTCAGATTTAATTCCGTATCATATTGAAAGGAGTCGTACTCTCGTGTGAATAAAAAATCAGATAAAACTCAATAACAAACACCATGATTTTGTGCTACACTTTGGTGGACGAAGTCTACCTCTTCAAATTGGGCTCTGTTCTTGCATTGGTATTCTCTTCCGACCTAGAAATCTGGTCGGAGACGATTATGTTTCGATCAGAAATTAAAAATGTTAACCATGATAGCATGTAGATTTAATGATTTATTCATGCAAAACACATTGGGAAAAAAAGAGGACTCATGGTTTAATTTAACATATATATATATATATATATATATAAAGAGAGAGAGAGAGATGGGCTACGGTGCTTCGCGAAGTAAATGGTTTTTTTTACTTCACATCATATTTTCATTTTGAAAATCCAAACAACCGATCCGAACCGTTCAACATGTTCTAAATATTGAAATGTGCTTGGAGACTAAATTTTATATTTTTTGGAATTTTTTTACTATTTATTAAGCCACTTTAAAAATTGCTTATCCAGTTCACAGTGGATCAGAAATTTTTATTGTTTTTTACTGTTCACAGTGGATCAGTGATTTTCAAAGTGGCTTAATAAATAGTAAAAAAATTCCAAAAAATATAAAATTTAGTCTCCAAGCACATTTCAATATTTAGAACATATTGAACGGTTCGGATCAGTTGTTTGAATTTTCAAAATAAAAATATGACGTGAAGTAAAAAAGACCATTTACTTCGCGAAGCACCATAGCCCATCTCTATATATATATTCAAGGGTCTATTGGGACCATTATTCTCTAAATTCCAAATTATGAGTGCTTGTACAGCGCGCAACACCTTGTTAGGCCTATACCGAAAAAGGGCTACCTCATTAGAATCTTAAGCTGTCTGATTAAAAGCATGTTAATGGGAATGAGAAGAACCCTCTTTAGCAAAAGAAAGATAATCATGCATGTTGGTGTGCGGGCACTAATTTTTAATGGGACCGTAAAAAAGGAGACACATTATGTGGGCAATCTCACCTTTTTTGCATCTAAAAAAGTTGCATTATTTAAGTAAGGTCTCTGGTACTCTTATCCGGATTGATCTTTTCATAATGCAATGTACATAGTAGAATAAGAGTCGTAATAGGTTTTGGAAAACATTATTGCATTATTATTAGAGTAGAACTAGGGTGCTCCTAAGCTCACCAAGCCTTTCCGTGAGCGCGACTCCAAAACCTATCAAATTGACTTCAAACGACATTTTCAAACCGTTAGATGTTCAATCTATATTAAAATGTGCTTGGAGACCAAATTTTACATTTTTTAGAACTTTTTTACTATTTATTAAGATGGTTTGAAAATCGCTGTTTTTATTAAAATTCTGCACCATTGGAAAACAGCGATTTTCAAACCATCTTAATAAATAGTAAAAAAATTCCAAAAATTGTAAAATTTGGTCTCCAAGCACATTTTAATATAGATTGAATATCTAACGGTTTGGAAATGTCGTTTGAAGTCAATTCGATAGGTTTTAGAGTCGCGCTCACGAAGGGCTTGGTGAGCTTAGGAGCACCCTAGTTCTACTCTTATTATTATATATATGGAAGATCAATCGAATGCCTTCGTAACATGAGCAAAATTAAAGAAGTAATAATTTGAGCAAGTACTTTAATACATATTTTTCATAACACTGATTTTGGAGCAAAATATTGACAAGATTGTTTTAGTTTCATACAACATACAAATAATAGAGTCAAAAAAAAAAATATGACTTGTACACTGCCGAAAGTAAACAGTACTGTCCACATCTTTACCCTCGCTTCTGTAACAACTTGATACTTGTGTCATGGTTAATGTCATTTATGTTTTAGAGTATCTAAAAGGCATCATGTAGCCTATAAATAGATGAGTAATCATTTGTAATATGTATGAGAGTTGAAAAATATCATTATGGCATGAAAATTTCTGCTACTCTTTTTCTCCTTACTATTTCTCTCTTCCACTAAATATAAATATAAAACAAAATAACAAAAGGCCATGAATAAGCCAACATAAGTGGTATCAGAGCATAAGTTGTGTGAAAGTTCAAGTGAGGTTTCTCTAATAAAAGTGTGATAAAAAAAAAAAGTTGAGAGCACGATGGCTATGCAAGGTGGTGCATGGGAGCCGCAAGGTGCATAACTCGTTTTTTATGGCGATAATTATGACTATTGGAGTATAAAGATGAAAACCCTCTTGATCGCACAAGATTTATGGGAGATAGTGGAAGAATGTTGTGAAGAAAAAAAAAAGATGAGAAGAGAAAAGACAAGGTTGAGACATCGGGTGAGAAAAATGAGAATAAGAAGAAAGATGCGAAGGCTCTCTATTTGATTCAACAAGCCATCACTAACAAGATTTTTTCAAGAATAATCGGCGCAATAAGTTCGTAAGAAGCATGGCAGATTTTGCAAAATGAGTTTCAAGGTACCGCAAATGTTAGAGCCGTAAAACTTTTAACTCTTAAGAGAGATTTTCAGAATTTACAAATGAAGGAGAAAGAGACTTTAAAAGAGTATTTTTCTAAGGTGATAGAGTTGGTGAATTAAATTAAAAAGTTGAGTGAAAACTTAACCGATAAATCGGTTTGTGAGAAAATTTTAATTAGCCTCTCTCCCAAGTACAACAATATTGCAATCATTATTGAAGAAACCAAAGACCTCTCTACTCTTAGCATCCAAGACTTAATGGGTTCTCTTGAGATGCATGAACAGAGATTAAATAGACCTAGTGACTCTTGTTTTGAAAGTGCATTACAATCATATGATCAAGAGAAATGAAACTTGAAACTTGAAAATTAACTGGAAAACCAAAAGAAAAGGATGTGGTCGGGTTGAAGTGGATTTACAAGACAAAAAAATCTGAATGGTTTGGTGCAAAATTACAAGGCAAATGAAGAAACTAAGAAAGTTGTGTTGAGATAGATTTTAGAAGATATTGGAGATGATAAACTAAAACACTAAGGGGAGTGTTGAAATTAATGTTTTATTTTGAGAAATAGTAAACTTATTAAATTGGTCAATTAGTCAAATGTTTTGGTTAATGTATTTTGGATTTTCTAGATAAATTAAATGTTTATGTTTTTTAGGGTTATATTGGAATGTGTAATTCATGCACTTGATACTTGTGTCATGGTTAATGTCATTTATGTTTTAGGGTATCTAAAATACATCATGTAGTCTATAAATAGATGAATAGTCATTTATAATATGTATGAGGGTTGAAAAATATCATTATAATATGAAAAAAATTGTTATTCTTTTTCTCTTACTATTTGTCTCTTTCACTAAATATAAAATATAAAACAAAATAACAAAAAGTCATGAATAGACCAACAAAAACACTTCGACTCGAACTTCTTCAAATAAAAGGAACAAAATTTTGTTCGTATAAAACAAACTAGCTACGCTTTTATTTTGACATATCGTTACTGCATTATATTATGTACTAACAAGTGATATATTAAAGCTTCGTCTTTCTAGAGTCGTTACTTCAGAATTTGGATAGTTATAATTTGAATATACTTTTTGTCATCTAATCCTTCAATTTTGTTACTGAATAAATGCAGCCACCTTTTAAGCTAATTAAATACCTGTGGATTCCATTTTTTTCTCAACATTGGAGAAGCTTTTTGCAAATATCAACAACTGAAAAGATATAAATCTTTGCAGCTAATGAACAATTTAGGAACAATTTTTATATTTCCCTAATAAAACTGAGCAAAGCAAGATATTGCCACAGTTGAAAAATCTATGCACAGTGATACATTCCTTTCCTCCTAATCAATCCATCTATGCAAAAACAAAGATGTAAAAAATGGTCCCAACTCCCAATGTACTATATTAGGTGCTAAGAGAAGCAAATGCCACCAAAATAGACTGGATCTGTTTGTTGGCGCTCCTTTTTCTTATATAAGACGACTTAAAAGTGAATGCACCAGAAAATCATGACAACTTACAACATCACAAGTCCAGAACAATCAGATATCTGGTTGCAGAGGCGAATCAACATTCATTGGGCCTACAAGCCCAATCAATCACCGAAATAAAAATTTAACAACATTCATTATATAATTTAAAATTTTAATTATGTATATTAAAATTTAATTAAATTTATTTATTTTTATTTTTTATATAGTCAAGCTCTTCTCATAAAATATTAAGTATTTATTTGTAGTCTAGTGGTTAGAGTTTCATTTTGTGATGATGGAGATTTGAGTTCACTTATCACATAGTGTGTATTTTAAGTTTCAGCTTTTCTATTAAGATATTCTAGTTCCTTCTTGTTGAATCTCTTAGACATGCTCCGCATATGCAAATCATAAAAAAAAAAAAATTATTGGCCATCAAACATAATATATTACAAGTTTTGCTTAATTTATTCCATTTTTTTATAATAAGCAGTAAGTAAGGTTCTGAATGAAAATCTTCGCCAAGAGTTAAATCATGAAATACAAAAAAATATATATATTTATTTTCGTTTATTATTTGTATTTTTTTAGATTTCGACTTTGTTGAGCTGAACGGACATCAAACTCTAATTACCAATATGAGTGGCATGTTTGATAAATTAGAACAACAATTTAGATTATTTTAATCTTATATAAATGAATTCTCACTTACAGAGTTACAGATATACTTCTCGATCAAGAAAACACCAATTTCAAATTATCTCCGTTTCATTCTATTTTATTGAAATTAATTGAATTTTTTCTTATAGTTGGTTCCGATGAAAGTGTAAGTTCAAATTTATTACTATTGTGATCCACATTGAATAGGGTATAGATAGCATTTATAGAATCTACGTTTATAAAATTAGATTGAAATTAGGATAGAAATAACTTAAACTAATTTAAAGTTAATTTCAACAGGCCTGCACTCATACAATTAATTTTCATCGCTTTTAGCATTTAGAAATTGAAAAAAAAAAATCTCATACATCTCAAAAAATAATTTGTGAGATGGATAAGCAAACATGAATTAATATTTTTGTCAACATGACGTCTTGAAGACAATTTTATTAACGTATATATACAAAGAGGTTAGCTAATATTAAAACGTTTGTTCTGGAGGCGTGTTGCAACTAATTAGTTTTCCGATTTTCAAAGTCCAAACAGTCGATCCAAACCATTAGATGTGATCTCTATATTAAAATATGCTTGGAGACTAAATTTTACATTTTTTTGAATTTTTTTACTATTTATTAAGTCAGTTTTAAAATTGATGATTTTAATAAACAGCGAAAAATTTCTGGATAATTGAAAACAACAATTTTAAAACTGGCTTAATAAATAGTAAAAAAATTCCAAAAAAATGTAAAATTTAGTCTCCAAGTACATTTTATTATAGATTGAATGTTGAATGGTTTGGATCGACCATTTGGATTTTGAAAATGTAAAAACCGAAGCGTTTGTTCCACAGCCTAGGAACAAACGTTTTGATATTAGCCAACCTATATATATGTATATATATGAGGAGGGTTCAAATGCCTCAATTTTTCATGCCTCCACCATGCCTCCATTTTTTAAAACTTTAATAACTCAAAATTTAAAACTTAAAAGTCAAAATAAAACCGTTAGATATGATCTATATCATTTTATCTATGCACGTGTAAAAAATTATGATATTTCAATTTTGTTTTGGTTGTCATCAAGAGCTTGTAAAAAACGTACTAATGTGGATAATTTCTAGACGTTGATTTTTCAACTTATTGATTCACATAAAAACAAAATCAAAATGTAATATTTTTTTATGAGCACATAGATAAAATGATGTAGACCATATCCAACGGTTTTATTTTGACTTTTAAGTTTTAAATTTTGAGTTATTAAAGTTTTAAAAATGGAGGCATTGGAACCCTCCTCTATACATATATATAGAGGTTGGCTATTCTACTTCCATAAGCATATGCCAACATATGCTTATAACTCATTTTTGCGTTTCCAATGTTCAAATGGTCGATCCGAACTATTCATCTTGTTCTCCATATTAATATGTGCTTGGAGACCAAATTTTACATTTTTCTGAATTTTTTTACTATTTATTAAGCCACTTTGAAAATTGCTAATCATATGGTCCAGAATTTTGTTGCACTGTTTTTACTGTTCACCCGGATCAGCAATTTTCAAAGTGGCTTAATAAATAGTAAAAAAATTCAGAAAAATGTAAAATTTGGTCTCCAAGCACATATTAATATGGAGAACAAGATGAACGGTTCGGATCGACCATTTGAATATTGGAAACGCAAAAATGAGTTATAAGCATATGTGGGCATATGCTTATGGAAGTAGAATAGCCAACCTCTATATATATATATAGAGAGAGAGAGAGAGAGAGAGAGAGAGAGAGAGAGGAGGGCTCAAATGCCTATTGTTTCATGTCCCAATCGTACCCCAATATCTTTATCTTTAATTTCAAAGTTCAAACAGACGATCCGAACCACTTAACATGATATCCATGTTAAAATATGATTGAAGACCAAATTTTATACATTTTTATGAAATTATTCCTGAAATTATAAATACAATTGTCATCTAAGAACATATCCATCTCAGAAAGTATCTCAATTTCTAATCTGACGTAGCAATTACTAATTCAATTTCAGTCAATTTCTTATTTAGAAATTATTCGAAAGAATTTATTATTAAGCAATTGTTCCTAATAGTCGGCGGAACCATTCGTTCAAATTATTTCTTTCTGTAACTGTGGCGCTCTCTCTCTCTCTCCTAAATTTGAAATTTAAATAAAATTTACTAATATAAATGTTCTTATCAGCATGACCGTAAAATATGTAATTTATGTCTGGACTGTAGTGTAACAAACTTATAAGGCCACAATTTCTAGCGCTAGATAGATGGAATTTGGGCTTAATATAGTCTTATCGGACGGATAATGCGGTAGTCTTATTTATTTAATAAAAGGCCCAGTTTGTACACCTCATAATAGTTTGTCAGGGCCAGGGGTAGTGTGATTAATTAATAACTACCTACCTTACTTTTTGTGGGTCCTGTTTGCACTTGGTGCCTCTAGCTAATTAATAATCAATTTGCAACAAAATACAATTAATTAAGTACATTATTCTCGGCTAGAAGGATAGCTATCTAAAAATTTATATCACAAACAACCATAGGACCTATGATGATTGATGTCTTTTTTTCAAGGATTTTAAGTGCTTAAATACTCTTCCAAAGGGTCCAGTGACATAGAAATCATGAAATAAAGTATTCCATTTGAGTGTATAATATGAAGATATTAAAGTGCAAAACATAGAAATTTGGCTATAAATTTTCGGCAAATTCAGATTTTAAATTTTTTTCACGATTCCTATTATAAATTTTCAGTCTTTCTATATTCCTTACTCACTGACAGAGGCGGAACTAGAAAATTTGAATAGAGAGGCTGTGAAAAAGGCAAAAAATAATGTAGCCACTGGAAATTGAATATAAGACCTTCCAAACATCAAATGAAACTATGCACTAGACTACAAGCACATATTTATCATTTCGTGAGGGGGCTAAAGTATATACAACTTAAAAAAAATTCAATTCAATTAAATTTTAATATACATAATTAAAATTTTAAAATCATAAGGATAACTTAATCACCTTTGGTTAAACCTTAGATCTGCCCCTGCTCACCGAACCTAGGTACTACTTTCGTCAATATAAGATAATTATTTTACGATTCTAAAGAACTGCCGCTTTTTTTTATCTATAACATTTAAAAGAAATTAAAATTTTACCATCAAATTAGAAGTATTTTAAATAAATATTTATATTTAAGACAGAAATAATAGCATTATTAGTGTTCTGGAATGAAAAAAAAAAACACATCAGTATGGCTTCTTTATACGTGAATTACTGATAAACTCTATTTCAAAATTCTAATATAACGAAATATTATTATTGTTAGCGTTTCATTAGATTCGAAACGTTAATATTATCAATGTTTCGGAAGACAAAATACTAGCAATATTAATATCTTCGTAATAAATAAAAGTATTTCTAATTTGACGATACTTCATTTTCTAATTTGAGTGAGGATCTGTTTACTGTGTTCCTTCTTCGAGGCATAATTAGCAACAATTTTAAATAATTTGACAAGGCCCGGTGCAGACTGCAGAACGAATCCGTCCGTATCCCCTCAGGTGCCTGAGGGTGGAATAAATAAATATCGGCTCTGATTTAATCTCAGCCGGGCAAAAAGAATTCGGTGTGAGTTTTTAGATAGGAATTTGCTTAAAGAGTCGTGCCAGAGTTAAAAGAACGGGTTGATTTTCTCTATTGCATCCTCAGGTCGTTTGAGGGGATACGGATTCGAACAGAACCATTTTCCTAATATTTCGCTACTCGACAGTGGAATCGGACCCCACCGTCTCGAAATTCCCACGAGAGAGAGAGAGAGAAGAGCGCAGCGCGCACTCTCTCTGTTCGCTCTCCCCTAGCTAAACCCCAAATCCTGACCAGACTCTCTAGTCGCACCTCTTTCTTCCTATCCTAGTTCTTAAATACGAACATCGCACGCGACGAGATCATGGCGCCCTTAAAAAATCCGAATGCAAACGCCTCTCCAAGTCTTACCAAGAGACCCCAGTTCTTCAGAGTTCTCATCCCCAATCCTTTTGTAAAACTGGTATTCTTTTTTCCTCTCTATACCCCACTAATAGTTTGATCCTTTTCTTGTTTGTTGATTTTGATTGAAATTTGCCGGGATCGGACACAGAATCTATCAAATATAAGACCTTTTCTTTTTTGGCACCGAGTTGTCCGATCAAGTGCAGACAAAATATTTCTATATTGGTAACAGATTCTGTGATCAAAAGGCGACATTATGGATAACGGAAAAATAGTACCCCAAATTGGTAACAATTTTTCTGAACAAATTTTGGTCGTATATTACCTTTTCAAAATTAAATGTTGTAGAGACAGTAGAGTTATAAGAACTACCGGATAATTACTTCCGTAGTTCCATTAGCAGCTTTAAAATAGTATAGTAAAAAAGGCCTTGCAAAGTACAAATTACCCACATAATTCCTTGTGAAGCGCCCTTAGACTCGTAAGAAGATTTCAGTATTTGCCCTACTGCTAACAACACTTCTTTTAAACAATCTCTGGCCAATTTTGCCTACGTGTGCTAACCGTGTCTTCCACATTGCCTACTCTACTTTAACAAGTGTCAACCATGAACAAATTTAACACAAATCAGGATTAGTATTTGACATGGCAAGCCAAAGCATTTCCCTTGTTCTAATTTTCTTTAGTCAAACCTCATTCATTCTATTTTTTTTTTTATTTACATTCTAATATTTGATATAATTTATTTATTTTTGTAGCCCATCCCACAAAATTTTATGAAACATCTTGATGGAGACCAGTACAGCAAAGCCACATTACTAAGCCCGCATGGAAAATTCTGGCACATCGATTTGCACCAGGAAGGGAATGATTTGTACCTTGATGGTGGCTGGTCCGACTTTGCGAAAGAGCACGACCTCTGTACCGGCGATTTCGTGGTTTTTCGGTACGAGGGCAATATGGTGTTTACCGTTAAAGTGTTTGATGTGACTTGCTGCCTCAAGGAATATGAGCTTGCCTCTTGTAAGAGCCCAGGTTGTAGTTCTACCAGTAACGAGTCCTCAGAGGTTGAGTCTCTGACATTAAGTCAAAGTTCAGAGCACAAGGGTAAGCTTGCATCATTGATTTGAACTTTGTGCTATTCATGATAATTTAACAATTGATCTTTGAAATGGTGGGAAGCTTGTTAGTCAAGTAAATGGTATGGTAAAAGGGGTCAACCAGTCTGACCAATTGTGGTACCAGAAACCAACAACTCTTCAATTTATCAGAGCATGCTTCTGAAGTTTGCAATTAAAATCCTGAAGTTAATGAAATCTTTGCTAGTTAATCCTCAAATGTTTGTCTGTGTCTCTATTTAGTCAGACCCCACCCCTTGCAATTTATGCAATTGGACTTTTCAACAAGTGAAGCGAGCAATGCGTAGCTTCAAAGAAAGAAATAAGTAAATTAAAGTAAATAACATAAAAGGAGGGCTAAAAGTTGGTCTGACTGGCAGTGTTACCTTACTCGTAAATTTATACCAATTCCTGAGCAGATCTGCATACACTAATATCCAATTTTTTTTAGTTTGAAGTTTTAGCACTTGGTGCAAATGTGCTGCCCATTGATCATTCCTTTATTTTTATTAAACACTAGTAGGATAATGCTGTCCTACTTTTATATAATTGTGTTTTTTCTTACTTCTTCTTCTTCTCCTTTTTCGGTAGGGGTTGCTTTTTTTCATATATTATTGGTGCAAACTGACTGCCAGAATGTCCATTCATGGTTTTGGACCTTGTCTATTATACTTATCGAATGACCTGAGTTTTTTCATGTGAAAGATGAAGTGCAGTGTAACAGCACACCTTCGAGCAAGAAAAGGAAATCGATTGAAATCTCCAGAAAGAGAACAACTTCTCCAGTAACTGCATCAATCAAGAAAACCCAAAAGACTTCTTCCAGATCAGCAACTCCAACAATCAAGAAGACCAAAAGGATCACTCATGTCTCATCAACTCCAATCAAAAGAATTGAAAAGACCACTCCCAGCTCCCCAACTCCACCAATCAAGAAAGCCCACAAAAACTCTCCTAGCTTAACCTCGCTTCCACACTTTGAAAAGATTGTCAGACCGTACTCCTCTAAGTACATGGTAAGCACCATGCTTTTATCATGATGTTCATATGCTGTTTCTGTTACTTGGTCAGTCCAGATCTAATACTCTTTATCTTTCATTTTTGCCTAATGGGCATAAAGGCCTTTGTATTGTGTCTGATTTTACCTTTCTGTGGTTTTATTTACTCAAGTGCACTCACGTGTGCATGTGAATGATGGGTAGAATTTGTATCAATTTCAGAGCTTTCCAAAGAAATTCTGCATTCGACATGGGCTCATTTCTAGGAAAGGAATAACCTTGAAGAACTTGAAAGGTAAAAGTTATGATGTACTGTTGTATGATAGGGCTACCGAGGTTCGTGTGGGGAAAGGTTGGAGAGATTTTACTTTAGAAAATGGCCTCAGAGATGGTGATGCCTGCATTTTTAAGCTCGTCGCCAAATCAACATTGCTCGTCTGCCTGGTACAATGTTTTTCTTTCATTTGATTTTTACCAATTTATTTGATTATTGGGATTTAAGTTCTCTTAGACACTATAATAGATAATAACAAAACCAAGTACCATAATATAAAATAAAAAAAATAGTCATCATATTAAAAATAAAAGAAGAGAGCTAAGCATAACTTGTGGAGAAAAGAATCTCAAAATATTGTCTATTGCATATGCCCCCTTTAGTTTTTTTAAACAATGTCCAATCTGACCCTCCTTCTATCCTATGTATTTATAGTTAAAAAAATGAGAGGTAGTTTTGGCAATACTGATTGTATAACTAACACCAGCATCGAGTATGATCATCATAAGCAAATTTTGTAATTATCAACAGAAAGACGTGCTAGGTGAAATCGAGGCACACAAAGATTCTAGGGAGGAAATTGCATGCAACAGTGGACGTGTCATTGAGTATCCACAATTTGAGAACATTGTTAGGCCTTTCAACCTTAAGCTTGGCTATTTTGTAAGTTATATGTTCTTCTTTTGTGCAATAACACTTCTAGTAATATCAATGTTGGTGATTTAGACAATTGGGTTGGTCAATCAAAAACCTCAGCTGGTTAGTTCAAACCAACTTTCACTCAATCTATCCTCAACCGTAGAATCATGTTCGACTTGAAACCGGCTCAATTTTCCCACAATTAATACTGTCTCAATTTTCCCACAGACAATATTCAGGCTTGTTTTCTCTTACTTGTATGCAGACCATTCCAAGGTCATTTTGCTTGGAAAATGGGCTTGTTAAAAAGCAGCATATCATATTGGAGGATTCAGATGGCAAAAAATGGCAGATACAGTTCTTAATTCGGAATGAGAGGGCTAAGTTTCAAAAGGGGTGGTCCAAATTCTCCAAGGCACATGACCTTAAAGTAGGCAAGAAGTGCATATTCACCCTTGTGAAGGAAAATACTTTTCGGGTTATCATCGAGAAGAAGCAAGCAGAAAATGACGCTTAGGTTTCTCTAGTGGTTGGCTGTTGATTAGTGAGTGGCCCCATGGGAAACAGTAAGTGGGTTACCGGGTTAGTACTGGAAAGCTTCTTCCAGTTCTTATATGAATTGGGATGTCTTACTGTCATGTTCTGTAAATTATATTACAAACCTGCCGCTAATTTGTCAATTAGTTGGATGAATAATTTTGGTCAGACTTAGTTGTTTATTGATTAGTATGTCTTCTGAATCTGCTTTATTTTTGGCATCTCTTCTTTCTTTCTTTTCTTTTTAGGCTTTCTTCCAATTTGGTTACTTTCTAGCGCTGCACGTCATTCAAGGAAGTAGAAATATTATACTTACTGAACCAAATGATGATCGGATGCAAAACAAATTAATCCATTTCTCAGACCTGATCTTTTCTTACAGGAGGTGACTAATTCGGTTTCAAGTTTTCAACTAGTTACACATTATTTTTCTCTGTGCTCCTGTTTATGTTTTCTTTTTCTTTCTTTCGTTTTTATTCATTCCGCGATACTATGTCACTCATGTGCAAGCTGAAGATCAACATTATTTAACGGATATGCACATGACATAATTGTATTCTCTCTCAGATGCTTTTTTTATATCAACTCTCGAAATTGAAAGTTACAGCTCGTTCCAACAATAATCTTAAGCTTTTATTAGTCCTCACAAGCCTTTCCAACTCCACAACACAAAATTTTAGCATAACAAAAGAAAAATATATTGTAATAGGAGTTCAGCATTGTTCTAAAATTATTATTTAATAGGATTATCTTGATTTTATGATTACTATGCCAAAAGCATAGAAATAAATAAATCAAGAAAAACAAAAACAATACTAATCAGTGCCTCTCCATATAGAGCCTCGTTTTATTTTCTGATAAAAGAACCTAAGAAAAAAAAAACAGCATGAAACAAAAGGAAAAAGAAAAAGAACACTAAAAGATTGGTTCTTTGCTATATTTCACCAAAGGCAAGAAAATACATCACTTTTGGTCACTGTAGCGAAATATTCCATAAACATCTACTATGCCTGGTGGGAATACTGGGTCTGTAGCTGCTCTTACTGCAACTCTCGCAACTGAGGTTGCACTTACGGGAGGTGTCAAGAGGGGGCCCACCACCGGTAACTTATTAAGTGGTTTAGCGCGTTGTAGCAGCTGTAAAACAACACAAATTTAATTATCATGCTACACTAATTTAAACTAAAGATTACCTCACAGATTGGTTCATCAAGGAACTGACTGAATCATATCAAGTACTGCTAATTATTTATCTTTGGGGGTGTATCATGGAGGCTATTAAGGCCTGACTAATCCACATAAATTCAGCTAAGCATAAGAAATACGGATGGAGTAAAATGGACAAAAAGGGTAAAAGACACCGTGTCTGTGTGTGCATGTGTGTGTGAGAGAGCGAGAGAGTACCATTTCGAGAGGTGAGCCAATAAGACCAAGAGGTACTTTCAAGCTTCCCACTTGACGAGTTCCATGAATAAAGCCTGGCCTAATTATAACCCCTGTCAAGCAAAATCATTTTAATAAGCATCACAAATTCACAATAGGGGGTTGAAAGAAGTAAAAGAGAAAAATTCAGTGTAAGAGATATCTCACCTCCATAAGTAAATTTAGATAGCAGTTCTGCCTCTGCAGCCCTCTGTCCACCAAAATAATTTTCATTAAGAAAGAACATATAATGAATATTGGATTTCACAACTCAACTTATCATCCAAGTGCCAAAACCACACTGCTAATGCCAAATAAAATATTGGTGATAGAGAAGCAAATTCTAACTTTTTCCCCGGTTATTCATTCCTGTTGGCTCATTTCATATTTACATAAAATATAGCTTTAAAACTTCATTTCTGTAGCTATCTAGCATCTTGCTGGTACTGCAACCCATTCTTTATAATATACTTATAATGAGAATTGCAGACTTAAATAGCTTGTGGATGCCTAAAGCTTGATTAACAATCCAGGTGAACGTTAAACTACCTTTCCTTCATAATAACCTTGCAACAGAAAGTTCACGAAACCAAAATCAGCAGCTGAGATGTACACAAATCTCTTGACACCTGTATGAAGACACTATTTCTAATTATTATCTAAGCCAATAAATAGATTATATATTTCATCTTAATAAGTAGATAACTGAGCAACTGATGATTAAATGAGGTACAATTGGATAATTTTGGGGCTTAATTGCAAAACTGAAGCTTAATTGAGGCCAGCTTCCCAAATTACAGGTTTAATTTGCTTTATTGGGCCTTATAAGAGATTTAGGGCACCATACCAAATGAAATTGAAATCATTGGTTGTGATAGATTCTATTAATTCGAAGGATAGTCAAAATGATAAGCAAGGACTTGATTGAGAAAGAAATAACAAAAAATGACTCAAGGAAAACAAAATGTAAATTGGTGACCTTGTTCAGCAGCTACTCTGATAGCATTAATATTGGTTGTGCCATTTATTTTGTACATCTGGGAATTCGTCCCAAAACCTCCCACACAGGATATCTAATCAACATAAACAAAATTTTATTACTTTTGAACTATTTACCTGTTCAACAAAATTGAAGTACCCAAAGTACTGAGCCAGACTAGTACTAAATGAAAATTTAGAGTTCAATTGTGCAATTAGAAAGGACACAGTCATAGAGAAAAAAAATCTGGTCTGCACTCTGCACCCTTTATGGTTCAGGCACTTCCCTGGATAAGCATTAGCTTGCTTGATTAGTAAGATATTGGTCAACCTAAACAAATGATTAAGCAAGAAATAGTACATACCACAGCTGACACCCTACTCATGGCATCCTTCAGGGAATCAGGTTCTAGAAGGTTACCTGCAAAACAATACAAACTAGGCATAAGAACCCAAGAAAAAAAATATTCTTTTCTTTTCATTTACTTTATTTTGTTACTATCTTAGAGTTAGGAGAGACCTTTATGCCATACAACTTTATCAGCCCAGGAAGCATTAACAGATGACCTCCCAGATCTGAATAACAAACATATCCAGTAAACACCAACTAAAATTAAACACAAAAGGAAACATAAAGTAGAACAACAATGATAAACAACTGACCAAGCCATACTGACAAGATTTCAGTTTTTACAGTTTACAAGTTAATATATTTCAATGGTCTTCAAGGAAATATATATTAGAGTAGGTTCTAAATTTAGGTTCAACCAGAAAGATCCGTAAACCCAAGATGGAGGTTATCAGTGCCGAATTTTTGGCTTTGGCACATTCATACACTAAGTGTACTAGCAGAAATGAACTTCCTCATGCAAGCCAAAGATTTGAAAAAAAAAAATCTCAGCTGCTTCAAACCATAACAATACTAGTATGGATGAGACCTCAAATATTAGCATCGCTGAAGCCATGAATTTCATTCATACAACAAGGGTAGCTATAAACCAAAACAAGATAGAGAAAACAAAATCGCTGTCAATAACAGGAAGACTGGTAACAGTCCCAAATGTGGTGACACATAATAACAAACCTGCTGAGGCTGGCAACAGAAAGACCACGGTCCAAGGCCTCTTTGCAAACGTGTGAACCGACGAATCCATTACCACCCAACACTAGCAACTGAAACAATTACAAAATAAATTTGGGTTAGTCATGGTTGAACTGAGGGCTATTCAGGACTTCAACTGAAGCAGAAAGGCATGACTGACTGCTTCAGGTTAATTTGGGTCAAATTGATGACAAGAAAAGCTCAACAATTTAACAAATTGCACATCTGAGTCACAAAGTCTGTGACCACTTGAATAAGGTACCAGTGTGTCCAACTGAGGTTTAGAACATAACTGAGCACTTAATTGGGTTAAGTGGACCTTAATTCCAACATTGGGGTTTCATCATATATGGCACCTGTACTTGTACCTGATCAGAAGCTGGTGGGTCCATTTTGACAGTCTCCGCCTCCTCCACTTTAAAGGGTTCTTCTACCCGTTTAGGATCGCCAGAGGAAGTATCAGTTGAAAATAGCCTTCCATTACCCAGCACATGTGATGAACTATCAAACAGAAATAAAATAAAAATAAAAAAACCGTCACGATATAAAGCATGTGACGTGCAACTCGTTTCCAACGTCACAGCAAGAAAAATCAAATTTTAGTTACACAAAATGAACGCAGAACAATCTCATTTCAGCTCTAATTGTGAAACACTGTCATGCGTCCCTCTTCACATGAAATCCCCTCAATAACAGGAAAAGGTTTGCAAATTTCAGAAAATCAAAAGTAATCTGAGAACCGCATTGGGCTATAATTAAACACTCATATAATACAGATGAAATATGCATCAACCCTCTCAAAAGTAAAATCCTTATTCTGCTAATCCGCTGTGTGCAATGCATGTGGGCTGAGATCAATAACAAAAGGAGGCGATCGCATATCTCAGGAATTTTTTTTTTTATAATCATAGCTTATTTTACCATAATTTTTTGACAAACACAGGGTGACGCAAGCGCTATTACGCTAAATTAAGTCAATTTAGGAGTTGGGGGAACGGGACGAGAACACGAACCAGCCGAGTCGAGAGAGGGAAGGCCCGGAGGAATGGATCAAACGAGAAACCGCCGACTTCATATTATGGAAGAGAATCAAAGAAAAGCTCCTTATTTGTGTCTTATTAATGTACTTGTCGATGCAGAGAGTCTATGACAATTGGAAATGAAGTGGGCAAGAAGCAAGGGACGGAGGGGAACGGGGAGGGAGTTAGATAGGTGGCAAAAGGAGGGGCCTCGGGGAGTCCGTAGCTCTGCATTAACTCAAACTTTGAGTTAACGCATCTCGGCCGTCCGATAAGAATCCAAGCCAATCCTGCCAAAGGTGGTATGCACGGGTCACCTTTAATATTCGTGCCAACACGGATCGGACGGTTCGAATTCATTCTTTATTAACTCAAATTTTGAGTTAATGCAGAGGAACGAATTCGGCCTCGGGTGTGTTGAAAGATGTGTGGCTCCAAGAAATGAAACGCCGCGCACTTACGGGCGGCAGCATGGCACTGCCTTTTTTTTTCTTTTTTTGGGAATTTCATGTATATCCCTCAAAAACCTCGAAATTTTGTATATCTCCTCTAAAATTGAGAGCATCATATTTACCCTCTAAATTTCAAAAACACACAAATTTGTCTAATTTATTTATTAAAACTAATTTTAAATTTATAAAATTCGCATTTTATTATTTATTAAAAAATAAAATATGTACTCTGTATAAAAAACAATGTTTAGTCTTTTAATTGGCCGATTTTTTAAAGGGCAGATGGTTTATTTCTCTACTTGTGATGCATACACAATGTGCTTGTGTGCACATCACAAGGAAGAAAACGAATCATTTTCTCTCATAGTCTGCCAATTAGAAGACTGGACATTTGTTTTAAACATGTTACATATTTTTTATTTTTTATAATAAAGGGTAAATTAGTACTTTATAAATTTTAAATGTTTTAATAGAAAATACAATAAATTAGATAAATTTGTGAGTTTTTAAAATTTAGAGGGGCAAATATGATATTAAAAAAATTTAAGGGACGAATGAGTAATTTCAAGAATTTTGAGGGGCATACATCAAATTCCTCCAAATTAAACATCGCCTTTTTTTTTCTATTGTTGTAATTTTGCTTATTTCAGTAAATTCCGAATCGCTTTGAATGAATCAGAACCGTCCATTGAGTCCCAAATATTGTTTTGAATTTGCCAAAACACTCTTATAGACGGTGCGAATCAGGCCCACCGTGATTTTTATTTTTACCCAAAAAAAAATTTATTTTAATATAAATAACCAGGTTTTTAAAATATTTTTATTTCTACCCAAACCGCTAGGATTCCTGGCGGTCCGAATTTTTAATTCGGACCGCCAGGAAAATTCGGACCGCCAGGAATCCTAGCGGTCCGAAATTTTAATTCGGACCGCCAGGATTCCTAGCGGTTAGAATTCTTAATTCGGACCGCTAGGAATCCTGGCGGTTTGGGTAGATGTTTTTTTTTTGAAAACTATAAGTACGAGGGAGAGGTGCGTAGAAGAGAGAAAACATAAATCTTCAGTGGCTGAAGAGGGAGGAAGAGGAGGGAGGAAGAGGGAGGAAGAAGGAGGAGGAGACGGAGAGTCTGCTGTCAGGTATTTTTTTTATATACGTATTTACTGTTAATTACATACGTATTTACTGTTAATCACATACGTATTTACTGTTCACTACTGTTCACATACGTATTTTCATACGTATTTAATGTTCAACATACGTATTTACTGTTCACACACGTATTTACTGTTCACTACTGTTCACATACGTATTTCCATACGTATTTACTGTTCAACATACGTATTTACTGTTCACATACGTATTTACTGTTCACATACGTATTTACTGTTCACATTTACTGTTCACATACGTATTTACTGTTCATATACGACTATTCACAACTGTTCACAATTGAAATCAGTAAACTGACCAAATATTTGTTATTTATGAATGTAGTTTATTGGCCATGTCTATTGCAATTTCAATACATTTTGGAGGAAAGTTCATAACTGACCAGTATGGAGTACGTTACTCCAAGCCTGCAGCAAATACGTATTGGGTTGATGAAAATTTCTCATTTGAGCAGTTGCAATCGCTTATTTATGAAGCGAGCGGCTACAATAGGAATCGTTGCCAATTACAAATTCAGGCCCGAATGGTCCACGCAGGAAAGTATGTCAAAATCACACTGGGAGATAACGGGGCATTGAGAGGTCTAATAGCGCAGGTTTTGAGGTCTGGCGAATCATTGTTGGAAGTTTTTGCACGCAGAATTCGCGAAGAGTCAGGGGCCGGAAGTTCAGGCCAAAATTCGGCTGCCCAACATTATCAAGAAGATAATGAACCACACACTCCTTTTATCGTAATACCTGTAGCAGAACCGGAACAAGAAATATACAATAATTCACCCCAATCTCCAGCTTTTATCCCACCTGTATCCATGTATGACGGTCCTTCATCCTTACCTGGGCCTGAACCAAATCCTCACCCCAGACCGCCACCAGTACAGGAAGATCCAAACGAGTCGGAATTTGAATTTATAAACGAGATACCGGAGGAGAATCTGCAAACTGGGGATGAATTGGGGGAAGAAGAATGTGACATTAATGATGAAGGAGATGAAGAAGATGAAGAAGAAGAATACACATAGCCCACTGTGAGGCAGAATAGAGAGAATATGCCGTTAGGTGGCCGCGGTGAGACTCACCCTTTTGTAAACTTCAATGACACATCTGCTTTCCGAGAAGCAGATATTTCTTACTATGGTCGTCGGGTTGAGTACAGGAGTGAGCTCGCAAAAGGCCAATACTTCGTAAGTAAAAAGCAACTGACGAAAAAGATCAGAGAGTACCATGTTGACAAGAACAAGGAGACGTATACGAAGAGAAGTGACACATCCCGGCTGGAAATTAGATGCAGCACTACGGGTTGTCGTTTCAAACTGAAGGCAAGAGCAACAAATGCCGGAGATACATGGATGATAACTGAGCAAGACACGCCTCACACATGCGAATCTGAGTTTGAAAGGTCGGACCATGCACAACTCACGGCATCAATTATCGCAGACCTCATCGAGAGCGGCATTAAGGAAGACCCCACTATGAGCATCCGGAGTGTGGCACACTGCGTGAGGGTTAGGTTTGGCAGTATAACCCCGAAGTACAACAAACTTTGGAGAGGTCGTGAGCTTGCAGTTGCCCGGCAATTTGGGAGTTGGGAAGAGTCGTACAATTTTATGAAACTATTGCTTAACGGGATATGTTACACGAATCCCGGCTCAAAATACCAATTTCTGACAAGTCCGAGCATCGATAAAAATACAGGACTGGTCAAAGAAGGTGTTCAGCAATTCAGGGCCGTGGCATGGGCTTACGGACCATGCATTACCGCATTTGATTACTTAAGGCCGGTGATCAGTATAGATGCAGCCTTCCTTTCTGGGTGGTATGAGGGCAGACTTTTGATGGCTTGCGCCTATGATGCCGATAACCAATTGCTGCCTCTAGCATTTGCAATTGTACATACGGAGAATGAAGAGAACTGGGGTTTTTTCTTACACTGGCTTAGGATTAATGTGATTGGTGTGAATAGATTCGTATGTGTTATATCGGACCAACACAAGGGTAATGATACGGAGAATGAAGAGAACTGGGGTTTTTTCTCTCGGCATCTAATTAACGATAAACTAATTCAATTAATCTAAAATCTAATGTACGCATAAAATTTTGTCTAGAAAGAATTAAAATTAAAAAAAAAAACCGTACGTGACCATTATAGTTATTTGTAGGTAATGATACGGGGATGATGAGGAATGATAACACTAATAGATTAAATTTTAACTAAGACGAAATTGAGCTTTATTTTAATTTATGTGTTTCCTAAGTTTAGACTTTAAAAATATAATTATTTGTCTGTTTTCTATTTTGAATCCAGTCCGTTTCATTAAGAGAATATGCAATTCTAACTTTATTTTAACTAAGTAAATGAATATGGAATTCTAACTTCTTTGAATCACTAATATGTAAAGAATCCTTTATACATAAATTAATATAACAAGAATGAATTAATCTAAAATATTTATAAAACATATGTGAACACATAAACGAATTAATCCCAATTGACATGTAAATGGCATGAAAACAAAAATAACTTAATATAACTTAAATTTGCATGCCACATAAATTAATAATTTAAACACAAGCAAACAAACAAAATTATAAATGCAATTACAATATAGGAAAATAAATTAATAATCCAATCTAAATTAGATCAATATATATTTGACAGGCATATACACAGAAAATCCAATCTAAATTACAATAGGAAAATAAACTAATAATCCAATCTAAATCCAATATAAATTACAATCTAAATTAGATCAATATAAATTACAATATTTGGCAGCAAGGTAATGCTGCAAATTGTACTATGACCCTGATTCTTTATGTAATGCTGCAAGTCACGCAAGAACAAGGCATCAAGGCACGGTAAAGGGTATAGTGCCATAATCAGTCACCAGCCAACTAGGACTGTACCAGTATCAATCACCAGCCAACATAGGCAAGGTAACAGCCGCAGGTCAAGGTAACAGAAAAGGCACGAAGGCCTCAATCACAGAAAAGGCACTCGGCCACAGGTCAAGTATAAATCGGCACGAAGGCCTCAATCACAGAAAAGGCAACAGCCAACAGCCAACAGCCACAAGGTTAAAAACCGAAAAATAGAAAGTTTTTGAGAACTTACAATAAATCGACGACCGGCGGTGAAGAGGCGGAGGGACGGCTAGGCGGAGTGGCGGCGAGGCGGAGGGGCGGAGGCGCGCAGCCTTCTCTTCTTTTTTCCTTTTTTCTGGCGGAGAGGCGACACCGAGATCTGGCGGAGAGGCGGAGAGGCGGAGGGGCGGAGGCTGCGCGCCTTCTCTTCTTTTTTCCTTTTTCCCTTTTTTCCTTCTCTCTGGCGGAGGGGCGGCGTTTTTTTCTTTTTTTCGTTTTGTTTCTGGCGGAAGAGAGACACAGAGAAGAGAAGGAGAAGAAGAGTCACGGGCGCGGGTTAGCCCGAATTAAACCTCGGACCGCTAGGAATCCTGGCGGTCCGAATTAAAAATTCGGACCGCTAGGATTCCTGGCGGTCCGAATTAAAAATTCGGACCGCTAGGATTCCTGGCGGTTCGAATTAAAAATTCGAACCGCCAGGAATCCTAGCGGTTTGGGTAAAAATAAAAATATTTTAAAAACCTGGTTATTTATATTAAAATAAATTTTTTTTGGGTAAAAATAAAAATCACGGTCAGGCCCAGGTCCAAGTTTATATAGAGTGTGATATTAAAAAACTATTGTTTATTGTTAAAAGTTGATAGTTTTATTGTCACAGACTTTTTGTGTTATAAGATATCGCAAACTTGGTTTTTTTATTCATATTTTGAAATTTGAAATATTTTATATTAATTAATATCATTAACAGAGCTAGTTAACTGTGATAGATTAATTACAATATATTCAATTTTGTGCCACTTGTACTAGTATAAATGAATTATAATAATTACGAAACTTTCTTGATGCGTCTCTCATAAAAAAAGAAGAAGAAACCAACGGTTCGGATTCAACATTGGGATTTTAATAAGTGAAATATATATATGAAAAAAAGGGTTTGTTTAGTTGTCACAATATTATGCGGGATGGGATTTTATGAGAACATTAACCTTCAAACTAATTTGCAGGAACCCATACTCATGGTATGTATGAAATGAATGTTCGATTGTACCATAAAAATAATTGTTAAAAAATATATTTCTCTTTCTAAAATACTTGACATAAATACATTATTCTTTTTAATAATTATTAATATAATTAACTAAAGTGGATTATATAATAACATAACAATATTTATCAATTATTGCTTCATAATGAGACTTTTGCTCATAATTGTTATCCAATTAATGAAAAAATCAATTAAAAATTAAATTAAAAAATTGATTATTACTGATGCTTAATTTGCTTGAAATAAAATACAAATATGTACGTTTTATAATTTAATCATATTGAAAATTACTGCTGTTAATTAATATTCTGAATATTGTTAATATAACAACAAATGCAATAATTAGCATATGACTTTATAATGACACAACTCAAATTAATCAAATGTTATTTTATAGAATCTCAAGCAACATTTTTTTAATTGCTAATAAAATCAAATTCCCACCGTTTACAAAGGAAAAAAAAATGATGAGTTCCAACTTAGATGTTCTTTTTCCCATCAATTTACACTAGAATAGGAATGAAAATTATAAAATAAATTCTATCACATTTAACACAACTTCCATCCAAACTGGCCACGGAAATTTTGTCCCAATTAATTCAAAATTCCACTCATTTCGATGGAATTGAGCCATTGATATTTCAAGATTTCTCTACAAATAAGACATAATCGTTTAAAAGTTTGTTAGAAAGTTTATGGAATTTGGTTTAGAAAAAATGAAGCAAATACCTTTTATAAGTTCTCTTGATAATTAAGGGAATGAAATTGTTCTAGATGCTAACTTTTCAAATATTTTTTTCTATACAAAATTAATATCGAAGAAGCTTTATAAATTATAATACATACCATGTAATTTTTATAACACAGGCTATGCAATATTGCTAAAAGTTGCTCGCGTGGTTTAGGGTTTACAACAACTTTTTTTTTTATCCTTATTCCTTCATAATTATTCTCATTTTCTCTTTTCTATTATGTTTCTGTTTTTCTATTTCTTTAAGGCTCGTCACTTTTGAGTCGTTATTAGTTTTGTAAACCAGGTTTTAGTTTAAAACCTGAAACTATTTCTCCACCAATTAATATATATACAAATGGGGACTTACATCCTCATTTTTCTTGAAAACAAAAACATGCATGGCTTTTGAAAGCCACAGAAGAGAACCAACTGCACTTTCCAATTACATAACATTTATTTAAAGATGGGTTTATTTATTAAATAAAAAATGTTATTAATGTATTTCAAGCCAATTAAAAATATATTGTGAAAACTACAAAATAAGTTTATGAGCAGCACATTATTACATAGATGGCCTACCTATCAGAATTTGTCCAAATAGAGTATTGTTTGATTATGCATTGAGAATTATTAAATTCAGACGTTAAAAGTCCAAATCCTTCAATAAATAATAAAACATGAACAAAATCTCATCGCTTTCGCAAGCACAAACCATATAGATCAGATCTACAAAATGAATTGCTTATTTCGATTTTATAATCATGATTATTTAGATTGTCGAGTCAAAATATTATCAATAGTCTCTTTATCATATTGTAAATTAAACAAAATGTAAAGATTAATAAACATTTTGTATTAGCATTTTCGCTAGCAAAAGAAAGAACAACTGTGAAGAAATTATTGTAACATCGGAAAAATCTTCTTATGTAAAATATCCAGATCTAATTATTTGCCTTACAGTGACAATATTATTATTAGCAGTACAGAGTACAGACTATAGAGTACAGACTACTATTATATATGTATATACACATTGGCGGATCCATGTAATTAGCTTACTAAAAATATTTCAATACTTTGTTAATTGATTTTATGATTATAACATATTTTATAATAAACATAGTTATAAAAATTGAGTTGTAATTGTGTATCCGATAAGTTAATGAGTTTGAACTCAATTAGTGCGCTATCCTAACAAAAATTCTCGATCCGCCCCTATATATAGAGAGAGAGATCTAATTACACCATTTATGGTGACACATCTTGATACCATATTTTTATAAGTAACTTTTGCGATTTCAATGTCCAAACTGTCGATCTGAACCGTTCAACATAGTCTCCATATTAAAATGTGCTTGGAGACTAAATTTTACATTTTTTGGAAAAAAATTAGTATTAATTAGAATTTTTTTAAATCGCTTTTTTTCAATGGTCCAGAATTGTCTGAAAAGAGCAATTTTGTACACATCTTAATAAATACTAAAAAATTCCAAAAAATGTAAAAAATGGTCTCTAAGCATATTTTAATATGGAGACCATGTTGAACGATTCGGATCAACTGTTTGGACTTTGAAATCGCAAAAATGACATATAAGCATATGGTGTCAAGATGTGTCACTATAAAATGGTGTAGTTGGATCTCTCCTCATATATATATATATATATATATATATATATATATATAGAGTGGCTAATATCAAAACGTTTGTTCCTAGCCCTTTGGTGCTACCAAGTGGTTTTCCGATTTCCAAAGTTCAAACAGTCGATCCAAATTGTTAGATGTTCAATCTATATTAAAATGTGCTTGGAGACCAAATTTTATATTTTTTGGAATTTTTTTACTATTTATTAAGATGGTTTGAAAATCGCTGTTTTCAATGGTGCTGAAAAATACTTCAAAACAGCGATTTTCAAACCATCTTAATAAATAGTAAAAAAATTTCAAAAAATGTAAAATTTGGTCTCCAAGCACATTTTAATATAGATTGAACATCTAATGGTTTGGATCGACTGTTTGAACTTTGGAAATCGGAAAACCACTTGGTAGCACCGAAGGGCTAGGAACAAACATTTTGATATTAGCCAACCCCTCTCTCTCTCTCTCTCTCTCTCTCTCTATATATATATATAGAGAGAGAGGTTGGCTAATATCAAAATGTTTATTCCGGAGCCGTGGTGTAACCAATTGGTTTTTCCATTTTTAAAGTTCAAACAATCGATCCGAACCGTTATATGTGATCTCTATAATAAAATGTGCTTAAAGACAAAATTTTATATTTTTGGAATTTTTTTACTATTTATTAAGTCAGTTTTAAAATCGCTGATTTTAATAAATAGTGAAAAATTTCTAGATCATTGAAAATAACGATTTTAAAACTAGCTTAATAAATAGTAAAAAAATTAAAAAAAAATGTAAAATTTGGCCTTCAAGCACATTTTAATACAGATTGAATGTCGGTTTGGATCGACTGTTTAGACTTTGAAAATGTAATATCAAAACGTTTTGATATTAGCCAACCCCTCTCTC
Organism: Carex littledalei; assembly: GCA_011114355.1. Lineage (NCBI taxonomy): Eukaryota > Viridiplantae > Streptophyta > Magnoliopsida > Poales > Cyperaceae > Carex > Carex littledalei. The sequence goes on from CM022097.1 coordinate 6,644,325, forward strand.
TCTCTCTCTCTCTCTCTCTCTCTCTCTCTCTCTCTATATATATATATATAGATGTTGACTAATATCAAAACGTTTGTTCCTAGACCGTGGAACAAACGCTTCGGGTTTTACATTTTTTTAAAACCCAAACAGTCGATCCAAACCGTTCAAAATTTAATCTATATTAAAATGTGCTTGGAGACCAAATTTTACATTTTTTGGAATTTTTTTACTATTTATTAAGTCAGTTTTAAAATCGTTGTTTTCAATGATTCAGAAACTTTTAACTGTTTATTAAAATCAGCGATTTTAAAACTGGCTTAATAAATAGTAAAAAATTTCCAAAAAATGTAAAATTTGGTCTCCAAGCACATTTTAATATAGAGATCACATCTAATGGTTTGGATCTACCGTTTGGACTTTAAAAATCAGAAAACCAATTGGTTGCACCACGGCTTCGGAACAAACGTTTTGATATTAGCCAACCTATATATATATGAGGAGGGATTAACCATTTTATGGTGACACAGCTTGACACCATATGCTTATAAGTTATTTTTGCGATTTTAAAATCCAAACAGTCGATCCGAACCGTTCAATATGGTGTCCATATCAAAATGTGTTTGGACTTTGGAGACCAAATTTTACATTTTTTGAAATTTTTTAGTATTTATTAAGATGTGTACATAATTGTTTTTTTTCCAGACAATCCTGAACCATTAAAAAACAGCGGTTTTCAAAAATTCTAAAAAAATAGTAAACAATTTCCAAAAAATATAAAATTTGGTCTCCAAGCACATTTTAATATGGAGATCATGTTAAATAGTTCAGATTGACAATTTAGATTTTGAATTTACAAAAATGACTTATAAATATTTAGTGTTAAGGTATGTCACTATTTTATAGTGTAAGTGGATCCCCTCTCTCTGTATATAACACTAAATTCGTAAATCAGACTGACACAATCCATATTGTTTATTTGCTCGAATGCAAACATTACAAACATGACGTGTTGGGAATAGGAGAAATATCAATGTTATGTCAATTGCAAGATTTTAATTTAGCAAAGAATCCTTTCCATAAAACATATGAAGTAACAATTTTGGACATAAAAGTTGGCTAATTGAAACAAACCAGCATACAATAGGCAGGATGAATGTTTTACTTACAAGTTACAACTGTTAGCTGCCATTAGGATGCTTTGATTACCAACTTGACTAGGTCCCTCTTGGCCACACAAACGAGGGGAAAAAATGCTAAAATTATTTAAAAATATTATTTACACCTGTTCGCAAAATTATATGCCGCAATAAAAAATTTGAAAACCAGACAAAGCAAAAAGATCCCTTTCAAGAATTCCCACTGCCAATCCAAGCTTCACAAAAGGATACTTGTGGCGAAAATAACTTTGCAGTAAAATGTTATAGAACAGAACATTAGATAGCTTTATCCATCCACGAAGGCAGCCTCAAGGAACCTCGCATACCTAGTTTCGTAAGGCATATTGCATACAATATGTGCAACAGGAATACCAGGAACCCGCAATTGAATAAGAGCTGTTAACAAAATAGAGGAAAAATTTAAGAGTCCTGACAATTGTTGACACAAGATTTTCCAGTAAATGGCACTAATGGTCCCTTCAAGTTTTACAAGATTTTTATTTTAGAAATAAGTTTAAATTGCGCAATTTTGGTGCATTGAAAAAATAAAACAAAGGAAAATGCCACATCCACACACTATATGTGAATGCCTTTTTGAGAATAATTTCAAAAGATGAATATAAATGAATTTAATTTTTGCAGTTCTTGTCAGGTTTACAATATTGCTGATCCAGTATTTTCCATTATTATTTCCAACAGATTTTAATAGTAAAACAACATTTATATTTGCATAAAACTAAAAATGAAATATTCCAAAAAGAGAGGGGTCGAGGTGGGACTTACCAGAACTCCAAATAATATGTAAATGGCTTGCATGGTAGGAACTGTAGAGACGCCTAGCGCTTGAAGGATATAGGTAATAGAAGCATGTATATTTATCGTAATCTACATTTTATAGTCGATTAGAAATAAAACCTTGAACATCAAATTAGTAAGAACTAAGAACTCTATGCAATTCTGAAAAGGATCTCAACATATCTGATGTACAATCGCAAATCTAAGTGCATGCAAGGAGTGGGGACACAAGATCAGTTGGCCCCACTTTTGCAATATGTGGAATTCTAAATAAAGATGTTTCATTGCTTACATGCAAGCCCCCGTAATCCATTATTATCTCACCAAATAAAAGGGTCAGCAAGACATAATCGAGTATCTTTCACTTTATGTCCTGACCATATAGGAAGTTCCTGGTCCACCCATACATGAATCGCATAACTGTATATTAGGTGAGTACCTATACCCATTTCTTCCAAAATTTCTCGATCTAACCCTCCTTTCTCCCTGATTTTCAAAGATAAAAGTGATGAAGCACAGCGATTTGGGCATTTTTCAGGGAAACCGGTGATATTTCCCCAGCTTTTAAGGGTCTAAGCCACATTTCTCTTTTTACAGAGGGAAGAAATCATTTTTAGAAGTTTAGCCTAATACCCAAAAAAAAATATTCAAAATTATCTTTGAAGCTAAGGTTATAAGATGAGTACCAAAGAAAGTATATTTTCTCTTATCAGGAAGGATGATACCAAAACATAACCACATGCTCCAACTGCACGTGCCTGGATATTAGAATGATAATATCATAAAATCAAGAACTAACATACTAGATTCCGTACCATCCTCATCAGGTCCTGTCCCTTTATATACAAGCCAGTATGGGTATCTGTATCCCGGTTCACCTTTTCTTATTGTCTTAATTTTGAGGCTTAAATGCACGGCTGAGAGTTCATTTAGTTGGGACAGCTTATTTTATGAATCATGTATGTCAGTCCCAGTAATGGCACAGACCAACCATTCCACAGAAAAAATAAAAATAAAAACATCCAAGAGAAAGTGTTGGACCTTTTAGTAAAAATAGTCATGTCTTAAGAGAGAATAAAAGAAAACCAAGACTATGCAGGTATTGAATATAAAGGAACTAAATATGAATAATTCCTAGTAAAGAAACTAGAGGATTGCAAAAGAATATTACAATGGTAGTTAGGAGGATAGAAAGAGCCCAACTGATTTCAAGTCTGTAACCAAAATAGAAAAATCACAAAAGTGTCATTGTCATCTAAGTGGAACTGTATATTAATGAATACTACTTTAAAGAAAATAAAAATAAAGAAAGACAGTAATAATCTCATATAAAGGCATGATAAATGGTATGATGGTATGCATCTGTCATTCTGCACAGGACCAGTAAGTTCTAGACCAGCATGATGCAGATTTGTGAATGCTCAATATGCAACTCAATTTAGCTTTGATGTGGCAACTAAGAACTATTTGTTCTCAATTAAACAAAATATACTAGAAAATATGCAGTTCAATCAAGTATTGATGGCATCCAATTTTAACCCACATTAGTCCTGATGATACTTAAATTGATAATATTGATGTGACTTACAATCATCCTCAAATGACCCAGACCTAAATACACACAACATTGTAGATAAACAATGATAGTTCCATGAAGAACCAAAGGTGTAATAAAAGATATGCATGATTTATTCTTATTTTAGCTAAAACCATTTCTGTAAAACATACAATGTAGCCATTTGCGGGCATAGGCACAGGACCTGACTAAAACAGTAGAAAAGCGACATTAAAATCCTTGGTCATTGACTTATTGGATTTGGATCTAGAGAAAACTCACCTCCAAAGAGATCCCATAACAAAACCAACTATGCCATGCATTAGCTGGAAAAATGCAAAAGTAAAAAAAAAATACAAAGATTAAATATGACAATACATGTGCCTCAAACCATCTAGCAGTCACATTTTCAGCACAAATGGTTCTACTCTACCAGCTTAACAATAAAATATAGCACAATTTATGTTTCTTTTTCTAGGGACATTCAGCAGAATTTTGATGTCCAAGTCCACTTAGGATATGATACATAACCAATCTCAGGAAGCACCAACGATCGGGCACCATTGTATTTATTTTGTTACTTACCCATAAGATTTTGATTACGCAATTGTATAATGAGGCAAGTAAAGTTCTTTTAAGAGCATATACCAAGTAATTCAATGCTTTAACTGGTCCCGCCAATGTAAGCAGCAAAATAGCAGTGGCCACCTAAACAAAAGAAAGAAGAATTAAAGTTACAAAGAGAAAAAAAAAACAATGAAATAATTTCGTAAGGGCAAACTACTATCATTTAAATTCAATATTCAACCTTTCAGAAATTGACAGTTGAGCAACCCAAACTAAACTATATATCCTGCATTTGACATGAGGGACTGGTTCTCCATCTATATTACATCCCAAATGAACTACTCTGCAGTGATATTTAAGATCCATTGCAATAAGATTAAGAAATGCCTTTGTTACAATTACCCTAAAAGAAACTAGAAAGAAACTAACCATGGTTTTCCGGCCAGCTGAGAGACCCCACCTGACCGAAGAGATAACAATTGGCAATGGGAAGAAACAGCCAAAGTAGTTCTGTAAGTTGCAAGAAAGAAGTAGAGAGCAAACATTAATAGTTAAAAAAATATCAGAGATCTCCCTCACTGAGTTGTTACATTTTAACCAACAAATTAGAATTTTCTTACACACATCTTGCCTCAACACATTAGAATCTAATAATGATTAATTGTGTGGGTTGGATTTGGATGCGCTTGCATGGTTTGGCATTTGCTAGTGGTACTTTTTTTAGATGGAGCATTGTTGGTAATTTTCCACCTCTCAGCCTTAATTTTGACATATATGAATTTGCAGGTACTTCTTATTCCTTGGTAACCGGTGTCATTTCAACCATTTCACATTGCACCGAAGGTGTTCGGAAAATGCTTATGAAAACCATCTCAAAGTAGAACACTCCCTACACAAAGAAAAAACCAAAAAGAAAAATGGGGATCAACAACTGACTTCTATGGAGAGGGAATTGCTAAGGAAGTACGCGAGGCCTGACACGGATGCAAACATTGCGCACTCCACCAGGCGAAGCGTCTTCTGAAAGGCCTCATCCCCTCCATCTCTATCAACCCCCCCTTCACTCTTCCAATGTGTCGAGCTAAGGCGCCTCTCTGGTTGGCTGGCGTAAGCCCTGGAAGCAGCAAGAGGCGATCGAGGTATGAGCGTTGGGGAATTGGTGAATGGCGACGCGAGGATAGGGATTGAGATGGGAAAGAGAGAGGGACGCTGAACGAGAGAGGAGGGAACGTGACGGAAGTGGAGGATGGCAGCTGGAGTGGGCATGAGAGTATCAGGGAAGAGGATTGGTGTACGGTGAGTGCGCTTACAGAATCGCAAACTCGCAATTCACTAGCCAGAGGTGAGGGAACACGGAGCAGACTAGCAGAGGTATAAGTCGTACCAATATTATTGTTATTTTTAAAATTATGCGGTGTATAAATAATTATTTTGAAGTACCATTCACAAATAATGAATTTAACGTTCACAATTTACACATTCTCCGAAGTACACTCACACAAAGCGCCGACCAGTCTGATACTTTATAAGGTGCTCAATTTATTTCCACATTACAGTCAATTTCATCAACAATTTCTCCTTCGTCAATAAAAATTCACGAGAAAAATGGCCGAAAATATAACAAAAAATTGCTCGGGTGTTCGTAGCCGGAAGCTAGAGTTCTTACGAGTTTTGATTCCTAATCCTTTTGTAAAGCTGGTAAGTAATCTATGTTCCCCAGTTTTATTCATTTTCTTTGTGTTTGTTGTGATTTCTTTTTTTGTGAATTTATCTTTTATTACCTGTCCACCTTGTGTGCCTCTTGTCGACGGATAGTAGTGTAAACGGGTGTTTGCAACAGTATTTGTGTTTTTTTTTTTTTGACGAAATAATCCATCTAATGGTGATCCATTCCAAATCCGTCAAATTAGGAAGCAGGTTTTGTTTTTGACTCAACCCAATCTTCAAATACAATAAGATATCAGCTTGGCTAACATTGGTACATACCAGTCGGTACTGGATGAACCGTTCGGAACGGTATTGAAATAAAGGATTTGATCTCTGCATCATCTCATCTCCTTTTTCGTATTTTTTCTTCTTTTTCTCAGCGAATACCAGGCAAAATTGCTAAATCTCTCCAAAATGAGCCCCATAATCGTGCTACATTGTACAGCCCACGTGGAAAGTTCTGGCATGTGGGCATACGCCATGAAGGTGACGACATGTACCTTGATGAAGGTTGGAAGGAGTTCGCAAAGGCACTCGATTTGCGTACTGGTTATTTTGTGCTGTTTCAGTACAAGGTGAACATGGTTTTTTCAGTCAAGATTTTTGACAATACAATGTGCCTCAAGGAGTATGTGCATGATTCGTTTAAGCGGCCGATCCAGGATCTTTATGAGGATACAGTTGAAATTGTTGGTGCGCCTTATGCTGAAGGTGAGCTTTCTCATTCAATTAGGGTAGCATGTTGAACCAGTCTAGTACCAGTATGTATTGGTTTATATTTTATAAATTAGCATCCATGCCTGGCTATGCCGCAGCGTCCCAAAATCTTCATATAGGTGCCTAAGTTCTATTCTAATACAGCCATAAACCCCTAGAAAACAGCAAGTAAAAGAAAAAGAAAATTAGTTCCATTTTTTGGCTTGCGGTGTGTGGCTGTGCACCATCTGTTACTATTGGAATGAGTACAGGTGCTCCACCGGTACATTCACTTAAAACTGGCATTAGACCCAATCAGTTCCACCATGCATTTACTTATTCACATTTTACAACCTCTTAATGGTACTTTTTTTTTAATTCTCTTAAACGTGCTTGTAGATAATATGTATTGCTCGCTGGATTCATCACGCAAGAGGAAAAAACTAGAAACAAGTCATATTGTTAAAACAAAACAAGGGTTGAAGAAGAGAGAGGAGAGAATAAACAAGGAAACCCTGAAAACAAGCCCCCTTTCACCTTCTTTTCCACGTTTTGTAAAGATCATCAACTCTTCCCACTCAACTTCTAATTGCTTGGTGAGAAACCACCTTTAGTTATCATCCTAGATGTTTGTATTGCTTGCTTGATTGGTTTTTGGTGCTTAATTGCATGACTGAGCACAAATTGGGCAATACAAGCTTTATTGTACAGTCGAGGTTCAGCCAGTGCTTATTTTCATTAAATTAAGGCTGAATTGCATATCTACCCAGTACATGTTGCAATTTTACTGGCCAGATTATTTTCATTCGTACACCATAGTGGTTCACTATTTGTAGGTTCAATATATGGTAAGAAGTATTATGCTAAAGTGACCATTAGGACTAAATCAATGCTTAATCTGTTGGATTGATGTTATACTGAAAATTTGGTGGCACTGGTTTTCATATCCACTGGATGAAATTATTTCTTCTTCACCCTTGTCCGCGTCTAAATTTGACAGGGGATCCCAAAGAAATTTTGCATGAGGCATGGCCTGGTATCAGAATGTGAAATTTTCTTAGTCAGTACCACTGGAGAGTCGTGGCTTGCACAGTTTTTTCTCACACTTTGCGATGGGAAACTGAAAGGATTCAGAGATTTTGCCAGCGACAATGGCTTGAGAACAGGCGACAGATGCACTTTTCAGCTTGTCAAGAAAAACACTTTTCTAGTGCATGTGGCAAGTTCAATTTATTATTTACATTTTTTTTTTGTATTGCAATTGCCTCAAAAATGACAAACGTATATCACAAAGTAAAATTTGAAAAATGTTCATATTGGTAGTTGTCAAGAACCTCCCTGGCAATGCAGTAAGTTTTATCTAATTTGTTTGTTTATTTTACCAACCATTTGTTGCTCATATGGTGTGGGGATTTTTATAAAGCTGAGGTTGCAAATTGCACCCCAATGGGTAGAAAAGAATTTATATAGCCAGTTAAAAAAGACAGAATCGAAAAGTTGCTGGACTTCGGGCCTTGCCTTCTTTCAAAAAAAAAAAAAAAAATCTAACCTGCATCATCCCAACCCCCCTCAATTTAACCGTTCAGCCTTAATTTACTCTAATTCGTGTTAGCACAGATCCAAAAGAATTAAAGAAAACACAAAAGGTCCTTATATAGAGATAAAGGATTGTGCAGGTACTTGTCCCAAATCTGATTGGTATGCTACCAAATCCAGTTTTGTAATTTAAAAAAGGATGCTACTAATACTCCTCTGAATACAGATGTCATCTGGTGCTGAGAAGCAACAATATTCCCCAATATCTGTGCAAAATAATGTTAATTTGATTGTTCCAGAATTCGAAAGAGTTGTCTCCAAATGTTATCTTCACAGCATGGTATGTATTCTTTTAGTTCCACAGATTTTTATGTCAGTCAAAGTCAGCTATATTATCTTCTATTATCTGAACATAATCTTCAGAGTTCAGATAGTTTATGTTTGTGTGCTAGAAAGCTTTGCAATCACACTAATGCACTCACCCCCGATCTGACTGGTATATAACCACAGTGGTTCCACAAATCGTGCAGTTAACCGTCAATTTCACCAAATTTGTTGTCATGTTGCCTATTTAGTACATTGATCCTTTGGACATGTTTTATCTCTTGTATTGTTTTCAATAGACTTTTTATGTATAACAATTGCAGTACATACCAAATCAAGTTCGTAAGGCCATTGGCCTTGTTTCAGAATGTGGCCTTCTTCTGATGAACCAAGAAGGGAGATCGTGGCCTGTAGAGTTTTTCTTTAAACCCAACGGTGAAGGGCATTTAGGGTTTGGATGGGCAAAGTTTCGGAGGGAGAATAATTTAAAAGAAGGGGATCGATGCATTTTTAAGCTTGTAGAGAAAAATGTTCTACTTGTCAATGTGGTATGAAAACTTACTGCAGTTAGCTTTTGTATTGGGAAAGCCACCTTGTCCCAGTCCCATAAAATCTCAACTATATTTAGTGGATACTCTTGCAAAATGAGAATTTCACTATGACATGTTTCTGTATCAATTTCTTCAAAAGATAACCAAGCCTACCCTTTATTCTCCACGCCTCTATTTTTTCTGAATATAGACACACGGACACGGTATGGATGGCATGAATGTTCTACCTCATGAAAACTTAATTTTCTTTTTGTATTTTTTTTTTTTTTGGGGGGGGGGGGACTTTTGGCATAAAAAGAGTCTGACGAACTTCTCTTTGTTTTCTTTTTGTATGATGGTTTAATATGTTTTTTCTGAATATAGACACACGGACACGGTATGGATGGCATGAATGTTCTACCTCATGAAAACTTAATTTTCTTTTTGTATTTTTTTTTTTGGGGGGGTTACTTTTGGCATAAAAAGAGTCTGGCGAACTTCTCTTTGTTTTCTTTTTGTATGATGGTTTAATATGTTTGTGGTGAACTATATATGCAATACACCTTACATTCTGGTGATGTCAACCTTGTTTAACGGACTACATATTGTAACAAGTTATCAGGTTTTGAACTGTACAATGTTGCTAAATCTCATTCATTGCATGTTAATATCCTGTTACTTAAGAATGCCTTATCAGTATAGTCAGGTATTGGCTATTTCCTGCTCAAATTCCAATTTTTGAATGACAAATGAACAGATAAGGATCAACATATTCTATTCGTTACAGTAAGCTAACACTTATACAATTTTCTTTCCTTCGCTGAATCAGATGCCCAAAGAAAGTACGAACACATTATGCAAGGAGATGCATACTCCAACACAAGAACCGAACAAGGAGATTATGAGTACCAAAGATTGCTTCAGTTCAGTTCTTTTAGAGAAAGAATTAATTGAAGTAATAGTCCCCAATACCAATGGATCTTTGATTTCAAGTGTTGTAGAGGTACCATCAATTGAGGCACGGGAGGAGTTACAAAACAGTATTATTTATTCAAATTCAACTGGTATTGAGAAGGTACAATCTATTGAGGCACTAGAGAAGGCACAAAAGACTTCGAGTTATATGTTGAGAAAGCACAATCTACTGAAGCTCAAAAGGATAAGGTGCAGAATACTAATTGTTCAAGTTGTACTGGTACTGAGAAGGTACAGTTAATGAAGGCACCAGAGGCAGCACAAAAGAATATGATTTCAGTTTGTGTTGAGAAGGTACAATCTATTGAGGCACTAGAGAAGGCACAAAAGAATTCGAGTTCAGTTTATGTTGACAAAGCTCCATCTACTGAATCTCAAAAGGATAAGGTACAGAATAATAATTGTTCAAGTTCGACTGGTATTGAGAAGGTACAGTTAATGAAGGCAGCACAAAAGAATATGATTTAGTTTGTGTTGAGAAAGCACCATGTACTGAGGCTCAAAAGGAGAAGGAGCAGAATACTACTAATGATTCGGGTTCAACTGGTTATGAGAAGATACCTGTGAATGAGGAAAAGAAATCAAGTTCAATTTGTGTTGAAAAAGCCCTATCTATTGATGCCACTGGCGCTTTGAGTTCAAGTCTTGTAAAGGAGCCATCAATTGAGGCACAAGAAGAATTACAGAACAATATTAGTGATTTGAGTTTAACTGGCATTGAGAAGGTGCAATCAAGTTCAATTTGTGTTGAAAAAGCCCTATCTATTGATGCCACTGGCGCTTTGAGTTCAAGTCTTGTGAAGGAGCCATCAATTGAGGCACAGGAAGAGTTATACAACAGTAGTAGTGATTTGAGTTCAACTGGCATTGAGAAGGTGCAATCACTCAACGCGTCAGATGACGTGCAAAAGACTTTTGAGTTCAGTTTATGTTGAGAAAACACCATCTACTAAAGCTCACATGGAGAAGGCACAGAATACTAATTGCTCAAGTTCAACTGGTATTGAGAAGGTACGATCAATCAAGACACGAGAGGCACAAAAAAAATTGATTTCAGTTTGTGTTAAAAAAGCACCATGTAAAGGAGATGAGACGGAATAATACTAACAGTTCGAGTTCGGCTGATATTGAAAATACACTTATAGAGGAACAAAAGAAATCAAGTTCAGTTTGTGTTAAGAAAGTCCCATCTACAGATGCTCAAAAGCAGAAAGTAGAAAAAAAAACAAGAATTGGAGTTTGCCTTCTGCAGAAAAGAGGCCGTTGATTGTGGGGCAGGAGGTACAAAAGAAAATGGGTGATTGGAGTTCAACAAGATTTCCCAAAGCTTGAGAAGATGGTTCTGCCTTATAATATTCATCATAATTATACGGTATTTAGTTTTCTTATTAAGTTTGAAAAATGTTACAAATGATTTCATGTATTCAAACCTCCTACCAAGGTTAAACTGAGAAAGTGAGAATACGGTACCGTTTTAGTCAAGTCTAGGTACTTTCACTCATTGAATACAATGTACTGACTGAATTTTCTTATTGAGTTTTGGTTAACAGGTTGACCAGCCTTTTAATCCATTTATCCTTTTTCTTGGAGTGTTTTGTGTTTGGTTGAAAAATTGATGGTAAATTTGGATAGGGTCAGGCTTAAACTGCATTAATTGAGGCTAAATTCGGTTGATCAAGACCTACTTCCGTACAATTATTAATATTAACTTAGAGAGCTGATGCAGGTGTTATCAAGGGAGTTCTGCAGGATGGCCGTCTGCATTGGCCTTGTCACTTGATTCTGAAGGATACAGAGGGCAAGACTCAGCGAGTAGGTTACAGCCCTAATAATGGCGAAGGCAGTCTCAGGTGGAAGAAATTCACAGATGATAAGAAGTTAAAAGTAGGTGACAAGTGTATCTTCAAGCTTGTTGCTCGTGATACCCTACTCGTTGTTGTGAGAAAATGAGCTCACCGAATATATTGCATCTTAATGGGCTGTTTAATTTAGTTTCATGTTGTTTGTATCCTATGGATAGAAGTTGGTGTAGGTAGCAGCACTAAATTTTGTTATCCTTATGATCAAACTTATAGATCCCTTATCTGACTTTTGCTATGATGCGGTATGCTTGTTTTGCTATGATGAGGTCCATTTTGAGATTAGTGTCAAATTAAAACCAACGACTCAGATCTCATTCTACCCGGTCAGGTATTGCACTGGATCTGAATCCGGGGGAGGGGTTGAGAATTTGTTGGGTTAAGAGAAATTTGCCGGTTCCATTCCTTTTAATAGCCACTGTGTTTGCTTAGCTTTCATAAGATTCCGTAGTAAAAAGGTCGATACTGTGTCAGCTAAAAGGCGCCATAGAAGATACATTAGCATACTTAATCAATAAATATTGTGTCGTGCCCTTAAAATACAGCTAAAAGTATTACCGAAATGTGAAGAAGGTAAGTAGCGGGTTGCAAGGTATTAAGCCCGCCCGCCCGCCCCCGCCACCGCCCCCCCCCCCCCCCCCCCCCCCCCCCCCCCCACACCCCCAAAAAAAAATTAAGATATAAAAATACGCACCCAAGAGAATAAGGAACTATACTGTAAAATACAATAAAATGGATGAAGCTTTTTTTAGCAGAAAATGACACTATATTTGCAGAACAATTAATGCCGAACTTAATGTCAGATATACAAATCATACTGTGCCATGTTAAAAATCTTTAGCATATATTGTTAGCAGAACCAAGTTTGAACAACACAAGAAATGTCAGAAAGAGTTCCCACTGAATTAATACAACAAACTCCAGTTATTCTTCTCTTGTTGGAGGGTCTGTTCCTGTAAACGGGCCATCAGCAAAGTACTCCGGATGCTTTAAGTTCACACCATACTGTACGAAACAGAAACATGCCAGTTAGGAAAGGCCTTTTTCACCCTCTGTTTAACAGTCTGAAAAACTTTAGCCCCATCTAGTAGGGAATAAAGGGCGAACCAAATCCTAAACCCAATTTATTCAAACCAAATGCTTAAACTAGCTTTCTCAAAAAAAGATGCTTTGACTAGACTATATATTAATATGAATAAAAAAAATTTAAACACTAATACAAACCCAACTAGGAAACTCGAAAAAACACAAACCAACCTTCACAACAAGAAAGGAACAACTATTTTGCCACTACTAAGATGACACAATTTGATACATTCCAGTAAAGAAGAGAAGCAACTACCTCACGAAGAGCTTTTGATAGATCTTCCATCGTTAACACGAGGCGTTTATCCTACATGAAATGAATTGATTTAGCACCATCAACGGGTTAAAGAAAGATATATAGATGGAATAAAATTATAACCTTAGGTTGCTTGCTCTTGTTATCTTTGATCGGTGCTGCTACCCTTGCCTTGCTATGCCTGATCCAGAAACGAAAGTGAACCGGTCAAAATTACAATAAAATCAAGGATAGCAATTTAAGCATTCAGACCCTTGTCAGAATAGAACGATTGCTTGCAAAATGCAAAACAGAATTATTCTTTCCCTGGATCTCCTGGTCAGAACGGGAGAGAAGACGAAACTTTGTTTCGCTGGACATGAACTTGAGGAAACATTACGCCCCGCCCCAATGTGAATCTCCATCAAAACTGGTGGGAGCTTGTGCGAGATGATTCAGAGGTAAGAAAAGAACTATTTTGCTATTTCAAGATTAAACTTGACTATAGCACAAAACACCACCTCTTTCACTCTGTTATCTTCTTTGATTGTTCTTCTCATCTTTCCGTTGTTAACTTCACCTGATCACCTCTCTCCTCTGCTCAAATCACCATATGCCTTCTCAAAAACATTACTTGTCTTCCTGCTGCTGCTATTTAGATGCAATCTAATCTATTTGATAATGTATGTTCCTGCTATTAGTTCCCATTTCATAAATTTGGTTTATATCTGGAATGTTCCTTGAGCAAAAAGTGATCCTTTAGGTAAATTAGTTTCTAAACCCTATCTTATCGAGTACTTCAATCATTTTTTTTAATATCATAAAATTTCAGTTTGAAATAGAGTTATACATTATGATTATACTCTTTAACTGTTATCTAGCATAATTCACTCTTTAGTACAAGTATTTGGTAAATGAACATGCAAAAGAAATGAATTTCCCAAAATTAAACACAGTATTCTATTGCACTTGGAAATTGATGATTCTTTTGCAATAAAATTACATGGACTATGAAGTTTTCTTTTTATTTTTACTGAGCAATTCTCGTTACACACAGAGCCCCTGCTGCATGGATTTCCTATGCATTTCCTACAGCATTTAACGGAGGCCATTTTTTATTGCATAGATATTTCACTAAATCCTACTAAATTTCTTTAACAAAACAAAATAAAAGACATAGGAGAAAGAAAACACTTAGCTGTGAAAACTCCGTCAAGACTCTCTATTAAAAAAGAACTTTATGCTTTCATTTTATAATGTTGTCTATGATAGAGATGCATTCGGTGGTAATATGAGGGTAGTGCAATCATTTCGTAGAAAGGGAACTAATTTCCCTCTTACTATGTATTCTTTCCCATTAACATCCTGATGGGAACGATATCGGTCTCTGACTAAATGCAAGACAGTATTAAATAATAAGGCAAATCTCTTGATCAGAAAGGAGAAGCGAGCATGAGAAGAGATCAGATAGCGGAATTTTTTTTTTTTAATATCAAGAGCAAAATGGGTTGTCTGACAAAATCAAGAGCAAAAAGTTGTATTTGGTGAGAAACAATTTGGCAGAGGTGAATGTCTGCCGCTGTGTGCCCATGTTGGCTTCCTTTCAAAACTAACATGGAGTTGTCACTTGATACATCGAGTCAAAGCTCCAAAAAGTTGATGTTTGTCTACATTCTGTAACTTTGCTCTCAGCTTTATTCTCTCGTGCCCTCTCTCCTTTGTACTCTCTTCCAATGGTATGCAGGTAAACTGAATGAAAAATCCCAGGAATTTGGGAATTCCAAATCATCTCCGTTGAAATCTTTCTTTAAATCCTCACAATTCATGGAAAAATTGATTCCTATAAAAACCTATTTACCTTGAAAAGCATTCAATTCGTCCCCATTACGTTCCTGATCAGAAAAATTCACTTAAAAATCATCTCAATTGAATTTCATTCTAGTTAGATACTCCCAAGAGAATTGCTCCAGTCAGACTTAACTATAGTTGTACCAGAGATTTAATGATTCATCCAACCTTTAACTAAGACCTAAGTGAAAATCCGAGTTAATTCTCAAATATGTTAGTCGTCAGCAGTTTTAAAGAGTGTGCCATTAATTAAAGCTAATATATGCACATTAGCTCATATATATTGATAGGTTTAGGACTTCATCGTTTATTCTCTACTCCATTAAAGAAAAAACGGGTCCACCAGCTGATTTACAACATCGTTAGAAAAACATACAATAATTCCACACGGCCAAGTCTTGTATACCCATTGCAACAAGAAAAATCTCTCAGAAAGCATCAGGAAGTTGTGTGTGTGTGTGTGTGGGGGGGGGGGGGGGGGGGGAGAAAGAGTGAGCCGCTGTCAAGTTTTAAAAAAAAATAGAGAGAGAGACGTACTGAAGAGCATCACTTGCAATGTCAGAGATGAACTTTTGAGTTGCCACAGCCACCAGCCTAGTACTGTCAATAAATGAACAACATATATTTACAATTATCCGATAAAACTAAATCCATTTTCAATGGCTACCAAGACCTCTTTTAAAAAAAATATTTTTTCTTGATTAGTCTTTTGTTTTGGTCACACTGCTCCCTTTTTTGGGCTCTAATACAAAAGCTTTAGTTGGAACTTCATTCAGGAAGAAACATCCTTTTTTGCATTTTATTTTTTGTCCTTCATAATTACTTCAGATCAAATTTGCACCCAGTAGGAACAAGGAATAATTAACAAATACCAAGCCAACCCCACTAAAGTCGCAAAAAAGGAGGAACTAAACACGATAATTTAGCAAACTAGGTAATGAGAAAATAGAAGAAAAGTGAGTACTCACAGTCTCAAGTCAGGGCAATTGAAACCACTTCTACCCAAATAATGCTCCACCAGCTCATCCGGTATCTATTCAGTTCCCAAAAATTGAAAAAGATAAAGATATATTTGTACTTGATCCTTCATTATGAGTTACTAATACCATTTGGTACTGTAAATCCGATTTGATCCTGCTCTATTTTGCAACAAAGAGGAAAAGAAACAAAAAAAAGGCTCCTCTTTCCCACTCTATTATCTAATAATCCCTAACAAAATCTGATAATGAAAAGAAATTTATTCATTACTACTCCGATCATAGGTTGAACCATACAACCATATATTCCATCGATTTCGTAAAAGAAAATGCTTCTTCGATAAAAGTTCTAGGCTTTTACTAAAAATTCTTAAGAAAAAAAAGTACTGTAGGTGTGTAATCCATGAGAGAGGATAGAAACTCGGTGAGCGCAGCGTCGTCGTCGTGCCGCCCATCTCCACCCACCGCCGAAGCCGCTCCGCTACTGTTTCCGCTCATCATCTCTCTCTACTTCGAGTAAGAAAATCAGGTTCAGGTGCGGGGGCAATGACGTCGCGCTGCGCTGGGTCGACTAACTTGAGTTCGGGTCCCGTTTTTCGGGCTTAATTCAGCTAGACCTCGGGATATCGGATCGGACTCCTTTTTGTGTTACTGGACCTGAACCAGATTAACCACGGGATTGGCCTGGGCCTCGGGATATTGGATCGGACTCCTTTTTGTGTTGTTGGGCCTGAACCGGAATATCTTGGGTTGGAGTCTCTTACTTCAATTTCCGGAAAGGCCCAGAAATTCGAGTCCGCATCGTCTGCATTAACTCAAAAGAGCATATTTTGAGTTAACGCATCTTGGCCGTCTGATTTTAAACGGAGCCAATCCGACTACAGCTTATAATTCAGGGTCCTTTAATATTAGTGTAGATCTATTATGCCCGAATCTTAAAGTGAATTGGACGGTCCAGATACATCAACTCAAAAGATTTTTTTTAGTTAATGCAGAGGATACGAATTCCAGAAATTCCTTTCAAATTATGGTTCTAGACTCGAACCGAAATTTTTTTAGTTAGCACCCCAGAAAATCAATATTAAATCAAAACCACCCAACTCACTTTTTTTCCATTCATACCACCCACGCGGACTGGGAAAGCGCACCGCTTGGTGCGCGGACTGGGGAGGCGCACCAAAATTGTGCATATAATTTGTAGCAATTTGCGCACTAACTTAGTACAAAATGCTGCTCAGAGTGTACGTATAATTTGTTGTAGTAGGATAAGATAACCCAATGAAATGTGCATACTTAGTCAATCTATCCACCATCACTATAATTACCTCTTTACCCTTGGACTTTAGTAAACTAGTAATGAAGTTCATGCCTATGCTGGTCCAAGCCTCCTTAGGAACTGGTAAAGGTTGTAATAGTCCAGGACTTGGAACTAACTCATGTTTGTTGAGTTGGCAGTTGTGACACTTCTGGATATAATGATGGATATCCTCTTTGAGCTTAGGCCAATAAATTTTTTTTCTTAATTCTTTGGTAAGTGGTTGTGACCCCAGAATGACCACCCACTGTTGAATCATGCCATGCTCCAATTATCTCTTGCCTCCACCCACCGTGACTTTCCACACACATTCTACCTTATATTTCAAAATTCCAGATGCTCACTAATTTTACTGTTACTGTCCTCTTCATCTTCCAACTTCTTTTGCTCTTTTAGCTTTTCTATCCATCCATCACCCTTATAACTCTTTGAGATACCTTCCATCCAGGTTGGTTTTGTCTCTATACAGCTAGACACTGGCTATGTCTTTTTCTCCCTCAATTCCCATTTTGCCCCTCTCTTCTTAAAAGGGAATCAGCTACTACATTCTCACAACCCTTCTTGTACTCAATAACAAAATTCAAACCCAACAACTTACTAAGTCCCTTGTGTTGAGTTGCAGTGTAGATCTTCTGTTCTACCAAGTATTTGAGACTGATGTGATAAGTTTTAATAGTAAATCTTCCTCCCATCAGGTAGTGTCTCCATTTGGTTACTGCCACCACTAAGACCAGAAATTCCTTCTCACAGGTGGACAAATCTTGCTTTTTAGGGCTCAACTTCTGACTGATGTATGCTATAGGCCTCATTTCTTGTTGTAGCACATCACCAATGCCATTTTGGCATGCATCTGTCTTCAAGATGAATGGTTTAGTGAAATCTGATAATGCTAGAACTGGGGCTTGCACCATAGCTTCTTTCAGCCTTTGAAAAGCTGTCAGAGCCTCTGAACTCCACCTAAAAGTATTTTTCTTTACAAGATCTATCAGAGGTTTAGAAATGATACTATAACCCTTGACAAACTTCCTGTAATACCCAGTTAGCCCCAAAATTCCTCTCAATTCTTTTAAAGTTCCTGGCACAAGCCATTGAACCATAGCCTCAATTTTTTTAGGATCAGTAGCTACACCCCCATTTGAAATGACATGCCCCAGATATTCAATTTGTTTCCCCCCAAAATCACACTTGCTCATCTTAACAAATAGGTTGTTGTCTTTTAGGATTTTGAGGGTTTGTTTTAAGTGGATAAGATGTGAACTCAAGTCTTGGCTGTAAATCAGTATATCATCAAAGAATACCAAAATGAATTTTCTGAGATGGGGGTTTAAAGATAGAATTCATCAAGGATTGGAAGGTTGCAGGAGCATTGGTTAGGCCAAAAGGCATCACATTGAATTCATACAGCCCATCATGTGTTTAGAAGGCTGTTTTGTGTTTATCTTCTTCACGCATTCTAATTTGGTGATAGCCAGACCTAAGATCCAACTTTAAGAAATAGACTGCATTTTTGAGCTCATCTAATAAATCATCAATGATAGGAATGGGCAATTTATGTTTGATAGTATTATCATTCAACTTTCTAAAATCCACACACATCCTCCAACTCTCATCTTTCTTTTTCACTAACAGTACAGGAGAAGAGTATGAGCTTTGTAAGGGTTCTATGAAGGAGTTCTTTTGTAACTTAGTCACTATTTTCTCTAACTCCAATCTTTGAAAATAGGAAAATCCGTAAGGTCTCAAGGCAATGGGTTTTGAGTCATCTTTTAGAGGTATTTTATGGTCAACTGTTCTTTGAGGAGGTAAGTTTACTGGTTCTTGGAAAACAACTTCAAATTCATCTAAAATGACCTGCACCTTAGGATCTTTTGCTACTACCTCTTTCTCTTATTATGTAATGCTGAACAACTGGGCCACAATGACTTGATTACCTCTTTTCATTTCTTTTTGCACATCCACTTCCTGCTCACTTAATCTGATTTCAGCTACTACTTCTTCCATTACCAATTTAACCGGTTCCCCTTTGTGTTTCAAACACACAGTTCCTTCGTCATAGTCAATTTTAGACCCAAACTTCTTCAACCAATCAACTTCTAATATGATGTCATAACATGGAACATCCAAAACTCTTAGGTCAGCTTCAATCTCCTTGTGTTCCCTCTCCCATCCTTCTGTACCATCCTTCTGTATTGAATGGTCTCGTTACCCTTGATGGCTCTTTGATAGATTGGTGGTTTGGTTGAGCTCCACTTCTTAGTATTACCCTCAATGATAATCTCTATTTTTCTAGCATAGCTAATAGCTATTTTAAGTGTGGGGGTTTCAAACAAATCAATATTGTTTCTAATTTCTTCCTTCAACCTCCTATGAAACTTCCTACATAGAACTCTTCATGGTCAATCTGAGTTCGTTGCATTAACCTAGCCTTAGTTCTCATAAAATTGGACACATATTCATCAACCTTGCCAGTTTGTTGTACTCTTTTAAACTCCTCCATAGGTTTGCCCACCTCATTAACAAATTGGGATAATACTTCCTCCTTCAAATCACCCACGGAGGATGTTGATTATTAATCTTGAAACTACGATGCATAGAGGCCATTCTTGATTTATAATTCTCAGCTACCTGGTAACATTCAAAATAAAAATCGCTCTCCTCAACCCAATCTACCGGGTTAACACCACTAAAAATGGGAAAATCTACTCTAGGTAGATATGCTCTCTGGTTCTAATTCTGGTATTCAACAGATTTCATGTCTTTCTTACCTGTGGATTCATATCTTATTTCTTCAACAATCGATCGCTTAGGATCATATCTGAACCTTGGCTTGTCACCCTTGAATTGAGCGGTACTGCTATTATCACCCTTCTCTCCTCGTGTTGTGGTCATCATTGATTCGAGCATACTCATCATCTTGCTCATCACTTGATGGTTTTCATCCGTTGGCCCTCCATTCTGCCAACCTAAGATGCAAGCTCTTGTTGCGATATCTCAGATCTAGTGAACTTTTCGTGAAGACCAGGGATGTCCAAATCTAGCTCTCCTTCGGTCGGGCCAGCACCTTTCCCACGATTAGCCATGGCAGCTCGCCGCGCTTTGGTTCTTCTACACTTTCCTAGTAGTAATCGATAGTGCTCTGATACCAAATGTCAAACGCAAGGTCTGACGATACAAACTGAACTCGCAATTGAGCCTCAGAGAGAGCTGCTTAAACGAATTTCAGATAAACGGGTGGAACGGGTTAATAATGGTGAGAAAAGATGAAGAGACGAATAAGATGCTTTTCATTAAAATTGACATAATCCAACTAGTTAGAAGCTTAGCCTATATATGGGCGAACGAAAATAACAAAGTAATTTGGTAAATGGTTAAAAGGATCTTTCAGTTGATTCTCGAGCTACCATGCCAACACTGTCCATAACAGGGAAATAACCAACTTCTAACAAACGAAAAACAAACTACTAAAATATCACCTCCAGTTGCGTCTCTTTTATTCTCCAGTACTGAGCGTGCGACCCCACTTAACAGCTACAACCCTTACTTAATTCAGTCTCCTTCTTCTGACCAGACCCCACCTGTAGCGCCTCTATTTCAAAATCTGGGCTGCCCATTCCTACTTCTCTTTCTTTCTAACTGCTATTTGGTTCAATCCCCATTCGGCGCAATTCTTCCCCAAATCCAACTCCGATCGTGACATAGGGGTCCATTTAGAGATTCGTGCTAGATTGAAACTCACGACTCAGATCTCATTGTCCTCGGTCAGGTATTGTACTGGATCTGAATCCCCATACTACCGTAGTTATGTTTTCCCTTTTCCTTTGCTTTATCTTCTCTTAATCTGCATTTCTTGTTATTCAGTTGATATTGTTTCATTACTGCATCCTTGCTTTCTCTCTCCCTACTTCCGTTTATTTTCTCATCTCCATTCAGATCTGAGTCTGGCCCGTACCGGGATCTGATATTCACCTCCACTCAGAGAAGTAAAAACTGAAACTTGAAGGAGTTCGTAACCGCAGGTCTATAAAATTTTGTAAGTTATTGAAACTTTTTCTAAATATTAGTTTGTAAGAACAACGTGAATAAATATATCTAGGTCTTCGCAGCAGGTTGCATTAATTGCAGGAAGTTTTGCATTTTCCGTTAGGGTCATCCTACATTCAAGATCGATTCATGAAATTGAGTTTCTTATTTTTTTTTTATACTATACATGTTCTACTAGATCATATTATTGAACTTCTTCACAGTGCACATTTCATGCATTATTTAACAATTAGGACCAGCACTAGAAACAAGAAGAACTAAGTTCAGGTCGCAGGTATGAACCAGTTCCGCTTAGGTACTTGTCAAAGATCCATTGCGAGATATTATAAGCATAACCAGTGGCTTTAATAGGGTACACTTCTCGGCTTTTCTGCCAAGAGTTCGTCAGATTGATCCAGTCCCTTCTCCAGTCTTGCAAGGGAAATGACTTTCCAGTTTGCATGCTGTATAAGAGGCACTCAACGTAAATTTTTGCACGGGGCCCATAATAGTCTCTTAGGAGACCACTCCAGTATTTGTTACCTGATACAGAAGAAAAACCTATTATGTATCATGACATATATTTATGTCAGAGAGTTTGTTGAATAATTGCTGTCATGTCAAGTAATTCTTGGACCCCTATTTTTCCTCAAAAAATGTAAGTAATTCTTGTTTTGCTTACATAGAATAACTGTATTTTAAGGAAAAGTTTACTTACCGTAGTCACGCAGTAGACTTGCTTTGGTTTCCAAGTTATCATACCACATTGTTATTTGAGTTCTTGCATTCCATTCAAACTACATTAGGAAACTCCAATCAATCTCCCCGCAAGATAATCACCCTGCTAAAGCATACAACTACAACTAGGCCATGTACCCTAAATCCTAGAGAGGAATAGCTAGCCAAATATGGTATTGACCATCTTATTTCTGGCAAACCTAGTCAATACAGTACAACTTGCCTATACTACTTATCACTTTATCAGCTGCCCCCCCTGGATTTTGAGTTTTAGTGGAAATCGGCCCCGACCGACTTTGCACTCCTCCCCCATGAAATTTTTTTTGTCTCCCTATGAATGTTTGATTTGTAATTCGAATTAAATTTAGGGTTAAAATTAAAAATAAATTTCTTCAGTTATAATTGGTAATTAGAATTATAAGTTAGAGCATCAGAAATTACAAATTAGAGCATTAGAAAGTACAAGTTAAAGCATTGTTTTTATCAAGTACCCAATTAGTTAATGGGTTTAAATCCGATTCGATATTTTTTTGCCCCCCTAACGAAAATCCTGGATCCGCCCTGATCCCGTACATGCCTACCCTGACTAATTCATGACGGGTATGGTACAATTCCTCAAAGAAGTTGCAACTAGTTGAACTTTCTCCTTAATTGTACAGTTGGTTCTTAATTTTGATTCCAGCATTGCCTGAGTTAACACAATCCTGCGCAATACAGCCTTAGTTGAACAAATTTAGTTTAATTTGCTTTTCTTGTAAATTATGAACCATTCATGCCCAGAAAAAGGACAAAAAATAGTGCAGGAAAAGGGATCAAACAATACCAAAGGAGTAACAAATGGTGCCGAAAGAAGTTCTCTGTACCTGTTCGGTTTGATCAGAACCGGTTGCTAAATTTTTGGCACTTTCTAACCACGGTCCGAGCAGAAAACCATCATGAGATGCCAAAAGCGTATCCAAGTCCTCAACCAGCTCAAGAAAATGCTGGCTATGGAAATTTACTTTTGTCAGGTCATTAGATCCGTAGCCTTCTAATGCTTTTAGGAAAACTTCGTTGGCATACTTTGTAAGAGCTTGCCGAGTTAGGTCAACAAGGTCGTATCTGCACATGCATTTAAAAATGGATAAATAAATTACACATTGCAGCAAATGATTTATATGCTGGATTTCAGTACCCTTATTATTTGAGTCTGATTTTTCCAATTTTAAGCTATTTTGATTCCCCTTTTATTTCTTTTTGTGCTCAACAATAGCAATTTGCTAAAGCATAATTAGATGATTAGAGGGATAACAGAAGTTTAATTGACCAAATGAGGGCATATACTTAAGTGTGTGTTTTACATATTATCAAGAACTAAATAGCTTGCAATGACATCGTCAGTCAAGTCTGTTACTGGTATTGCAAAACTTTCTTGTTCCTTTTTTCTGCTCTTATTTGGCACTTTATTGCAAAATCGAGGATAAATGAGCCGAATTCCATAATTAGCAGTTAATTTGAGGTACAATTGCATCGAAATGAGACTTTTTTTCTTTGAAAACCGAAATGAGACTTAATAGTACATTTGAAATAAGGCTTAGTTGCAAGAAGTTAACAAAATGCCTTGCGAGGAGGCTTCAGCTGCCACAAGTTTTTGGTGTCACAATTTCTCTTCCACATTTATGTTTCAGAACCCGGAAACCCAACAACATATGAACTATTAAACTTCTACATTACAAGCGATGGGTTCACATATGAAGTTCACAAGTTTCAAGACTATTACCTATAGAATTAAGAGGTCAAAAAATAAATGTACTAAAGTTATCCATTGTAATCAAGTTATGCACTCATTTTCTAAGCCTCTTGTTTTGTACAAATTGGTTTTGAAATTTTACGTGAAACATCAGTCAGCAACATATAATAAAATCAATGGTTCAAATTTGTCATTTGGGTTTAAGATTTTGAAAAAATGCACTAAAACTATTTCAGAAAAAAAAAGGAACGCCCGCCAATTGGATTCCTTCTCTGATTTTCAAATATTAACCTGGAAGTGAAGTTTTAGCAACTTGTGCCATTTTAAACCAACGGTAGTTGAACCCATCACTAAGCAGTTTGGATAACTGGTACATCATACAGTGACAGTTTACCGGTTTTAATTAATACAAGTATGAAGTGAAAATTTTGTATTCCTTGCCTGAATGTAGGGATGTCTGAAACTTCATCTCCATTTTCTAGAAAAATTTGAAGTGCGTGTATCACATCAGCAGTTGAATACCATAAATGTGGCTTCTCATATGTAACATCAGAGGTATCATCTTGTAAGTTTCCTTCTGCTAGCTTCCGTACTAGAAAATTATTTCTAGCGCAAGTTTTATGCAATTTTTCTTCTTTCAATATAACTGATGGTTCGACATCTGGAAATGCTACAATCACATCCCGATTCTTGTTCTGTGACCAACAGTAAAACCAAGGATCACCAGTTTATTTTTTTAGTTGTACTTTTTCTTGGCTGTTTTTCTGCTTAATTGTACATTTCAGGGGTAATTGAGAATCATTCTAGTTTCATAATCAAGGAAAAGTGAATACCAATTAGCATGTGCATTTAGCAGTAAGTAATGTGTAAATTAAGAAAAATGGGGTTGGGTTTTAGATAAATCAATATGGATTAAGAAAAATGGTGTTGGGTTTTAGACAATTCAGTCCCATATTGGGTATATAACTTAATCTCTCTAAGGTTTTTTTTTTTATTAAAAGTATCTATAAGCAACTGACATAAGCACCATCAGTGCAGTTGTAGAGTGTATGGAGTAGAATTTTCCATGCATATTGTAATCCTTTAATTTGCTTTCCATATCTCCTTGTTGAATACAAATGAAGCCACTCCTGAAATAAAGAAGAACCTTTCAATAACACCAACAAAAATGATGATGGTGATGCCAATAATGAGAACATCCTTATAATTATCACATGCATATACAATATCATCACAATCATGATGTTCCCATCACCATCAATCATGATCATAAATAATGACAAAAACAAAAACATCAATACTGATAAAATAAACAAGTAAACAACAATTGACAAAAAGCAAACCCATTAAAAGATATTTGAGAAGGTTTTTTATACCTCCACATCTACAGGATCATGACGAAAAGCCATTTCTGACATGAGATCATACACTACCGGATTTTGTTCAATGCCTTCCATACACATCCCCACACCAATCTGCAGATATGGCACAACAAGTGAAAAAATGAAAGCAGCATCTAATTACTACCTTATGGGATCTTAAAAAACTTATAGATACTTACCATAGTGGAATTATAGCTTGACCTAGCTTTTATTGGCCCGAGAGCGACAGCCTCCAAAACTCCATACATCTCATTATTTGCTGCAAAATTGTGTAGCATGCACCTGCATTTAGAAGTGAGAATTTAGAGATGCTATTAGGTAGGGTCTGTGCACCACCATTAGTCCATTACCAGACACATTTCCTGTATATGTAACTTCAGTCCAAAAGATAGAACAAGGAATGAGGGTATAATAGGTACTTTCCATATGTATGGTACACCATAAAAGTGATTAGAAGTAGACCATATCGGTTTAACTTCAGCATATAGGTCGAGAACAACCATTCGACCTATAGGAACAGAATGCAACAGAGCCTGTCACAAACAATTAATTAATTCATTAGCAAGAATGTAATATACACATTTCTGAATGATGGAGCATTGCACTATTATTACCTTCATCTGCGGTGGTTGCCAAAAAGGATCATAAGAAAACAGCCAGCCCTGGAAGTCAGAAATATTAAATAAATGCTGGCTTTTGTTTCTCTAAGAGCATCGTAAAAAACTGAAAGACATAATGTCTGCCAAAAGAGGAGGGTTGCAGTATTCAAATCATGGCTTATCAAAAAATACTGGGCTTAACTAATGTTTTCAAAAGTTAACTGAGACTTTTGGCTAAATTTGACACTTGATGAATTGGAAAAACTTAAATTGCATCACTCACTTGCATTAACCAAACAGCATCAGAGTCACCACTTTGCATTCCTTTATATATTGCAGCACCTAGTGAAGATATGTAGTGTGGGTTATCTGATGGTGGGGTGTTCTCATCAAATGTGTCACTGATAAAACATGAAAGAGAAAGAATAATGACCAAGTAATAGTTTCAAATTCTGAGAGAAAGAATTTTGTTCTTGCTTTAACAGAAGTACCAATATTGTTATACATCTGCCAATTTGGTACCAGTCTTCGTATATATGACATTTATATAACATAAGTTCTTTATATATGAATGTATGATTATGCTATTTTGTGTATGTAGTATCTTTCTGTATGTTATATACATTTGTTGTATAATAAATAAACCGGCCAGTGGGTGGGCTTCGTTTTGTAATTGGTATACCACAAGGACGAAGTTTTTGAGAAATAAAAGAATCATACCAATTGTATATGTGACTGCTCCTACCATACTCTGAATTAAAAGAGAAACCTGACATTAGTAATTGCACTGTTCAATTTCACAATTCACATAACCCTGCACATAAATATTTTACCTTTAATTTGTTGTTCTATAAAAGACCTTCCTATATCAACAAATAATGGATCTGTTGGATCCAAAAGATATGTACAGCACCACCTTGTATTACTGTTAACTGAAAACCTACATTAAATAAATAAAAGAACAAAAACTCAGCATTCCTGGAAGAAAATTCACACTTGTTTACCTATGTCTGTGCACCAGAAAGATTATTGTTGTCTGCTAGGAAGTTATTTCTGTTTTTAAAGGATGTATCTTTTTTCTTTATATAACAATTTTATTTTCAGAGTTTCTAGCTATTATAACAAATCAGGATGTGCATGTGACACCCACTTTAAAAGGAAATAATTAAATACATAACTCTGGCATTTACCAATTTCCAAGTTGGGTAACTCTGGCATTGGGAAATCTCGATTTTATTGCAGCTGGAACGTTTCCAGAGAAGGCTGGAAGAACTGCAAGAAGCAATTAAATTTTAGGAGAGTGCATGAGCAAAGGCCTTGAATTTTAGCAGTTAGATGCAGAACTGGACCCAGAAGGTTTGTATAAGAAGCATATGGCACAGGTCCCCACATCTTGCAAATTAGGCCCAAGTTTATCTTATAATCCTAATCACTTCAATTTGCAACCAAATTAGTGGTCAGTTTGTCCCAAATTGCTTAGATTACATACAACTTAACAAGAGATAAAAAAGAGAAGCATAATATTTTCATTACTGTCAAAAGATCCAATAATTTTATTGTACTAGAAAAAATTGAGGAATCACATGAAATAAATTACCAGGAGTCATCCCAAAATCGTACATCCTTTCTAGAATTTTCTTCTGAAGGACAAGCTGGAAGTTAAGCCAGGTCTGAGGAAGTGGTCCACCCCATCTAAATCATCACCAAACAGGCAAATATTTAGAAATCACAGTAAGTTCCTTTTTATGTAAAGACAATTTAAAATTTTTGGGCTGGCACAGACATTGTGGATCAAGCATTGAACCCCAATAATAAGCTGCTCCAAAATTTTAGAACAGTCAACCCTCTGTTGTGCAATCGGAACCCCAAATTGCCAAAGTATTTTCTACCCAGACATTGGGCTGGCACAGACAGTAGCAGGATTCACTGGTATTGTGGATCAAGCATTGAACCCCAATAATAAACTGCTCCAAAATTTAAGAACAGTCAACCCTCCGTTGTGCAATCGGAACCCCAAATTGCCAAAGTATTTTCTACCCTGACATTGTGCCTTTTCAGAATTTATCATCCTTCTGAAAATTGGTCATGGGAATGTACAAGCACCGGTTGATATTCCAAATAAGTGGTAAAAAGATGAAAATTAACTCACCCATGCAAGTTGCTCATACGTGACCAAGCCAAGAACGCGGGACCACCAAAGAAATCATCCAAATCAGATGTACTGAAATTAAATTTCTACACGAGATGAAAAAATGCAATTAAATCAGAAATTAGCCTTGTATCGTACAGTATCCATGTTACTGATGCAACTAATGTATAAGCAAGTATTCTCCAACTAAAGTTTGCTATTGCACAGTACTAGTTTAACATAGTTATGCCTTTTTGTGGATTATACTGAGATGTCATGCTTTGCATGGCAAAGTTATCATCTTATCAACTGCTGCTGCCGGTGGTCCTTTTTGTGCAAATACCACCAAAAATATTTCAAAGTTGCAACTCATACCCGACATTTCTTTCTGACTGGTACAATCTGTTATGGAAAAAGTATGCTACGTTTAATATTGACTATTACCCTGTAATTCTAGTTAGTTACTTTTACTTCAGCTAGTAGGAAATCAACGAGGTTTGCTTCAGTTAATGCAATCAGGTACATTTTTAGCTATTTTTGACTAAGGTTAAGTGATGGATTTAATGATTTGGTATTAGTAGGAAACAAAAGAAATGTAGTGGAGCATTTGAAAATTGCTAAATGCTAAAACTTGGTATAATTTCCAAAATCATATAAAATATCAACCTGTAAAACTTTCTGCCAGATGGCCTCCTGGCCAGTGAAAGCCAGAGGAAGATTGATGCCTTGAAGAGCCATCCAATCGATTTCCTTCTCCCATCTTTCCCAATCCCACCAGGCAAATGAATCTTTAAATTGAAATTTGAGGGAAACCAATTAGAATTTTTTCACTATATAAATTGAAATAGAAACGCTTCACTTCTGCCTTGTTTCTAGTGGTCTTACAGCTATATCCTGGTCAAGCAAAGTACAATTAAACCGTAATTATTTATTTTAAAAACTAAATCTCAGAGGGGTAAGAACTTGGATTTATTTTCAGAACGAACATGTATATCCTGGTGCCAGTGTGACCAGCAGATATATGACAACTTCTTTAGCCCTTTATCTCTCATTTGTGCTTTCCTGATTCATCGGTGTTAAACTTAATAAAGGTACAAAAGTGAGAGATAATTGCAAGCTCAAGGATTAAACACTTAAGCAGAAATTGGGACAAGTTGATCTTAATTGGAGAATGGTGTTCAGCCTGAAGCTCAATTGAGCTTAACTGGGGCTTAATGAATTTTAGGGCTCAATTGCTCACAACTGGATGTGACAGCATTCTGGTAGTAGCTCCACTCGACGGGTCTTTGAACACAAATCCTGTCATGAGGGACTGGAGGGAGTGACCCCGGCTTGGGTACGGTGTTCAGCTGGACACCTCCAGTTTTCTCCCAGGATATGTGTGCTGAACAAAAGTACTTGAGATACCAATGCAAGCCAGCTGAAATCTCCACACCGGTGACTCCTTCAATTCTGTAAGTTCGATATATAAGTTTGTACTGTTCTATAAATATGTAAAACTAAGCAGACGAATTAATATAAACATAAGTTGGGACAATAATGCATCCAATCTGACATCACAGAAAAGCAATAGGACATGCATGACCTTAATGAATCTATATAATTAGTTAAAACATCATACAGGTTCAAAAATGAATAGTGAATTGTACGGACATTATTTCTGGAGAAGCATCTTGGTTCCCAGATGGATGATTCCTGATGATAAAGCATACTTTGCCATTGCATTTTTCCTATTGAATTCACAAAGGAAAATGGAGAAAAATGGAGAACACGTCAATAAGTGAAATTTAAAATATATATGAGGTTCATTTAACTATATAATTAAGCCCTTATTTAGAACGCTCTAGTCCAATTACTTGAGCAACCCTGGGTAGCAAAATTAATAATCAATCAAAGTAATTAAGACTTAAAGAGTATGAACTCAAGTTTGTCTCACTTTACCCTCGATTTTGAAACTGGTTACCAAAAATAGCAAAAAGAACATATGATCAAACTGATGCTCGCTACCATCCATGCAATCAATAGTTCAATACAAACATCGATACCTTGGAGATGATTCTAAACTGGAAGCTGGAAGCATGGGAGGGGAGGAGACGCAAAAGAAGGCCATGAACAGCTGTCTCTTGCACCGATGCGGGTCTCCTCTCCCCTTCATGGATTTCGTATAGACGAGAGAAATAAGGAGAATGAAACTCTTCTTGTTCTTTCGCCACAGAGACGACGATGAAGAAGAAAAGGAGAGAGAAAAAGAGCCATGGATTGGCCATAGCTGCTCTCAGAGGAAGAAATGAGCGCATTGTTGATTTATTAAAAGAGTGTCTAGCTTTATTAACACTCTCGTAAGCACACTGACGTTTAAAGTTTCCTTGATCAAGGTAAACAAACCGAAGACAAACAGAGTTGGTGACTTGGTGGTCGTATGCAAAATAAGTAGTTCGGATTCTCTGCGGATTTCATTGAGAATTGTATCTTATGGCGTGTCATGAATTTGGAGGCTAGTGCTTCCGATATGGATAAAAGATGTTAAGGACTTAAGGTCCTCGCATCATATTAATAACTAAAATTCCATGGCATATGAAGTAATATTTTTATGGCTCTCCATTGTTTTTTTAGTATAATTAGAGTGTTCTTAAGCTCATCAAGAAATATAGTGAGTTTAATTCAAAAATATATTAAATTAAATTTCAAACGGTGAATACAGACCGTTGAAATTGATATACTTCATGAATAATGCGGTATTTTTTTCTTTAATGCTTGTTTTATATTAAAATAATTCAAACTTTATAATTTTTTTACATATAAATACATTACTCGTGAAGTAAATTGATTTTAACATTTTGTATTTATTATTTAAATTAATATGATAGATTTTTTAATTAAGCTCATCAAAAAAAATTGTGAGCTTAAGAGCACTCTTATTTTCTTCTTTCATTACAAAAGGCAACACAGAGATCATCATGTGTTTCATTAAATGAAATGTCGACATACTTTTATCTTACAATATCAAGTAATTCTGAAAAAAAAAATATCAAAACCTAACCCAACAGAATCTTCGTCATTAGCAAAAAATAGTAACATATCAAATTAGCTCATCTGTCAGCTTCAACAAAACTAAATAAAAAATCATCAAGTTCTAAATTCTCGCCAACACGATTTTCAATGAGTGCGCATAAACTCTCCTCGCGAGGAGATTTTAACATGGCATTTTTTTGTGCGAACGTTTTAATTTTATAATTTACGCGCTGCATGAAGTTATAAATCTTTACTCATATTTCGCTTGCACTAATATTTGAGACAATAAATTGTCACACAAAAATAATTTAGTAATTAGCTTTTGAAAATTAATTTACATATCAACTAATATGTCAAATTTAAGAATGAAAGTTTCAAAAAATAATTCATAAATTAAAAAGTTCTATCGACACAGGGGCGGAGGGAGCTTATATGAATGAGGGTCAACTGATCCCATTTTTTTTTAATTTTTTTTATTTACATATGAATTTCTATATAATTTGATGAGGGTTGAAATGCACTATAATTTTAGTGCTCCAATATGCTCCAAATTTTTAATCTCTGTTTTCAAAGTCTGAACAGTCGATCCGAACCGCTCAACATAATATTCATAATAAAATATTCTTGGAGACCAAATTTTATATTTTTTAGAATTTATTTACTATTTTTTTAGATAGGTACAATATCACTTTATCGGATGGTCCAAAATCTCCTTAAAAAAATGATTTTATACCTATCTAAAAAAATAGTAAAAAAATTCTAAAAAATATAAAATTTGGTATCCAATCATATTTTATTATGAAGATCATGTTGAGCGGTTCAGATCGAATGTTCGAACTTTGAAAATAGAGATAAAAGATGTGGAGCATATTGGAGCACAAAAATAATGGTGCATTTGAACCCTCCTCATATAATTTAGAGTAAAATACCATGAGTACTATAAATTGATCCCCATTTTTAATATGAAAATTTATATATTTGACCCCCATTACGTGTTTGACCGTCATAGTTCGGAAGTCTGGCTCCGCCCCTGTATCGCCATATTGATAAAATTAAATACATCAATTTAGGACAATCAATAATCAAGTTTGGTATTCAAGGATTACAATGCTGATTCTTTAAATTAAAATTAAGTTTGAATTTTTGGAGTGCTTGGCAAGTAGGGCTGTCAACGAGCTGGTTCGGGCCGAGCTGGGCCCTAGCTCAGCTTGTTAATTCTGGACCGAGCTCTTACCGAGCGAGCTGGACCTGTGACACCCGAGCTAAAAGTCTAGCTTGAAATCGTGACGAGCCAGCCCGAGCTGGCTCACGAGCTCACTGGACTTTATTGGGCTGCTATTATACAAATTCAAAAATATTAAATAAGAAAGCCCATTAATCATTTACATAATCCAAGCCATCAAATATGATTGAATTTATACAAAACATAGCAATTAATTTATTATAAACACATTTAAACATACAAATCCACACAAAATAACATAAATTCACACAATTATTTAACAAAAATTCACAATTAAGATTAATTATGCAATTCTTTGGAAAACAAATATATTTAACAATTACTACCAAGTGAATAAAAATGTAAATTTGTAATTCAAGGCCTATAGTGTATAGCTCGTTATGGGCCGAGCTGGCCCGGTCCGAGCTAGGCCTTAGCTCAGCTCGTTAATTTTGGCCCGAGCTAGTGGCGAGCTGGCTCGCTAACAGCTCGGTCCACTATCAAACGAGCTGTTACCGATCGAGCCAGAGGCGAGTCACGAGCGATCCACGAGTTGCGAGCTTTTTTGCCAGCCCTATTGGCAGGATATATTTAAATAGAAAAATAATTTAAATAAGAATAAACATTGTAATTGCTGATTTAATCAGTTTCGGTTGGTTGTTGTTTGGCCATCACAGAAGTAAAGATGTAAATAAAATTGTTTAATTGAAAATCAATTTCTGGCTTGCTATTGATTGAAAGTATTAATTCATATTATCACGTAGCTTATTAATTCACATTAGGTTAAGTCTCACTGGGAACTGGGAAGTAAAGAAATTTATTGACAGATTTCGAAATTACGTGTGTTCACGACTATAGGAAATAAAAAATAGGTTTATGATATAATTTTGAATTTTTATTGTAAGACAATAATTATACATTCAGAAACAGGAAAAATGTAAAATTGGATAAAAGTTTTGAAAAATAAAATATGAAGTGTCTCAATCTTATTTTAATTACTAACTTGTGACGTAAAGTTGAAATTAGATGAAAACTTTAGACAAGTGATTGGTTTGGATGAATGCAGGAACGGAGGCAGATTTTTAAGTTATGAGGGTTAAATCTCGAAAGTTTCATATGAGGATCAATTATATAAAAAAATTTATGGAGGTCAATTTTATTGTATTCATAGCATTTATTTTAAATTATATAATAAAATCTGTTTAAAATATAAAGATTTTGAAAATAAATAAAGATCAATTGACCTCATGAATTCACTGTGTAGCTCTGCCTCAGAATAACTGGATAAGTATTGAGGTTAGACAAATGGTTAGTTTCATCTGGTGTTGAGCCGAATTTTTTATTTGTAGCATTTTAAAAAATTAAAATTAAAAGGTGACTTGTCTTTTCTAAAATAACGTGTACCAGCTGACATGCAGACCTAGTACGCGTGTCACCAGGTACCGCTCCACATTTGGATGGTTCACTATTCATACCAAATCACGCCACGTTTAGACGGTCACCTATGCATACAAGACCGCCCCACTGTGGGGCGGTTTGGTGTTTATTTTTTTTTTAGAGACAATATGAATAGCAAGATGTTGAAATCTAACACTAAAACTTCGAATTTTTTTTTTAAAAATATTTGTTAAAAGAAACACACGGACCTAGTCTCGTGGACCCAGTCTCATCCTAAATTTATGTGAAAAGAAACACACGGACCTAGTCTCATGCGAAAAGGAACATATTCAATCTATTTTCCGTATCAAGTCACCTTTGAATTTTGATTTTCTAAAATACTAACAATAACAAATTTGAGCATTGACTTTACCCAAGTGGTCAGTTACTCCTTTTTTTAATTACTAAATAATTATAACGCAAAGTTTGTTCAAAATATTATTTACAAGTCATAACTCGCACATATTATTTTATTTACATACGGTTAATAATATCTCACTGCATGATTGACAACTTCCACAAAAATATTTTTCATCCAGGTCTAACACATAATCCTTCATAAAATAATAATAATAAGTGGATCTAATCAGCTTTAAATAACAAATTTAGACTGTTGAGGCCGACTTATTTTACGAGTAATACGTTTACATGTAAATTCTATAAATTTTCAAATTAATTTAATATACATCAAACGGTTGAAAATTATAAACAATAAATGCATTAAATTAACTTAAAAATCTTTTTTAACGCTTTATGTTATACTAAATGGATTCAAAAATTGATAAATTTTGTATGTAAAAGTATATTGATTTTAACAATTTAAATTTGTTATTAAATTAATATGATAAATTTTTAAAGTGAAATATCATTAAAGAATATCAAGCTCAAAATAAGTGCTTCTAGCCGTAGTGTAACTAAAAGTGTTAGGTGTTTTGTTACACTAAATCAACACTTAATATGTAATTCTTAAATGGTAAAGATTTTAACAGAGCAGTTTTGATTTCATGAGCAGACTGATCATATACCGTGCCCAAGTAGAGTGGGAAAAATGGTACAGCAGAGCCGATTCTGTCACGAAACGCTATTGTTACGGCACGGCACGCGTGTCAGTTACGTGCTATAACTCGCATGTTCCGTGCCGTGAACATTCGCGTGCCGTGTTTATTTTTTGAAACTTTGGTACGGCACGGCACGTGAAAGATTTAATCACGACACGACACGTAGTCACGCGAGTCACGTGTAATTAGGACCATTAAATATTTATTTAATGGTGAATCTTGAATAAAATAATCTAAATTATGATTAAATGGTCACGCGAGCCACGTATGGTCACGGCACGTTTAGGCACGGCGTGACTCATGTGACGTGATCATTCGCGTACCGTGACCACCTCTTGACATTTTAGTCATGACACGGCACGTAAAAAATTAACTTAATCACGACACGGCACGGCACGAAACCAAAATCACGACACGGCACGGCGCGAAACTAAAATTGCAACGTGTCAGTGACGGCACGTTTTTTTCCGCTCTAGCCTATTCGGTATGAAATCCCGAGAACAGTTTTGTCGTTAATTGTCCCGGGAAACTAGAGATCCAAGTTCCAGCCTTGACCAGACATGGCAGGTCTACTCGCCTGGGCAGCCGACGTGGTGGGCGGGGGAGATGCCACGTCAGACGAGGACAACCCGCGGTCCGCCTCAGAGCTGGTGGCATTCACGCCTGACCAACAACGGCGCGCCGATGAGCTTGACCGGGCCGCGACCTCTCTCCGCCGTTCGATCCAGGATCTACGTTTGAGGATCCCCCCTGACGATCTCTCCCAGCGGCTGCCCCATCTCCACGCCGACTCAGTCGCCTCCAACACCGCCCTCGCTCTCCAGTTAAACGCGCATACTACAACAAAAGAACATGTTTTCTTCTATTTTTCCTCGATTGGTTTTGTATCTATTCATTTTATCTGTTCATTGTAATTAGATGATTTGTTCATTCTTGTCATGGATGATGGATCACACCTGCTGCAGCGTTCATTCAGGCTAAATTTAAACTCCTTGCCCTCAACCAATTGTTAATTGTACAATTACACTTAATTTGAGGCAGTTCTACCAATTTACCTCAATTTCAACTTGCTCGATGAATGGTTCTTCAGTTGATAGTTTTACCATAATCCTCCGTTGCACTTTTATGCTTCAATTGAGTTATCCTTCAATGTGCAAATTTGTTTAAATTGAGTCATGATCATTTTTTTAATCCTACTCCGATGGAATCCAGCACTGAAAAATGTCAGAGACAATAAGAAAAGCATAGAGGAAACAAGGGCTGAAACCAGTCTAATTGATACATGTACATGCCATCCAGTACTAACCTGCTCACACCTGTACTGACCTGACTGAAATGATTCCAAAACCTTAGGAATTTTATTCAACTGGCTTGAATTTTAAAAAATTTCTAGGCTCAACAAAGAGAAATTGCTCTGCAAGAGGAGAATTCTGCTTATGAAAAGACTATATCAAACTGTCGACAGAAAATTTATGAGAAAGTACAGGAGTCTGACATGCTTCGAACAAAACTTGAGGTCTGATAATTACTATTTTGCCTTAAGGTCTTAGTTTACTCTCAATCATACAGTTTATCCCATTGGCATCTGCGATCAGTTACCCAATGGACCCTCCTTTTTAAGTCAGAACTGTTCCTATCTTGTACAGTTGGCCCTGAATCTTATTTTAGTTCCTCCATTTTTCAGTTTTGCATGAACTTAGCTAGAACTATCCTTGATTGTGATGCTAAGACATGCATGAGACCGCAACTTGCGTTCTGTACCAGAGTAGCCTTAATCAGCACTTGAGAGTAGCCCCGGTTAATGCAATCAACTCAGAGTAGCCTTAATCAGCACTTTGGTATGCAAAAGGCCTTAATTACTATTGTGGTCAAGCATGCACTATAACCATAGCAGGTGTGTATTCTGTACCAGAACTGTGACCTGGAAGTTTATAGGCTTGAAAACAACGAAGAGAGAATCATAACTAAGTGATAAGACGGTGAATTTTTTTTTCTAGGAATTGGACGCATCCGAGAAACACCTAAAAGATGAACTTGAAAGGGCACTAAAAAAAGAGGAGGTTACTGTTCAATCAGAAACATCAACAGCACTTTCAGATTCGACCGAGATGGAAGCTTCCAGAAGCATGAAGTTGAAGGACTTGGAGGAAAAGAAGAAAGATTTGGTAAATTCAGTACCCCTATTAGACCAAGAAATTGTTTGTATGCCCCTTGAGGATGAGAAATACCCTATCCCCCCATTAAATGCAGGATTTTTTTTTTCAAAAATGCCAAAATGCCCTTCATTTGCTGAGCTTTATTGGGTGCACACATTCTGATCTTAATTTGACCGATTGTTGCACTTCTCAAATTTCTAAATATCCTGAACTTTGGGATGTTTTGTATGACATGGGCCACTCCCCCAGAGCCATTTTGTTATCTGGGGCTATGCTGGCAGGAGCGCATGGTACAGTCCAAGCAGGCTGGTGCAGTGTTCCTGTCAAGTGATCTATTGGATATTCTGGATATGAATTCTGCTCCTTAGGATTGCAAAATGCCACCAAGGGTCCAGCTCAATTAAAAAATTACATTTTTACAGTTGTATAATTACTTTTTTTCTTTTTGAAAGTTCTTTTTTTAATATTTCAGGAACTAATGGAAGAACTAGTACAAAAGTTGGAGAAAGAATGGGGATTAATTCAGCGGGAATCAGAAAAGAAGCCCTCAGCTGGTACTTTTTAAAGCCTTTAATATGACATTCTCGCAGCTCTTGTCATACCTTATTAGAATTGCCTTCTCTTGGAATAGTCTTTAGAATTCCATACCTTATTTTATGAGATGCCATCAACCAAACTGGCAGCTAACCAGACTACCTGGTAATTTAGTGAACTTTTTGAAACAGGGGTATATCTGATAATATTTGAGTATGTAGTTAGCTTGGGATATTGTCTTTAGTTAGCTTGGTTGATTATGTAGTTGCAAATGAACCTTAATCTGTGACAATGCCGGTTTCTCATTTATTTCAAGGTTCCTAATATCTTATTTGTTATTTTCTTCCTACAATTTAGAATATTTAATGCTGTTTTGTCAAAATTCGTAAGTACAAACTAAGTATATATTTATATCTTGTTCTTTTAATGTACAGCTCAAAGAGAGAAGCAATTGGAGAAACAGTTACACAGCCTGATTGAACAATTGACTGCAAAACAAGTCAGTGCAGTTTCTTTTTCTTTTTTTTTCTCCTTCTTCTGCAAAGATTTTACCATTGGCTCTTGAAAAGCGATTCCCATCTAGATCCCTGAAGTTCTTATTTTTCAAATCTATCCCGTGTTTATAAGTTTGTATTGTTCTGGTCCTTCCGTTGATATTTTCTTGAGAAAGGAACGTGGTAAAGTACCATACTGATTCCATAAGAATCTAATTTAAAGAAATAACTATTATTTAATGTTTCCTAGTGGGAATAATTTCACCAAAGAAGGATTTTGTAAATATATAAAAACATCATTGTAACGAAGGGGCGTAATAATTTTTCTTTTACGTAATTACACAATAAAAACATAAAATTACTTATGTTGTTGCTTTCGCATTGTAAAGATTGGCTTGAAGTATTATTTATTTCTTTTCCTGGAAGTTGTATTCAACGTCTGATAACTATATGCAAAACATTCTTACACATTGTACCTAAGTGGAATCTAATAGAAAGGCCAAATGATTGAATTATTAACTGCAAGGACAACAACCTAAGAATGATAGTTTTTTTTTAATTTGAGTGATCAAAATGATATTCCTTTTTTCTTCTGCGGGATTTCTACAATCTTGGAGGAGAAAGGGATTATCAATGCATTCCTCTGGAGAACATCAAAATAAGAAAAATATCTCATATACACCCATTCCTTATTCATGGATATATGCAGTGGGGTGGATCCAGAGCTTTGTGTATTCAATTAAATTTATTCATGGATATGCAGTATCAGGGTTGGATCCAAAGCTCTGTGTATTCTATTAAATTCCCAAAAATATGGAAAATAGAAGATATATGTATTATATGTCAAGGTTTTATAATGTGATTTTGAAATTTTCAATGTCCAAGTACAATCGCAGTTTACATCTATTGTAAACTAGTCTTTTACTGAATACTATTATAGAAGTTCATAGTTCCACCTCTGTGCAGTATAACTTCTCATGCTTCTTTGTGCTAAGGGCCGTCAGTTTCCTGTGTTTTGTAAAATGAACATGTTATTTCTCAATCTGGCAGTGGTGTGGCAGTGGTGTGCTTGAAATTTCATTGTAATCAATCTGATATTGTTAATTTGATCAACAAGGCACAAGCTGAGAGCATCATGGCTGAAATAAAGGCTAAACAGGAGGAACTGGAGAGATTAAACAGCCAACAAAGGATGATCGAAACAGGAACTATGGAAGTAAATACCAGAACAAGGAACAGGTTTGGAAGAAATTTTGCTGCAGCTGACAACTATAGACAAGGTTTTGATGATTTCAAAGGGAAGAGACAGACTGGGCTGAGAATAGACAGCCGACAGAGGCATATACTTGTCAGATCAGCTCTTGTCGTGTACATTTTAGCCCTTCATATTGTTGTTTTCGTAAGAATCTCGTTCTAAGAAAAAAAAAAGGAACGTTAGCATTTGTTTGTTTAAATATATTTTTTTCCACATTCTCTGTATGCTTTCTTATTTAGGTTATATATTTATTCTTTCAAATTAATAGGATATTTGATGATTTTTTATTTGTTTGACGGGTGGATGAGAAAGGAGGATTGAATACGAAGAGCTGCTAGAAAGCTGCCTCCCATATTGGGGGTAAAAATAATGGCATGGCTATTTTGACTTCACGCAACGTACCATCAATGAAGACAAAATAAAAAAAAAAGTTATAACTGATGCGCTGCATGGTGCTAAAATAATTTTAACAATATCTTCATTCCTTGTTAGGTAAATTTTTTTTTTTTTGTGGATAAAAGGCAAGAGTCCATTTCATTGCAGAAAACGTTAAGTTACAAAACTGAGATGTTTAGGGATATCTCACGGCATCAAAATATATCCCAAAACACAATATAGCCACCATAGGGCATGCACAGAAATCCTAAGTATAAGCCATAACAAGGCTGCACCTAACCCACACAGTAGGGCTGAGATAAGAACATGCAACAGAGTGCTAAACAAAACACTAAACACGAAATTAGACAGTGTGAGAATTTGTGTCTCCATAAACCACCATCTGTAGCGCATCTTCTTGGAGAGGGGCAAGATCATGGTCTCCAGTGGTCTCCAGCTGGAGCTCCGCAGCAGGGAGGGGATCATCATCAGGATGTCAAGTGCGGAGGGGAATCGCATCAGTGTCCACAGGAAGCCAGACAACAATGCCCTCCTGGATCCGAGGTCTCACATGCCATGTCCAATAATGAATCAAAGAGAGTATCAGAAACACAATCTGTCGGGGCATTTTGACTGTACTATTATTGAAACATAGATCATTCCTATGCTTCCATATAATCCAGCAAACAGCACTAACAACTAAAAGAAAAGCAAATCTAGCATTAGTTGGTAATTGAGTTGCAAAATGAATGATATCAGAAAACTTAGTCCAAGTGAGGCTTAAACTCTGGCATGCTCCCATCCAAAACCAGATTTTCTTGGCAAACTGGCATGTGACAAATAAATGATCCATGGTTTCGGGGCTGATCACAGAAATGGCAATTGGTTGCACTTGTCCATCCTCGTTTTGACAATTTATCTTTGGTTAATATTTTCTTTTTATGAGTAAGCCACATTAAAATCCTTATTTTTAATGGGATAGGTATTTTCCACCATAATAAAGGGTGACATGGAAGGTGTCCTCGATAATTCAGAATCCTATACAGAGATCGAACGGTGAATTTACCAGATGGTTCCATCGCCAATTTAATTGGTCTGTTGTATGTGTAAAAGAGATATGACTAACGATGTTTAATAAATCCAACCATTCTCTAAATTCGATTTCAAATAAATGCCTTCTAAATTTGATATTTTGGCCTTGAGAATTAACTACTTCCTGTAGTGAAATATCAGGGGTAGAACATATGGTATATAATTGTGGAAATCGTGAAGCAAGGGAGCAGGATTGGTACCATATATCAGACCAGAACTTAGCTAAAGTAATAATTCCCGGGGTAATAGAAGTACTAATATGACCTAATGTATCAAGAGAGCTGATGGCAGTCCAAAATTCAGAATATGGCAATCAATGTGAATTTGAATAATATTTGGCATGAATAATATGTTTCCAATTACTGTGGTAGCAAGAATCATTGTATTTCCACCACCATCTCATTAGTAAAGAAAGATTCATTTGTTTCAAATCTAGAATACCTAAGCCTCCAAATTCTTTAGCGAAGCAAGAAATTTCCCAAGATAGTAAAGTATATTTTCGTTTGGTGGGACTAACCCCTTGCCATAGGAACCTACGTCGAATTTTATCTATGGAAAGGATAACATGAGCTGGAATTTTAAGTACAGAAAGGAAATATAGTGGAACAGCAGAAAGAACTGAATTTAAAAGTGGACCGCCAAGAGATAGTAAACTACCTTTCCAATTTTGCAATTTCTTTTCTACTTTATCAATAAGAAACATCCAATCGACTTTGGTCATTTTATTTGTATGTAAAGGCGGTCCTAGATATGGAAAGGGGAATTGAGCTGGGGTACAACTTGTTAGGTAATTAGAAGTTTGTTAAATTTAATGCGAGGCTCAGCCGACCTAACAATGCAAGAATTCCATCTCAGAAGGCAATAAAACATCAATGAACTTTTACCGAGTGGTCAATTTAATGTAGATAGGGATGAGCTCAAGAATTAGAGAGGAACCCTCGTCCATTAAAATGTATAAAAGTGAATACAAAATTTTGTATAAAAGAAACTGGTCGGGCGTATCTCGGGAAGTCATATTTTTCATATCAATCGTAATAAAACAAATTAACAAAGGGTCATGCTAATTTTTTTTTCATATTGCGGCAAGTGAACGGAGGAGGCTTAGAACATTTGTATTTCTGCAATCATTATATTTAAATTTATTAACCACATTAATAAATTAATAACCTTTTACATTCATTTTTTTTTTCCTATATGTCTAATTTTACTCATGCGGTAATAAGAATTAATTGTCAAAATTAGTAAAAAGAACAATTGTTTACAATTGCAGGAGCGAGGAAGTTCATATCACTTATGAAGTAATTGTAAAGCTTGTGTGATATTTCTAGATATATTATTAATTTAATAATCACATTTTTTAATTAAAGATATAAGTCATGCATTGGCATTATAATTTCTTTGTAAGTGAGATAAAAATACTAAGACGTGAAAAAAAAAAAAGGTGGGAAGTAAAAGAAACCAATGCCAACACGGGGGGAAAAATAAAATTTGCGTCGATCATATATCCCCAACCCCTCTCCAAAAGTACAGATCTCCTGCTGTAATCCAAAATTAAAATTAAAATATCAACTGTTCGTTATAAATTAATATTAATTTTAATATATTCTCGTAAAATTTTCATTGACCTAAATGTTAATTGAACGATATATATTCCAAACTCAAATTTTAAATTGATACAGTGAATACAGATTCTCACACCCACAAACACAAGGATTGATTAAGTCCGGAAAAGTAAAATAATCCAACCTTTTAGAAACAGACCATCGAAAGAATTTTTTGTTCATAGAAATTGATAAAAGAAACGAGAGAGAAAAATAGAAAGAGTATTTTCATTCTTATACCTATAGAAATATCAAAGTCATTGTTTCTGAAAATTTATTGTTGTAGTACAAAATGCTGATCAGATTATGTGTATAATTTGTAGTAATTTTTAGTTCAAACTTAGTACAAACTTTTATTTGTTAAATATGTATGTTTTATTTTTTACAATTTCTTCGGCTTATTTGATGCGAACATATAATTCTAAACATAACATAACATAACATAAAAAATTCAGTACAAAAATTTCAAACACAACAGAACAAAATAAAAAAAAACAGATAATTAGTGCGCGCTCCCAGCTTGGGTAGGTGGTAAGAATTGAAATTTCGAAAACTAAGTGGTAAGTGGTAAGGTGAGAATTTTGAAATCTGAGGATGTAACTAAAAAAAATTCGGAATTTTTAATAAGTAGTCACGATATATGATTAATGTGAAGTCTTTAGCACATTTGTAAAGAACAAAATTCTTCATTTTTACCACCAAGTTCTTTATTCATAGTTGTCGCTATGCTATCTATGCAAGCCGCTCGGTTATCTAATTACTAAGAACATATCAATGATTAGCTTGTGACTTAATTGAAATTAGTATTTTCTCTCTCTATTGCATCAATCAATAAATTAAATAGAAAAGGTATTTTAATTTCGAAAAAGAGCAAGTATCGGACTAAATAAGTACATTCCTATAAATTTTCTTGAGATAGAAGTATAGAACACGACAAAGATATGTGAGAATTTCGAGAAAAGGTAAAACATTTTAGCTGCCCCAAAAAACCAACAGGAAACCCCAATCATTAGAACTTGGTCTTGGAGAGCTCTTGACAATCTCCGCTCACCAATCACCAGACCCAAGAAAATAATATAAAATTAATCCCAAAGACACAGGCCTGTTCATTCACTAGTAGACCTGGTGTATTTACAAAGAGAAGCACATGAGTTTAGTTCCTTGAGGCAGCTTGACAGCTTTCTCTCAGAGTTCCCATCAAATATATTATTCTTCATTTCTCTCCAAAGATCATTGCACCGATGTCATTTATTCTTCATCGGACGGATAATCAGACGGCTCTTACTGCGCCGCAAGTCTTGTTACTTGAAAAATCCAGCCGTCAAATTCGGATGGAACGTTGTATTGAGCGTTAGGAAAACCCTTCTATATTTCGAAGATAGCAGCGTGTATTGGCTAACTTTGCAGCATAATAAGCGGCTCGCAAGGCTGGGAATATCGAATAAAGGCGACGCGCCACCACCACCTCTGTCTCTTTCTCTCTCTCTCTCTCTCTCCCTAAATACCCTCCCACTCACATCAGTAGACACACATTACCTAAGAGGAGAAGGAATGGAGGCGGAGGAGGCGGCGGCGAAGAGAGCGAGAGGGGAGGACGGTGAGGCGGCGTCATCAGAGGTTGTCGCTAATGGAATCTCGGCTGTGATACCCGGGTGGTTCTCCGAGATTAGTCCCATGTGGCCTGGTATTTCTTTTTACCACATAAGTACTAATCCTTGATATACTCGTTGAATTTTTTTTGTGAAGATTTGACAGTAAATTCTTCTTATGGTTTTTGTTTTATTTTGGATACGACAACGACATGCTGTGGACTATTCT
Organism: Carex littledalei; assembly: GCA_011114355.1. NCBI lineage: Eukaryota > Viridiplantae > Streptophyta > Magnoliopsida > Poales > Cyperaceae > Carex > Carex littledalei. The sequence continues at coordinate 6,688,119 of CM022097.1, forward strand.
TTGATATATATTGCAAATTTGTCCTTTAGATAAAGTAATAACTGTGCAATCGATATTGTAAATAATTTGTTCACTTCCAAAAAGTTTTACTAGATCACCTCTATCCTGATTTTTGTTTTAATTTTGTTTGTTAGTTAAATCCATAGCCGTTGCATGTCATTGTTAAAGAGAAGAAGAGAAAACTTGTTATAATTAAATGTCTCATGGTCATGGTGGTTGGTGTAATATCTTGTAGGTGAGGCACACTCCTTGAAAGTAGAAAAGATTTTGTTTCAAGGAAAATCAGACTACCAAAATGTGATGGTTTTTCAGGTAAATTTCACCCTACTTTAGTTAATATCTTACTGGGCTGTCGATTTTATCAGTGTTATCAGTAGAAAGCCAAACTGGTGGGGTCTTTTTGGTTCTGAACTGTGCTACTGACCATCTTTTAGAAGTGTAAGAATCTTTTGGGGCAAATTAATTCTTCAGTCCTAATTTGAAGCCCCATACATTTTATCTCAGTTTATGATTATCCTGAGCTTGGCAGTATTGGGCCAGTGCAGTGTGATACTGGCAATTTTTTCTTTTATTTTATTTTTTGTGGTTTGTTTGGTTTAAACTTATCCTATATTCTAACCTTAGCTCTGATTTTCTGGTGTTTTTGCTGATACTGAAGTTGACCAATTTGTTATGGTGCATTTCCACAATAAAAAAAGCAAAATTCTTGTTTAATAATCTGGCACCCTACCTTTGTTGTTTTGAACTCTAATTTTTTATGGGCATTTTCTTTTCTTTTTGGTTGGGTTATAGTCCTCGACTTATGGTAAAGTGCTGGTACTGGACGGTGTTATTCAACTGACAGAGAGAGATGAGTGCGCCTACCAAGAGATGATAACTCACCTTCCTCTCTGCTCCATCACAAAACCTAAAAAGGTACATTATATTGTTTTTGCAGCTGGGGTCCACTTCTATAAAAAAAAAGTGCCATAATTTTAAATGTCTCAATTTAAAAGTGTAAATGAGAAAAAATGGCTACATTTGGAAGTAAATAGCTAATTTAAGCATTACTAGGAAATTTTTAACTGTGTACTTTTGATTTGGTTGGCACTTACTATCAGGAATGAGATGCTCTGTAGGAATTAGGAATAAGATGACATACGGCACTCATTCCCAAACAATTCCCAAAAAAGTTCTACTTTCACGTTTTCCTAAAATTGACTTCTTTTTTTTCGTATATGGGTCAAGGTTTTGGTAATAGGAGGGGGTGATGGTGGTGTATTGCGCGAAGTAGCACGCCACTCATCTATTGAACAAATTGACATCTGTGAGATTGATAAGATGGTTGTTGATGTGAGTATCTCTCCCTCTCTTTTTCTCTCCCTGTACTGAATACAACAATTCATTTGCAAACTGTCTAATCCATGAGTTTGTGCATGGTGTTGTTCAAGTTTTAAACCTTTTGTTGTATGTGTGAAGGTATCAAAGGAGTTCTTCCCTCACGTGGCCATTGGATATGAAGATTCCCGTGTGACACTACATATTGGCGATGGTTGTTTTTTTTTTCTAATACAGAAAATTGACTTCATTCTTCTTTGTTGTTTACTGGATTTGTTCATGTCGGACAACTTATGTTTGGGCTAAACTTACCATGTTTTTTGTCCACGTAATAAACAGGAGTTGCCTTCTTGAAAAATGCAGCAGAGGGTACCTATGATGCCATAATTGTTGATTCCTCGGATCCAATTGGTGAGCTTTTCGTAAGCTACTGATTCTGAAACATCTACTATATTTAAATAACACATGCTCTCTGTATACAAACATAAAATATGGGTTCAAGCATAATATTTCTAGTACAGAGGTAAAAATACTATATATATAACAAAGTTGTTTGTACTAGCAAATTGTACATTGAACAGTTCCAACTAAAATTGACATAGTATGAAAGCTGCATCTGATAACAAATTGTTTGTGGTATACCATAGATGCTACCATACCACAGGGTAAGAATTCGTCCATCATATATTAATCCCAACTTTGTCTATCGAAGACTCGTGTTGTTATAAGCCAAAGCAACCTCTTGCTGAGTGGAAGTTACAAATATAGACACTTGGTTATGTTGCCCGTTTAGATACTCGGTTATGGACCTTACAGTGCCTGTTTTTGGTTGTCTAGTGTTTCACCACTGAGCTACAAGTGCATACTGTATGGCACATAAAGAAATGCTAATGCTTGGTTATTTCGTGTACTTGTTTATTGTATTTGTTTGTTTCATATTATAGGTCCGGCGCAAGAGCTATTTGAAAAGCCATTTTTTGAGTCAGTGGCAAGGGCTCTCAGGCCGGGTGGGGTAGTATGCACACAAGCTGAGAGCATATGGCTACACATGCATATCATTGAAGACATTGTCTCTAACTGCCGCCAAATTTTTAAAGGATCTGTGAACTATGCTTGGACCACTGTCCCCACCTACCCTAGGTACAATTCACATTCTGAACCTAGGGCCTTGTCACTGCTTTATACTAGACATGCACATTGAACTTGTTAACAAAAGAGCTCTGTAAGTAATTGCACTACCGTGATTTATTCATGATTAAATAGGTGTACTGTGCTAATGACGCCAGTATTCGCAGTGCATGCAGTTACAATACTTCAACAATATGTTTCAAAACTGTTTCGGTTTTTGGGGTTTTTGTGTAAATAGGCATTATTTAAGCTTGAAAAATTACCTCAGTTAAGCAATTAATGCATAATTATGCGTGTGCGGGGGATAACTACAGAAGTTTTTTAGCAGGCATGGTGAAATCATATAGGTTTGTGGCTTCATGGCATTTGTTTGCTGATATTATGCCGAGTTAATGTAAATTTAATTTTTCCAGTGGCGTCATTGGGTTCATGGTTTGCTCAACCGAGGGCCCTGCAGTTGATTTTAAGCATCCCGTATTTAACATAGACGAGGATGAGTTCTCCAACAAATCTGGACCTCTAAAATTTTACAACTCTGAGGTAATTCTTCCTCTCTGGTTCTGGTTTGCTCCAGTGGGGAACAAGGCCCCAATTAAGACCTAAATATTGCGCAATAGAAAGCCTCATTAATGCACTACAGACTCAATTGTCGTTTTTTTTTTTGAAATCAGATCCATTCTGCTGCATTTTGCCTGCCTTCTTTTGCGAAGAGAGTCATCGAATCAAAGGGAGCAAATTAATCTGGCTTCATGTGGAGACTTCTCTTAGAGTAATAATAGTGATAATAATTAGCAGTAATAGTGATGGCCTTTGTGTCCTTGTTTAAGGGATAATTCTCGCTTTTAGCAATGGCCTTTGTTGTACATCACTTTAATTGTTGATTGTGGTGTGTTTAAACTTTTTGGGTTGGAAGCTTGAAACAGAATCACGCGCTTGACAAATTTTGGCGTGTCTTGATAGTTGGATCGCGCGGTAATTCTGGTAATTAAAGCACGTTCTAGCAATCTGTTGTAATGACTCGAAGCACGCGTGAGGTCTCTGATTGCTGCGCTGATTTATATCGCACAGTTCAGATGAATAGAAGTCGATATTGAATAGTTTATACAACGGTTACTTTATTTAAGTCTCAGATCTAGCAATTGGTCAAGAACAAGGGATTTAGTAAATTCAAACCTACCAATTAGATTTGAGCGAGGGATTTGGTTCAATCATACCAATTGGCAATTATGGAACCCCAAATGCTCGACAAACTATGGGAGCGTACACATTGGTTTACTTGTATGGGTTTCATCTATTTTAAGCACTAATGTCTCTTGTGTCTTGATGTAGTATACAAAAAGAAAGGATACCATCGTTCTTTCTGATTGTTGAGCTCCCTTGCAAAATCTGCATACTCGGGTGCAGGTTGAGGACCGATATCCTCCCAGGTACCTGACTCAAGCAAATTACAACAGCCGGCCCAGATTAATTCTATATGGGCCAAACTCAAATCCGGTGCCTATTGTGACTGTAGGGGGCTGTTTTGAGATTTTCGTATCATGTTAAATGGACCGTCCGATCGTAATTTGCTTGAGTCAAGTAACCTGAGGTGATGTGAATTCGCAGGTTGAAGGGTCCCTTGTGTTGTGCTGTTCCGTGAATTCGTACTGTGTTGTGCTGTGACAAAGTTAATTTTTCACGTGCCGTGCCGTGACTAAAATGACGAGAGGTGGTAATAATAGTGATAATGGTGAATAAATTATATTTCTTTGTACTAATCTCTACATGACAATATCAATATATATAGTCAAGCATTCTATCTTACCATTTGACTAGTTCTTAAAGTGCTGAATATATAATTTTTACTAATTATGAAATATTAAGGATGATATTAATTATTCTGTGACAGCTATTTGAAGTTCCTAACTTGGTCTATTATGATATTGTGAGACTAATTTTTAATCATTCCTTATTCTCGACGTAATGTCTATAATTTTTCTAATCCACAAGTCATTCTGATTTTTTTTACGATTTCCATTTTTATGTTCCCATAAAAAATAAAAAAAAGGCATGCTAATATTTGTGCAAGTTTGTCTTGCTCTCAGTTCTTCCGTCAGAAGAATGTGGCTTGCTCATCATATGCAAACAACTGAGCATTCTACATACAATAAATATGTAATGTACAAATTTATTTTATATTTTAGTGAAGATGTAAAACATTCGACAAAAAAAAGTGCGCCCCGTCTCTGTATTGTGGTGATTCGCATTCGTAAAATTATTATCATTGGTATATATAGTTAGACATAAAATCTGAACGCGGAAATAAACATCGACATTTTTATTAATATCCAAAGTTAATTACAAATTAATGGTTTTACTCATGATTCCCGACTTTTGCCAAAAATGTCCAAACCGGCCATAAAATGGCCGGTTTTCTCTTTTTTTTTTATTTTTTTTAGAGACACTACGAAGAGCAAGATAATGAAATCTAACACTGAAAATTCGAATTTTTTGTTTAAATTATTTGTTAGTGTTCGCAGCAAAGTGCAACGCAAGTTTCGGTACGCTTGAGAGCGTACCTTTTAAAACCACGTTAACACTCCACGAGTAAGGGATGCAAGTGCACAACCCCTATCGTGTAGTATATTCGGGTATCGATCCACAGGAACGGTTAATTGCTAGGCTAGATTCTATCAAACTCAATCAAAAACTAGAAGTGAAAAAGGTTTGGTTTGGTGTTTAATTTCCTAAAGGGTCAGATCAAACAATTCAAATAGATGTAATAAAATGATTGGAAGAAATGTAAATTGTGTTTTGATTATGGATAAAAGGCGTTTCCAGGGTTTCAGACTTCATCTCTGATCTGCCTCTAGTGGTACGGCCCGTACCAAGTTGGTACGGCTAGGCCGTACTTCACTTGGTAAGGCAAGGCCGTACCACCCTGGTAAGACCCGTACTGGCTTCCCAGAACAGAACCTACCAGTTCGAGTGAATGCATTTCCTTGCTGATACCTTGTGCTAAACTCTTTAGAAAGGTTCAATTGACCATACCTAAGGTTCCTAACCCTCAACCGTCGTTTGTTGGATCAAGATCTAGGTTGGAATGCAATTGATTGCCTTTTAGGGATTTCTACACCTCAACTCTCGTGTGTTGGTACAGATCTACCCTAGCTGGTTGATTGGAGGTCTAAGGCACCCTCTAATCTGTCGATTAGAGGAGAATTCAACCTCTCGGCTTCAATTCGAACTATTCTACCCTAAGCATTTGATTTGGATGAGAGATTGAGATGATCACATGACCTTGATAGGTTCGATCTAAACTTAGAGGCACATCATACAACAATCACAGCAAGCAAAGCAAAAGATATCAAAGTAAATCACAATCAATCAAACTAAAGAGTTCATACAAGATACAAGTCAAAGAAAGTCAAAACAAATCAAGAATCAATCTCTAACCCTAGAAACTAAAAGAACTACTCACAGCACATAATCAGATCTAAAAATACAGTAAAAGGGATAGAGATAGCCATGGATCGAAGGGATCGAGAGGAGGAAGCTAGATCCGTCGAGTTTCGCCTCTTCCTCTTCCTTCCTTCTTGCTCTCAGCTCCTTAGCTCTCTTTCTCTCTCTTACTGTGCTCTCAAATGGATCTGGAATGGAATCCTCTTCGAAATTGGAGAGTTCCCCGCTTTAAATAGCCTCTGCCAAAATTTGAATCTGTCAGGCCGCCTTTATGTACGGCCCGTACCAAAGTGGTACGGCCTGGCCGTACCAGGCGTGAAGAGCTGAAAATCGGCTAAGTCTGGTAAGACCCGTACCAAGCCTGGTAAGGGTCGTACCTCATCATCTGAATCGCCGTTTCTTCGTGTGTTTTGCTCCAAACCTGCAGAAAACAAACAAACACTCAGCAGTACCAAATTCTAAAGATATATCGATGAAATGCACATGATTCTGGTGAATTATGGCACGAATCTGGTACTAAAACAGGCCTAAAATAGACTAAATATGCGAGGTATCAGTTAGATTACTTCTTTTGATTTATAATTAGCATATTTATACTAAAATACGCTAGATTACTTGAAATTATGTTGAATTACACTATATTACGTTAAATTACGCTAAATTATGTTAAATTACGCTAAAATACAGTAAATTTCGGTAAATTATTGTGTGTCTTCATAGTGATGTATATTAGAAACTATTTTTTGTTTCTCTTTTATCTTCATAGTGATTTGTAATTATAACCTATTTTTTTTAGAGACACTATGAAGAGCAAGATAATGAAATCTAACACTGAAAATTCGAATTTTTTGTTTAAATTATTTGTTAGATTACTTCTTTTGATGTATAATTAGCATATTTATACTAAAATACTCTAAATTACTTGAAATTATGTTGAATTACACTATATTACGTTAAATTACGCTAAATTACATTACCTTACGCTAAAATATGGTAAATTACGCTAAATTACATATGAATAGAGACGATATCTTCACTGAAAAGGCGAAACACAACGACGAAACTTCAAACGGCCATAATTCGGCGCTCGAGTGTCCGATTTCAGCAAATTACCACTTTTCGAAAAGCTTGCGAAAATATGCATGCGTCTGTGCTCGCTACGTCGGATTTCCAAATTCAGAATTGCCAAAAAACAAAGGGAAGAGCCTCAAAACTTGAGTTGAAGTTTCCGATTAAGATTTTCATTTCTATTATTCAATCTAAGTAGCTCAGTAAATTAGTTACATAATGAACTTATAGAATACCAATTTTTACTATTTTCGGAATTGTTTTACTATTTTTTATGATTCATGAAAGATGGCACAAAATCGGTCTACTTTAGCGTAATTTTGCGTAGTTTAGCGTAATTTACCGTATTTTAGCATAATTAGCGAAGTTATTATAATTTAGCGTAATTTAACGTAATCTAGTGTAATTCAACGTTATTTATTGTAATATAGTGTAATTCAACATAATTTCAAGTAATCTAGTGTATTTTAGTATAAATATGCTAATTATAAATCAAAATAAGTAATCTAACAAATAATTTAAACAACAAATTTGAATTTTCAGTATTAGATTTCTTGATCTTGCTCTTCATAGTGTCTCTCAAAAAAAAAAAAAAAAAAAAAACCGGCCATTTTATGGCCGGTTTGGACATTTTTGACAAAAGTCGGAAATCATGGTAACTATTAATTTGTAATTAACTTTGGATATTAATAAAAATGTCGGAAATAAACAACACAGCTCATTACCTGAGCCGTTTCATTATTCTTTATTTTTGGTAAATATGGAATTCGGGACGAGGTCTGGTGCGAGATCGAATCAGTCTGTTATTTGGTTTGGGGCTTTAATTTTTCCGAAATTTTTATTAATAGAAAAAAAAATTAATATCGACATTGAATAATGATTTCGTGAAATTTCGAAATGTAACAAAGACGTTACGGTTCGTAACGTCCATGGGACGTCACGAACCATAACGACCCGATTAGCATACTAATTACCCGCTCACGTGAACGAAAAATTAAATTAATGGAGGCCGTTCGGAACCATAACGGCCAGGGAGGGCGGACAAAAAAAACGAAAAATGCAGGCCGTTGGGAACAATGACGGTCAAGGACAGCCGAAAAAAAAAATATTAGGCCGTTCGGAACCATGACGACCTGGGGTAGAACAGAAAAAAAAAATATTGGGCTGTTCGGAACCATGACGGACTGTCGGCAGTACAGGAAAAGTAGCGTGGACGTTATTCTTCATAACGGGCAGAATTCCAAAGGTGCTTCCCGGGTCCCAGCGGAAAAAAAATTAAAAATCTGGACGTTGTACTCCTTAACGTCCAGACAGTCTATAAATCACACGCCACTCTCGCTTAAGTCTGTACAACTCTCTCTCAGAGGCTCAGTCTCTGCAACTCTCTCCTCTAGTTTAAAAAAAAAAAAAAAGCACGCCTTGTCCTACACCTCTTCCCTTGAGAATAAAGAAATCATCAATATAAAAGGTAAATCTTCAATTATATGTCATGTATTTACGTTTATGATTTATATTAGATGAATATCAAAATTGTTTGATCATTAGTTAAAATAATATTAGTAATGTTAGTAATGTTAATGTTAATGTAATGTTGTAATATTAGTAATGTCTTCAATTATATGTCATGTATTAGTAATGTTAATGTTAATTTGTAAAAATATTAGTAATGTTAGTAATGTTAATTTGTAAAAATATTGTAAATTTGTAATGTTAATTTGTAAAAAATATTAGTAATGTTAGTAAAAATATTAGTAATGTTAATGTGTAAAAAATATTAGTAATGTTAATGTGTAAAAAATATTAGTAATGTTAATTTTAATTTTAATTTTAATGTTAATGTGTAAAAATATAGTAATGTTAATGTTAATTTATAAAAATATTAGTAATGTTAATGTTAATTTGTAAAAATTAGTAATGTTAATATTAAACAAATAGTAATGTTAACATTAAATAATTTGAAATATATAAATAAATAAAGAAGTTCATTTGCATGCTTAATTAAATTTTGTTTTTGAAAAAATATTGTAAAAATTTACTAGTTTAGATTTTTAATAACTATTGTGTAGGGTAATTAATTAATATTTATTGTTCATTAGTGCCAACATTTTTTTAATTCATTTTTTTGGACGAGAATGATGGACAGTAACAATCGAGGTAAGAAAGAGAGCAACCGAGATCGTGGCGTAGCGAGAGGAGGGTCAATTAGTGATCGAGGTAAAAATGAGGAAAAAAAGTACAAGTGTCAAGTATGTCGTGATTTTCTTAATTGTGTGACATGTAAGATGGATGAATGGAGTAAACGGCATGGTCGGTATGAAATTTCAGACGATGACTTTGTGGAAAACCACGGCTTTGGTTTGAAAAAGAAGAATGTTGATCCAGAGCCTCCAGCCTCGGACAATGAGTTTGTTCCTTGTACTTATACTAGTAAGGCCACCATTTCGTCTGCTGTGACTGATCCAGATCAGACAAATTCTGATGATGACTTTGTTCCATGTACTTTCAAGGCTCGTTGTAAGAAGTAGTAGTACTTATTAGTAATGTTTGTTGTAAGAAGTAGTAGTACTTATTAGTAATGTTTGTTGTAAGAAGTAGTAGTACTTATTAGTAATGTTTGTTGTAGTACTTATTAGTAATGTTTGTTGTAATAATAAATTATATCTAATTTATTCATTATTGTGCAGGCTAATTCATCAAAATAATTAATCATGCTCATGGTGAGAGTTCATTTCGGTGGTGAAATACGGCAATGTCGTAAAGGAGCGGAGTACACCATATCTCCTCGATTCACATTGATGGCAACTAGTGAACAAGGTTGGCATGATGTGAAAGGTGAAATTTATCGCCAGCTTGGATATTCTGAGAGTGAGTACAACCTAAAAACACTTGCACGGGTTAATGTTGGTACAACAACTCGACGTTATTATGAGATAATAGAAATCGTGTGCGATCAGACTTGGCGAGGTATTTATGACCAAAGTATGCTTGCCAGAATCCAGTATTCTTATGTCGATTTGTACATTGAGTTAGTTCCAATTGTCGGTTCGATGCAATCACAATTATTCATTGATAGTGTGTTACCAGAGACAACCAAAACCTGGACATACCCAATACAGTGTTTCACAAGTGGATCCCAGTCTATTCGAACCATATCAGACACAACAAACACCGAGGCGCGACCTTTATCTGAGTCCTTATCCCGATATAAACGACTTGTCACCGCCTGTTCAGACAGATATGAGTTGGACATAATACAATAATACAGTCCTTTGATTACTGTCACCGCATCCTTTTTTTCATGTATATCATCCAACTGTTTCATAAGAGTAATAAATAGTAGTCTTTTGATTTTAAAATAATAAAAACCACATTATTTTTCACACCCCAAACGAAAACTCATCATTCAATTTGTGTCTCATGTGTATTGTTCCTATCGACCTGTCAGCATGGATATTTATATTTTAAATCAAATGTTTATACTGTTGCAATGTGTATTTAACTATTTACGCTACGATAATAGTGTTTCTCAGTTCATCCCGTTCGTTCTCTCTCCAAGGGTTTTCTCACTGATCCGAGCTTCGTTTCAGGTAAAATTTCCAACTTTTCGGCTTATCTTATTCGCGACAGGGCTTTTCCTGTTGCTGAATAGCCGCGCCGGGACCACATTTTCTTCGCATTTCCTATAACATTTCACTGTAATTTTTTCTAAGCTGAGTCGGGTAATAGTTCGTTTTTGTCTAGATAAAGAAACATGCCTTTGCGGTTATAATTTTTTAGTTCGTTCCAAATAAAAAACGATCTGATGGCAAACGAAACATATTTTAATGCTCTGTTAAATAATCGGGATTTTTTGTGTGTTAATACCGTATTCAGCTGCTATTTGCGTAGTAATGAAAATGTTATTCCGTTTTGAGTTTTTTATTTTACCCTCAATCAGGAGTGGCAGTATTGTTAGTCAATTTGTTTTTAATTTTGTTTAATTTTATAGAAGATATTGTTTTGATGCTCATCAACCTGTTTATACACTAAAAGATAAGTTGGGATTTTTGTGTAAACATCCTATTCTAATTAGACGTGCATTCTTGTAGTGAAAAAAGGTCATCTAGGTTTTGAGTTTTAAACTTCAATTACCTATAGGGTCCACTTGTTTGTGTGATAAAGAAAGTGTGATATTGTTTATAGTTTTGTTATTGATATCAATTTTGTATTATTAGGTTTTGTAATTGTTCCCTTCATGTTGTACATTAAGCTTGAAAGACTGTTTACAGTATTCTTGTAAGTTGGTACTTGTTTAGCTTTATCCTCAGCACAATTCTAATTAATCTATGTCTGTGAACTTAACATCTGAAAACTGTAGTTTAAAACTCCGGGTGGTGACTATGAACATGACTTCAGTTTTTGGTACTGGTTCATTACACAAGAAATTATCAGAAGAAAAATGTTGCATAGTTTATGCATGTTTTCCTTCTATTTTTGTTTGCACAAAAAACATAATATAGTTAGCTTGTTTAATATTGGTACTATATTTGGGCCTTGACTAAAGTTCTTCTGCTTTTACAGACCTTATCTCCAGTAGAGAAATAACTAATGTAAATTGTTAATACTTGATAGTGTTATATTAGTATCATCAGCAGTAAATTTTGACTTTGCTATACAGGGTTTCCTTTATAAACAGCAAAAGTATATCTCTTTGATATATATTGGAGGTATATCTGTTTATATATATGCTGGTCTTGATTTGACTACTTTTTGTATGTAATTTCTTCTGCCTCATTAAGCTATTTAAACACAGCAATATTTCCTGAGTCAATAGAAAGTGCCTTCTTCTGATACCAATTTATTGTCATTCCAGGATTTAGTTCGCAACCATGTCGGACCTCCAGACCCCTCTACGTCCAAAGAGGAAGAAGGTGTTGGTTGACTACCTGGTCCAGTTCCGATGGATCATTGTTATCTTCGTGGTGCTTCCCGTCTCCTCCCTCATCTACTTCAAGCTCTTCCTCGGCGACACCTGGTCGGCCATGAAGTCTGAGAAGCGCCGCCAAAAGGAGCATGATGAAAATGTCAAGAAGGTTGTCAAGCACCTCAAGGCTCGTGACCCCAAGAAGGATGGCCTCGTCTGCACTGCCCGCAAGCCCTGGATCGCCGTTGGCATGAGGAATGTTGACTACAAGCGGGCCCGCCACTTTGAAGTCGACCTCTCTGCCTTCCGGAACATTCTTGAGGTTGACAAGGAGAGGATGATTGCCAGGGTTGAGCCGCTGGTCAACATGGGTCAGATTTCCCGCTACACCTGCCCCATGAACCTATCCTTGGCAGTTGTTGCTGAACTTGACGATCTGACTGTCGGTGGGTTGATTAATGGTTATGGGATTGAAGGCAGTTCGCACCTGTTTGGGCTCTTCTCTGACACAGTTGTTGCCATGGAGGTTGTCTTGGCTGATGGCCGGGTTGTCAGAGCTACCAAGGATAACGAGTACTCGGACCTGTTTTATGCCATCCCTTGGTCTCAAGGCACATTGGGTTTCCTTGTTGCAGCAGAGATTAAGCTGATCAACATCAAGGAATACATGAAGCTGACATACAAACCGTGCAGGGGAAACTTGAAAGAGCTGGGTCAGGCTTATGCCGACTCATTTGCGCCCAGAGATGGGGATCCTTCAAAGATCCCTGATTTTGTTGAGACCATGATCTACACCCCGACTGAAGGTGTTATGATGACTGGCGTCTATGCTTCCAAGGAGGAGGCAAAGAAGAAGGGCAATAAGATCAACAATCAGGGGTGGTGGTTCAAACCTTGGTTCTACCAGCATGCTCAGTCTGCTTTAAAAAAAGGTAATGCTTACTGACCTGATGGTTATGAAGTTCTGATAGACTTGCCAGATTTGATAATCAGATCAAAGAGCGTAAACCTATTCTATTAGTAGTTAATTGTGCCTTTTGCTAATGTTCTGTGAGTACTTTTAATGTATGCTTCTCTAATTGTGTAAATACAAAATAAATCATACATATCTCCACTACCCATACAACTGTAGATTGGTTTGGTCAGAATCATCCAACCATTTGCTATTTTGACCAGTACTTACATGACTCGTGCTCAAGAAAAATAATTTCCTTTTTTCACATATGCCTTGGGATTTGTCCAGCATGCCCAACAACAATGGTACTGTACCAGTAATTGTCTTCTTCTTGGCTTGGTCCACTTTTCACTAATACATCTAACAGAAACAAACTAACTTTGGTGGTGGCATTGTGCTCATGCAGGTGAATTTGTGGAGTACATACCGACAAGGGAGTACTACCACAGGCACACACGGTGTCTGTACTGGGAAGGAAAGCTGATCCTGCCGTTTGCCGACCAGTGGTGGTTCAGGTGGTCCCTGGGCTGGCTGATGCCACCAAAGGTTTCCCTCCTCAAGGCCACACAGGGTGAAGCCGTCAGGAACTACTACCATGAGATGCATGTCATCCAGGACATCCTCGTGCCCCTCTACAAGGTCGGTGAGGCCATGGAGTTTGTCCACAAGGAGATGGAGGTATGCTCTCTCTCTCTCTCTAGCAAGTGCTTTCTTGTTGTGCTTTGCAATTTTTGAATTAACTCTCTAGGATGTTGTACCCATTTTGAGGGATTGGTTATTGGAAATGTTGGTTCTTTGATACTTGTGCAATTTGAGAAAGATTTTTGCTTTTAATTTTTGCATTAAGTTTCTGTTGACAGCTTTAGCAAGCCAATAAATTGAAAAGAAGAAGAAATAAGGCATGTTTGAATGAAATCTGACTATAATGGAATTAGGTGTCGGGCTTTTTGCACTGGCACTGTAACTATACTGTTAAGTGAATGTGCAGCAGGATTTATTGACCTTTATCATGAAGTTATCAAAATCTTGTTGCATTCTACAACAGTCTACATAACTGTCACACTAATAGACCAATGTTACTCCTTAAAACATAGTGTTTTTATTTTTTCTCTAATAATACCCTTTTTTACAGGTCTACCCACTCTGGCTGTGCCCGCACCGTCTGTACAAGACCCCAATCAAGACCATGATCTACCCAGAGGCTGGGTTCGAGCACCACCACCGCCAAGGCGACACCCCTTACGCACAGATGTTCACTGATGTTGGTGTCTACTACGCACCGGGCCCTGTGCTGCGTGGCGAGGAGTTTGATGGATCAGAGGCCGTGCACAACCTTGAGCAGTGGATGATCGAAAACCACTGCTTCCAGCCCCAGTACGCTGTATCCGAGCTGAATGAGAAGGATTTCTGGCGCATGTTTGATGCCGAGCACTACGAGTACTGCCGCAAGAAGTATGGCGCTGTTGGTACATTCATGAGCGTGTACTACAAGTCGAAGAAGGGGCGCAAGACTGAGAAGGAGGTTGCTGAGGCTGAGGCGGCCATCGCTGAGTCGGCATATGCTGAGGAAGTTTAGGGTTTGAGACTTCGTTTTGCATGAATAAATTGGGCTGGCTAAGCAGTGCTGCTCAGAATTTTAGTTGTTAGTTTGAATTAATGTTTTAATTCTAGATTTTTTTTTTCTTGGGGATCTTTTTGTTCTTTATGATTTGTCTGGGGTGTCAGTAGATTCAGTACTTTCTAATGCAAGCTTTGGTGATTTCTACAGATTGAACCTATTTATTGGTATTTTTCTGATTTAGATGTCCTGCTATAGCGTTATGCTGGTTACCAGCCAGTTGTTTTGCTCACTAGGAAAAGAGTCATCGAATCAAAGGCCGCAAGTTAATCTGGCTTCATGTTGAGACTTCTCTTAGAGTAATAATAGTGATAATAATTAGCAGTAGTGCTGGCCTTTGTGTCGTTGGTTATTGGATAATTTGTTGCTTGTAGCAATGGCCTTTGCTGTACCTCAATTTAATGGTTGATTGTTGAATGTTTAAACTTTTTTGGTTGGAAGTTTGGAACAGATTCACGTGCTCGACAAATTTTGGCGTGCTTTAATAGTCGGATCGCTTAGTAATTCTGGCAATTTAAAGCATGTTCTAGTAATCTATTGTAATGACTCAGAAGCATGTGTGGAGATCTGATTGCTGATTTCTATCGCACAGTTCAGATGAATAGAAGTGGAACTTGAATGGTTTATGCAACAGTTGCTTTATTTTAGTCACGTATATAGCAATTGGTTATGAACGAGGGATTTAGTAAATTCAAACCTACCAATTAATTTGAGGGAGGGATTTGGCTAGTTCAAACATACCAATTGGCAATTATGGAACCCCAAATGCTCGACAAACTATGGGAGCGTCCACATTGGTTTACTTGTATGGTTTTCATCTATTTTAAGCACTAATGTCTCTTGTGTCTTGATGTAGTATACAAAAAGAAAGGATACCATCGTTCTTTCTGATTGTTGAGCTCCTTTGCAAAATCTGCATACTCGGGTGCATGTTGAAGGGTCCTCAGTAGAGTGGAAAAATTGTGTTGTGTTGTTCCGTGACTTCATACTATATGTTGTGTTGTGACAAAGTCAATTTTGCCGTGACTAAAATAAGGAGAGGTGATAACAATAGTGATAATGGTGAATAAAATATATTTCTTTGTGCTAATCTCTACAGGACAATATCAATATATATAGTCAAGCATTCTATCTTACCATTTGACTAGTTCTTAAAGTGCTGAATATATATTTTTTACTAATTATGAAATATTAAGGGTGATATAATTATTCTATGACAGCTATTTGAGGATTCTAGTTAATATTATTTCTAACTTGGTCTATTATAATTTTGTGAGACTAATTTTTAATCATTCTTTATTCTCATCGTAATGTCTATAATTTTTCTAATTCACAAGTCATTTTGATTTTTGGTAATAGGAGGGGGTGATAGCGGTGTATTGCGCCGAGTATCACGACACTCATCTGTTGAACAAATTGACATATGTGAGATCGATAAGATGGTTGTTGATGTGAGTGTCTCTTCCTCTTTCTTTCTCTCTCCCTCAACTGAATACAACAATTCGTTTGCAAACTGTCTAATGGATGAGTTTGTGCTAATATACAACGAACGGATTGGATTAAACTCAACGGGGCGTTAATACAGGTGATATGAATTCGGAACAAAATAGAATATTGTCAATGAGGCAATTAAGTTTGAAAAAAAATGTATGGGCCAGAACAGCAATTGTAGTGGGCTAGGCAAAACCAAATTGAAACAATATATGAGCTAGAAACAGCAATTGATATTGGGCTTGATGTGCTTACGGCCTTTATGCCTGATACAACGACCCCACCTCGCTTGTCACGTGCTTTGCACGTGTCGGCTAATCTCCTGGCGGCAACCTCTTTGTAAATCACACGCTTCTCCCGCCATAATACGCACCTCTTCACTACCTTCTCTTGTCAGTTCCTAGAGTTTTCTTACCGATTCGATTCAACCTTCAGTCTCTACTGCGAGGAAGGAGAACAGAAAATGTATTCGAGCCAGTACGACGGTGGCGCTTTTTCTTCCTCCCAATCAACCCAATCCCCCGATTCTTCAATCTCCAAGGTAAAATTGTAGTTACAACTTGCTAAGTTTCCCCATTTTGACATTTTCCTCTAGGATTCCGTTTTTTTTATTTTATCTTGTTCTTTCTGTTCTCCATGATCCAAATGCACTAATTTTTCATCGAAGCTTAATATGTCAAAATGAGATTGATGTTTATGTTATTTGATCTTTTAATTTATAGAGTCGTGGAAATTTAAGCGCTACTGTTCCACTGACAGTGAAGCAGATCACTGATGCCTACGAGTCAAAAGCTCTGAAAAGTCGACATTAATAATAGATGGAGTGGACGTTGGCATTGTAAGATTAAAACCTTTTCTTTTGCGCAGTTCATATTTATAGTCTCTAGGTTTTTGTTTTAAAGAACAATAGACAATAGGTAAATTTTAGGTTGCTAATGCAACATACAGAGCAATTAATTTGATAGCCCTAGTTACAGGTACAGGTCTAGTTTGGCACTGTTCTTTCTATTGAGGGCCTGTTCGGGCACGTTACTGTGCCCGTGGGAAAAAAAAAAATTCACTCTGATTGAATTTTTTTTCCCCACGTGCACATTTAAAATTTAGTTCAATTCCTGTGCTCATACCCATTCCCCTTGTTACGCCGAACAGGCTACAGAACCACCTTCGTGACAGATGGCCGCACCAAAGCTATTGGATTGAAAGAAAATAGAACTAAAGAAATTGAATGCAATTAAATGTGAAATACAAATGTTAAGGCAATGCTACAAGTTTTCTTCTTTTCTTCTTTTATCCATGTAATTTTCTGATTTAATTGAACCTATAACTCAACATGAGGATGTTTTCTTGAAAAAAGAAAAAAGAACAATGACACTTTTTCTTTTTTGCTGAGTGAAAATATATTGCACTACTGATATAGGGTTTTTCTATATCCTGTTACTGTTTCCTATGGTCATTCTTTGCAACTATCATTTGGCTGGTATTCATTTTCTTATATTTTTTACACTGTGTTTGACTTGGCAGATCGTGTTGGTGGGGATGGTTTGCAATAAAGCCAGTAGAGCTACTGATGGTACCTTTACACATGATGATGGCACCGGTCGCATGGATTTTATTAGATGGTAAACTCTTTTAGCTCTATCTTTTTCACTTATGGTCCCTGCAAAATCTTAAAATGATGTTTGTGTACCTTTATAACAGAAACATTATGCATGACTCTGAACTTTGAGAGAAAATGTGTCACTACCCACACTCACACATTTTCTTTAAATCAGACCCCTATTTCATTACCATTTTCTATGCTTTAAAGGGGTATGTCCATATTATGATATATATTTTTTTCAGGGCCATGCATGATAGTTTGAAGTTACTGAGTTACGTGAAAAGTTTGTTATTTTATTGCACAGAATGCAGTTATTTTAACTCGTAACAATAAGTTACATGGTATTATTTGAAATACTTTCTCTAAGTACAATTATGAAACTTTAGGGTCAATGATGCGTCAGATGCAAGTGAAACAGCTATTATAGAGTATGTGTTAATCTCTATGTTTCTTATATAAAATAATTCTAAAAAAAAATGTGTATATATCTTGTGTTATGCTTACTTAATTCTTCTTTGCATTTTGTGATGTTACAAAGGAATGGCATGTATGTATCAATTGTTGGTAGCTTTAAGGGATTTAATGAAAGGAAACGTGCAACTGCATTTGCCATTAGGTGAGTAATGCAATTTTGATGATTTGTTTTTAAAAGCTAAACTGAGGAAATTAATTTTGAGTCTCCTTAAAATTATGTCTGGTACCTGTTTTATACATAATTATTCGGGTCTAAGTATTGATTAGGAAAAATGTGTGGGTAATTTTGAATGAAGCTATGGACTGCTGAAATATTAATGTTTATGCACTTTTTGTGACATTTTTTTTTCTTTCAAATTCTCCTTTGTGGGATGAATTTCAGTATGGCGTACTTCAAATTGAAGATGCAAGTAAATTTCATAAAAAAAGTTCTTCACATATTTTCAGTCCATACCGAACTTTTATCATGTGTTTGCGTTAATATTTTGTTAAGTTATGAAAGTTTAAAATTGATATGCTATCATCTTTAGACACCAAAATGATAATATGCATTTTCTTCTCTCATTAATCTTTTTTCTTCTTCAGGCCAGTAAAAGATAATAATCAGATAGTATTACACTTCATCCAGTGTGTTCTCGAGAACACCAAATTAAAGGTATTATCGCTAATTTGTATTGCATTATATATGGTTGCTTTTGTATTATGTAGTCAGAGATTTTGAAGTAATATTTTTTTTTGTTATTCAAATATGTATTGGACATTAGTTATTGAAATTATGAGCTTAAATGTCACATATATTTTACCAAAATGTTTACAACTCTAAGTACAATAATATTAGAATTTTTTTATTGATTCTTAAAAAATAAATGCATTTTAATTGGTTACAAAGTTGAATAAATCTTTTTTTTCTTCCCTTTTTCAGGTTGGAAGTCTAACCCAACCCCAGCAAAGCCTTGTTAATGGATCTTATCTATCTAGTGGATCTCCGCAGACTCCTGTTTCCACTAAAGTAAGTTCTCGTGCTCTTCTAAATGGTGCTGCTGAGATTTTATTTAATTAGATCTGAGAAAGAATATGTATAAAGGATTTTAGTATTCTACACCAATCATGCTGGTAACAGTATCAATCACTTGGCATGGTATGTTGGCACCTCGACCCAAAATATAAGCCTACTTATGTTATTTGTGGCTAGTTTGGCAATTTGGCGCTTAGTCGTGCAAATATAATTCTGACCAATTTGGTTTTGGGTTAGGCTTTCTTGTACAGTTATTGTGAGTAAGAAATGAAGATTACTGTTGAAATTTGGTATTGTAGGCTTCTGGGAACAGCACAGCACATGGATCTGAGACTGACATCTACAAGCTGGTTCTAGATGTGTTCCAGGAGCCATCGAGCGTGTAATTTCTCCTTGTTATCTTTTAATTTCCATTTCTTTTTATATATTATATAACAATATGAATCCACTTTTAACTTGGTATATATATTTTATTTTAAAAAAATAGCGCCAGTGAGCATGGGATCCATGTTGACGAAGTGGTCCAACGCCTTGGCTTGCCAGCTAATAAGATCAAGTCTGTCTATCTTTCTCTCTCCAAAACACTCACACACACACACACACACACTCATGTACACAATCATATTCACTGATTTCTTGATTGTTGATAACAATGCAGGGAAGCGATTGATTACCATGTGGATGTCGGTCATATTTACTCGACAATTGATGACTTCCACTTCAAGTCTGCATGCGTTGACTGATCCCATCAGTAATATTTATAATATCATGTATAAATTTCCTTTTACTTATTTTTTTTTTTGTTTCATCTCAGAAAGTACTTTTTAGCAACTTGTCTTACCTTGTTCTATTACATGTATCTGGAATTTCTGTTTTTTACTTTGTGCTGTCCAACTAATACATCACTTGGACCAAACTGTTTTGTGCACATGAAATTCTTCTCTTGAGAATCATTTTCTTATATATGGCAATTGCATAATGGTAGATGAGGTGTACAAAGGATTTTTTTCCTATAAAACGGATCTTCCTTTTGGGAAAGTTGTGTAAAAGAATTTGTTTCGTCTTAGTTCTAATATCAGAAATTGGAGTTCTTTGTAAGCATAAACAAGCCCAAGTGTATGTTGCTGTCCTACTTGCTCATGTAGAATTAATATTAACAGAGAGTTCACTTGACGATTTTTTTATTTTAACAATTTTGACATTCTTCAAAAATAAAATTTAAATTTGAAATTCAATGCCTGGGAAAATAAAAGGAAAAAATAAGCATTCCGCTGTATCATTTGTCCACTGCTAAGTAATTAAAATTGATGCTAAATTAGAAAATTAGAAACTACAGAGTTATTGGCCGGGAACATTTATGCTTTCATAAAGTCTGATGTGGCGAAACAAAAGAAGCTTTACTCTACAAGAGTGAGGCTATGGTGCTACGCATTGCATAGCACATATTGACCCGTGTTTTGGACTTAATTCTTTGATTTGAAAGTGCTGACAGTCAATTAGAACAGTTTTTTTTTTTTGAAGTAAAAGCCCATAGGCACGCACACCACATCCTAATTCTGCCTCATGCAGAATCGAACTCATGTCCTTCCGTTGGGAGGACTAGTGTCTTTACCAGCTGCCCCATGCA
Organism: Carex littledalei; assembly: GCA_011114355.1. Classification (NCBI taxonomy): domain Eukaryota; kingdom Viridiplantae; phylum Streptophyta; class Magnoliopsida; order Poales; family Cyperaceae; genus Carex; species Carex littledalei. The sequence goes on from CM022097.1 coordinate 6,708,756, forward strand.
GCAGTGGCAATCAGAACAGTTCAATATATAAATATGAACTTGTAAACTAAATTTTTTTATTTTTTTTTATTTTTTTTATTATCTTTTTAGATGGGTAGAAAAACATTTGATTCGGAAATTCTGGACCATAAAAAAACAGTGATTTATATCAATCTAAAAAATAGTGAAAAGAATTTAAAAAAAATGTAAAATTTAGTTTACAATTACATTCATATGAAGATCATGTTCAACGGGTTGGAATTCACAGTTAGAATTTAAAAAACAAAAATATTAATCCGTCGATTATTTTGTATATATGCAATTATCAAGGTAGATCACGTCATCCAGCGAATCACTTTTCAATCGGGATTTTTTGGGGGAATCTTTTAAGTGTTTAATATATAAGCGATCAGCTTTTAGCTTGAAATCCGCCTTTCTATTCTCCTCAGGCTTGATCTGAGAGGCCTGGTTGTTTGGTCTCGAGGTAATCTGTGTCTTTTTGAGTTCGCATTGTTCGAAGTGTAATAGGCGTTGCATGTTTTTTTTTTTTAGATTCAAATTCATAATTGCGTCTGAGAGATGCTTGACAGGGTGAAAATGCAGCTTTTAACTTATTGGATAATCTTTTTTTAAAATTTCAAAATTTAGGAAGTTGTTTCTTTTCTAATTTATGAAAGTTCGTTCATTTCTAATTTGAATACAATATACATGACTTTTAGAAATTCAACTTTTAGTTTGTTTACTTCAAATAAAGAAACAATCGTAATAGCACTCTTTAGGCTTCAGTTAGTCTCCCAGAAGATGATATTAGACCCTATTTGTTACTTTCTTACTATATATGATTTATTTAAAAATTTGGTGATTGAAGCTTTGAGAAGCTTTTCAAATCTCATTTTCTACTGTTATTAGATAATTAATTAAATGACGACCCAAATTGGCCATTTATTATAGCTAAATTTTATGTAGTTATTTTATATAAAAATATAAGTGCAGCGATATTGTTATAATCATTTTTAATGGAGGGTTGATACATATATTCTGCTGTCATTATTCCAAAGCTTTCTGTCTTCCCATGAATTCTTAGATCTATCTGTAATAATTGGTGAGTTTTTGAGTTCACTATGTTAAATGCTGGATTTGTGATTGATTTTTAAATTTGCATGTCTTTACTGATGAGAATATATATTTTGCTAGATTTGTTGAATTGTTGTGTGCATTAAATTTTTTCGTTCTTTCTCATTGAGGTAAATCTGTACAGGAATCTGGCACTTGCACATGTTGTTTGCCAATATGATAGATATGGACAGTTTATTTTTCAAATAAAGTCTTGTTTGCTACTTTTTAAAGGGAAATTGTTTCCAATTTTTGGAAATTATATATTGCCAGTATGATAGATATGGCCCACATATTTTTCCGTTTGTGGTACTTGCTGATGTCTCTTATTTGTGCCATGTGTATATTAGATCTATTTTAAACTGTATATTAGCGCCTACGGCTAGGTAAATTCCGGTATTCGGTATCACAAATAGCGAGGTTAACTCATTTTGATCATTTTTTTTAAATGATTCTATTGAGATTGTAATTATTGTGCAGATGCATTTTTTTTGCATGACCATGAGTTCTCTTGTATTGCACAAATAGTTGCCACACTTTTCAGACTACTCTTACTTTACTCTTAAGCATTAAACATATGCTGCATTCATTTAGATGCTCCATAATACCATACTCATTTTATTTGTTTTAACTTCATCCCTGATTTGGTGTTGATGTTTGGAGAAATTGTGTTTTGCTTAATTTTTTATGTAGATATTTCTGTGTAATCTGGTGTTGGGGTTTGGAGAAATTGTTTCTTGCTTAAATTTGTATGTAGATATTTCTGTGTAAATTTTTAAAATAAGCAAGTGATTAAATAATTTTACAACATGTTTGAATTTAGAAGTGCTATAGAAAATTTGCTTGCTGCAGCTAAGAGAATTCTGTGTTTGATGGAATGCTGGGGTCATTTGGTTGACCTAGTCTTAATATTGTGTTCTAGGAAAATACGCATTTTTTTTTTGAGAAAGAGATGGAGGTCTATGCCTTCCAAATCCATACCCTGTTATTACAATAAAGGATTCTCCATGGTTTCAAACTCATGACCTCATACTTAGTATGAGAACATGTGCTTTTGCCACCAGATCAAAGCTAGTTCTTAGGAAAATATATATTTTTGGTTGCATTGTAATATCGCACATATAACAGCTTTAGAGAGAAACAGAATCAATTCACACTCCCTTAAAACTCGTATTTTGTTGCTCCCATAATTAGGGGGTAACAAAATGAAACCAGACTAACCAAAAGAAGAGGGTGCAAAATAGGGGTCCGGATCCCCTAAAGTAACTCAACTTTTGGGTTTTCGATCAGGACTGTTCAATTTGATTATGTCGCTCGAGATCGTCTCGGAATTTGGAGATGTGTGCGCTCCACTTCGGAATGAATGATCTCGGATCCGAGACGATTTCGATTTAAAACCCAAAAATTGAGTTACTTCACTGAATCCGAATTCGCAAAACAGGTAACCTCCCTTTTCTTTCCATTCTCTCTCTCTCCAAATTATGCCACTTCCGCCACGTAGAAGTCCAAATCCCACCCACTCTCCAAATTATGCTTTCATCCACTGTCTATTATCTTTGTCTTCTCACTTTGTATTATATAAACATCTCTTCCTTTTGTTATTGACAATTGTGGAACTATGCAAAAGTACATAGTCCCTATCCGGACAGATTTTTTTTTTTGTACACAGGTGTGAAATTTCCTTAACCCAAAAATAAGTGATGGGATAAATTGGACCGTGCTTTTTTTTTTTAAATTGCGATTTGTTAATAAATTAACATGTATATTAAATAAAGTCCTCTCTGTTTTGAAAATCTAAATACAAATTATAAATATTTATTTTTTAAAATGTTTTAAAATTTTTATTTTTTTGTAAATGTCCTTAATCATTATTTTCTTATTTATTTGTACCCATTTTAGTAATAATTTTTATTGGAAATGTTTCATCTATTTAATATTATTATTTAATCTATTTTATTTAATTACATTATTATAATTTTATTAATAAAATTAATTGTATAATTTTAAAAATTAAGTAAAATGGAAATCTTTTATTAATCACCACAATGATCAATTTGTTAATTTAATTTTAAATAATTATTTTATTGATATTAAGTATTTTAGAAAGAAAATAAAAATTTCTTATAATTATTTTCACAGTACAACCGAACACTAATTCAGCACTCTTAATTATTTCCAAACATACTTATGAGTTTAAATTCCTAAAAATTAATAAAAAAAAGTAGATTCTCATATCTATCAAATATCATCCCGCACAACTCCGTGACCAACGAAGATACTCTAAAGTTAAGAAATCCTACCTTACTCAGCCTCAAGCGCCTTTATCATGCTTTTGTTTTTGGTTATTATTTTCTTTGGCCATGATTGAATAAAAAAATTTTATAATTATTTTCACAGTACAACCGAATACTAATTCAGTACTCTTAATTATTTCCGAACATACTTATAAGTTTAAATTCCTACAAATAAATAAAAAAAATAGATTCTCATATCTATTAAATATCACCGCGCACAACTCCGTGACCAACGAAGATACCCTAAATTTAAGAAATCCTACCTTACTCTGCCTCAAGCGCCTTTATCATGCTTTTGTTTTTGGTTATTATTTCCTTTGGCCATGATTGAGTGATTGACTAGTTTAATCATGATTGCCAAAAAGCATCAAATATATATATTTATTGGTTAGGTTAATGATGGTAGGTAACTTTTCAGCAGGTCTGTCGCTCACGTATGATCCTCAACGGAGAAAAGTGACCCCTCCAGTTCGCTTGCAACGGAGAAGATCCAATTCATTGGGATTAACGCCAAATAAATTATTTTAGCTCGTCTAAATAATTGACTTGAGGACAAATTGTATTTGTAGTTCTAATCCCGATTTATCCATCTTCTCTGCATCTGCACCAGTATGTTTTTTGTTTTTTGGTCTATTCGATTTTTTTAACTACAACAATAATATTCTTGTTATTTTTAACAGGTTTAAAACAATATATCTATTTTTTAGACGTGTATATTCATTAATTTTGATTGAACTTATATTCAAATAGTTGAAAAATATACTCCAGTACATGAGAAAGTATGTATTTGTAAAGGAAATATAAAGAGTCCGGCTAGTCTGACATCAATGTCATTTCAGCTTATATAACACCAACTTCAAAATCTATCAAATTGACTTCAAAATGATGAATTCAAACCGTTCAAACTGATCCACTCATTAGTTGTGCGTTTATATACAAAAAAATTATATATTTTTTTAATTTATTTAGTATCAAGTCAAGCGGTCAAATGTCGAAGTTTCTAAGTTAATTTTAATGCATTCATTTTTCAACATTTTTAAATGCTTGACTTGATATTAAAATAACTCGAAAAAAATATTTTTTTTTGCATGTAAACGCATCACTCTAAAGTAAATCGGTTTGAACAGCTTGAAATAGTCATTTGAAATCTATCAAATAAGTTTTCGAGTTAGTATCATATAACACCAATGTCATACTAGCCAGACTCAAATATAAAATTGTGAAGCTTTTTAAATATTTAAAAATTCTTATGTTTCGACTCAGCGAAATTTCATTCTATACCTTACGAGATTTGATATTTTCCACATAGAAGAGAGAAATGTTTAGAGGACCGAAGTGATAACAACTTGCAGATTGGAAAGAATCAAGGTGAAGAATTTTCATTCATTTTCATCTTTTTAGCTTGATCCTTTTTTTTTTTCTTTTTGGAAAATGTTAATAGGAGTACGATAAACTGCAGATTTTGAAATTAAATCCAAGACATTGAACTTTGCCATGTTCCAGGTGCAGCCAGTAATATGCTCAAGCAAGTTGCAGAAAGATATCAATTTTATGTGTCGTCAACCATATGCTATTCTCTGTCGGATCCATGTTTCGCTTTCACAAAGGAAATTTTTACACTATACTACAGATATAATGAATAAAAAATCAGATATCAATAGTGGCGATGTTTTTGTCTCTTTCCGAAAGAAAATCCAATTCAACGGAGATTTTTCTGACAACATCACGTGCTGAAGACAGGGGATACGCACAGATCCGTGACAATCCAATAGCCCGATTTGACGATCTGCAACATGCTGCTGGGATTAATACCAGATCACCATGACCCACCGCACGACAGTCGGAGGCTCGGAGCCGAATACTCCGAGGTAACTCAAATTTTGAGTTTAGATGCTAACCGTCCGATCAGAACCTGATCAATTCGGTCCGAGATGGATCGGCAAATTTAATTGGACGGTCCTGATCTTCTAAAGTAACTCACATTTTGAGTTTAGATCTGGACCGTCAGATCCGAATCGGACCTTCAGATTAAAGGGGCCCGGGCGCTCCCCTTGACCGTATTGGCCCGGATTCGAATCGGACGGTCCGGATCTAAACTTAAAAATTGGGTTACTTGATCCGGACCCATAGAAATGAGCGGTAGTCACGTTATTTATCCGAGAATAAAGGGTTTCATATTAATCAACGCAAAACGTTTGGCGCCTACAGCCTACTCCTCTCTGTTTTCTCTTAATCACCCATTTGTTGATTATATTAAAACGTCATTAAATCGAGATCTCAATTTATTTAAAAATGAAGGGGATATTATACTATCTACGAGGGTTTATTTAAAACCCTCAGTGTCTGCTCCACTTGAGCACGAACTATCTGGCATTCTGGCTCCTCTTTCAAGCGCCTCTTGGAGAGAATGTAACATTTCTCTCTCCTTTTTTCCTCTCCTCTCAGCTGTCTGATCTACTTTCATCATTTTAAATCCGTCAATTTTTTTTGTATATATGTATTTATCTAGGTAGATCACGTCATTCAGCGAATCACTTTTCGATCGGGATTTTTTGGGGAAATCTTATTCTATAGGGCTTCTCAGTTCATCCCGTTCGTTCTCTCTCCTAGGGTTTTCTCACTGATCCGAGCTTCGTTTCAGGTAAAATTTCCAACTTCTCGGCTTATCTTATTCGCTTCGTTTTATTACTCGCGACAGGGCTTTTCCTGTTGCTGAATAGCCGCTCCGGGAGCACATTTTCTTCGCATTTCCTATAACATTTCACTGTAATTTTTTCTAAGCTGAGTCGGGTAATAGATCGTTTTTGTCTAGATAAAGAAACATACCTTTGCGGTTATAATTTTTTAGTTCGTTCCAAATAAAAAACGATCTGATGGCAAACGAAACATCATTTTAATGCTCTGTTAAATAATCGGGATTTTTTGTGTGTTAATACCGTATTCAGCTGCTATTTGCGTAGTAATGAAAATGTTATTCCGTTTTGAGTTTTTTATTTTACCCTCAATCACGAGTGGCAGTATTGTTAGTCAATTTGTTTTTAATTTTGTTTAATTTTATAGCAGATATTGTTTTGATGCTCATCAACCTGTTTATACACTAAAAGATAAGTTGGGATTTTTGTGTAAACATCCTATTCTAATTAGACGTGCATTCTTGTAGTGAAAAAAGGTCATCTAGGTTTTGAGTTTTAAACTTCAATTACCTATAGGGTCCACTTGTTTGTGTGATATTGTTCATAGTTTTGTTATTGATATCAATTTTGTATTATTAGGTTTTGTAATTGTTCCCTTCATGTTTACATTAAGCTTGAAAGACTGTTTACAGTGTTCTTGTAAGCTGGTGCTTGTTTAGCTTTATCCTCAGCACAATTCTAATTAATCTATGTCTGTGAACTTAACATCTGAAAACTGTAGTTTAAAACTCCGGGTGGTGACTATGAACATGACTTCAGTTTTTGGTACTGGTTCATTACACAAGAAATTATCAGAAGAAAAATGTTGCATAGTTTATGCATGTTTTCCTTCTATCTTTTTTTGCACAAAACACATAATATAGTTAGCTTGTTCAATATTGGTACTATATTTGGGCCTTGACTAAAGTTCTTCTGCTTTTACAGACCTTATCTCCAGTAGAGAAATAACTAATGTAAATTGTTAATACTTGATAGTGTTATATTAGTATCATCAGCAGTAAATTTTGACTTTGCTATACAGGGTTCCCTTTATAAACAGCAAAAGTATATCTGTTTATATATATGCTGGTCTTGATTTGACTACTTTTTGTATGTAATTTCTTCTGCCTCATTAAGCTATTTAAACACAGCAATATTTCCTGAGTCAATAGAAAGTGCCTTCTTCTGATACCAATTTATTGTCATTCCAGGATTTAGTTCGCAACCATGTCGGACCTCCAGACTCCTCTACGTCCAAAGAGGAAGAAGGTGTTGGTTGACTACCTGGTCCAGTTCCGATGGATCATTGTTATCTTCGTGGTGCTTCCCGTCTCCTCCCTCATCTACTTCAAGCTCTTCCTCGGCGACACCTGGTCGGCCATGAAGTCTGAGAAGCGCCGCCAAAAGGAGCATGATGAAAATGTCAAGAAGGTTGTCAAGCGCCTCAAGGCTCGTGACCCCAAGAAGGATGGCCTCGTCTGCACTGCCCGCAAGCCCTGGATCGCCGTTGGCATGAGGAATGTTGACTACAAGCGGGCCCGCCACTTTGAAGTCGACCTCTCTGCCTTCCGGAACATTCTTGAGGTTGACAAGGAGAAGATGATTGCCAGGGTTGAGCCGCTGGTCAACATGGGTCAGATTTCCCGCTACACCTGCCCCATGAACCTATCCTTGGCAGTTGTTGCTGAACTTGACGATCTGACTGTCGGTGGGTTGATTAATGGTTATGGGATTGAAGGCAGTTCGCACCTGTTCGGGCTCTTCTCTGACACAGTTGTTGCCATGGAGGTTGTCTTGGCTGATGGCCGGGTTGTCAGAGCTACCAAGGATAACGAGTACTCGGACCTGTTTTATGCCATCCCTTGGTCTCAAGGCACATTGGGTTTCCTTGTTGCGGCAGAGATTAAGCTGATCAACATCAAGGAATACATGAAGCTGACATACAAACCGTGCAGGGGAAACTTGAAAGAGCTGGGTCAGGCTTATGCCGACTCATTTGCACCCAGAGATGGTGATCCGTCAAAGATCCCTGATTTTGTTGAGACCATGATCTACACCCCGACTGAAGGTGTTATGATGACTGGTGTCTATGCTTCCAAGGAGGAGGCTAAAAAGAAGGGGAATAAGATCAACAATCAGGGGTGGTGGTTCAAGCCTTGGTTCTACCAGCATGCTCAGTCTGCTCTAAAGAAAGGTAATGCTTACTGACCTGATGGTTATGAAGTTCTGATAGACTTGCCATATTTGATAATCAGATCAAAGAGTGTAAACCTATTCTATTAGTAGTTAATTGTGCCTTTTGCTAATGTTCTGTGAGTTCTTTTAATGTATGCTTCTCTAATTGTGTAAATACAAAATAAACCATACATACCTCCACTACCCATACAACTTTAGATTGGTTTGGTCAGGAATCATCCTTAACCATTTGCTATTTTGACAAGTACTTCCATGACTCGTGCTCAAGAAAAATAATTTCCTTTTTTCACATATGCCTTGGGATTTGTCCAGCATGCCCAACAACAATGGTACTGTACCAGTAATTGTCTTCTTCTTGGCTCGGTCCACTTTTCACTAATACATCTGACAGAAACAAACTAATTTTGGTGGTCGCATTGTGCTCATGCAGGTGAATTTGTGGAGTACATACCGACAAGGGAGTACTACCACAGGCACACACGGTGTCTGTACTGGGAAGGGAAGCTGATCCTGCCGTTTGCCGACCAGTGGTGGTTCAGGTGGTCCCTGGGCTGGCTGATGCCACCGAAGGTTTCCCTCCTCAAGGCCACCCAGGGTGAAGCCGTCAGGAACTACTACCATGACATGCATGTCATCCAGGACATCCTCGTGCCCCTCTACAAGGTCGGTGAGGCCATGGAGTTTGTCCACAAGGAGATGGAGGTATGCTCTCTCTCTCTCTCTAGCAAGTGCTTTGCAATTTTTGAATTAACTCTCTAGAATGTTGTACCCATTTTGAGGGATTGGTTATTGGAAATGTTGGTTCTTTGATACTTGTGCAATTTGAGAAAGAATTTTGCTTTTAATATTTGCATTAAGTTTCTGTTGACAGCTTTAGCAAGCCAATAAATTGAAAAGAAGAAGAAATTAAGGCATGTTTGAATGAAATCTGACTATAATGGAATTAGGTGCCGGGCTTTTTGCACTGGCACTGTAACTATACTGTTAAGTGAATGTGCAGCAGGATTTATTGACCTTTATCATGAAGTTATCAAAATCTTGTTGCATTCTACAACAGTCTACATAACTGTCACACTAATAGACCAATGTTACTCCTTAAAACATAGTCTTTTTATTTTTTCTCTAATAATACCCTTTTTTACAGGTCTACCCACTCTGGCTGTGCCCGCACCGTCTGTACAAGACCCCAATCAAGACCATGATCTACCCAGAGGCTGGGTTCGAGCACCACCACCGCCAAGGCGACACCCCTTATGCACAGATGTTCACTGATGTTGGTGTCTACTACGCACCGGGCCCTGTGCTGCGTGGCGAGGTGTTCAATGGATCAGAGGCCGTGCACAACCTTGAGCAGTGGATGATCGAAAACCACTGCTTCCAGCCCCAGTACGCTGTATCCGAGATGAATGAGAAGGATTTCTGGCGCATGTTTGATGCCGAGCACTACGAGTACTGCCGCAAGAAGTATGGCGCTGTTGGTACATTCATGAGTGTGTACTACAAGTCGAAGAAGGGGCGCAAGACTGAGAAGGAGGTTGCTGAGGCTGAGGCGGCCATCGCTGAGTCGGCATATGCTGAGGAAGTTTAGGGTTTGAGACTTCGTTTTGCATGAATAAGTTGGGCTGGCTAAGCAGTGTTGCTCAGAATTTTAGTTGTTAGTTTGAATTAATGTTTTAATTCTAGATTTTTTTTTTTCTTGGGGATCTGTAGTATCTGGGATGATTCTTTTTGTTCTTTATGATTTGTCTGGGGTGTCAGTAGACTTACTTTCTAATGCAAGCTTTGGTGATTTCTACGGATTGAACATATTTCTTGGTATTTTTCTGATTTAGATGTCCTGCTATAACGTTATGCTGGTTACCGGCCAGTTGTTTTGCTCACTAGGAAGAGAGTCATCGAATCAAAGGCCGCAAATTAATCTGGCTTCATGTTGAGACTTCTCTTAGAGTAATAATAGTGATAATAATTAGCAGTAGTGCTGGCCTTTGTGTCGTTGGTTATTGGATAATTTGTTGCTTGTAGCAATGGCCTTTGCCGTACCTCAATTTAATGGTTTATTGTTGAATGTTTAAACTTTTTTGGTTGGAAGTTTGGAACAGATTCACGTGCTCGACAAATTTTGGCGTGCTTTAATAGTCGGATCGCTTAGTAATTCTGGCAATTTAAAGCATGTTCTAGTAATCTATTGTAATGACTCAGAAGCATGTGTGGAGATCTGATTGCTGATTTCTATCGCACTGTTCAGATGAATAGAAGTGGAACTTGAATGGTTTATGCAACAGTTGCTTTATTTTAGTCACATATATAGCAATTGGTTATGAATGTGGGATTAGTAAATTCAAACCTACCAATTAAATTTGAGGGAGGGATTTGGCTAGTTCAAACATACCAATTGGCAATTATGGAACAACCCCAAATGCCCGACAAATTATGGGAGCGTACACATTGGTTTACTTGTATGGGTTTCATCTATTTTAAGCACTAATGTCTCTTGTGTCTTGATGTAGTATACAAAAAGAAAGGATACCATCGTTCTTTCTGATTGTTGAGGTCCCTTGCAAAATCTGCATACTCGGGTGCAGGTTGAAGGGTCCTGAGTAGAGTGGAAAAATTGTGCTGTTCTGTTCCGTGACAAAGTCAATTTTTCACGTGTCATACCGCGACTAAAATGACGAAAAGTGATAATAATAGTGATAATGGTGAATAATATATATTTCTGTGTTAATCTCTACAGGTCAATATCAATATATATAGTCAAGCATTCTATCTTACCATTTGACTAGTTCTTAAAGTGCTGAATATATAATTTTTTTAATTCACAAGTCATTCTGATTTTTTTTACGATTTCCATTTTTATGTTCCCATAAAAAAACAAAAAAACAAACAAACAAAATGCATGCTAATATTTGTGCAAGTTTGTCTTGCTCTCAGTTCTTCCGTCAGAAGAATGTGGCTTGCCCATCATATGCAAACAACTGAGCTTTCTACATACAACAAATATGTATTGTATAAATTTATTTTATATTTTAGTGATGTGGTGATTCGCATTCGTAAAATTATTATCATTGGTATATATCGTTAGACATAAAATCTGAACGCGGAAATAAACAACACAGCTCATTATCTGAGCCGTCCATTGTTCTTTGTTTTTGGTAAATATGGAATTCGGAACGAGGTTAGGTGCGAGATCGAATCAGATCTGAATCCGAATGGTGCTATTTGGTTTGGGGCTTTCATTTTTAGACTGGATGCCGAAAGCGTCTAACGGTTATTTTTCATGTATATCATCCAACTGTTTCATAAGAGTAATAAACAATAGTCTATTGATTTTAAAATAATAAAAACCACATTATTTTTCACACCCCAAACGAAAACTCATGCATTCAATTTGTGTTCCATGTGTATTGTTTCTATCGACCTGTCAGCATGGATATTTATATTTTAAATCAAATATTTATATTGTTGCAACGTGTAACTATTTACGCTACAATAATAGTGTTTACACCAGTAAAAATGAATAATAAAAAGTCATTTTGTTAATAAACTTTGGTTCGTGCTTATAACTTTTAAACTGAGTGGTTATGCTATTATAATATGTTTTTATACTATTACTATCAGAGGCGTATTCACATATGTTAAATGTGGATCAATTGACATTCATTTATTTTAAAAAAAATTTGTATCTATGCATGATTTTCTATATAATTTAGAAAAAATGTCACAGACATTGTAAAATCGATCTCCATAGCTTGAACATCTAGCTCCATTCCTATTACTACATATGTTCATAATATTACTTTTTAACTGGATATTTATATTATTACGACAAATGTTCGTATTAACGAAAGTAAACAATAAAAAAAAATTTGTTAAGAAACTTAATCCGATATTTATATTTATAAATCAAATATTTATATTATCAAAACTTGCATTATGCTAATTCATTTTATACGTAAATTCATACCGTAATTGAACTTGCACATTAATTACGGATCCATAAAAAATCATTTTTAAGAGATAAGAAGAAAATGACAAAATTTTGTGATTTGTAAGAAAGGAGATGAAAAGGCCGAAATTTTTATTTATAACATTAAAATAATACAAATTAAAAAGCCATGACATGACATTCAGAGAATTTCGAAATACGTCACTTTTGTTAGATTGTACATGACGAGTTCTTTATTCAGCGAAATTGTATGGATCTAATTCCATTGAATTATTTAGTAAAAATATTTATTTCACTAGATAATTTAACGGAAGGGAACTCTCTTTTTAATTTACACCGAAATGCCTGAATTTCAATCACGTGCACTTACGATAAAATTATGAATCAGTAGAAATCATGCACCAATAAGAAGCTAGCAATGCTTACTTCCTCAAAGTTTTTCAATCAAATGCTTTGACTCCAAATGAGAAAATAATGTGCTTAAATATAAAAAGAAAACGAAAAGGATAAATAAATGGGTCCGCCTAGCTCTCCCCCGTGAACAATCCCCCGTTTCATCCTCCGACTTCAGATAAGGCATAAAATAGAGAGGGGACGACAACTGCCTCCGCTAAAAACAAAAGAAAACGCGTTAAAAACAAAGAAAACGCGTTATTAATGGGCGGGGACCACACAACCGACAAAAGAAAACGCGTTATTAAGTGGGGGGACCGCATAACCGTCAGCTCATTTTATGAATTGGCGGTAAAGTATTCATCTGTGACACAACAAGTATTCATCTAGCTATACGCATGTATTCACTTTTGCAATATAAGCATATTATGATACATTACAACATTCATTACGCGTTATTAAGTGGGGGACCACACAACCGACAAAAGAAAATACGTTATTAAGTGGGGGACCGCATAACCGTCAGCGCATTAATTAAGTGGGGGGACCACATAACCTTCAGCTCATTTTAGAAATTGGCAAAAAAAATATTCATCTGTAACACAACTAGCATTCATCCATCTATATAAATGTATTCATCTTTGCAATAGAAGCATATTTGGACACATCAATCTCATCTTTTACACGTTTTTAGAGATGGTTTTTTTTTCTCCGTTCAATCTAACCAATATTTCTGACGATCTGTGAGAAATTTTGCAAATCTAAAACCACGAATGTCTTCTACACAATTTTCTCTTTCAAATGAGATCCATGATGACATATTTTCGAGTTGTCCGTTGCACAAGTATTCATACCTCGTCACAAGTATTCATCTCTCATCGAGCAAGTATTCATCATCGTCGTGTAAGTGTAAATAGGTAATGTACCAAGAGTATTACAAACACAAGTATTTATACCTAAGATATTAAGTATTCATCCATAAACGTTGAAGTATTCATCTCTAAAACATCAAGTATTCATTCATACACCTCTAATTTTTTCAAAATTTGTTTTTCTGTCATTTCTTAGTACTTAGTACGCACTTCACTAATTCACCATTAATGAAGCTTTGTTCTTTGCAAATAACTTGCTACTGCATGAGGAGAACATAGAGACGATAGATCTGATCCAGCGGTCGACAGTGATGGATCTAATCCGGTGGAGGCGGAGGTTGGAGGTGGGAGGCGGAGGTGGGAGAGGGAGGCGGAGGCGGAGAGGGAGAGGTGGGAGAGACAGGTGGGGTGGAGGTGGGAGAGAGAGGGAGAGAGAGGAAAGAAATAAAGGGAGAAAATTGGGTAATTAATTTGTAAGTCCCACTAAGTAGTTAGAATTTGAATTATAGTTAGAAAAAAAAGTAAGTTAGTTGGAGGATGAAATGGGGAATGAATAGATGAGGGAAAGTATAATTACCCTAAATAAATATACTTGATGAAAACGAAATGGTTAAAAGTCAAAAAAAAAAAAAAAAAAAACAGAGAGAATGGCACTGGGTTAAAAGTTTGTGGAAACGAATCCGGAAACGGAAGGATTTTCTTTTGGATGTCTGCACGCCGGTACACTCGCAAGCCTTCTGTTCACGTGAACCTAGTCTACTATCAGGTCTTCATGGTCGAAGGAGACAATTGCTGATCTTGCCCCACATTTCAGTAATCGTCATTACGGACTATCACCAGGCCTATTAGATCAGGTCCATCTGTAAGATTACCGGGGGCAATAAGCTCGATACTGTAGTGGTTCTCTTATATTCTCTAGGGTTTCTCAGTTCATCCCGTTCGTTCTCTCTCCTAGGGTTTTCTCACTGATCCGAGCTTCGTTTCAGGTAAAATTTCCAACTTCTCGGCTTATCTTATTCGCTTCGTTTTATTACTCGCGACAGGGCTTTTCCTGTTGCTGAATAGCCGCGCCGGGAGCACATTTTCTTCGCATTTCCTATAACATTTCACTGTAATTTTTTCTAAGCTGAGTCGGGTAATAGTTCGTTTTTGTCTAGATAAAGAAACATGCCTTTGCGGTTATAATTTTTTAGCTCGTTCCAAATAAAAAACGATCTGATGGCAAACGAAACATATTTTAATGCTCTGTTAAATAATCGGGATTTTTTGTGTGTTAATACCGTATTCAGCTGCTATTTGCGTAGTAATGAAAATGTTATTCCGTTTTGAGTTTTTTATTTTACCCTCAATCAGGAGTGGTAGTATTGTTAGTCAATTTGTTTTTAATTTTGTTTAATTTTATAGCAGATATTGTTCTGATGCTCATCAACCTGTTTATACACTAAAAGATAAGTTGGGATTTTTGTGTAAACATCCTATTCTAATTAGACGTGCATTCTTGTAGTGAAAAAAGGTCATCTAGGTTTTGAGTTTTAAACTTCAATTACCTATAGGGTCCACTTGTTTGTGTGATAAAAGGAAAGTGTGATATTGTTCATAGTTTTGTTATTGATATCAATTTTGTGTTATTAGGTTTTGTAATTGTTCCCTTCATGTTGTACATTAAGCTTGAAAGACTGTTTACAGTATTCTTGTAAGTTGGTACTTGTTTAGCGTTATCCTCAGCACAATTCTAATTAATCTATGTCTGTGAACTTAACATCTGAAAGCTGTAGTTTAAAACTCTGGGCGGTGACTATGAACATGACTTCAGTTTTTGGTACTAGTTCAATACACAAGAAATTATCAGAATAAAAATGTTGCATAGTTTATGCATGTTTTCCTTCTATATTTTTTTGCACAAAAAACATAATATAGTTAGCTTGTTCAATATTGGTACTATATTTGGGCCTTGACTAAAGTTCTTCTGCTTTTACAGACCTTATCTCCAGTAGAGAAATAACTAATGTAAATTGTTAATACTTGATAGTGTTATATTAGTATCATCAGTAGTAAATTTTGACTTTGCTATACAGGGTTCCCTTTATAAACAGCAAAAGTATCTCTTTGATATATATTGGAGGTATATCTGTTTATATATATTCTGGTCTTGATTTGCCTACTTTTTGTATGTAATTTCTTCTGCCTCATTAAGCAGCTTGATGACTTATTGGCCTCTAATGTTTATTCTTCATGCTCTTGTCTCTGCAAACTGGATCATGATTCTCATATCAATAGTAAAAAGTGCAGCATCTTTCATATTTTTCTCATGTAAAGAGTTTTTTAGAATTGTTTTTCTTGTCTTTGACAATGCAGCAAGCTGCTCAGTTCCTGATGGCAGATTCCAAGAAGAGAGTGGCCTTTACACAACTCACTAGAGATGACCCTGATCCAGATGACAATGAACCTGAACCAGAAATGGGATCCTTTAAGAAGGCTAGTGAAGAGGTTATGGCTACCCGAAGAATCGTTAAAGTAAAACGTGCCCCTCAACAAGCAGCCCCATCGGTGAATCCTTTTTCAGGTATTCGCTTGGTCCCACCTACTGCAGATTCCACTTCCCAAGAAACCGAAATTGATACTAAAAATGTTGGTGAAAGTAAAGAGACTGAGAAGATAGGTCAAAATGAGAATGAGACGATCAAAACTTCACAAAATGGGGATGTGGAAAATGGAGAGGGGAAGGAAATTGTAAAGGAAAACAAAAATGAAGACAAGTCCAGTATTGAGACAGGTGAAAAAGGTAAGGCGGCGGAGGCTGAGAATACTTCCAAGATTGGTACGGAGGAGGTGAAAGAGAATGATGGTTCTGCTTCTAAGGAAGATGTAGAAAGTAAAACCGAAAGCCAAAAGGAAACTGGAAATGAACATGAGAGCAAAGCGGGTGTGAAAGAGACAGTACCAGATCAAGCTGGCTCGATGAGTTCATTTGGGCAGTTGTCCAGTGGTCAAAATGCATTCAAGGGGCTTGCTGGTACAGGTTTCTCAACCTCCTCTTTCTCTTTTGGCTCGGGTTCAACTGAGGGTTCCGCACCCATTTCAGCCTTCTCTAATGCTGGATCTGTTTTCGGTTCCAAACCTGATTCCTCCTTGAAGGAGGTACCAATCGAGACAGGAGAGGAGAATGAGAAGACGGTATTCACAGCTGATGCAGTGTTATTCGAGTACCTTCAAGGAGGCTGGAAGGAAAGAGGAAAGGGGGAAGTGAAATTAAATCTACCAGTTTCTGACAAAGGTAAAAAAGCTAGGTTGGTTATGCGTACAAAGGGCAATTATAGGCTTGTTTTAAATGCAAGTCTATATCCTGACATGGCGCTGAAGGATATGGATAAGAAAGGGGTTACTTTTGCATGTTTGAATAGTGCGGGTGAAGGGGAGGCGGCGGGGTCAGGGTTTTCGACTTTTGCCCTAAAATTTAGGGAAGGTGATATCAGGGATGACTTCAGCGGAGTTGTATCTGCACACAAGGGTGAGAAGAAAGAGGAGGCAGATGCTGTGTTGAAGAATCCTGAGAATTCTCCAAAAGAATCTAACGAGTAGATATATTTTCAAAGTTGCTTTTGAGAACCTACCTTTCAGATAAATTTGTACCTGGGTCTTATTAATCATATGGTTTGGAATATATATTTGTTGAACATGGTCAAGAGTATGTTCCTGAGGTCCTTTTTATGATATATCTTGAAAAGAAAAAGGTGAGATGGATTTTGAGTTGTTTTATTTCTCAGAGGGAAACCTTTTTCGCATTTATTTCTGTAATAGACATTTTGAACTAATTAGTCAGTGCAATACTCAAATGTTTGTCCTATTTGTGTAATATAAGTACATATTTTTCATCACAAAAGTTCGATAATAATCAGAGAACTAGAAATTATTATGCATCACAAATGCAATTTCCGCGTTTGAGGTTACTCATCTTTGACCTTTATCCGTTGAACTCTGATTTAATCAAAGAACCCACAGGTGACCTATAATTGTTGAACTCTGATTTAATCTAGTAGTTTTGTTTCAAAGGCAAATTTAAAAACATAGCTTCTTAACTTAATAATGTTTTGTACTTAATTATTCAAGTGATAAACTTCACAGATTTAACTAATAATCTTTTGTAAAAAAAAATTTGGAACCAAGGCCATGTAATAGTACAAGGCATATCGAATTTGACACTTCAAAAGTTAGTCGAGTATTCATCAAATAACGTCCCAATATTCAAATTACACCATACTTTGATCTTCTGCCTATCTTAAAAATAACAAACTTTTGTTTATGGTTAAAACTTAAAACTCACATTCGAACGTCACTTAAATTTCATTAACTTAGCAAAAAAGCTCAAAAGTTTTCCAAAATTCAGCATTATTAACCAGCAAATGTGAAGAAAATTTGTTCAGTGTATGACTATTAACTCATTTAACCTGAACCAAGCCAATCAAATAATAAACTGGAGTATCAACTACTGAATCCAGTCTCATTTCATATAAATAAAACAAATATATGGACGCGAAATCACCCAGTCATCAAATACAACAAAATAACACCCCAAACACATTTATTTTTAAGAATTTGAAGGAACCATACGTACCAACTCAGAAACCAATATACATGAAACCTCCTTTAACCAAGATTACATGTTTAGACCAGTTCCATTCCAACACTAGTAGAACAAACAGCACAAGCTTGAACCACAGATTGTAACTGTTTTATAGAACTGGTCTACGACAAATTTAAGTGAGGTCTTCGTCTAGGTCATCCTTTTCTTGTATAGTCTTCTTGGCTTTAAGGAGAAGTGTGGTTTTCCAAGGATCCTGCCATTCGTAGAAATTGCGAGATAAAAGAAACCATATAAAATTTTAGGCATAAAATGTCTATCGATCATCGACAGACATTTATAAAGAATACCATACCCTATCAGCATAGTCTGTAATGCTATTAAGAAACAGTTCTAATAAAAAGAAACAAATTCACACAAAAAGCTAATAACAAAGAAGAAAAGATAAAACCAACCAGCCGAGTCATGCTATCAAACTCCCTGATAGCTTCTGTGAACTTGGCAACATCACCTTCATCCATCGAAGAGGCCAGATCCTGCCACATCAATTTTGCCAAAAACCAATTTGTAGGTTCCATTTAAAATTTGTAATTGGCAAGAGGCTTGGAAAAACATTGCTTTAAAAATATATATATATATATCAAAGAGGCAACAATTTTAGTGTTGGGATTTGAATAACCTCAAGTTTTGCACAATGGAATTGAAGGCATCCAGATAAAGCAGGTATCAAGAACTGTGTAGAAGTAAATATAAGGCAAAACGAGAGTAAATAAAAACACTTACAGTCAACAGTCTGTATTCACGAGTTCCTGAAAAGGTTGGGTCCAGATCCTGAAAATAAATAAACAACAGACATGTTAGAGTAATAACATACCAACTAACTACTACTTTTAGATACATTAAAAAAACCAAAAAAGTAGATAATCACACCTAAATTTAATCCAAGCATTTACAATATACTAAATTTTGCAATTACACAAAACTAAAGAACTTTCAAGTGAACACGATAGAAAATAAGAACTAAACAAACCAAAATAATAATGACTTCTAGTAGTCGTATCAATGGTAAAACCATGAATAACTAACAATAAAGTATGCTACCAGGAACCCCAAATGACCAACCAAGGCATCCCAATTAAGTACAGATCAAATTGTTCTGTTAGACTTAATCTGACCAATTTTGCTTCAATTGACCCTCAGTTGCACAATCCTACATGGCCTAACCTTCAATTTAACCCGTTCTCGCACCGACAGGTGACAGAATAGCCAAATATTAAACATGCAAAAAGAAATGTACATATAAAATAAACAAAAAGCCCCAATCATGTCCAACAGTCACAAGAACCATACTAGCTGATGCATACGGGCACGGGACTCTTATGCACAAAAATCTTAGAAACAATTAGAATAAACAATAGTAATAAAAATGAAAAACATGTAGAATAATAAAGAATAAAGAGAGACCTGATAACGCTCCAAGGCATTTGAGACAGCTACCGGATCGCCTCGGCACAGCTGGCAGATACCTGCATTGAGAAGTGTGCCCTTTGCACTGTACTTTAGAAGGTTGTTGTTCACTTGTTGCCTAGCTATATCTTCTAATATCTTTGTCGCCTTTGCAAAGCTGCCCAAAATTTAAGACAGAATTGAAACGGTAAGCACAAAGAAACTGGCAACTTGTAGTCTTAAACCATCAGATATTAATAGGTTTAATCATTTTTAAAAGCATAACCACTTAAATTTAATCTTTCTCCAACATATTTCCTGAAATCCCTCCTTTCCACACATCAAACAACTTTAACAGCCTAGAGTCTCTCATTCTCTCTGTTTTTTTTTTTTGTGAAAAATTGGCTGCAGCGAGTCTCTCTTTTTGAAAACCTTGGCGGCAGCTGCCAAGTAACGAATTTTATTCCAACAAAAAAACACAGTACATCGTTCCATCAACCACATCTGAACCTAACATATACAGCATGATCTCTCAACAACACAATAGAGGCTGATCAAGTCTCTCTCTCTCCCTGTTTTCCTCCCTTCAGTTTTCAGGAACACTCAAATAAAACTAAATGATCCTAAAAAAAAAAGTTGAAGGGAACTAGCTCAAAAGTCATATTCAAGTCTCAAACAAAAGTTTATTTAAGAAAAATAAAAAAATCAAGTGTTAAGTATGCCAAAAAAAGAAATCATACTCTTCCAACTGAGCTGCAATTTGAGCAACCCTCTGTTTACACTGGCTCGCGCTAGTTGTCCCTTCTTCGCTCATGAAAAGGTCGACCGCTTTATCAAAAAAGTCCATTGCTTTCTCTAAATCTTGCTCTTGTTCATACATGTCCCCAAGATCCTAAATCAATTAAAAAGTCAGCAAAATTAAGATAGATTTAAAAGAGATAATGGGACAGTACCTCAGATTCAGTGCTTACATTTTTCGCAACAAATAATTTTACAGGTTGTCTTCCATATTTTTTGTTCGTATGACAACCCAAATGGTAATATAAAACATTTTCTATATTCTCTCATATGTATCTTTGCTCTTTTTAAGAGTTCCCAGAAGATGCTTTGGCAGATGAAACTAAATTTGCCTAGAGTAAACATTTAATTAAGCTTTTCTCACATTATACGAGCATTGATTCAAAATGGAAGGGGAAAAAAGTTAAGATATGCAAAGCCATAAGTAGGATTTCGAGAATTAAATTATCTTATGTGAACATGCAGCACTTTCTTCCAAAGTATCACAAGTACAATTGAACTATTTTGCAATTTACAAAAACTATTTCACTTTTGGTGCATACAAAATCAGAGATCTCTTACATTAGCACCTAACACCCAATTATTTTCAAATATTTGCAAGTAGTAATTGATTGTCACACTAATTTGGTGGAAAAAGGTTTATTACATGAAGTGCTGACAGTTCTGCCTCTACAATAGCTCTTGTTATCTTTCTGTACAAACTATAACAATTTGGGTTATAAGTTGGCACTTGGGTTACTACAATGAGAACGGAGTAGGTCCGATGCCCATCGGACCTACTTTAGGTTCAACAAGCTTATGACCGTCCGATCTAATTCAAGATTTGTGCGCACGCAAATTGAAACAGTCACGCACGAATTTTAAAGTGTTCAGCACGAATCTAAAGCAAATCGACGGTAGAGTAGGTCCGATGCCCATCGGACCTACTCTCAAATCTACTACAATAAGTAGCTCTTGTTATCTTTCATAACCAACTTGGTTGTGCACTTGTGCAAAATGACAAAGCTAGGGATTGCATGTCTGTATCATTACTTCAATATAACCTAAAATGTGATTCTGTGTTAGTTGCATATGTCGAAAACTCGTAGTTTTGCTTGTGTTGATTGCATATTGAGAACCATTTGTCATTTACAAGAAGGGTAAGTAAGCAGAAGTAGCTTGAAAATCCCCTCCTGTTTCGATACTAAAATTTCTTTACTTAATTATATATGTATTTTATCTTTTGGCTAATTTTTTTGTTAGTCCAGGCTAGAATGATGGTAGAACTAACAGCAGACAGCAAACATTTCCACTTTATCTTTTCAGAAGTTCCGTTTTAAATTTTGAAGAGCAATAATTGCTGCTGAAAGGTACTTGGGAGACATATAAGTACCTTGCAATATCTTGCAGCCATGTTCAATCGACCCAATTCCATGTAAATATTAACTGCATGGTTTAGTGCTTGTGCAGCATCTGGATAAAAACAAAACAGAATATTATAATTTTATTTAGGTTGGGAATTCAATCTTAAGTTTATTTTTTAAAGCTGTTGTATGGTTGTATGGTTATGGAACAAGACCAATATATATATCTTCAGTCCCGGATGAGAAACAAAACAAGAAAGGCAAAATAATCAAATTTAATTTGGTTACATGCCCAACCATTATGAACTAGTGTCAATTACAAGATCAAAATCTTAAATTAAATCCAGTACAACAATTAGTTGCTCTTGATACAAGGAGGTAGCATACTTACTAAATGAAGTTGTATGTTCATGTAATAAAATTAAGAACACTCCTTAAGCTAGGTTACATCAAAGAAATACCTTGAGTAGAGAATTTCTTATAGCTATTAGCTGCTTCAACATAAGCCGTGGCAGCCTCATGCTTGCTGTCAGACTGTCAACAGATTGAAAGGAAAATAGAATGCTGAGATGCATACATAACAATGGTAACATCAGTATTAACTTCCAAAAAATCTCTTCGTTTGTAAACACTTGGAAAGGTGGTACTGGTCAGAATTAAACCAAACTCACTTTTCTCGGTACTCCAAACTCAGGACCAGTACCTACCACTTCCAATGTGAATCAGCCGATATGGCCAATCCCACATTTGCAAATATACCAGTTTCATCCTAATTTTGCTACTGAGAAGGTATTAATGAAGTTATACAAGCAATATTCAATTTGAAAATTTGTGCAGGTCTATGGGAAACAATCTGTAAATCAGAAAAGAAACAGAAAACACTATTACCTTCAAATGACAATCAGCAACCCTAAGGTATGCAGTTGCAGCCCGGCTCCCTGTGAAGCAAGTTAATATTCTTTGATTACATAACAATACTGTAAATATCACAAAATTTACTCGAAATGAAACTGACATGTTTGTCCAGAATCATCGCTTTCAAGACTTGTTAATTCAAACAATGGGAATTTGACTGAAATTTCTCACTTTGAGACATAATATAACAGACAAGCTTCCTTTGTGAATTTATGCACTCAATATATTTAATTGCTGCTCAGACCCATCTTTTCACCACTAAATCTAATTTACGTCCAAGGCTCCAAGAAGGCCCTGATTATTCATCCGATCCTACGAAAATCTAATAAAAAAGGCCAAATTACAGTAAATGCGCACCATGCCTCTCTAGTCTCGTCCGAGCAACCTATTCTGACTTGATTTACTACAGCAAGGGAAATTTTTGCCTTAATAAAATTCACTGGCACTTCAGTAAAAAAAAATACACAGGAACAATGTTTAATGAAGGTTAGACCTAATCACTCGGCGAAATCGAAATCCAAATGAAAGAGATCTTACAGTTCTTGGCAAGCTTGAACTGATTGGCAGCTTTATCGAATAAATCAGCCGCATCGTCGTACTTAGACCCGAACAGACCCCAACCAGTTAGCTTTTTCTCCGCCTTTTTCTCCAATTCATCTCCTTTCGCCGCGTAATCGGCCATTGCTTCGAGCTTTCTGCACCGACTTCAACCCTGCCTATGGAGAAATTGTCTGAAAGTTCGATGCCGAAAGGTCCAGAGAAGAAAATGGGGTGAAAGGGTTGAAGTTGGACAAATGAAATACGCTGTATGAATAAAGGAAAAGTTTGCACCGGGTGCAGGCGTTTGGAAAGCTGGGGAATATCCTTCGACGGGGACCCGGAATCCCCTAAAGTAACTCAAATTTCGAGTTTGGATACAGACCGTCGATTTCTCTGGCACGAATATTAAAAGACACGTGCATTCCACTCGACCGGTTTGGGCGGGATTCTGATTGGACGGTCCGTGTCCAAACTCAAAATTTGAGTTACTTCATGGTATCATGTCTTGGACCAAAAATATAACCTGGACCGTTTATTTTGCATCAAGATTGGTGCCTTATACCAGTCGAGCGACCGATGTGCTCTCCTCTTTTCTCAAAATTTTCAGCATCGTGGTTTGCATAGCCAAATGTGAAATGAGTTATTTGATTCTAGATAATACTATAATAGAGCACCCATCATGCGACGTATCACGTAGATGCAATAAATCGTGCCAAAAGCAGCAACCCGCACATGGTGGGGCCCGCCAATAACTGGAGGACTGGATGGTTCTGCGACCGTCGATTTAGCAAACTGGACAAATGAAACTATGAAAAGTGATGAAGACGGTCTGATAACCACCGCCACCGGCCACTTTCTTTTTCAAGATAAACTATCGCTCTTCGTCTGCAGTATTCTATGTAGCACGCGTTTCTGAATAAACAGAGAGGACAAACATTACCTGCGCGTGACTGCGGCAAATATCGACTTGCTGGTCAAAGTACATCGCTCTGCCCAAGGTCAATACTTTCCTTTCTTTTCTTTTTTTTTGACATAAGCCCGGCGCACACACTCTCTAATTCAATACTCTCTTGATCAGTACAAAATCCGAATTGTTCAGCGCGATTTTTAAAATAACATATTTTGCATTTGGATTTGGTTGCTCCTAGTGTTAACTCAAAAATAGTACTATTTTTTTAATTAATTCACATTTCGATTAAGAGTTACTGACTAGTCTCTGTTTTTTTTTTTAAATTAGCTCACTATTCTGTTAATCTAACAAAAATTTGAATTAGCTATTATTCTCAGTTTGAAGTTAGCTCACTATTATGTTCAGTAAGCTTCTTATTCCCTTCATTTCTCTAATTGACATTGACTTTGATGATTTTTGTCCAATTTTGTCAATAATTTCTCATTATAAATTACAATAGAGTCGCTGCTCTTTCCAAGTACATCTGGAGTCTAATCAAAGCAGTCACAGTTATATATTCACAAATTACAAGGTTACATTTGTAAAGTTTGTTATGTCATTGATCTTATTTGATCGGGTTGATTCTTTCCTATATGTAATACACGCATTAAGAAATTTGTCCATTTGATTGCTTCATAACTCTTGTCTAAAATGTCCATTTAATGCACTGTACCAGGTTTGATGCCCCTGTACCAATTTTTCGAAATGCACTGTACCAGGTTTGATACATGTACTAAGTTTCATATATTTTGAGATACTGCTACATACTGTTAATTAAGAACTCGTGCCTTGAGTTAAGTCCTGATGACGAAAATTTGTTCTACAATTTTGGAACTAAACCAAGGGTATGTTTCCCATTCTAGCATCCATGGCTCAAGAAGTTTTTGTCGCCCCGGTCTTCACAATAGCTTATGAATCGTGTTTTAGTGCAGCCAATAGAGTTCTAACTGACAGATAAATGAGATTGGGACCAGATGCATTTAAGGCCCTTATACTACAAGGGAGGCTTCAGGACAAGTCGTGGATGCACATGCCACCAGAACCGAGAGAATTGACAGGCACTTCTAGTTTTGGTCCCAGTCAGCTTTAGGAAGCTGAGGTTGTCAGTCAACCCAACAAAGAACAAGAACAATACGGATACAATCCGTATATGTACAATTACGAAGAATATGGGTACAATATGTACAATCAAAGTTGGAATTATTAACTTAGAACTTTTTAGAATATTATTCTATGTACCCTATGCTCAGAAGGCTGAAGCAGGGGCATCGCATGCAGTTGCTGGTAAGCTTAGGAAGTACTGGTTTTCTAGTTAGTTTCAGTTTTTTCTATTTTCTAGTTAATTTTCAGCTTTTTTTTATGTGATGATGCCAAATCATATAGCGTAAATCACTATCTTTTTATTCGTAAAATGACCAAAAGCGAATGCGAAGTAGCCATTTTTTGGATTTATTTACCGCAAACATATTTTTGAGTCATTTTAGCAGGTTTTGGAGAAAGTTACGTATTTAGGTCCAAAACAAAGCAAAAATGTCATATTTCGGCGATTATCAAATAGCCACCAAAATGGGACATCACATGAAGCATGCAATACCTCACATGAAGTGCACACATGCGAAATAACAAGAAAATCCTCTAAGTCAGAAGACCCTGTGGCCTCCTCCATGTCGTACGCGGCATCATAGTGATAATATACGCGATTAATTCGCGAATAATTCGCATTTTATTCGTTTTTTTGACGTTTTCCAAACCGAACTCCAAATAAAATGCAAAAAAACATATAATACGTTTTATTCGCAAATAAAACGCGAATCACGAATTATTTGCGATAAAAAAGGCAAAAAAAATGCAAATTTTTTTTTGGGATTTTTTTTGCTTCCTTATTGTACCGAATCGTTCCCGAATTATACCCGAATCATGAATTTTTGACCCTGCCGAACCAAACCCGAACGATTCATTTGTCACTATGCGCGGCATAGCCCAGAGGCCGCACTAGTTAGCAGGCCGGGCCTTTTAGAAGATCCGCTTTTCTGATGGGCCACGCTATTTTTAGACAATTCCTGATAAATCATGGATGGACTTCACGTCTCCTATGATCTCCACTACCTCCACTAGTGCTTAGGAAGACTATAAATACCCCTATTGTAATAAGATTTAGTGTGTGTGTTCAATTGTGTTAAGTCCATAATTGTAGCTATCAATCCTCATTGTTAGGTTAGGTTAGAGAGTCACCTAAGGAGAGAAGGGCAGCCATCAAAAGTCAAGGGAAAGAAAAGTCATCTTAGGAGACATAGGTTATTCTATCTTCAATTAGGTTGTAATTTATGTTCTCTTTATTTATTTATTTTATTGCCATGGCCATGAGAAGCTAAACTTATCATCTCTAGGGTGAGGGTTGTACTTGAATTATATATGTTTTGTTTTGCGTTATAATTTGAATTTCTTTTGCACTTTAATCTTTTTATAATATTCTTGCATACATATTTCTGTCTACTATATGTCAATAATATCCACACGCCTTCGGTAAGCAATTCAGAGAATTCGTGTGAAGAATACCCGTAAGTAGTGGTGAGATTGGGACTAACGAGACTTGGTAGCGGTTCAAAGACTAGGATTATAACCCAGTGGGCTCCCTTGGTATAATAGTATAAATCGCAACATAGACTAAGTTTGATTCCTATACGGACATATTAGACTTAGTTGGAACAACATTAGAAAACACTTAGTTTAGGTGGGCCTTTGGGATATTTCAACTACGGGGTAGTATAGGGAAAGAATATATTTTCGTATCTAAAACACTTTAGTCTTGGTAGCCCAAAAGCCGATCAAAAGATCAGAAAACCTTTCAAATCACATAAACAAACACTCAGTTCACCGTGCAGACAGTGACAGTGTCGTACGCGGGGTACTTGAGGGTAGTCTATACCGCATGCGGTATAGATAAACGTTAAAACTTATATTTTGCATGATTAAAAATGATAAGAAACGTGAACCCTAGAAGCTCTCTATTATTTTTTAACATTATTTAGCTATAATACCTTAATTGCATTTGTCATCACCAACCTTTTTATAAAAATCCCATAACCTAGGCTAGTACAAATTGCTTAAAACACCCCAATTATACTACACGGTAGGATCATGCGCTTGTGATCTGAACGTAAGTTGAAATTATAGTTTATAAATATTTAAAAGTAGTAGTTCATTTTGAACTCATCAGTATACGTAGAGTATCCATGTTTCATTTTTAATGTAAGTTCAGTGATACTGGTACTCATATAGTACTGGTTTTTATTTTCTCTAGTTTAGTTCAATGAATATTTAAAGTAATGTAAGATGCCTACAATCTTTCCTAAAAAAAAACCTTGCAACATTATTTACTTATTTTAGAATTTTTCATATTTTTTGATTTTTTTTTTTCTGAATTTTCAACAATTTAAATTAAAATATAAAAGAAAAGTTTGACGTGTGACCACACGTGACGTGACCGTCCGCCACTATTTTGATCACGTCATGTGACAAAAAAAATTATCAATCGAAAATAAATAAATAAAATATCGCGAAACGGGATGGTTTTGGCGGAAATTCGATATGTAGGTAAAACGGGTTAGTTTATCCCGTCCCACTAATTCAAATTCTAAACCCAAACTAATTAACTAAGCAGATATGGGACGTTAATATCCATTCCGTTCGGCCCAAAAAAAAAAAAACCTGAGACGGTAAGCTCCATCCTGTCCGGCCCAAAAAAAAAAACCGAGCGACTGTCTGTTGCTTTGCTTCGCTCTCAAAATACCTAACTAAAAAAGAGGAGAAATAACAAAGCCTGGTCGGGGAAACCAAGGAACGCGTATCCTCTGCATTAACTCAAAAGATAATCTTTTGAGTTAATGAATCTCAACCATCTGATTTTAAACGGAGCCAATCCGGCTCCTGCCTATAACATAGAGAGCCTTTCAATATTGGTGTAGATCTAATTCGCACGGATCTTAAAACAAATCAGACGATTGAGATTCATTAACTCAAAAGATCCATTTTGAGTTAATGCAGAGGATACGAATTCGGAAACCAAGAGGCTCCTTTACTGCTTCTCATATATTTTCATTTAGTGGTTTGAAAAGGGGCCGGGTCGGGTCGGTCCGGTCCAAACCCGCCCGGTCCCCGGGTTGACTCGGGCACGGGTTAGCCCGGGTCAACGGGTTGAGTCGGGTAGGGGGGGCGGGTTGGGGTCTGACTCGGCCGAACCTAACCCGGTCTAAACCCGGCGGGTTAGGACGGGGCGGGTTAGGTCGGGTCAGGGGTCGGTCCGGTCCGGGTAGGGCCGGTCCGGTTTGGTTTTTTTTTTTTTTTTTTTTTCCGTTTCTGTTTTTTTTTGTTTTCTGTTTCCAGAGAGGCAGAGAGGGGCAGAGGGCAGCGGCAGAGAGGAAATTTTTTTTTTTTGCATTTTTTTTTCTTTTTATTTTATTTTAACTCAATATATTTTTGTTATAACTTTTAACAAAATCAAATTAAGTTAAAACCGAATTTTGTTAAAACCAAATTATTCTAAAACCGAGATATACCGAATTAGTTTAAAACCGAATTATTTTTTATCTTTAAAATCGAATTATTTTAAAACAATAGATTTAAAAACAAAAGTTACCCTCCTCCTTTATTCCGGGCTTGGGACCGGCTATGTAAAATAACATAGGCGGAGTTCTAACTTTTTTTTTGTTAGTAATTATTCTTTAAAATAAAACAATTGAAATATTTAGAAATTATAATTTAAAAAAATGTAAATAAAAATTAAAAGAGGATAGAATTTTATACCGACACTACCTATCTAGTAGTTGTTGTGCATATACCATAGGTCGCTCTCTTGCTCACCGTCCGAATCTTCGTTAGGCTCAGGTCCCTCGGTACCGCTTTCTTGAGTGTCGACACCGGATGATGACGCTTCCAATCTCATGCCATGTTGCGTGCGATTTTCAGCATCAATCCAGTCTTTCAAGCACACAAGCCTCTCGAAAACATGTGCACCCAGCTTACTTCGTTTATCGGTAAGGATCCTGTTCGCCGAGCTAAAACAGGATTCAGAAGGGACGGTTGACACGGGCACGGCAAATATGTCGCGGGCCATCATCGCCAGTGTTGGATAGGCAGTTGCATTCCTCCTCCACCAATGCATGACGTCAACTCCTTCACTTTCGGTGGTCCCCAATAAGTAGCTCATTAACTCGTTCGTGTTACCTTGGGATCCCGTCGGGTCGTCATCATCCTGAAAATCGCCTAACAATCCAGTACTGCTGTGTGTGGATAGACTATTAAAACAATAGAAAAAATTAGTGGACAAATAATGTAGATATTATAAATAATAAATATTAAAAACATATGTATATTTATATTCGTACCTCACGCCACCGGTCGAAGGCGGTTGGTCGGTATTTCTTCTTTCGTAATATATGGCAAACATGTCGTCCAATGCCTTTTGTACGCGGGGATCCTCGTCCCTCCAATTTAATTTTAGATTTTTCTTGTAGGCTACGAGTATTTTTACCGTGAACTTCTTCTTGTATGCCGGATGGAGGCAGTTTGCGAGAACGGTCAAGAGGGGTACCTCTTCCCAATATTTAAGAAATTTTACCTTCATGGCTGCTACGATCGGATGGAGAGGGGAATCCTCACTATCCCTATCCTCCATATCACGGTACACCTTGAAAATATAGTAGAGATGGTGCAGCAACTCATGTGCCGTCGGTGTGTACGAGCAAGATAATTTCACGGTTGCGGTGAAAAAGGTTCCAAGGAATTGTGCAAGCATTATTATTAGCTGCCATTCGAGGTCGGTGAGATCCAAAGCTTGTCCTTCGTTCGTCGATCTCAACATCTCCCCTATAGCCGCCTTGTAAGGAATGCATCGGTGCAGCATCCTGTAGGTGGAATTCCAACGGGTGTCTATATCCCAAGGTACCCTCATTTTGCCCAAACCTATTCTTTCGCACAAAGCTGCGAAATTTTGTTTTCTTTCTTGGTTTGAATAAATATGGGCAAGACCTCCCTTGAATTTAATTATCAAGTCATTTACGGCTTCTACCTTAAGACCATCTTTTACGGTAAGGTTTAGTATATGGCAAGCACACTTTTGGTGAAACAGTGCACCATTCATGATTGGGTTTAGGGACCGGATGAAATGACTGATGGACGCTACATTGTTGCTAGCATTATCGAACGAGATAGAAAAAACCTTGTTCCGTAAATCCCTTTTGAGATTATATTCTTGTAAAACCTCAATAATTGAATGGTAAATAACTTGTGCAGTGTGCGGGGACTCTAACACCCGAAAACTTAAAACCCGTTTTTGTAAAACCCAATTCTCATCGATCCAATGACCGGTAATACAAGAGTACCCTAGGCCGTGTTTACCGGCAGTCCATATATCGGAGGTAATGGAGACACTATAATTGGCATATCCAAATGTAGCTAGTAGCTCGTTTTTCTTTTGGATAAACTGGTTTTTCATTTCACGTACCATTTTTCTATGATGGATTTTCTTATACAATGGTTGAGCTAACCCCCGAATGCAGAGCCGGGCAAAACTACTACAATTACCCATACTAATTGGTTGTTCCTTGTGGGCAATATATCGGGCAAATTCTTCAAGCATTAATTTTTCATCATATCGTTGGTGGGTTCTACTACCATCCGGGTTCATAAGGGTTTGGACTAACCGCGGGTCCGCATTTTCTTGCGGTTGCTCACCCTTTTTCGCATGACCATCGGCATGTTTCTTAAAAGTGGACATACCATTTGCAAGTTTATACTCGTAAATAACCTTGCAACCGCGTACCTTACATTTTAGAGTACGGACAACTCCACTCGCATTCAATGTCCTCTCGTAATACCGCCACCAATCCGCCTTGTATTCGGGTGTCTTGGTTTTCCTCTTCTTCGGTGGTTCGATGGGAATGGGAGCAACAACTTCGGCTTGGGTTGCGGGGACAACTTCAATTTCCGGGACACTTGTCGAGGGACCGCTTCCTATAGGGGCGGTGTATTGAGTCGATCCTGTAGAAGCCGTACCTGCTCCATATGAAGGGTTAGAATAATAGTAATTAGGTGGTGCCATTTGGGATGGATTTTGTGGATAATAGTTAGGATATTGTTGTGGATAAATAGGTGGTGGCACTTGGGAGGGATTTTGTGGATACGGCGGTTGCACTTGCGAGGGATTTTGTGGAATATATTGTGGTTCTTGTTGTTGAATCATACTTTCTATTGCGTCCATATTTTGATGTTGACCATCGGGCGTAGGGTCGAAAAGATCGGCGGAAGCTCTATGCATCCAAGATTCGTCCGCCATTTGTTCTACATATTAAAATTAAATCCATTCAAAATAAATCCGAAATTATCTAACCTATTTAAATGTAAATATAAATTCAATATAAATTAGATTAAATGTAAATTAATTCTAAATTACGTCTAAAATAAATCTAAATTAAATCTAACATAAATCTAAATTAAATATAAATTAAAGTTCTCATTGGCCTCTAAATTCAAATTAAATCTAAATTAAATCGAAATTAAATATAAATTAAATCTAAATTCAAATTGGCCTCTAAGTATCTAAATTCAAATTGGCCGAACTTCACAAGAAAAAAAAAAAAAAAAATTTCTTGGCCGAATGAAATTGGCCTCTGCCTCTGGCCTCTGGCTCTGCCTATGTCATTGACCGAAATTCAAAAGAAAAAGAAACAGAAAAAGAAAAAGAAAAAGAAAAAAATAAAAAATTTTAAAAAAATAAAGTTTAATTAAAATTTAAAAAATAAAGTCTAATTCAAATTTTAAAAAAATGTCTAATTCAAATTTAAAAATTTAAAAAAATAACTCTAATTCAAATTTAAAAGAAATAAAGTTTAATTGAAATTCAAATTTAAAAAGAAAAAGAAAAAGAAAAAAATAAAGTTTAATTCAAATTTTAAAAAAATGTCTAATTTAAATTTTAAAATTTAAAAAAATAACTCTAATTCAAATTTAAAAGAAATAAAGTTTAATTGAAATTCAAATTTAAAAAGAAAAAGAAAAAGAAAAAGAAAAAAATAAAAAATTTTAAAAAAATAAAGTTTAATTCAAATTTTAAAAAAATGTCTAATTCAAATTTTAAAAAAATGTCTAATTCAAATTTTATAAATTTAAAAAAAATAACTCTAATTCAAATTTAAAAAATATATTTAAGAAAAAATAAGTCTAATTCAACTTATAACTCTAACAAAATAAAATATAAATTATTTAAATGTAACCTATTAAAAATAAAGATAACATATATAGAAATAAATCTAACTATCCAACAAATTCAAAAATAAGAAATAACTAAAAAATCTAACCTATTTAAGATAAATTCGAATTTTAAAAAATAAAATCTACTCTATTTCAAAATAAATCCGAATTTCATAATAAAATATAATAATCTAACAAATCCAATAATCTAACATATCCAATAATCTAATATATTCAAAAATGAAATCCAATAATCTAACATATTCAAAAATCTAACAAATATAACATTTATTTGAACAAACAAATAAATGTAGCTTATTTATCTAAAAAATTTAAAAATAAATCCGAATTTAACAAAGAAAAACTAACAATATTAAAAATTACTAACAATATCTAACAATTACTAAAAATTACTAACAACTACTAAAAAATACTAACAATTATTAACAAATAACAATTACTCACAATTACTACAAATTTCTAAACATTACTAACAATTACTAAAAATTATCTAACAATTCCTAACAATTACTAAATTAACCTATTTAAACTAATTCTAATTATTTAACAATTACTAAAAAAAAATCTAACCTTTTAATCTCGCGGAAAAATCTTGCGGGAAGTAGAATGAAAAAAATCCTTCGTAATTCCTCTACTTTCGTCTTTCGTATTCCTTTGCGTATTTGTAGAATGAAATAAATTGCAACTCTTTTTTTTTAAACAATAAAAATAAAATTTGAGAATAATAAAAATATTGAGAGTGTGAGAAATTGAGAATATGAGATTGAGAGAATGAGAGATTGAGGATTGAGAATAATGAGTATGAGATGTGAAAATTTATGAAGAATGGGGGTATATTTAAGGGTGTTTTTAGGGGGGGGGGGGAAACTGCCGTTAGAATCAAAAAAATTTGAATTTTTTCGGTTTTTGGGCGGGTTGGCTCGGTCCGGGACGGGTCCCGCCGGGTTTGACCCGGGTTTGGGCGGGTTTGACCCGGTTTTGGGCGGGTTTGGGCGGGTTTGGTCGGGTTTGACCCGGTTTTGGGCGGGTTTGGTCGGGTTTGACCCGGTTTTGGGCGGGTTTGGTCGGGTTTGACCCGGTTTTGGGCGGGTTTGGGCGGGTTAAAGGGGGTTTAATCGGGTTTTGGGTCGGGTTAGGTCGGTTCGGATCGGGTTTAGTCCGGTCCGGGTCGGGTTCGGGGTCACGGGTTGAAACGGGAGGGGGGGGTCGGGTTTCGCCCAGAAAACCGGATCCGACCCGTTTTAGACCCGACCCATCACTCTAGGACGGTTCGGGTCGGGTTCTTGGTCGGATCCGGGTCGGTCCGGATCCGGGTCCCGGGTTTGCGCGGGTCGGGTTGGACCGCCCGGATAAAATCAATACACTATTTTCATTATTCAAATCAAACACAAGGCCCCAATAAAATAATTAATTAATCAAATCAAACCCAAGGCTTCTTGGACGGGACAATCTATACCGTCCCTAATTTTTTTTCGGTCGGACGGGAACGAGTATACCGTCCCTGTTCGGTTAATTTGATTAGCGGTGGTTAGGGCAAACGGGGATGGGTTAGTGGGACGGGATAAACCAACCCGTTCTAACTACATTTCGAAATTCCGCCAAAATGATACCCTTTAGTCCTTGAATAATTATTTTAGTACCCGCAGTTGAGTACCCGCATCGTACCCGCAGTTGATTCCTTCCCAATTAACTTCCATAACGGTAAGCGGTCCCCACAACTACTGATTAACTAATTTCCATACCTTCCAGTTTGAATTTCAAATTTTCCTTTCTCTCCGTTTCTTCCTTTTTCGAAGCTTCCGCGATTTTGAGGCGATTTTAGATCGATTTCGAGGCGATTTGGAAGCGATTTGGAGACGATCGTCTAGCGATTTCGAAACTGGAAGCGGGGATTTTTAAAAAAAAAGTACGAGTACGGTTTTAAGGAAAATTCATATATCACATTTGTAGTTCATTGTATAGATATAAATACTTGTCTTGTATAGGTATAAATACTTCACAATGTTACTATTAATACTTGTAAATAAAATTACAGTTTTAGAACGGTTGTGTGGTCCCCTAATTAATGCGGGTACGACGCGAGGATTTTTCATATATGTAGTTCATTGTATAGATATAAATACTTGTCTTGTATAGATATAAATACTTCACAATGTTACTATTAATACTTGTAAAACAAAATTACAGTTTTGGAACGGTTGTGTGGTCCCCTAATGCGGGTACGACGCGAGGATTTTTCAAAAAAGGTGCGGGTACGGTTATTTAAGGAAAATTCATATATCATATACGTAGTTCATTGTATAGATATAAATACTTGTCTTGTATAGATATAAATACTTCACAATGTTACTATTAATACTTGTAAAACAAAATTACAGTTTTGGAACGGTTGTGTGGTCCCCTAATGCGGGTACGACGCGAGAATTTTTCAAAAAAGGTGCGGGTACGGTTATTTAAGGAAAATTCATATATCATATATGTAGTTCATTGTATATATATATATATATTTGTCTTGTATAGGTATAAATACTTCACAATGTTACTATTAATACTTGTAAAACAAAATTACAGTTTTGGAACGGTTGCGGTCCCCAAAAACAGTTATGACAGTTTAGGTGCGGGTACAGTGCGGGTACTCAACTGCGGGTACTCATATCAGCTTCCTTAGTCCTTTACCGATATTTTATTTATTTATTTTTGATTGATAAAAGTTTCGGCAAAAAAAATGGTCACCTTACGTCACGTCACGTGACGTCACTTTTCTCGGAATATTTTGTAACGAAAACTCTGCAACCAAAGCATAATGGGTAAGAAGTAAGAACTGCCAGATAATAATAACTCATTTCATCGTTAAACACAGAGAACGGACACCGAACGTCATTACATTACGTGCGCGTGGGTAGGAATGGCAAAAAAACCCAATTGACTCAGTGGCCCGGTCATACCCGCCCAGCCCGCATTTTACCCGGTCGGCCCGCCTCTGTGATGGGTCAGGTAAGACCGGGCCTGGGCTTATACCAAAGCCCACAGGCAGCCCATTGGACCTGTATGTTAAAAATAAACAAGCAGCAGGCCAGCAGCCTGGGTTTTTTATTCGCACCCTCTTTCTCGCTCTGTCATTTTCCCGTCTCTCTCATTTCTCTCTTTCGCCTCTCTGCGTCACTCCGCCAGATCGCCGAGGCCGCCACGACCGCAGCCAGCAGATCACCGCTACCTCAAATTCTCTACCCCTCTCTCTAGATCTAGACGAGAAGGGTCAGAAGCTGAAGGCGAACTTTCCCTCTAGCCTTCCTACTGCGGTTGAACTCCACCAGATCGCTGACTTCGGTACCAACTCTCTCTTGCTCTCTCTCTTCACACAATAAAATGGAGTTATTTTCCCGGTATCCATGTAAAATACGCAATTTGAAGGAATGCAAGCCAAAAAAATGATCATAAATGGATGAGCTTTGCTTGCACGATTGTAATTTTGGAAATCGAGAGGGTAGTGAAACCAAAGACAATGTTGTACAGCAAGAAGTGACATGTAAATGCGATCAAACCTCAACCAGGCTCAGTTAATAAACAACATGCAGCAGTTCTTCAATTAAGCCTCAATTCAGTGTCAAGTTAACAACTTATACTTAAAATTCTCTACTGGATGCTAAATTCGTATTATAACGATGTTGGACAGTTGGAGTGCTGGAAAATATGCTCCTGCTAATCATCCATATTCATGATCTCTAATTCGCATTCATCGAGCTGCATTGATATTATATATTGCTAAAATTGCAGAGAAGAACCAAAATTTTAGCTGTACCTACTAATGTTTGATTTTAGGCATGTACTATTACATGAGTTCTGTTTACCATAACTCTGTGACCTTTCTTACTATTTTTATTGTTTTATACCAGATAAGTTAACAAACTCCTTCATTTCTGGGATGGAGGCTACTTCAGCTGTGGAGATGCAAGTTGTTGAGAAGCAGGGTTTTGATTTGGGATTGTTTATTGGGGACCTCTCTCTCGATGAAGACGCTATCAGGTTCTTGATTATCCAGTTATTAATTTTGTAATAAATTCATACACACTGCTTAATCATTAATATTGAAATCATATATATTATGTGATACCCCTGCAAATGATTAGTATCTCAGACGCTTCTTTGAAACACTAGAAGCTTTGCATACAACCCTATTTCCTATTGTATTTTTATGTAAAGAAAAAAAAGGTAAGAAATGTTGGTAATTTGGGTATCCTTTGAAGTCAATATGGGGCCAGTGTGGTGGGAAACATGCTTTTCAAACGTTTTTGTCTTACTTTGCCTCACTGGGTGAGACCTAGTTCAAAATAGGGGGAAGTAGCTCAGTTGGTTAGAGTGCTGGTCTGTCACACCATAAGTCGTGGGTGAGTATCAATAATCTACCTGTGATGAAGGATGAATTGATTGAGTATATGAAGCAAGACATCTATTTGCTGGGAGGGGTAATGCTAAATAAGTATTATAGCTTGAACTCACAGCTGGAGTGTGATAGCTCTCTCTCTCTCCCCTTCCTCCCTCCCTCCCTCCCTTCCCCCCACTGGGGAATTGCAAACATTATGCATTTTGAAGTGATATACATGAAATCGCCCTTTAATTTATTTGTCTATATATTTTTGTTTGCTTGATGTACGGCTATATTATTCCTGAGCTCTTGGTGCAAATATGATTGATTATTCTGCTGTATATGCAAGTAGTGCAGTTTTCTTGTGTTTTTTGCAAATGATCAAAATGCCTTGGCAATGATAAAAAATGGTACCTGCAGGTGTTGGGTTTTGTTATTTTTCTCCTTTTAAATGTTAATGCCATTGCTTTTTTGCCTTTTGTAGTGATGATGAGTCACTGGATGGGCTACACGAAGAACTTGAGGAATGTAAAAATGATGAAGTAAGATTATATTAATAATAAAATCTTTCTATCAGCTGGGGTGGTAACATTTCTGTTGTACTGTAATCTTCTAATTCTGGGATTTTTTAAATATTTTTGTTGGATCACTTGATACTTATTTGCCAATTGATTCTTGATCGAGAAGAGTACGGTATTAGTCTTGGGCTGGTCAGGTCCAGTGCCACAGAGGCGGTCTGAAAGTGTTCATTGGTTAGTCATGCTGATAACTTGCAATGTTTTTTTTTATTGGTTATGTTTCCCTTTAATTTGCATAGGAAATCACAAATATTCTTGCAAAAGGAACAAAGCTCCGGGAGTACACAAAAGGTGTAGAAAACAATATTCGACAAGTTGAACTGGATTCTATTCAGGTATGCTGGTCCCTCTCCATTGTTTGTTGGGTGGTGTATGGGGAGAGAAACTTCAAATGACTTAAATGAAAAGAGAGAACTATGCAGTGTGTGCTAGTATTTTTCTTTTAACCCAAGAGGAATCTTGCAATGGGCATTGTCCTAAGTTAAGTGCCTCTTTGTGTGCGCAGGATTATATCAAAGAGAGTGAAAACTTGGTGCTGCTGCATGACCAGATTCGTGACTGTGACAATATTTTGTCCCAAATGGAAACTCTTCTCAGTGGATTCCAGGTAATTTGTTGTGATAATACCTGTTTGCCAGCTTTTTAATATAGAGCTTCTGTTTGCTTCTTGCTTGTTTTCTTAGGCTATATGTTGTCTAATTGATTAAGTAAGAATTAGTCAGGGCTAAACATCATTCAGTTGGAGTTTAGACGAGGCAAGATTTGGTTAACCTGAAGCTTAAGTTGGATTGCATAATTGGTTTTTAATCCTGACAAAATTGGGTTAATCTGAAGCTTAATTGAGGATGAATTGCAAAATAAAGCCTCGTTTGTATTAAATTTGATTAAAAGTGATTCTTCTTACAGATTTGCGGTCCAATTACAAGGTGAGTCCTTTTGAGGGCTCATTGTGCTAAATCAAGACATTATACTCGAGGATAATGTATATTATATCTGTCCTGTACCAGCATGATACTGTGCCAAACTTAAGCTCTTTGATGTTATACTCTTTTCTTAACAATTGACTAGGCAGAGATCGGATCAATAAGCTCAGAGATTAAAGTACTCCAGGAAAAATCTTTAGACATGGGTTTAAAGCTGAAGAACCGCAAGGTTTGCTTGTAATTTTGACCTAGATCTTTACTCTTTAATGATTTTAAACATGATTATTAGTCATCAGCTTTTTAGAACCATAGGCCTAGTCTGGATGGTGATAGGAAGATGCAGGTCCGATTCCTGCAAGAGGCATGTAGAAAGAAATGGGTGTCGGGGTTACCGGAGCGCTTTTTTTTTTTTTGAAAAAGAAGAAGTTAGCAACTTCTAAGAAAAGAAAAAAAATGCGCTATCAGCTACTGTACCAACAAGCAATAATACCATATCTGGACCAACATAGATGCAGTAGTTTAACTAGACTACTTTTTGCAAGGTTGCTTCTTAAGGGTCCCATATATTGAGTTCCGCTGAAGTTTCAGTTTGGAGCCTCGGTCGAGTCATATCAAATGTGCACAAAAATATAATAATATTGCTTGTGGTTGTTTCTATATTCTCAAATCATGTTGCTTATTCATTTGTATAACTTTTCTTCTGAAAAAACTTTTGCCCTGAAGCTTCTAATATTATGTGCAACAATTTAAAAGATGAAGAAGATAAAAATGTAGGGCTGGTGAAACCAAATTGATGCTTTTTTTTTTTGATAGCCTGGCAGAAGCTGCCAAGAGTAAGAAACCAAATTGATGATAAAACCTTTAAAAAAAAAACTTACATTTTTTTTGCCCTATATTTCACCTTTCCCAGGCAGCAGAGTCTAAGCTATCAAAATTTGTTGAAGACATCATTATATCTCCAAGAATGATTGACATAATTGTAGATGGCGAGGTTGCCCCCTTTTCCATAATCTTTTCATTTTAATTAGTTTTCTCCTCTGTTGATACCAATCTATAACTCAGTAGTAAAGCCAACTGGATGGTAGGCTGATTTTGGCCAATTATGGGCTTTTTGCTAAAGTTAAACAAACGTGCAATAGATAAGAATTTCAAAGAGATGTTAAAACTCACAGTGTATTAAAGATTATCACAATTTTTTTGTCACTTTATTACATACAACTCGAAAGTCGAAGCTAATTTTTCTGTGCTAAATACTTTTATGTGTTAAGATTTTATTGTCATGGAACTTTTGTAGATGCCACTTTAGGTTTTATTATCTCTATCTTCAGGCATAAGTTTGGATCTGTATTTCTTCAAATTTTGTTCTGATAATGTTACTGCTTAAAATAAATATTAGCAATCTAAAGTGCATTTGACTGGTAGCAATTCAGTTCCCATTTGAGATGTAGTAGCATTTATGATATAATGATAGTGTTAGAGATTTGTAAAATCATATATCCCTCAACTCTAGACTTAGTTTTTGTATTTTTAATTACATCATTTTTGTTTATATTATGTAGGTAAATGAAGAGTACATGAAAACACTTGAGACCCTAAGTAAAAAGATAAAGTTTCTGGATGCCGATTTAATGGTTAAAACCGCTCGAGCACTGAGAGATGTTCAACCTGAAGCTGAGAGGCTTAGACAAAAAGCTGTCTCGAAGGTTGGGTTTCCTGACACTTCAGTTTCTTCCTACTTGTTCCTTTTTAATTTATCAACATCATGGTACTGGACCTTAATTCCAGGTACACTATTAGTCCCTATCATTGGAAACTAACCATGTATGATCATTTCTCGAATGCCATGTACTTCTTCCTACCATGTCATGTCTGTACTTGTATACTATGGCAATACTATATTCTTATTTCTTTTCATTTATGATCATCATTTCTCGAATTGCAGATTTTTGAGTTTATAATTCAGAAGTTTTACGCATTAAGGAAACCTAAAACAAACATCCAGATCCTTCAACAAAGTGTTCTTCTAAAGTACAAGTAAGTTTGCTTTTGTTTTGTATTAAACGTTGGGTTCTTTCGCTAACTGGTTTAAAGAGGTTTTAGAATAGGATAGTTGCAAATTAACTGATAAATTACATTTTATATTTCTAATGGCATGTAGATATGCGATAAGTTTCCTCAAGGAACATGGTAAGGAGATATATACTGAAGTTCGTGCCGCCTATGTCGATACTATGAACAAGGTAGATTTGCAAAGCAAAAGGGACATTTTATATTTCTTTGTTGCTTTGTATGATGGTTTAGAAACACTAACTCGTTCCCTGTCAAAATATGCAAAGCAAAAGGTGGAGTTAGCTTAATTATTTCTAACTCCTCTTACTCTAGGTACTGAGTGCACATTTTCGTGCATACATACAAGCCCTTGAGAAGCTACAGCTGGATATAGCCACATCAACTGATCTAATTGGGGTTGAGACTAGGAGCACGGGCCTACTCTTTTCTAGAGGGAAAGAACCTATTAAATCTCGTTCTTCTGTCTTTGCCCTTGGTGAAAGAATCAACATCTTGAAGGTAAATTCATGATTTGCTCTCGAACTCCTGTTTCTTCTTCTCCTTGATACCCATGACAAATACTTTGGTTTTAACTTCTATACCAAGAAGTAAGAACAGTTGTTTCCCCTGATGCAAGTTTCTTAATTGATTGAATAATAGTTAATTAAAAACAATTAATTTAGTTCATTATATTTGAAGGAAATTGATCAACCAGCATTAATACCTCATATAGCCGAGGCTAATTCTCAAAAATATCCCTACGAGGTTCTGTTTAGAAGCTTGCAAAAGCTCCTTATGGATACTGCTACCTCAGAGTAATCTCTCTCTCTATCTGTCCTTCCCTCGTGCTAATTTTATGGCGTCATTCCCTTTTTTAATATCATATATTTTTTTGCTGGGCAGGTATCTTTTCTGTGATGATTTCTTTGGTGAGGAATCTTCTTTCCAGGAGATATTTTCAGGTAGTTAAAACTAATCACCTTGGAATTGTTTTGAATGAACTCTCTCAAATGGTATAAACCATAAGTGCTTTAACTGGAGCGGTTGAATCTCCAGCGCTGAATGCAATAGTGCTAAATGCAATTTGAAGTTCAATTTTGTCTGTTTATTGACTTATATTTATTCCTTCATTTTGCTGTTTTGGTCCCGGAGGTGGTGGGAGTTACGGTTAAACAGCCCACAAAGCAGATTGTGCAAAAATAATGTGCGAAGAAAAACTAGGTTTCATATTTGGGGCTTGAGAAGTACAAACCTTGCAGTTTGTGTACTTGAAAAGCTAAATTGGCATTCTTTGTTTATTCAGGACCGATCCAAGTTATTGATGAGCATTTCAATATGGTACTTCCAAATTGTTATGATGCAATTGGATTGATGCTGATGATTCGTATAATTCACCAGCACCAGGTGGGCCTTAGTTCATAATATTTTTCTTTTCTAGTTGATCGGTTATAATTCTTCATACCAGAGGAGCATGATTTTTTTGTGGTAGCATCATATCATTTATTACAGTACAGGATCCATTGTACCCCGAATGTTGAGTGTGATTTTATCTGCAACATTACCTGGATTTGCTTGGTACATTTCACCATATTTCATAGCTGTGTAAATCAGCTTTAAGAAGGATAAACACGGTGCATATCAAAATATTTCTCTCCTGAGACTGGGACTGATACATACCGGTACTGGACCTGGCCTATACTGAATTAAGCTACTCAGCTAACAATTAGTTCTTTCAATTATGCAAATGAACGGCACACAGACCAAAAAAAAAAAAACCAACACAAACAAAATTGATGCTCAACTTACAACTTTTAAACCAACCCTATTTCTTAAATATTTATGTTGTAACTTGTAGATATGCACTTTTTTCTCTTTTAGTGAAATCGAGTGTCTCTGAGGATCATTTTTTTTTCTCTTGAAGAAATAAGAATGAGCTGGTACCATAACTGAAATTATTCAGTACTGCTTGGCTGATACCATCGTGTTCTAAAAAAATAGTGAATGCCATTTTGCATCTTGCCTCAAATGTTATTAACTTAGATATTTTACACCTTTGACAGCTTATTATGTTTAGGAGGCGTATTCCTTGCTTAGATTCTTACTTAGACAAGGTCAGAACTTGGCATCCATTTTAGACTTCTTGTACTGGTTATGTCTTTCTTTCTATTGCAATTGTTGGTATAAAATTTTTTGTTCTTGGTTTGCGATCATTAATTTCCAGTCCATGCTATCTCTGAAGTTACAAGGTATTCAGAGTAGCATTCTTATTTGAAAAAAAAAAAAAAATCTCTGGCATTATTTTACGAAACCTTTAAAATAACCCTATTGAATGACAAGCTTTTGTACTGTTTAATATGTCGATTTCTAATGTACAAGCTAAATAGACGACTATTCAATAAGAACTGTAACAACTGTAAATGTTGCAGTAGCATGTCTTTAGGAGGAGCTGTTGACCCACCTTTATTTATTTTACGCTCGGCAGTACCCAATTTGTACTATGCAAAGGGCTTAGTACTAGCAGCTTAAGCTTATGGACAGCTGTGCTGGAGACTTCATATTCTTGTCAACTGTCTGTTCTTATGGAATCTTGTCTGTGCAAACTAAGAGCATAAACTTGTAAGGGGCTTCATTGCTTTAAATCTGTGTTCATAAATGTGGGATTTGGCAGGTAAACATGTCTCTGTGGCCTCGATTCAAGATGGTATTCGATATGCACCTGAGCAGCCTGAGAAATGCAAACGTGAGAAGTCTATGGGAGGACGATGTGCATCCGCACTATGTAATGAGGCGGTATGCTGAGTTTACTGCCTCTCTTGTGCACCTAAATGTTGAACATGGTGATGGTCAGGTTCGTTTCTTTTTTAGTAATTTTTCAAATTACACAAATATTGCTGCATTTCCAATTAACTCTTGACTTTGTTTGGAGTTTTCACCAACAAACCAACAATTAGGCTAAGGTGATGGAAATGGCTCCTTTTGTTTTGACGATTTTGTTTCTTACTGCTAGGTTATCTCTTTTTTCGAGGAATATTTAGCCATTTTTTGGTCCCAAGTTTTAACAGTTTTGTAATATACCCAAAACCGGAAAGGTGCAAAGTGCAAATTGCTAGATTGAGAATTTAGGGTATTACTTGCAAATATGGTAAGTATTGGGTATAGTTTGAAAAAATTAACCATGCGCCTTTT
The DNA here is from genome assembly GCA_011114355.1 of Carex littledalei. Taxonomy (NCBI): domain Eukaryota; kingdom Viridiplantae; phylum Streptophyta; class Magnoliopsida; order Poales; family Cyperaceae; genus Carex; species Carex littledalei. Next base: position 6,752,158 of record CM022097.1, read on the forward strand.
CTCGACTTCTTTAATTGCTTTGATCAGTTTACCATATAGACTAACATAATGGATTTTGTTTCCATTTCTCTGTAAGTTGGTTGGTGCAATGGCGCCAACTGTACCATTGTTAGTTTGACTGATTTCCTTGTTTTGTAAAACAATGGCTCTTTTGTGATCTTTGCTTAGCTTGTTTGTTTCTTAATTGTACTGGAGTCAAGGTTTAATTGATGAATAATTCCATAATTAGAGGCTAATTATGCCGAAGTTGGATTTGAAATGCAGTGTCAAAGTTTACCTGGGTTCAACGAATGCCAAATTTCCAGAACTAGTTATATATTAGGTTGCGATAGATGACCATATATAAGCAATATCCAGTTACTTCTTGCCATTTATGGTTGGCTTATTTTCTATATCCATTGACCATTTTTGTTTCTGTTTTATAGCTTGATCTAAACCTTGAGAGATTGAGAATGGCAGTTGAGGATCTACTAGGGAAGTTGGCCAAATTATTTTCGAAGCCCAAGTCCCAGACCATTTTCCTAATAAACAACTACGACATGATCATTACCATACTCAAGGTAATTGCTCCATTTAAGAATACTTCCTTTTTTTACCTTGCAAGGCCTCGAAATAGCCCATATATGCATGCAGATTATTTAAAAAGAAGAGTATTTTGTGCCCCTGCATTATGGGAAAAATTCACCATGCCCCTCAAATCCTATTTTTCAGAATTATGTCAATGTCAAATTATCCTCTCTCATAGAAAGGGTGAGAAAGAAGGGTCGATTTCACATGTAATGTTGTAACCACACAAATAGCTGGAAACAAGATATATCAGGCACTTCAAGGGTAGCCGTTATAGCGTATTTTTTAGATGTTGCAAATGCCATTGAGCAAACTAATTTCTGATACAACCCTCAGGAAATCATGGAATGTACCAAAACAGTACAGTTTGTCCTGCAGCAGTTGGAAATTTGGATGCATAGAGATGTTTAATTGCTTATGATAATTGTCTGGTTTTGCCAGTAACATTGGGTATGTCCATCCCTCTGAGGTTAACTTGACCATGTTTTTATGTACAGGAAGCCGGCACAGAGGGAGGAAAGGCACAGTTGCACTTCGAGGAAATCCTAAAGAGCAATATTGCAATATATGTTGTGAGTTCTTTTATATAGTTATAATTTCAAGTAAGTATATGCTTAGGTAGGAGCTGTGTATAAACAAGGTTAACATACCATGCTGTACTGCTATTTAGGTCAGATTTTGGTATGGAATGCCTTTGTACCCACCTGTATAGTACCTATTTGACCAACTTGACCTTTTGTCGCATTTGATTTCTTCTTGGCTTCTATGATGCTTAGTTGCACAACTGCAGCTAAACATGAGTCTGATTGGGATAAATTGAGGTAATTGATGCTTGACTGCATAAAGTAGTTGGATTGAATTTGGTCTAAACAATTCTTAATTGCATAGCAGAGGATTTACTTTAGGTTGTTCACCTGCACCAACAGTATACATCTGTAATTTTTTTTTTTCAATGCAATTTTGGCTTTTTATTTTTCTTGAGAACGTGAAGTGCATGGCATTTTGGGGATTGAAAAGTCAAAATCACTCTTACATTTTGTTTGATCTTATATCTATCAGCTAATGGAATTTTGAATCTCTTTTCTATTTTGAATTATTTTGTATTTATAACAGGAAGAGCTGCTCCTGGAGCATTTTAGCGATCTTATTAGATTCGTCAAAACACGTGCATGTGAGTGTGCCTGAGACAGATTTTTGTATGTTGTGTTTTAGTTCATTTTTGTATGGCATAGGACCATTAATCTAGTGTGGATATTACAAAAAAAAAAAAAGAATGAAGAAGGTAAATTTGATGGGAAGATGCTCAGACTAGTACAGTATAGAGCATGATACTGACCATTGTGTGTTTATTGTGCAATTGTGCAATTGTGCTTTACTCCTTTTCTTTTTTCACTGTAGCTGAAGAATCAGGTTCAGCTGGGGAGAAGCAGCCTACTGTACAAGAGGTAGAACCACTGATCAAAGACTTTGGATCAAGATGGAAGGCTGCCATAGAACTGATGCACAAAGATGTGATAACCTCTTTTAGTAACTTTCTCTGTGGTATGGAGATTTTAAAAGCCACGCTCACCCAGCTTTTGTTATACTACACAAGGCTCTCTGATTGTGTTAAGAGGATTAATGGAGGCTCCGCACTGAACAAGGATTTGGTATCTATTTCCTCCATTTTGTACGAGATCAAGAAGTTTTCTAGAACCTTCTAGGCACTGTAATCAATCTATTATCCGTTTTAAACTAAGTTACTTGGTTGTATTGTTATTGTCATCTTTTAGTTATTATAGTTCGTTCTATTTCTTTTTGCCAATTTTCTTGTATTCTGAAAGGATAGTGTGTATTTTCCCTTGCCTTATTTATTATTGTTTTTTTTTTGCTCTAAGTACCTTCCACTTACCTCATGATAAGATAATGGTATTGATAATAATGATAATAATGTGGTAATATTTGTTTCATTTGCTCGTTTTTGAACAGATAAATTTATTAGACATGTAAAAGACATTATTTAGAGTTTATCCGTAAGATTTGGTGATCTAATAATCATAATTGAAGCCTAAATTGATAAAAAAAAATGTTAACAACGGCACACAATGCACTATAAATCTATTATAGAATAATTACAAGCATAATATTAGTTGTATCTATTTCTAATTGCATGGATAAATTGATGCAGATGTAAAAGAATATTTAGAGAGTTTAAGTATCGAAATACGCACACAAAACGTAAATGCGTTCTAGAATAATTTTATGCATTCTTTTTGTTTTTATTTGCTTGTTTTTGAACAAAAAAATTTAAAAGACATGTAGAAGACATTATTAGAGCTTAGTTGTCAATTTTGGTGATCTAACCGTAATTGAAGCCTATATTGATTTAAATGTCAACAACTACACAACGTACTGTAAATGCATTATAGAATAATTATGTGATCTTACAATAATAATTAAAGCCTAAAAGTCTAAATTGATTAAATATATCAACAAACGCGCACAAGACATTGTAAAATGTAAATGCAAACGTAATATATTTTATATGCTTGTTTTTCAACAAAAAAAATTATAAGACATGTAAAGGACATTATTTAGAGCTTAACCGACGATATTAGTTGTATCTGTAAACGTGATCCCGATTGATTTAAAACATCAACATGTACAACACACAATACAATGTAAATCTATTTTAGAAGAATTATATGTACACACAATATACTGCAAATACATTTTAGAAGAATTATATATGTAATTTCTGATGTATCTGTTTGGTTTTTGAGAAAATAAATTTATGAACGCGTAGAGGACACATATTATTTGACAATAATCAACAAACACGTACAAGACACTGCAAATGCATTTTAGAAAAATTATATGTGTTTTTCTGATTTATTTATATGGTTTTTGAGAAAAAAAAATTAATGAGCATGTAGAGAACATATATTAGATACTATTTGACAATTTTAGTGATATTTGAATCATAAATGTAACTATAATTCAATAAAAATACAAAGAAACACACACAATACACAGCAATTTGGAAGAATTATATGCGTAATTTATTATTATGTATTTGTTTGATTTTTGAGAATAGTGAGTCTCGTTTTCAAAATTTAAATAGTAGGTTCGAACCGCTCAACATAATCTCTATATGAAAATGTATTTGAAGAACAAATTTTACATGTTTTAGAATTTTTTAACTTCCTTTTTATATAAGAGGAAAATCACTACTTTCGCATGTTTTGAAATCTTAAGGTCAAGTGATTTTCATCATATCTAAAATAATAGTACAAAAAAATTTAAAAATATAAAATTTTGCATCCAATAAGTATTTCATATAGAGATCATATTGAACGGTTAGAGGTATTTTAACACGACAAAGACATAATACTTGTAATATGCAGATGCATGCCTGACACGGTATGTTTGATTGGCGGTTAAGTGATCGACACGTAAAACGTGCAAACACGACGACGTGAAAAATAACGCACTAGCTATATCCTAGAGGCACTATTCTGAATCCGAGAAGATTTTTTTTTTTATTCTTTCCTTCCAAGTAGTATATTTTTTAGCAGGGTTAAAATGCACAACTGATTTTGTATTCTTATCATGCTCCGTATTTTTTTCTCTGTTTTAAAATTCTGAACAATTATCCGAACCTCTCAACATCATCTTCATATTTAAAACGTGCTTGGAGACTAAATTTAATATTATTTTGGAATGTTTTTACTATTTTTTAGATAGATATAAAATAACTGTTTTTAGAAGATTTTCTTACCCATTTTAATTTTTTATTATGTTCCTGTTTCTTAATTTTTTTTTCTTACTAATTTTCGTGTATTTAGTTTTAACAAAAAAATCGAACATATGATCTGAAGTGAGAATATATATACAGTGATGAATTACTTTAGTTCCCAGACTATACGGTGGAGACTGACATCATCATCATCATATAATATAATATGTATGACCCATATCTTATTACAAAAATCACTTATTTTGTACCTATCTAAAAAATAGTAAAAATTCTAAAAAATAAAAAATTTAGTTTTTAAGTGCATTTTAATATGAAGATTATATTGAACAGTTTGTATCAATTGTTGAGACTTTGAGAAAAAAAACATGATTGAAGCACAAAAATAACGATACGTTATAACCCTACTCTTTTTTTATATGTTTTCACTGTACTTATTCGAACAACATTTATTATTCCAACACTATTTCATTCAATAATTTATCAAACAGTCACAAGAGGAGGGATCCACTTACAACATTTGTAAGTTACAATATCTTACAATAATTCGGTTTTACGATTTTAAAAGTCCAAACAATCAATCCAAACTGTTCAACATGATATCTATATTAAAATATGCTTTGAGAATGGAGATTAAATTTACATTTTTTTGAATTTTTATAAAACTGCCGTTTTTAAACAATTTTGGACCACTGAAAAATAACAGTTTTGTAAAATATTTAATAAAATAGTAAAAAAATTCAATAAAATGAAAAATTTGATCTCCAATCACATTTTAATACAAAGATCATGTTAAATAATTTGGATCGACTGTTTAGATTTTAAAAATTATAAAATCAAAATGTTATAAAATGTTGCAACATACAAATATTGTAAGTGTTTCTCCACAAATATAGATTTTATTTTTTTTTCTTCTGTCAACCGCGCAGTATTCCACTTTTTCTTATAAATGCACGCACTTTAGAGCGGAAGTGGATACATTTATGAACGATTGGATATGTTCCTTGAAAATATCGATTCAGTTATTAAATAGGAAGTTAAACAATTAATATTTATTCTCTAATTCCGAATTTCTCCATCTAAAACAATCCGGTAACTTCTCGTGTATTTTTATTGAGCGCGCATTTGCCGCATAAAATGATGATAGCACGGATATATTATACTTTTAAGGGGCCGTGATATTAAAATCAAAAGGCTAATACTATTTCTTAATTTTTAGGGTGATGTATTTATTTTAATCTCAATCGTCGAATTTTGATCGGACAGTTTATATATAAAGTGGACGGCAGATGTGGAGCCTTCTACTCTTCTTTCAGTCCCCCCGAAAATTTTATTAATACCATTTCAAAAAAAAAAAACTAAAATACTACTGACTCCAAGTCAATCTGCGGCCCCTCAAAAACCAAAATATCAGTATATTACAGTGCAATTTTAGGTTTTTGGGGGGCTCTGCGCTCCCCAAAAATGGAGCCGTAGATTGACTTAGAGGCCATAGTATTTTTTGAATTCCCCATAATTTGTAAATTTTTTTCACTGGTATTAATAAAAATTTCGGGTCCCCAACACTTATTCCCTTGTTATTTCTTGCCACAATGTGAAAAGAAAAATTCTAATTCGCACTATACACATACATATATGGAGTTGGCTACGGTGCTACGCGTAGCATAGAGGGCCTCCGTCTACGGCTTAATATTTGAAATTTTAAAATTATAACGGTCGATCCGAACCGTTCAACATGATCTCCATATGAATATGTACTTGCAAACCAAATTTTATATTTTTTAGAATTTTTTTTTACTATTTTTTTAGATAGGTAGAAAATCAATTGATCTGAATGGTACAGAATTTTCAGATCAAGTGATTTTCTACTTATCTAAAAAAATTATAAAAAATGTAAAATTTGGTTTGCAAGTACATATTCATATAGAGATCATGTTGAATGGTTCAGATCGACCGTTGAAATTTTGAAAACTCAAATATTGAGCCGTAGCAAGGAGACCCTCTATGCTACGTGTAGCATATTAGCCAGATTCTACATATATACTCACTAATGTAAAACTCACAGTTTCATATTAATGAAACAGGGCTTTCAGCCTTTTATCAAAAAAAAAAAAAAATATCCTCACTAATATCCAATGCATTACATAGGCACAAAAGCATTAGATGTCATGACAAATATTTGAGCATAAATTTTTTGTAGCTATGTAAATGCGTCAAATACGATTCCAACATTTAATGCAAATCCGTTGAATTTGTACGGAGTTTTTGAGGTTCATCGTCTCTTTAACGTAGAAATAATATAAAAAACAACAACAATTTCTTAGTTATAGACCTACGGGCGTTTTAGAAATAATATAAAAAACAACAACAATTTCTTATTAAGAATCAACATCCTTCGCATAATAGATCATATGTTAGAAATCATGCTGAGATATTTAAAACAAATTAAAAAGAAAACTGTTATTTTCAAATGATGTTTAGCATCATCGAATTTATAATACGCGAAGATGGTTAAGCTAGCCTTCAAAATTTGTACTTAGTTTACATCATCTAAATTCTTATTCGTCTGATTGTATTTCTTTCATCATCTATTTGATCGGATCGGATGATTCATATATCACGTTTTTTATTGAATTCTGATTAACATATATAAAAATATACAATGTATGAAATATGTATAGGTGCAAATGCGTTAAATGTCATGACATATATATATATTTGAGCTTAGAAATTGTGTAGTTATAGAAATTCGTTGAATACCATTTCATCATTCAATGCAAATCCGTTGAACTTGTACGGAGTTTCCAATGTTCATCGTTTCTCTAATGTGAATTAAAGAATACAGATATCTTTAGTAACGGGAGGTTCATTGTTTCTTTAATGTGAACATTGAATACAAATATTTTTAGCAACACAATGTTCGTTGTTTTTTTTTAAATACGAACAAGGAATACAAATATCTTTAGTAACGCTCGTATAGATATTAAAAAAAATATATTGTTTTCTTAATGGGGTGTTCAAAGTCATGGAATTTATAATATACAAAAAGAATTACGCCTTATTCGTCCGATTTTATTGCTCTTATTATCTATTTTGATCGAATGATTCGTGTGTTATGCTTTTATCTTACTGTATAAAAGATGTGTATAATATATCCGAGATGTAATTTAAGTCTTAAACAAGTACAACTGTTGGATGTCATAACAAATAATTGAGCGTAATTTTTTTGCAGCTATACAGAATTACCGATCTGTTGAATACGATTCCATTATTCAATGCAAATCCGTTGGATTTGTACGGAGTTTCCAAGGTTCATCGACCGTTTCTCTAATGTGAACAAGAAATTCAAATATCTTTAGTAACGCGAGGTTCGTCATTTCTTTAATGTGAACAATAACTGCAAATATCTTTAGCAACACCAAGTTCAAATTCTTTCGTGTTTTTCTGCATGACTGAAACACTTATTTCAAATTCCAATTTCGATGGTAAAAAAAAGCACCACCTATGAAAAAGATGGGTGAAATAGAAAATAAAAAAGATGAAAAGATTAATTTTGGAATCAGTCCAGTAAAATCATTCCAATAAATCGGCATAAGACCAATATTATAACCCTAAAACGTGGGTCGCCTCCAAAATTTCAAGCTAAATCCTTCCCTCAAAAAAGAAAGAAAAAAATAAAAAAGAAAGAAAAATCACACTGACTGACGTCACTCCCAGTTCTATAAAACTGTACCACTCTCAAGTGTCAACCGGAGTTTTTGGGTTTCGTTGCAGCTTGTTCTCCGTCTCTTTCCCTCTGGCGCGGGAAAAGAGCAAAGTTTCCCCCCCATTTTCCTTTCTTTCCACGCCAAAACGCTAAAAACCCTAACCCTAGATCATCTGAAAACTCCGCCTTTCCTCTTCACTCTTAAAAACTCTCTCTCTCTAATCGTTTCTTCCAATGGTGGGTTTGGCAATGGGGGAGAATTCTGGGCAAGAAGAAGAGAAATTGAAGCATGAGGACGAGGATGGCGATCAATCGAAACGGTTGATTTCCTTAGATCGCATCTATTCAGCAACTGTTCCTCAAAATTCCATTGGGGACAAACCAGCGATTGTTTATCAAAGGAAGAGGAAGAGAGAGTCGGAATCTGAGAACAAGAAGGGGAGAATAAGGAGGAACAGCAGCTCTAAAAAAGAGCTGACCAGACTCCGTTCTAGGGTCGAGTTGGGGACTGGGGAGAGGAAGTTCAGAGGGAATGCAGGAATCGAGAGAGAAACCCCTGGGAACCGCAGGGACAGTAGTTACAGGAGTAAGAAGAGGAAACGCGGTGCCAACGGGTTAAGTGCAGGATCCACCAGCAAGGCTTCCGCACAGCTTGCTAAGAAATGGGTCGAGTAAGTTTCAATTGAAGGATTACAATACCAAAATTACTGGGACTGTATCGAGCATGATCAGTAAATATGCCATTTTTGAGTGATTCAATTCACATCCTTTTTACTGGAGTATGATAATTTTCTATAATTTTGGTTAGTTTCACTTATTGTGCTCAACTGGTACGTCTTTTATAAGTAAGTTTTTGTAAGTCGGTACTAATTATGTAGTACAATATTCATTAAAAGATGTTACAACTGACGGCCTTTGTGTGAAATTTGGTGATCTACTGCCCTAGTGCTTGCAAAACAAGCAGAAACTTGAACTGAAACCAGAAGCTGTGCCAAATTAGCACAAAATGAACAAAAAATCCATCTGTTCTCTATCAGAAACCCATAGTTTAGTTCCTCTTTCTAATAATATTTTTCAGAAAAAAACTTCCTTTTACTTGAATAAACTTATTCCTTGAGCATGAAGGTGGTTTCCTTTTCTTATACTGATTGTTCTTTTTATTTTTTGGTTCCTTTCTGTATAGGTTGGAGATTGAAGGCGCTGATCCTATTGCATTCATCGGTCTAGAATGCAAGGCAAGTTTGATTGAATCAATTTCATTTTTATGTTTATTTATTGTTTTCTCGAGGTATATTTTCAGTTATAATTTTGTTATTCTCTCTACTATAGGTGTTCTGGCCATTGGATAATTACTGGTACAAGGGTTCAATCAGTGATTATTCTGAAGAAACCAAGAAACACAATGTAAGTAACTTAACTATATCACAAGCTGCATGGTCTTGTTCAGTAGGTTTCGCGAGTTACTTCAGAACATCAATGATGATGATCTGGTGTTGATCAAGGTGGATGGTAGGATACTGGCCGGTGCCTGCTCTTTTGGTAGTCCCATGTTTTTTTGGGCCTGACATGCACCTTTTAGGAATTTCTGGTTGAATTAAGGTGTAATTAGGTGATAAATAGTGTGGCTTTTTAATTTATCAGTAGGTTACCATATGGGTTCTAGTTAGTGGTTCTCAAAATAAAGAATAAATCTCCATCCTGTTTTGGTGGGTCAAGACCAATTTATGCTGAATTAAATGTGCTTGTGCTATTTTATCACTTTGCCTTATAATTAAGCATGAATTTTATCGCTAAGTTGGGAGCCTTAGGTTATCACCGCGGCACTTGGTGTTAATTGAGCCAAAATCTTAATGGATCAAGGCTTGATTGCACAGTGGAGCCGGGATTGATTAGTAATTGCACAAATTAAGGAAACAAGGGTCAACTGCACAATTTGTTTCAATCGCACTGATTTTTTAAATTGACTCTCAACTATAGATAGGAGAGTCAATTGATTAGTTGGAATATATAGAGGCTAGTTGCAAAATTCATGCTTCAAAACATTGAGATGTACAACAAATTGCGATTTAGGTGGAATACAAGGATGGGGAGAAGGAAACAATTAACTTCTCCGAAGAGAGAATGAAGTTCAACATTAGCGCTGCAGAAATGCTACAGCTGAATCTGAAATGCGGCTCAACTAACTTGGAGAAGAATTTACATAACGAATTGATTGGCTTAGCTATGAATTTCCATGACTGCCAAGACCTGGATCCTGGTGATGTTGTTTGGGCCAAGATCACAGGTATTTTTCAGTTACAAGTTGGAGATTGAACTGAACTGAGGAAAGAACTTGGTTAAAAATTGTATTACTGGGAAGTCCTGCAATTTCAACTCGTACTAATTCAGCTTGTTCTTCTAGGGGCCTGCCTCACCAGTATTGGTTCCTTTGTTTATACCGATTTATCCCTTAACTGTGCAATTGGCTGTTCGTTTAACCCTCCTTATTTGCTCTTAAGTTGTGCAGTCAAACCACACAGAACCAAAGAAGGAAAAAAGGACAGAAGGGTGGACCTCTGTCCCTCCCTTACTCTTACACTGACACACATCTGAATTCTGTTTCTGATACATGGTTGCTTGGTTGTGACAGGACATCCAACGTGGCCAGCTGTAGTGGTTGATGAATCAGATTTATGTGAGAAAAAAGGATTGAAGCCAAACCGGTTACACCAATCGATTCTTGTTCAGTTCTTCGGAACTCATGATTTTTCAAGGTTCCTGCTATTTCTGAGATCAGTCGATACAACACAAACACATATTAAAACAAACAAAAGGAACCCTTTAGATATGGCTGGAATTGTACTTCCAACTCATTTTGTTTTTACCGTTCGTAATTTTGATAGAAAGTAATTGATTTGGTGCGGTGTTTGGTAAGTTTCCTTTTTTTTGTTAATGTTCAACAGTACCGCAATAATTGGTTGCGAAATATATTGCACGCCGCAAAGGATACTACGCAATTCAGTCCTTTTACAATAATTGACTTTCTCTTATGGTTATCCATACTTGAAAACCTTTGAAGTAGCAAACAGATGAGCCTTCAATTATGGCAAGCGTGGCAAAAGAATCAATTGCGATAATACCTTTATTGCTGTGTTTAATTTCCAATAAAGGCTCAGTTTTCTCACATATCCCCCTTCACCCTTTGGTCAGTATATTAATTGTGGTCTCTCTCTGTGTGTGTGATTCTTCCAATTTGGAAGGACTAACTGAACCTGTACGCGGTATTATTAGGATGCTAACACTGCTCTGTCATAGAAGAAGTGGATAATAAATAAAAAGGAATGAATAAAAGAAAAGGATTTATATTATTGAATCAACAATAGCCAAAAGCTTGCTTTAGGTATAGTGCCTAATATTCTTGTTTTGATTTCAGGATTAAGCCAAAGCAAGCGATACCATTTCTAAATGGCCTTCTCTCATCTTTGGATACCAAGTGCAAACAAGCGAATTTCTACCGCAGCTTAGACGAGGCCAAATTGTATGTATTTTTACACAACTCACTGCTTTTGTCATTTCTTTTGCAAATTGAACTCAGCATTTTGTCCCTCTTTGCAAGTAACACCCTATTTTCCTGTGCATGCTTATCAACGCCCAACTGTTATTTAACACACTGGTTAAGTGGAACAAAAAGATGACTAATTGCACCAGATTTTTTTTTCATATAAACCTGACCACTTTGATATCTGGTTGATCTGTACTTAGCAAATCTGAAGTGCCGGGTTATGGCCTTACTTTGCTTGAGGCACTTATTTCCATATTTAAAATATATATTTTTTGGATCTACTGGTTGATCTTAGTATCTCAAAAAAAGGGGTGTTATATGCAAAAATAACAAAGGCTTGGTTGTTTAGGTAAGATAATGTATGGGGTTTCAGTTGCAAAACTCTGTTTATTAGCCTCTGATGCAAATAGCAGTGCATAATAATAATAATATGCTCATGATGTTTTTATAGTAGATTCATAGTGGTCTCTGCATGCATTTATTTCTAACAATAAATTTTACTTTATTCATTTTAGGTATCTTAGTACGCAACAACTTCCTGCGATAATGCTTAAGCTTCAAAAGACCATTAAGTACGACAAATCTAAGATTTCTTCTGACTGTGATGACGTAGATTCATCTAGTAACCGTTCAGACGTACAGGAAGCAACTGATTTTGTAGAATTGACCCTGGAAAATCTTCGTGTAACTAGCCTAGGCAAGTTTCAGTATACTAAAAATTATTTATGAAAGTAGAGTTCCCAATGTGTTTTAATTATTTATTTCTTATTGAATGTAACTTCTCAGGAAGAATTGTATGTGATTCTGATCATTTTCATACCAAGCAATTTATATGGCCTGAAGGATATACTGCTTTTCGGAAATTCAAATCAACAAAAGGTACAATAATCCAAATCTGCCCTTGCTTAATTTCGATCTGTTGATTCTAAATCTGATTGATGTGATATGATTTGGTTTTAGATCCAAGCACAGTGACATCATACAAAATGGAAGTTTTAAGGAATCCCAAATTTAAGTTACGGCCATTATTTCGAGTTGAATCAGAAGATGGATTTCAGGTAGGGTTTAGCCCTAATTTCTTCTATGTCATCTTTTTATGTGTGTATTAGTCTCCGACTGTAAAATTGTTCCTGATATTGTTTAATTTTGCAGATAGAGGGTCCCTCACCTAGTGTTTGTTGGAGGGAGATTTACAGCCAAATAAGTAAAAATCAGATAAATGGTCTTAGTTCAGGAAAGGAGGAAAACCAAAATCCTAAATCTGGTTCACACATGTTTGGCTTCTCTAATTCTCAAGTTATCCAACTTATTCGGGTATACATTCCAATATCTACTCAAAAGCATTAAGTTGTTATTATCATTTGTATTCTTAACCTTGAAATGTGCAATTATGCAGTGAACACTACAAAGGAAAAAATACATTTAAGAACAATGAAAGTATTACAGGTTTTAATTGCTTTATAATTTTTTGGGCAATTATTAGGGATTGCCGAATGCACAACTATGTACGAAATATTTTGAAAATGAAGATCTTTCTCTTGGATATAGAGCTGTCAGGGTTGACTGGAAAGATCTGGACCGATGCAATGTTTGTGACATGGACGAGGTACCAAACAGATTATCTCTCTGCTTATTTACACACACATACTGAATACACTGGTTTTGTTTAGTACCTTGAGATCACAATAAAGTGCCTAGAATTTTGAATTCACTAACTATTGTTAGATTGTGGTCTTTGCACTTCAACTGTCTTTTGCCACCTAAAAACTAGATTTTTAATGATATTCTGTATTTTATTTAATTTTTGAGTTTTGTTTTTTCATTTCTACTTCCAGGAGTACGAGGACAATCTGTTCTTGCAGTGTGATAAATGCCGAATGATGGTTAGTATGTACTGAATTGTCAGCTTGGAATCTATTTGTTTGGCTCAATTGATCCACCATATTTATTTGTTTTTATTTTCTATTGATACCTATTTTTTTTAGGTGCATGCAAGATGCTATGGTGAACTAGAGCCCTTAGATGGTGTGCTTTGGCTGTGCAATTTCTGTAGACCAGGTGCTCCCGACTCACCTCCAAGATGCTGCTTGTGCCCTATTACTGGTATTCCTTTTACTTCTGTCATTATTTGTTCATTATTCACGTGTCTGATACTGCTGGTTGAGGTTTTTGATGGAGAGATGGCCAATGTAGCTGCAAATAACGCGATATACTATCTCTGTATTTTTTATAATACAAACATCATTTGTTCATATATAGGCCTCTCTGTTTGTTTATAGTTTTTTTCCTGCAATGGCAATTAGATATGAGAATTGAATGTAGTGCCTGTACTGATGAGCACTGTTTCATTTTTATTTTTCGGATTACAGGTGGTGCAATGAAACAAACAACGGATGGTCGATGGGCCCACCTGGCTTGTGCTATCTGGATTCCAGGTTACAAGAAATTTAAGATTTTTTATGTTCTTCACTTGAGAATCCTCGGTTTGTATTCTTAAAGATCATGAAGCACTCTGTCCACTAAAATACAAATTAAATTGTTACAGAAACATGCTTAATGGATATAAAACGAATGGAGCCTATTGACGGGATAAGCAGAATAAACAAGGTTTTGATATTTCTGTTTCTTTAAGTATCACTTTTTATGAATACACAGTACTGCATTCAAGGATGTCAAATTTGAGATCCCAAATTTTGGTATGATCAACGTTTTACTACTATACAATGCTTCACACTTCTGCTTTGGTATCGAATTGCACAATTGTGGGTAAACTGAGGCTAGTGTTGGAACTGATGGCAATTTGAGATCAACCACAACTAAATGTCTAAACCAAGAGCTTATTGGTTAAAGTAGGGCTAAATTGCAAGGATTAATTGTTATTATACTTGTGATTGAATGACTAAAATATTCTCTTATTAAACGAAAACATGTATGTGCAAATTACAATTGCAGGATCGGTGGAAACTGCTGTGCAGCATCTGTACAGTTCCCTACGGGGCTTGTATTCAGGTACTTGTGGGAGCCTTTTGTTGTAATTTTTTCTTTTTCAAAAATCAGTTTTCTAACTTCTGTTGTATGGCGTGCTTTTGTGTTTCAGTGTTCTCATCACAACTGCTGTGTTGCATACCATCCTCTGTGTGCACGTGCTGCTGGCCTCTGTGTTGAGGTTAGTTAATAGTTTTTTATTGGACTGTTTCATATTCTCCCCTGTAAATAATTGTTATCTCTTGCCTGCGCAAGCAAGTCATATTGGATGGATTGTGGGTCTTTTTTATTTCCATATTTTATAAATTCATGTATGATAGTAGCAAGTATGCTTAAGCAAATAGACAGTAAAAAGTCTCATTAAGTAATCCAAAACGAAAACAATTTTTGCAATATTTTAAAATAAAATAAAATAAAATAAAAAGCACACAAGCCCAGAAAAGGAAACAATGATACCCAACTGTTACTGACAATTCTGCCCCTGTATACATATTTTTTTATTTGTTTATTAGGCTCTTCATTCATTCATTTATTTTTGTGTAGCTTGAAGATGAGGATAAAATCCATCTGATGTCTTATGAAGACGAAGAAGAGCAGTGTATACGTCTCCTCTCCTATTGCAAGAAGCATAGACAACCATCTAAAGAACGCCATCTTTCCCCATCTGAAAACAGCAACCGTAACCCTAATTCTAGCATTAACCCTCCAGGAGCCTCCTCTGGAGCTAACCCCAGCATTCCCCCGCCGAATCCTTCAGGATGTGCAAGATGTGGTACATTTTTCTCTTAAGTTGTGGAGCTGACTGGTACATTGTATTCAAGAATGGCCAAAAGAGCCCTACAATTCATTTTTAAGAAAAAAAAGTTGAACCTGTATGAAGTATTAGGTTTATTGTCAGAACTATGCTATCAATTTCTTTCGTAACTGTGAATGGCTCTTCAGTAAGATATAGAATCATGCTTTATTTTTAGAACTGGAATTTGCGAAGAACTCGTTTAAAGTATATTGTATACAGATTTTAAATAAATTTTGTTTTAGCTTTGCATAATAAGCGTTTCCTCCTTTCTCACAAAGAAATTGGATAAAAACCTTTATGAACTGAAAGACTATAATAGTTCAATCAGTGAGAAACTCGGAAATTTCCATCAGTACGGTCAAGTTAGCACATATATTTTTGAAACATTATTATTATTATTATTATTATTATTTGTGCATAAATTATGTCCTTTTTAGAAGTTAAGTGACACCGGGTACCGCACTTTGATCTGTATCCCTTTGGCATTGAATGTAAAACATATGATGTGGCAATGGACTGGTCTGGGGTTGGGTCTTTTTTTCATTATAGTGCTGTGAATAAAAGAAAGTGCCTATTGCTTTGACATTTTTTAAAGAAAGGGGCTAAATGATAATGCATTGGTCAGCCTGGCTTGTTGGATCAAAATTGATTATTATTTGATTTGATTAGACATTAGATTGATTTTTCAGCAAATTAGCCTCTTTATTAAAAAAATAAGATAATTCAAATCAAGACAACTGCAGAAGGTCAAGAAATCCTGACAAGGACCCACCTATCTGGGCCAAAGTTACTGGGTCAGATTGTTTCAAAAATTGCCATCACTAGTAGCACATACATGTTCAATTTTATACATTAGGACCTAATTATTTTATTTTGGAAAAGAACCCTACGACTTCTTGAGGAGAAGGGGCCAGAAGCAGCCAGAAGTCCTGGCCGCAGCTTCAGCAAAGCGCCTGTATGTGGAGAACCGTCCGTACCTAGTAACTGGAAGTCGTCAGAATGGTGAATCTGGGCGGATCCCGTGCATCGAGTCCATGCACGGCTCATCTGATGTTCCGGTCCAGCAAGATTCATTGACAAATAACATTTCTTCAATGGCAGAAAAGTACATGCATATGAAAGCAACTTTCAGAAAGAGGCTTGCCTTCGGTAAGATTTGCTTTAGCATTTTCTTTTTAGAATTAACAGTACAACTGTTAAATGCCACAAGCTGATTCATACCAGTACTGAACCCAACTCATATGGTGACCTGGTCCATACCAGGTCTCTATGTGTTTCATTTCCTTTCTGATATTACTTGGACACGTAATTGGTTCAATAATTTGCCAACGATGATGTTGCTAAGAAGTTTTCCAACTTAAATGTCATGAATACCTTTTTGATAAATTGTCACCTGATGCATCTGTTACACAATCACGTGATTTATTGATGACAACAGGTAAATCAAGGATCCATGGATATGGTGTTTTCCCAAAGGTTCCACATAAAGCGGGAGACATGGTACAACTTTTTTTGTTTTCATATTAATATGATATTAAGAGGTTTTATTACAAAATTATGGTATTTACATACAATTTTCTATTTCCTTTGATTTTGATTTCCTACCAATGTACAAATTTGTATTTTGTCAAAATATTATATAGGTAATTGAGTACATTGGAGAAGTGGTACGGCCAGTGATTGCAGATATAAGGGAGCGGCGTATATACAACTCACTAGTGGTTAGTCAACTTTTGATCATAGTTAGATAAAGAGACTAACTCCCTAGTTTGTAAACTTTTTCTTTTATTAATACAAATTGTTAGTGGGCAATTTGCCTTCTCCACCTCTTTCTGAACAACATACAACTCAATAAGAAATACTATTGTAGCTGCTGGTTCTATCTGGTTCTATCTGTGGTAAAAAAAACAGCCTCTTTATGGAAATGAAACCCTCACGAATTGGGTAGTAGTAGTACTAGGATGGGTGACCTCCTGGGAAGTCCTGTGTTGCTGATTCCGGTTGGGTTTCATTTCTAGCCTACCCCAACTTGTTTGGGAATAAAGGCTTTGAAGAAGTATATTAAGACAAACTCAAATGATCAACCTATTGGAATGGTGACTTGTAAGGATCTGACAGCTGTGATTACATGTAAATTGGATGTAGGGAGCGGGGACATACATGTTCAGGATAGATGATGAGCGCGTTATCGATGCAACTCGTTCTGGATCCATCGCTCATCTTATTAACCACTCTTGTGAGGTCTGTCATCTCCCCCACGAAGAAACAAATTTTTCGTATACTTAATTGAATAAGTTTCACCTATACCATTCCTCAGCTGTCCCTCGTTCACATTGAGGGGCACTATGTCCATCTCTTGTAGGATTATACTTGATGTGCTTGTTTTCCATGGTTACTTTTCACATTATGAGGCTTTGCAGCTGTACACAATGCAGTGTTTCTTGAATCTTCCGAGCACTAGTAATCTAATTTTTATTTTTCCTTTTGTATCCACAGCCGAATTGCTATTCGAGGATGATAAGTGTGAGAGGGGCTGAGCATATCATCATTTTTGCAAAACGTGACATTAACCAATGGGAAGAACTTACTTATGATTATAGGTGGGGCCTGCATGCCTTTGTTTCAATAATAGCATATTTGTTTTAATAATAACAGTTTATCGTGTGCTTGCTAATATGCTGTAATATTTGTTATGTTTCAGATTTTTCTCAGCAGGAGAACAGCTATCTTGTTCATGTGGGTCTCAGAGATGCCGAGGAGTTGTGAATGACACTGAAGCGCGAGAGCAAGCAACCAAAATTAAAATACCTAGGAGCGAATTACTTAATCTGATAGGTGAAAATAGGTAAACAATGGTTTCTTTATTTCACCATGTAGCTGCTTGGAGCTTATTACATCAGATTTGAATAAATATGCCTCCATGTGCAAACCAAATGGGCTAAAGTAGTAATACGAGTTCAAATACCGCAGAGATCAGTACATAACAGTTCAACAATGAACTTCTCCAACTATAGATTGTTTCTCATAACTATATTATATTTTACTTTGCCAAATATTTTCAGGCCTGAGAACTAGAAGAGGCTTTGCTCCATGTTTCTAGACTGATTAAAAGAAGTAAGTCCCCTTTGTCAATGTCTCATTTTCTTTACTTTTCAGCACCTTTAGTCAATATATTTCTTGTGATTGTTAGCTTTAATATTTGACATTATGAACTAAATCTTTAGTTGATTTAGGTTAGTTTTTTATTCTCTGATTTAGAGTCTCTCAAGGTTTTAATATGGAATAATTGTTAGATTTGAATTCCCTAAATAGGCTTAAGAGTCTGATACTCTAATATGTTCTACTTGTACACAAGTTGTAGTACAGTGATCCACAATCCTTGTTATACTAACATTGGCATGATGTGTGTACTAGTATAACTTGTTATGCCATTCCTTCGTGTTAATACTTCCATTGTTGCTACTACCATTTATTAATTGTGAAGGGGGACTGACAACTGAGGTAATCATATTATCTGAAATCAGAAAATGATATAGGTTTAGAATATTTGAAATTAACACGACTTGAATTAAATTCAAAATGTCCTTGGTTCTGGCACTTTGTTTTGTGCTCCCAAGAACATTTTCTGAGCTGAAGGGTTCAAAATTCAATCTAATTTCTCTCCATATATTTTTTTTTTGAGAAATGCAGGTTGAGGCTAATGTTGTGAATGGGAGTTCAATAACAAAACCTCTTGGAACTTCTACAGTTTGGTGTCCAAGGATTTTTTATCCCTTATTGAGCATTTTGTAATTATATTATTATTTTTTTAGGAAAAAAAGAGAGAGATTGTGTATAGCAATATTTATGCAGTTGAGAACTAGAGAGAGCCTTGAGTACTGCAACAAAGCTTATAGCTTATAGTGTACTGTTGAATTTGAATGTACTGCATAATTTTCCCATCGTATTTTGCGTTGTTGGTGTTATGAAATCAGTTAGCGACCAAACGAGTATTTTTCATTAAGAATATTTCTCGAGCAACAAAAAGGTTATCAATTTATCATGTTGCGTTCTTCAACTTACAGCTAGCTCTCATTAGCTTGGTTGGGCTCCCCCGAGTGTCATAACTCACAAGCTGAGATAGAAATGCGACGCAGTCTTTCCAGTTGGTTGGGGTCTACGTTAAATGATGACTACTATCTTTCAGAAATGAGCAATGCAAGCGGTTCTAATATTTCTCAGGTGATAGACTGATAGGTACGCAACTTTTTTCTGGGTTTAGATCTAGGTTAGTGAGGCTATGGTAATATGCATATTACACAACGGTTTGCACTATGAACTCATTTATATCTCTGTTTTTAAAGTTCAAACAGTCAATCTGAATTGTTCAACATGATCTTATGTACATATGAAAATGTCCTTGCAGGTCAAATTTTATATTTTCTAGAACTTTTTTAATATTTTTTAGATGGGTAGAAAATCATTTAATTTGAAAATTCTAGATCATCCAAAAGCAACAACTTCCTATCTAAAAAATATTAAAACAATTTGAGAAAAATAAAAAATTTGGTCTACAGGTACATTTTGATATAAATATTATGTTTAACAGTTCGAATCAAATGTTTGAACTTTAAAATAGAAATATGGATGTATAGCACAGGTTGATCTGTAATATGCATATTACTATAGTCTCACTCTTTTAATGATATCATTCATTAAGTTGAAGAAATATTTAGAAATTAACAAAACAAAATTATATATATTGTTAATCTTATAGATTAGTTGTGTATTATTTGTATACAATTTGAACGCCTATTTTTTGAATATTTAAATTTGTATTAAGTTATATAATTTTTTCAATATCTCATTCTCTCCGTCAAGTTCTCTGCCTCCAATCTCTCTCGTTCTCTCTCTCATTCTCTCTCTATCGGATTGAAAGAGAAAAGACAACCGGTCGGATTGAAAGAGAAGAGGGAACCGGAAATTGGGGATTAAAGTGTTACATAAATGAAAAATGAGAAAATAACGGCACGGGAATTGGGGATTAAAGTGTTACATAAATGAAAAATGAGAAAATAACGGCACGGGAATTGGGGATTAAAGGGTTACGATAAATGAAAACTGAGAAAATAACGGTGCGTGTTATAAATGGAAGTTTTTTTCAGTTGAACTAGTTGGGAGGCGTAATCAGATATAATGACTTGGGGGCTGAACATTTTCCTATATTTTAATTATTGAACTTTGAGATTAAAATAATGTTTGATGATATTAACTATCCGAGGACTCTTACCCGAGTGCTAGGACGAAAATTTGAGAATTTGATCCAAAGGACAAAGGACTATTAAAAATCTTCAATATATGTACCTTTTGATACGGAGCATATGAATTGATGCATCAGAAAAAGTCAACTCTGTACGAAATTTTACATAAAAAGAATAAACCTTGTATAAATTTTAATTTGTACATGATGCATCATTCTCCACATCAAAATTTGTGTGTGCAGATTTTCAATTTCCGTATGTTCGTTCAAGCAAGCTTAAAGACGATCACTCGCGGCGAACGAAACCTTTTTACATAAACATGAAATGTTATCGTTTTCTAAATTTGTTTAGTCCCAATTCCCAACAAATTTAGATAACAGTTGATTATCTAAGGGATTCCTAAAATATTCCCAAGCAAATACAGCTAAGGTGGCAATTAAACTTAAAGAATTTCTTTTCAGCTCATGACACCTCCCTGACGAGTCCGATAAGAATCCGAGTAAACCCAGTTCGAGGTGGAATACACATGGTCGCTTTAATATTCATGCCAAAGCAAATCAGACGGTCCAAATCCAAACTCAAAATTTGAGTGGCATTTCGTTCTTGCTTAATTTTTCATGTATCAGGCCTGTGTCTGTCAAGGTATGATGCTTACAGTCAAGATTCTCCAATCTTTTTAACAAGTTCTGTATGAAGTAAAAACAATTGGTTAATCTGATTTATTAATAGTTTTTAATTGAAAGTGCACATTGTTTTAATAAAAATGTACACGTTGCAAAAAAGACTAGCTTTTTTTTTTTATTATTTCAAGCTCGTAGGAACACCTTAACTAGTAAATTGTGGAAGGTTTGTGGAGTTCAATTTTTTTTTTTTGAAAAAAAAGAAGGTGAAGCCACCGATATCTAATGAAGATAGAAATCATTACATGAATCCAACTCAGAAGTATTTTTTTCTCTAATTAAAAAAACAAAAACCAACTAATACCTTTTCTCACATTAGTATAGTGTAGAAAAATAAGAAGGATTAAGGAGCAAATAAGCCTCAGAGTCCTTAATGGGTTTGATTACCCTTAACGGGTTTTGTTCATCATAGGCTTAATAAGAAATAAAGGGAGCAACTAAAGATTATAAAGTTACTCAACCTTTATAACTTAAAATAGAAAGTTACCGTTTTATTTTCCAACAGATAGTTTTTCTCTTATTTTCGCTATATATAGCTTACTGTACAACTTCTCCAAAAATAATCAAGTTATCAATTCTCATCATATTAGCTCTCTGCCTCAAATCTATTATATAGGACTATAGGTTCTCACATAATCTGCAAGACATTTTGATCTCTGCTCAATACCAAAAAGGCACAAAAAGATCTTACTCGTTGCTTCTTTTGTGCTTTGAAGAGAAAGATGTAATCGAATATTCACAAAGAAGTAAAAAAAATCACTTCAATTGGCTCAGAAAGTATATTCGGAATGGAAGGCTCTTAATTGATTTTTTTTTTTTCTTTCTTGCGTAGTTGCTCTCTTTGCTACCTTTACTCGTTATATATTTTCAGTGCTTAAATTTAATGTTAATTATATTTTGCTAAATGATTTTGAACAACTTATGTAATTACAAAACTACTTTAAAATAACAACAACATAGAGACTTTTATTTTTCTCTGGGAAAAGTACTTCTCACTGATTTTTAATTTAACATTTTACACGTGCTTTAAGGGAAAAAATGAATCATTTATTGGTTTTAAGTCAAAGAGGTTTTTTTAGCTTTCAATCACGAATTGAATCATGAAATTTAATATGTACTGATTGAATTTAAATCGAAACTTCTTATAAATGAAAAATCTTCCGTATGTATAAATTTGTACGTAGTTACTGAACGGGCCAACTTGGCTTTTTTTTCAAAAGTAAATTTGTATGCAAGTCTTGTAAAATAAATTCATAACGTAATTTATCTGATCCATTTGATTTAAAATCCAACATTAAAACGAAAAGTAAAGGAAGATCTTCTTTTCTGTGACAGGAATAGTAGCAGGCTAGTAGCAGCACATACATGACCCGGGAGTCCGGGACGGAATTCATAGGTAGCTCACTAGCTCACCGTTTGAGTTTGAATTCGGTCCGTTCGTTATACATCAGCACGAATTTTAAAGAGATGTATATCCCGGTCTGAGTTTGGGTCGAATTGGTCCGATTTGATCAGACGGTATGGATTCAAACTCAAACGGTGAGGTAATGCAGAGAATCCGAACTTATTATGCGCGCCGTCGCAGATCAAACGCAACGCAAACATTGAAAAAAATAATAATAATAATTAAATAAAAATCTTTCCATAGTTCTATCTCAAAATATCCAACCGAGAGAAGCCGTGAGAGAGAAACCCAAACAATGCTGTTACAGCCAACACCGATCCGGCCTTCATTACCCCTCTCTCGCTATCCTTCTCCGCTCTCTCCTCCATTTCTTCCTCTCCGTTCTTCCCTTTCCTTGACCCCCTCAGCTATCTCTGCACGCAGCCGCTCCCACCTCAACCGGCGACGCCAATCCGACGGTAGCGATGACTCTGCGGGGAACCTAGACGATGAAATTGAGGATGATGAGGAGGCGTTTGAGGAGAGGAAGCCGAGAGGGTTTGTTGCGGGAGGCCTCCATTACGACACCTCACTGGAGGAGACCCTGTTGAAAGAGATTGGACGAAGCCGCAAGGACCAAACTGTAAATTTGAACAAGGTCAAGGGTAAGAGGGAATCTCCTAAGAACAAAGGACTGAAGAAACCACAAGATAAAGATTCTACCACTGCCCCTAGTAAGATGTGTTAGTGTTTGTTTCTCTTATCTGAACAAAAGTTTATTTTTATAGTTCAAAGTTCTGGTCCTTTGCATACTACTATTACTACTGCACTGTGTATCTGTGCACTTATCGTGCCGCATGTGTCGTTTGTGTCTGTATCAGTGTGCATGTATGCATGTGTCCGGGTGGGCGCGGGGGGGGGGGTGTGATAGTTTAACATTGCTCGGTTTAATTGTTTGGTAATTTACTGTTTGGGCCCGTACCAGCATTTGGCAGACCAAATTGATTGGTTCTTGTGGGTATGATTGTAATTGACATGCCATTACAGCTCAGTACCGGTAAGATACTTGTCACCCTATGTAAAAACCCTAGATTAAATTTATCTTGATTCTGATTTTTGAGGAATTTTATTGGAGATATATCAATCCAATCAGATACAAATGACTTGTAGTTATGATTGTAATTGACATGCCATTACAGCTCAGTACCGGTATGATACTTGTCACCCTATGTAAAAACCCTGGATTATTTATCTTGAGTTTCTGATTTTGAGGAATTTAATTGAGATATATCAATCCAATCAGATACAACTGATAAAACTAGGTAGCAGAGGCTGTCTCGGTGTGCCGATTTAATTAATAAGTATGATATGATAATTTTGAAATTTTATATTCTGAATAATAGTCGATGGAGTAGAGGTATTTGCTAGATTATCTGTAACATTTCGGATAATAGAAATTTACTCTTTCTAGTCAAATAGAAGCAAAATGATTAAATTTTTGTATTCTGAACCACTCAATTTCAGCATTAAGTGCTACAACAAGTGGAATCTGTGTGCGTTTATGGAACCTACCAAAAAAGAGGAACATACATAGAGATTTACAGACAGCTTTTAAAGGATTCCGTGGCATTTTGCATATCAACCCTGCAATTGCTGGAAATAAGAAGACACGTGATCCTATCTGTAAGGGCTTTGCTTTTGTTGACCTAGCAACCGAGGAAGCTGCGACTAGGTGAATACATTTTCCTCTCCTTTTTAGTCTTTTTTTTTCAAATTACTGAGGCGTATGGTACATACTACTTACACACAGACAGACTTTTTTTTTGGTGTATGAAGTAGACTTGCTATATGCAGATACTGGTACCATAATTCAGTGGTAGTTGGCACAGTAATGCGAGTTAATGTTTATGGTATGCAGTTTGTGCAGGAAATCTGGATAGTAATCTTGAAGTTGTAACATATTGGAGTGAATTTCACTGAATGGAACTAAAGTTATTGAAAGTCTTTGCATATCTAACACTTCAAAGTTCAGTTTTTTTTCTCATTTAGCCTCAACTAACTTTTTAATAGATTTGTAGAGACGTACTCGAAGAGAAGCATTTCATTTGGACGGGTTGAGAAACAAATCAGCTGCTGCATTGTAAACCCAAATGCGAATGTGAACCCGAACCCAACAACTAACGAATTCTCTAATTACCGAAAAGCTCCAATTCTACAACCAAAGTTGCACGATGGGTTCATGGGCAAATCTGAAAATAACAACCCATCAGATGATTCCCCAATAATTTTTGTGGAAGATGATGAAGAAGAAGAGGAAGATTCTTTATCGAGCTTTGAAATGATGAAGTTCGATGATGGTGAAGCAGAAGAGGACAAGTTAGATTCGGAAATTACAAGATTATCCTCAGGAGAGCGAAAAAAGGCAGTTAGTTTGAAAAGGAGAAGGGTAAGACCGAGGAGAGCCAACGGCTCCAAGTTGAGCGTACCTGTAAGGTAACTGTTCTAAGCATGGATTAGGTTACCAATTGTACAATAACCTACCAGTTATGTTGTCTGGCAACTTGCTTGCATAATATGAACATGTAATTTTCCTTTTCTGGGTGATTTTTAGTGTACTTTTTTCTTTTTCAGGTTGAAAGGAAGAGAGAGGGATGTGCTAACAGGTGTCTTCTCTAAGTACTCCACAACTTCTGGGGCTACACCAACAAGGAAAAGCTAACAGTTTCCTAATATTTATGTTATTAAGATTTTGCAAATGATATTTCCAGGGTAATTAGCTTTTAGAGTTTCATGCCATTGCTATCTGATTTTTTTTCTTTTTTTGAAATTCTTTAGAGCCAATCAGGGGCAATTTGTTTATTCAATTTCAGTGAAAGCATGCAGATTGGGAAAAAAAAATCTCAAGTTGGTCGATGATTAAAAAAATAAAAATGGTAACTTGGAACTGGAGCATTAAATGGGAAATTATTATCGAGTATAGTCAGAGCTCGATTTTTAAGTTTCTATACCGGAAAGATTTAAGTTTGCACAAAGAAAAGCATCTGGTCAGGTGCATTTACCTCTCATTATATTGTACTGAAATGGCTGCATGCCGTTGTCTTGGAGCCGTTAATGGAGGTGCTCCCTCCATCTAGAGTGCTATATGTTTTCTAAGAGAAAATTGTCCTCTTTGCAAATGTCGATGGTGATGCTTGCGGGCGATGTGAGGTGCGCTCATTGAGATGTGAGCCAGGAAACTTTTCCTGACAGCTGAAAGACTCTCCAGTTGAGCTCTCTCCAAATTATTATTGATTTTGCTTCTTTGGGAACTTGGTTAAGCATGTGGAGTTGGGGACAGATGTCTCGTTTAATGTTAGGCAAACAAAGAATTATGGAGAATAAATATACAATAGCCACCAAGGTACAACCCATTCGTAGTACTTAAATTTTAGGGGGAATTTCATGTATACCCCCAAAAACTTCAAAATTATGTATTCCCCCTCTAAAGTTTGAAATTACGTATTTCCTCCTCTAAACTTCAAATACTCATAAATTTACCCATTTTATTATCTTTTATATTAAAACTCATTCTAAATTTATAAAATACTCATTTTATCTTTTATTAAAAGCTAATAAAGCCATCAGACTCAAATTTGAATCTGAACGGTTCCTTCACCGTCCGAACTGTTTTCAGATTTGTGCGCGCAAAATTTGCACAAATCTTGATGCAAACACGCACATATATTGAAGCGATGTGTACAGATCTTAATGCGATACGCGTGGATCAAAATTGCTTGAGAATACGTGTGCTAGATCAACACGAATATTGAAGCGATGCACACAAATCTTAATACGATACGCGTGGATCGGACAGTAGAAGAACCTTTCAGATTCAAATTTGAGTATGATGGATTTTATATGCTTTTAATAAAGGATAAAATGGATATTTTAAAATTTTAGAATGAGTTTTAATATAAAAGACAATAAAATAGATACATTTTTTGAATTTTTGATGTTTAGAGGGGGAAATACGTAATTTTGAAGTTTTTGAGGGATATACGTGAAATTCCCCCTGAATTTTAAACATTAATACTATAATAAATCATTATTGAAATATTTAGCACTAGGTTGGCAATCAAGCGGTCGCTGATCTGGCAATCGCCATTACAGAGTTAGGCGTCTATTTGTCGATTTTAATAACCAAAAAAATAAAAGGATACTTCAATTCAGACTCGTAGGGAAGCTGCCAAGGGATGGAAGGTAGGTAATACAATTCACCGGATACTGAGAAACCAGTCTAAACGCATTCATTTGGCTATGCAACTTCAATTTAATAAGACAAAAACACAAATAACATAAAGGTTGCTAGTGAGAAGAACTAACCTTTGATCTAGTAGCAAAGACATATTTTTAATGTAGGAGGTCATAGGTTTGAAAAAGAATAGAAGATTCTTTTTGGACAATTAAATAGAAGTTGGTAGACTAGCCTTTTATCTTTCTATATAAAAAAAAAGGGAGAGCCTAGCTATCTCCCGTCAACCATCCCCCGTTTCATCCCCCGTCAGTTGCATTAATTAAGTGGGGAACCGCATAGCTGTCACCGTATTTTAGGAATTTACAGAAAAGTATTCATATGTAACACAACTAGTATTCATTCATCTATATGAATGTATTCACATTTGCAATAGAAACATATTTGGATATATTACAACAAGAAAGTAGGGGGCCACAAACAACATGTGTGGGGGACCGCACAACTGTCAGAGCATTAATTAAGTGGGGGACCGCATAACCGTCAGCGCATTAATTAAGTGGGGGACCGCATAACCTTCAGCTCATTTTAGAAATTTGTAAAAAAATATTCATCTGTAACACAACTAGCATTCATTCATCTTTGTAATAGAAACATATTTGGACACATCAATCACTCATCTTTTACACGTTTTTAGATATGGATTTTTTTTTTCTCCGTTCAATCTAACCAATATTTCTGCCGATCTTTGAGGAATTTTGCAAATCTAAAACCACGAATGTCTTCTACACAATTTTCTCTTTCAAATGAGATCCATGATGACATACTTTCGAATTGTCCGTTGCACAAGTATTCATCTCTCATCGAGTAAGTATTCATCATCGTCGTGTAAGTGTAAATAGTTAATGTACCAAGAGTATTACAAACATATGTGCATACCTCGATTAATTTTACAAGAGCAGCCGAATAATATTCATCCATAAGATATCAAATATTCATACATATAAGTTAAAGTATTTATACCTAAGATATTAAGTATTCATCCATAAACGTTGAAGTATTCATCTCTAAAACATTAAGTATTCATTCATACATCTCTAAAACATTAAGTATTCATTCATACATCTTTAATTTTTTCAAATTTTGTTTTTCTGTCATTTCTTAGTATTTAGTACGCACTGGTCTAATTCACCATTAATGAAGCTTTGTTCTTTACAAATAACTCGCTACTGCATGAGGAAGAGGAACATAGACATGACAGATCTAACCCGGCGGTCGACAGTGATAGATCTAACCCGGCGGAGGCAGAGGTGGGAGAGAGAGGAGGCGGAGGTGGGAGGCAGAGGTGGGAGAGGGAGGCCGAGGCCGAGAGGGAGAGGTGAGCGGAGGCGCAGAGGAAGAGGTGGGAGAGGCGGGCGGAGGCGGAGGTGGAGAGGGAGAGGTGGGAGAGGGAGGGAGAAAGAGGA
This sequence comes from Carex littledalei, assembly GCA_011114355.1. Classification (NCBI taxonomy): domain Eukaryota; kingdom Viridiplantae; phylum Streptophyta; class Magnoliopsida; order Poales; family Cyperaceae; genus Carex; species Carex littledalei. The sequence continues at coordinate 6,780,490 of CM022097.1, forward strand.
AAGAAATAAATGAAGAAAATTGGGTAATTAATTTGTAGGGCCATTAGATAGTTAGAATTTGTAATTATAGTTAGAAAAGGTAGTTAGTTAGTGGGGAGATGAAATGAGGAATGAATAGATGGGGAAAGATATAATTACCCAAAAAAAAATTGCTAGTGGGAATTAATTGGAGATGTCCTAGAATTATTGGTGGTAATTATCAACTTTACAACTTACAACCAAAAAATAGCATCCGATTTATGACTAGCTGATACCATTATCATCTCTACCTATGATCTTTTCCAACCCCAACAAGAATCAACAAAACTTAAAGGTGCTCAAAAAGAAGGGAAGTATTTGTCAAGGTTGAAAGGGAGAGAATAAAACTCCTCGCTACGGGTGTCGCTCTTGAAAGACCGAAACCTCTTCCAGAAATGGTAGCCCCTGTCCTTTCTTGCATCATGTCTGAGGATTGTGTTGTCTAACCCGTAAGCCACCAACCCAGCAACAAATGGCTTCGACGAGAATATCACATTGACTATATCATTGAACTGAAAAAAGGAATAAAGTTGTTACCAAATAACAATTAAAATGATATGAGTTGATAATAATGAGAAATGATGCGGATATCAAGGCCAAGAATAACAACAGCTATTGAATTTGTTTGTACTAGAGTATAATGCTACAACACTTGCATGATACTCAATCTGGACAGCAAATTTTGGATCAGTGTGGGTAAACGTGTCAATGATACACACAAATGGCATTTAGAATTCTGAAAACCTACCCAACGGCCACCAGTGTGTACTGGTCCGTACCCAGCAACGGAGGTGTACTCATTGAAATATTGAGGTACTGAGAAGCCCATAAACACAGAGAACCCTAGAATAAACTTAGTCCTGAAGCTGTTTAAGTTACAGAACTGCAGCAAGCTCAGGCCGGCTGAACCTGTTTATTTAAATAAAAATAAATCAAGTAAAATACTTCAGTATTAAGCATTGTGTTCCAGTATCTCATTAGCCAAGAGATGTTGGATGGTGAGTTAAAAACAAAATATGATAGAAAGGACTGGACAAATTGCAAGAACATGTCAAGGGACAGAAACATAGTTGCAGTTCTGAAGTAAATATAACAAAAAAGAACACATATTAAGGGCTGATATAAGAGCAT